>JAQSUU010000113.1:10000000-11200000 GCA_038087645.1 Saccharum hybrid cultivar R570 | reverse complement strand
AAGCTTCACCCTAGAATTAAAAAGTAATACCTTATCTCCGGGTGAGAACTCCTTCTTCTTGATCCTCTTGTCATGCCATCTTTTGACTCTTTCTTTGTAGATCTTCGAATTGTGATATGCTTTCTCTCGCCATTCTTCCAATTCTGATAGTTGCATTCTTCTATGATCTCCAGCAACATCTAGGTCCATATTCCATCTTCTTATGGCCCAGTGTGCTTTGAACTCTAGTTCAACAGGCAAGTGGCAAGTCTTCCCATACACCAATTGGTATGGGGTCATTCCAATTGGGGTCTTGTATGCTGTCCGGTATGCCTAGAGTGCATCGGGTAACTTTTCCTTCCATGCTGTTCCCATCTCATTTACTGTTTTCTGAAGAATGTTCTTGATTTGCTTGTTAGAAGTCTCTGCTTGGCCACTTGTCTGAGGATGATATGGGGTAGCAACGTTGTGACGGATTCCATGTTTTGCTAGATAATGCTCAAAGCGTTTGTCGACGAAGTGTGATCCCCCATCACTTATCACCACCCTAGGGACTCCAAATCTTGGAAATATAATCTCTTCAAACATCCTCTTTGAATTAATATTGTCGGCACGCTTGCAAGGTAGTGCTTCTACCCACTTAGAGACGTAGTCAACTGCCACCAAGATGAATTCACACTTCTTTGATGGAGGAAATGGACCCATGTAGTCTATTCCCCAAACATCAAAGAGCTCAATCTGAAGGTTGTTGGTGAGTGGCATAGCATCTCTTGTATTTATGTTTCCGTGCCTTTGACATGGCCCACATCTTCTGATATATTGCCTTGTGTCTTCATACATTGTAGGCCAATAGAATCCACATTGCCAGATCTTTGAATGTGTATGGAATGCTCCATAATGACCTCCATATGGTGATGAATGGCATCTGTCGATGATCTTCCACCCTTCCTCAGTGGTCACACACCTTCTGAGTAAGCCATCAGCGCATACTCAGAAGAGGTATGGCTCATCCCATATGTGTGAACGACTTTCTTGAATAAGCTTCTTCTTGTTCGCTCCTGGTGGTACATACCCTGAAACCATAAAATTAACAATATCTGCATACCAGGGGTCAGACCTGTTGATTCCATAGAGCATGTCGTCCCGGAGTGAATCATTAATGGGTGTTTCCTGTGGATCCTTAAAGTGCATTCTAGACAAGTGATCAGCAACAGAATTTTCTACTCCCTTTTTATCTTTTATTTCTAAGTCAAATTCTTGGAGTAACAAGATCCATCTAATTAGGCGAGGTTTAGCATCTTTTTTAGTGAGCAAATATTTTAATGCAGCATGATCAGTGTAAACAATTATTTTAGCTCCTACTAAGTAAGATCTAAATTTATCAATGGCAAAGACAACAGCCAGAAGCTCTTTTCAGTGGTTGCATAATTAAGTTGAGCTCCTATCAAAGTTTTACTGGCGTAAGCAATTGCATGATGCTTCTTGTCTTTTGTTTGCCCCAAAACTACCCCCACAGCATAATCACTAGCATCACACATAATTTCAAAAGGCAACGACCAATCAGGGGGTTGAATGATTGGTGCAGAGATGAGTGCATTCTTTAATAATTCAAAAGCTTTTAAACATGCATCATCAAATTCGAAAGGAGCATCCTTGGCTAGCAAAAGAGTGAGTGGTCTAGCAATAAATGAAAAATCTTTTATGAATCTGCGATAAAAACCAGCATGGCCAAGAAGGCTTCGAATTCCTTTTATATTCACAGGTGGAGGTAGTTGTTCTATTACTTCAATTTTAGCTTTACCTACCTCAATACCTCTTTCAGACACTAGGTGTCCTAGCACTATTCCTTCCCTAACCATAAAATGACATTTTTCCTAGTTAAGGACTAAGTGCTTTTCTTTGCATCTTTGCAAAACCTTGTCTAAGTTTTCAAGACAATTATCAAAAGTTTTTCCATAAACAGAAAAATCATCCATGAAAACTTTCATAATCTCTTCAATCATATCAGAAAATATAGATATCATGCATCTTTGAAAAGAAGCTGGTGCATTACATAGCCCAAAAGACATTCTACGATAAGCATAAGTTCCGTATGGACAGGTAAAAGTGGTTTTGCTTTGATCATCAGGATGGATCGGGATCTGGTGGTACCCTGAATATCCATCTAAGAAACAGAAGAACGAATGGTTCGCTAACCGCTCTAACATCTCATCTATAAAAGGTAAAGGAAAGTGATCCTTTTTCATGGCTTTATTCAGTTTTCTATAGTCAATGCACATCCGCCACCCTGTGACGGTGCGTTGTGGAATTAGCTCGTTCTTCTCATTTGTAACAACAGTCATGCCTCCCTTTTTAGGCACAACTTGAACAGGGCTCACCCACTCACTATGCGGCACAGGATATATAATCCCTGCATGCGGCAACTTTATAACTTCCTTTTTAACTACTTCTCTCATCGCGTTGTTGAGTCTACATTGGGGTTCCCGAGAAGGTGAAACAGAAGGATCTGTCAGAATGCGATAGGTGCAAATCATAGGACTGATTCCTATAAGATCTTGGAGTGAGTAGCCAAAGACTGAGTGATGTTTTTCTAAAACGGTCATTAATCGCAGAGTTGGTTCCTGAGTGAGTTTATTACTAATGATCACAGGAAACTCTGGATTATTGTTTAGGAAAGCATAGATAAGACCGGGTGGTAAAGTTTTAAGCTCTATAGGAGGTCTGGGTGTTTCTGCAAACTCATCTAAAGGTTCAGGTTCAGAAGGTTCAGCTTCCTCTTCTATGAAGAAAGGGGCTTCTTCTTCTAAGTCTGATTCATTTAAAAGCTCTAGAGACGCAGCTTTTACCTCTTCCATAGGATCAGGCAAAAGAGATGACTCGATCTTATTATTCAAGGAGTGAGAAATTGTCATAGGGAATTTAAAATCCTTTCCAAAAGAAATGTGTAGCTTTCCAGTTTGACCTTCATAAAGGAGTCTTCTAAATGGTTGTCCTATCAATGGGTCGAAGTCCCATGTATCAAAGATATAAAAGTTCAAATGAATCATGGAGCCTTCTACCATAAAGGGTAGGACATTCACAATTCCAAGACTGGGGACCAATCATCCCGAAGATTCCTTCATGAACTTTGTTGTGGGGGTTAAAATTAATTTTCCAAATAATTTAAGTGCAAAAGCTTCAGACATGATATTGATCCCCACAATAGGATTATAGAGAGCATCAAATTGATCAGAATCATAAGCACAACGTATAGTGATAGGAGGTGTATCCAAACGGATCACTTCAGAGGAAAGCTCTGACTCCTCCAACCATTCGCTACTCATGACTGAGATAAGCTCTCTCAATTGATATTCACTTGGTAAACAAATGCTATAATGGCCGCTTTGGGGTTTGTCTATAGAATGGTAGTTTGAAATGTTTCCAAAATCGGTAAAAAGATCAGATTCTATATCCAGCATAAAATCAGGTGGTGGAATTTCTTCCTTTTGTGGCTCAAAACTTGGGATAGCTGAAGTAGGTGAAGAATTCGGCAGAGTGTCTACTTCGGCTTTGTAGGTTTCATCATGGAGGGTATTATCCATCTCAGCTTCTAGGATTCTATCTAGGATCGCTCTAGCTTCATCAGTAGGGATACGAAAGAAAGAACCTCTAGACATTATATGTAGCATTTGTTTATGATCTTTCTGAAGACCTCGAAAGAAATGAAAAAGGAGAATAGGGTCTTCAATATTAAGTTTTGGACCAGATTCTAAAAGATCAAAAAAACGTTTCTAGGATTTTCCCAAAGTTTCATTTTCTTTTTGTTTAAAAGATAGAACTTCGAGTCTAAGGTCGGCGATACGATCGAGGGAATAAAAATCTAAACAGAAGTTGGCTCGTAAGACTCCCCATTCACTTCATTATTGACTTACCTTCTGACTATACCATCATCTAGCTTCTCCTCTTAAGGAAAAAGGAAAAAGCTTCCAACGTAAAGTCTTATCAGAAATGCCTTCAATGCGAAGACAATCGCATGTTTGCTCAAAATCTCTAATATGAAGGTAAGGATTTTCGTCTTCCTTTCCCGAAAAGGATAGGTTCTCAATCATGGCAATTAACCTTGAACTTAACCTATACTGGGATGTTTGGATAGGCTGTGATGACTCCCATGGTAAAAGGTCAGTTTCCGAAGGTGTTGCAAATTGATAGATTGATTTAGAATCTTGGTTCTCCATAAGGTAAGAATAAAGAAAAGATAAGGAATAAAAAGATAAAGAAAGATAAAAGTATAGGTACAAGCTAGTAGTAAGATTCAAGGTTATCTCAGCAAACCGTCTTTCTCTCCAGCAACGGTGCCAGAAATGCTTGTTGATATTTGGTAACGCAATTAGGAAATGATCCGCAAGCGCACGGATATCGGTGAGCACTTCACCCGGGATGTTATCCAGAGTATCGTATTTATTTTTTTACCACTAGGAGAAAGCGTGCATCTGACTAACCAAATATATTACTACTAACCTTTAGGATACAACCACTGTGATTTGATGTGAGCGATGTATAGAGAAGACTGCAACTGCACTCTCATTCTAACCTTGGTAAGGATGATCTACTGCTCTATTGGGGAGGCTCACGGAATCTAGACACCTCAAAGGATGTTCGACCCGCACCTATAAACCCTATCGATCCTGCTAACGGGATATGGAATACAAAGGTAGCTACGGAAATGTCACGTTCCTCGCTACTACCACGGTCCGGCTAGACAGGGGATATCTATGAGTATCCTAGCCCAAACACCTCGTTTACGCTAGAGATGATTACTCTAAACTCTACGCGAAGAGATTAAAGTAAACTCATAAACCAAAGAACAATAAAACAAAGAACTTACTAGAATTTAGAAGTTGAAATACTGAAGAATCCTAGGAGCAAGCCTCGGGTTAGGAGAACTTGATCCTACAGGTACAACCTCGAAGTAGTCACCGACAGGCCGGGCTTCCTTCGATCTATACCTCCACTCTATCTCTCTCAATCTAGAAGAACTAAGTCTAATCTCACATTGGATGCTAAGCCCTAATGAGGTGGGAACCCTAAGGGAACCTCTCTCTCTGAATCCTCTCTGGAAAATATGAAAATAATGGAGTTGGATTCTCCTCTCCAGGGGCCAGGGGTCCTGCTTATATAGTCCCTTCAAGTGAACCTGGGCCGTCGGATCAAACCGACATTAATCGCACGGTTTTCCTTGATCCTTTAGGTTGATGGGGCATAATCCGCGAGACTCATCCTGATTGGTTGCAGACCTAGGGCGGGCGCCCCAGGGTCCAGGGCGGGCGCCCTGGTCCCAGGCCCGTTCGGCCTCCCGTTCGATCTCGTGGCTTCTGGAGTCTTCTAGATGATAGAAAATCGGTGAACACGTTAATATCTCTATGTAATTCCGACGTGTGGGCCTTTCCTTTGTATTTCCTGATAACCCCCTACAGAAACAGATAAACAACAAAACTCGTGGAATTCTGTCAGATCAAACCCTAATTCTAGGTGTTGCTTGCATATAGGTCCTTTTCCTTATTTATTGGATAATTAAAATTGATACTTAAGAACCGTCAACAGGGGGCAGGGCGGGCGCCCTACCTCCGGGCCCGTTCGGCCTCCCGTTCGATCTCGTGGCTTCTGGAGTCTTCTAGATGATAGAAAATCGGTGAACACGTTATTATCTCTATGTAAACCCGACGTGTGGGCCTTTCCTCCGTATTTTCTAATAACCCCCTGCAGAAACAGACAAACACCAAAACTCGTGGAATTCTGTCAGATAAAACCCTAAGTCTAGGTGTTGGTTGCATTTGGATCCTTTTCTTTATTTATTTAATAACTATATTTGGTACTTAAGGACCGTCAACAAACTCCCCCAAGCTTACCTCTTGCTCGTCCCTGAGCAAGGATAGACTCATTATGGATCAGAAGTTGCTGCAACGCCTTTGAACGTTGACGGTACATATGCTTTTAAATAAGGTCTCATCCCTGAGTTAGAGTGAACTGTCAAGACTTAAAACTTACTCATTTTGCCTTTCACCATGGGGCTTCCAACCGTCACCTGCATCTTGAGTGATTAAAAGATAGAACGGTCTAGTCAAACGCCATGTCTCTTATTCTTGATCAGCTATAGCTCTAGAGTTTTTGTAAATTTTTCAAATAAAACTCAGAGATTCCTTGTATGACTCTCTCAGATCTCTCTTTTGTGGTATTTCTGGATCCTTACCAAGGCAGTAATGGTATATGCCTTCTCTCTCAAAGTATGTGGTATTTATGGTATAAGGCGTAGTGACATTGCCTTCTCTCTCACCCTACTCTAATAAGGCTTTGATATCTGGAGCTCATAGGTGGGAGATACAGTATACATACTCATAGAACATTTATTGCATAGTCAAACCATGGATCCAGAGAAACAAGTCAATAAGTCAAATCAAGATGTGCATGTGTGGTGAATGAGTGGTGTATGGTGATAACAAAAGTCTAATGCTCTTTTTGAGGGAATACATACCTTTCTTGCTTTTTAAAACTTTTGAGGGGAATGAGATGCTCTATATTTTTTTTTCTTTTTTTTTCTCTCAGGTGGGTATCTTGTACCCCTAATTCTATTGTCGGACACTTGTCCATTTTTACCTCTTGTCTCACTTTTTCTTTCTTCGAGGTTCCGAGCACTTGCTCCTTTTTATTTCCTCGTATTTATATTTTTTAGAGCAATCTCCCTCTTTTGAAAATATAGCAAGTGGTAGTAGAAATGACTTGAGCATTAAGTTCACAGGGAATAATAGGAATGGGATAATGTTTTTGGCTATTCTCTCCCGGGTCAGGAGTAGAATAATTTTGGGTGAATCTGGAGATGGAAATGAGTGGATATATGTGGATGCGTACTTCCGGAGTAGAAGCAGCATGTATGAGTGAACGTGCAAGTGAATCTTGATTTTAACCACATGACAAGTTCCTAAGGGTCTACACAGCTCGACCACACTCAATGCCCATAAGCAGTAAGTAGTAAAAGTGCGGCTCTTAATCTAACAAGCATGTATATATGGCTGTGGTAGGAATTTAAACTCTCATCATACATGAACTCATCATGCAACATTTTAAAGATTTTCAAAGATAAAATTCTCCAGAATTCTAGCATCTCTAGGAACAGATAAACAGCAGCTCAACCTTCCCATATCATATCCGTTAACAACTTAGACTTCAGATCAAGTTCTCTTCCCACTAGTTCAGGTTTAGAGCCAGTTTTAAATTATAACAGTTATGTCTAAACTAGAGAGAGAACAAATTTGAAAATTAGGCAGAGCAACTATTCATCATATCCATGCTAGAGTTTTATTTTCAAGATTCAGTTTAGCATAGCTACTTTATTTATTTATTAAACTAAGCAAATATATATAAACACAAAATATTTATTTGGGTTTTCATGATTATGCATCTTTTTATTTTAATAAAGCATAGGTATAACTGTAGATAAAAATACTTATCGGGATAAATGGGGGTGCTCTCCCCCAAGCTGGATCTTGACGTAATTTCTTCTGATGTAGCTAGCAGGTGTAGAGGTGTATTTGAATGTCGGCAGCACCCTGACAGCGATTAGGATGTCCTCCATCTACTAGTCTTCCTGAATTCTGTGGAGCTCAAATAGACAACAAAGCTTCGTGGAACTTGATTAAGCGTTAGCATAAATATCTAGCCTTTATCATATTTGAGCTTCCTTGGTAAATGTCACTCTCTATTTTTATTTTCATTTTTATAGAACAAAAAAAATATATATTATTTTTTATGCCACCACAGTGAATGTACTTATGGGTTTTATGCCACTTGCATACTCACATGGGGCTTACCGTTTTTAACATTTTTTTAAACAGAATGAACATGATTAACTAAGCAATAATTAAAGGGAAAATGATAACTACCAAGTTTACCTCTTGGCATGGCGTTCGATGTTTTTAAGTCCTCCGAACAGGACTTCTTTTCTTCTTAGTTGTCCTGGGATTTTGGTGGCGTAGACGGTGGTTCCGGCAGCGCCTCCTCTTCTTGTGTAACTGTCTTCGCCTTCCATACCTGACTTGGTGCTTCGGTCTCCTGTTGTGTATCCTCGGGCCTTATGACCTCTCCTTCATAGTCTGCCCATACGTCCTTGATGGTTTGCCTCCTTTGGTTACGGTTACGTCGCCTTCTTCTTGTCCTGACCTGCTTAGAATCTTCCACTATATAGTTAGGGTCATTAAAGTAGCGGCGTACCTTCTCAGAGGGGAAATGCATATGGACTTCTCCGGTTCCAATGTAGATGATTGCTTTGACGGTGCCTAGGAACGGTCTTCCTAGGATGATGGGTGGATCATACTCGTCGTCTCCCATGTCAATGACCTGAAAGTCTGTATGGACAAAATGATCGTTAATTTTAACAGGGACATCGGTTACTATACCTTCGACCTTTCGGGATGTCTGATCTACCATCTGGAGCTGAGTGTATGTTGGTTTTAAGGGCATGGTTCCGTACAAGAGCTGATAGGTGACTGTGGCCATTATGTTGACGCCTGATCCAGTGTCGCAGAGCGCCTTCTGAAAGGAGTATCCATTGATTGAGCACTCAATGTTTGGCATACCTGGGTCGTCCTTCTTGATTAGGAACGGCGACTTGAGTCGACCATCTTGACCTCCTTGAACTGCAGTGACCATCTTAGCTGATTCGGTCCATCCTTGGTTGTTCTTGTTCTGCTTGATCCTCCTGTTGGTCCTCTTCCTTGGTTCATGTTGGGGTTGCTTTGGGATTTGTGTAATCTTGTTCTTGAAGGAAAACGTCTCCTTTCTCCCCTTGATGTTGAAGTTGATCTTCGCAGCGCTGTCGTAGATGACAGCTCCCGAGGTGTTCAGGAATGGCCTTCCCAGAATAACTGGTGACCTCTAATCAGACCCGGTCTCTATCACCACGAAGTCAGCTGGAGCGTACGAGGTACCCACTCGGACACACATGTTCTTTAATATTCCTTTAGGAAAGCTTAGTGTCCGATCTGCAAGCTGCAAACACATAGTTGTTTCTGATAAAGGATATGTAAAGAATTTTTCATAGAGTACCCTGGGCATAATGTTGACGCTGGAGCCAAAGTCACAGAGTGCTTCTGGGAAGTCCACCATGCCGATGGAGATCGGGATGACGGGGCGTCCTGGATCGCCTCTCTTGACTGGCAGAAGGTCATTATGTACTCCGACAGCGGGATTACTCCAATAGTTACCTGCATCAAATATGTCTACAAGATTTGTAGATTCTAATCCTTCCAGTTGTGATGGTATACCGGGGTTAGTAGTAGGAACAGCAGCAGCTATTTGATTTAACTGAGATTCAATCATTTTATTAAAGCTAATTTGGTTTTTGATGGCAGTAGAGAAATTATCCATTCTATTATTTATGTTTTCTAGTATTTTATCATTGGATGCCAATTTCTTAGACAAGTTATCCATTAGCTTTCCTTGATTAGACACTAACTCTCTCAGGGGTGGAAAATTATTATTGTTGTTGTAAGAGTTATTACCTTGATAATTACCTGAGTAGTTACCTGAGTAGTTAGGCCTCTGTTGATTCCAACCTTGATTTTGTTGAGGACGGTTGTAGTTGTTGTTGTTGTTGATGTACCTTGCATCCTCAAGCATCTCAGGGCAGTGATTGCCTGAGTGTCCAGTATCTCCACATTCCTCACAAGTCATGTGAGAGTCGTAGACGTTCATGACTTCTCTTTTGTCTCCAGCTTTGTCATCGAGCTTTTTCATGAGTAGGTCTAACTTTGCAGACAGCATGTCTACCTCCTTGAGCTGGTGCATACCTCCACCCTTCTTGCGTGTTTGAGTCCTCTCTTCGTTCCAACCTTGGTTGGACGCCATTTTCTCCACAAGGGCTGTAGCTTGTGGTATGGTGAGTGATAGAAATGCGCCTCCAGCTGCAGCATCCATGGTCTCACGAGCACTAGTGATGAGCCCATGATAGAAAGTCTGCATAAGTAGCCAGCTCTCCATTCCATGATGGGGACATTCTAGGATGTAATCTTGAAAGCGCTCCCATGCTTCTGGAACGGATTCATCATGTTGTTGCTGAAAACTTGTAATCTTCCCACGGAGAGCATTGGTCTTGCCCATGGGAAAGAACTTAGCCAGAAAGTTCGTAGAGCAGAGTGCCCACGTAGTGTTCTTATCCTTCGTCGCGTAGAACCACTGCTTCGCTCTCCCCAATAGTGAGAATGGGAAAAGGCGAAGTAGTATGGCGTCTCTGGGAACATCTAATATAGTGAATGTGCTGCAAATCTCTAGGAAGTGTTGGAGATGAGCACTTGCATCTTCGTGCAGCTTCCCACAAAACTGGTTGGCTTGTACCATGTTGATGAGCCCTGGCTTGAGCTCAAAGTTCTTGTCGATGTCCGTGGCAGGTCCAGTGCGGATGTTGTCCATAGTGGGAGCTGAGAACTCGCGGATCGTCTTGTTCGCCATGGCTACGAACTCTGTTGAAAAATTCCGGATGAAACTTCGGCGGTCTTCTGGATTGGATGAAGTGTTGCGTCGAAGTGTTGACTTCTTGAGCTGGGCTCTTGCCCCTCTGATTAATGCTTCGGGGTTGTCAACAAAATTTTCTGGAAGATGTCCTCTATTCATACATCACCCTGCAAAAACAATAAGAATGGAAAAAAAATACAGGGGTAAATCTGTATGGGAGAATTGATGATCTCAATCACTTAATGATGCGAATGATGACTCAAATTCCGTATTCATTCCTTGTTAGTAAATCAACCTTCCCCGGCAACGGCGCCAAAAATGCTTGTTGGGCATTCTTAACGTCATTACCAAAAGTAGACTTAGTTTTCTAATTCTGATAACGGCGCAAAAAATGCCGAACCGATCCCTCATGCCACTTAAGCCAAGTTGTCATCCCCAGCATGACATGAGAGACGTGGTATTGAAATATGCAACTGCTCTTCTAAATAAATAATAAATAAGATCTGCAAGCGCACAGATTAATACCGATGTAGCATTTTAACCGGGAAGTATTCCAGGTATCGTTATTTATATTTTTACCACTGGGAAGGGATTACTAACATCAATGTTGATTATGGAATGGAATATAGGAATGAGTATCAATCATTGCATGTATAAGTGAGAGCATTCATCTATCTCTTTGCATACAGGGGTAAGTGTCACATAAAATATAGATAAAGTATGAATGGTGATAAAGATAATTAATCTGATCAGCTAGCCACATATAATAATGATAAGCACCTCAACAGATATTCTAGCAAGTCATTAGCATGGTATTAGGACAAACTACAAGGATATTTCCTAAGTTATTCTTAACTATAAAGTCTAGCATATCATAGTTAGTGCAAGTACACTTGGCAATCATTGCGAGAAAGGACTACGCCCATGCATAGTAATATTATCAAGGAAGATGAGAAACATAGCAATCACTCCCCCGTAATAATGTTGCTCTGCCTGCCTTACACACGGGAGGGGGACTATATAAGAACCAACGAAGCTGTCACCATCGCGGACCACCCCACAATCCGGCATATAAGGTGCAATCGCAGATAAATATGGTCTAAGCACCACGCCTACACAATATTTATCATTTACCCATGGATCCGATGGATAAACGCTATACGATCCTAAACATGTATATAATTCCAATCTAACTAAGCCAAGCGTATAACTACGATAAACTAAGAACAATATAATCGCAAACATAAACAAGTAGAGCATAGTCATAATCAATATATTGAAATAGAACAAAGTTGTATTCATAATATTGAAGAACAAAGATGAACAATGAAGAACAGTAAAGGAATTACCAAGAATCCTCTTGACAGATCCGGAAACCAATCGAAAATTGACTCCTTCTAGTTCTAATCCTATGTACCTATGCTATACTAGAGATCTAGTTGATGTGGTGGCTCTAGGGCTTGATCAGAGACTCCTCCTGAGATTAGGGTTTGAAGAATTGAGAATGAGGGAGTGCCTCCTCCAGGGGCCAGGGGTCCTGCTTATATAGCCCCCTCAAGTGAACGTGGGCCGTCGGATCAAACCGACATTAATCGCACGGTTTTCCTTGATCCCTTAGGTCGGTGGAGCATAATCCGCGAGACGGAGCCTGATTGGCTCTCAGGCCAGGGCGGTCGCCCTAGGGGGCAGGGCGGGCGCCCTGCCTCCGGGCCCGTTCGGCCTCTCGTTCGATCTCATGGCTTCTGGAGTCTTCTAGATGATAGAAAATCGGTGAACACGTTATTATCTCTATGTAAACCCGACGTGTGGGCCTTTCCTCTGTATTTTCTAATAACCCCCTGCAGAAACAGACAAACACCAAAACTCGTGGAATTCTGTCAGATAAAACCCTAAGTCTAGGTGTTGGTTGCATTTGGATCCTTTTCTTTATTTATTTGATAACTATATTTGGTACTTAAGGACCGTCAACACCACCTCAGAGACCAATTTCTTCTCAACCTCGCTAGAGCCAAAGAAGCTTGAGTGGTCCTGAGAGAAGGCCTTGAATAAAGAAAAATAAGGATAAGAAAGACAAAAGTAAAGATGCAAGCTCAAAATCAAGGAAAGGAAGAAAGCATCTACCTAAAGCAACTCTCCAAATGAAGCCGCTCCTGTCGACAAGTTTGCCCAAGCAGCGAACAACTTGGACAAGCGATGGGAGGCATCAAACTCCTGCACCACCTCATCCGCTAGATGCTGGTCATCTGCAAATCGACCAGCAAGGGAAGGAGATGTAGTAGAAGTCGATGCTAAGACCAGGGCCGTATCCAGGGCAGCAGAAGCCCCAACTACAGTCATAGTCAGGTACTCTACAATGGTCATGGCCTCCTCAACCTGAACAGACTCCATAGCAGGTTGCTCAACCTGGGTCGTCGCCTCTCCTACCACCGCCTCGCTGACCATCCGCTCTGAGTCCAGAGAACCAGTAAGCGAAAGGGGACCACCCGCCAGCGAAGAACTCGGCTAGGGGCAAGGGGAAGGCGTCGATGATGACCTACAGAATATAAAGAAACTCCTCAATAAGGAAACAAATCCAAAGCAGAAAGAAAGGTGAACAAGTCTGAGTAATTTACTTAGCAGTCTTTTTCTTCATGCCGATGCCGGCGAGCCAACCAGAAGGCTGCTTGGGCGGAGGCATGACAGCAGATAGAATATTAGCACTTGCCTACGCTAGGGCTGGCAGAACTGGTGCCATGGCTCTTCTAGAACCTTGATCCGATCCCCAGCTACCAACAAAAAAGATAATAGAAGCATCAAAACAAAAAGAAGTCAGGTCATTGCAGAAGTACGAAGGGTGGATGTTTTAAAATCACCGTCGGGCAATGAGAGCCATGCTATCTTCTTCATCCTCATCCTCGAATAGCTCCACCAAAGTACCATCTAAACGAACAAGAGAACTCAGATTAAAAAGAAAAAGTGAGAAGAAAGGCAAAAAGCAGAATAAGGATACGCTCACCTAGGAGCATGCTACCTATGATTTGAGTACTCGGCGAATGAGACTTCTTCAAGGCAGATGTACTGGTAGAAGAGTCATCTACCCGTGCCCGCTTCCTAGAGGACCAAGTACCTTAGGGCACAAGGTGTGGGACGTAAGGCGCATACTGCAACCTGGGTTCCCCGATAGAAACCCCCAAAAGGATAACTGTAGCTCCGCAGTCGCTTGTCCCAGTACCAGCCCCTTGACTCCCGCCTACCCCAGCTTCGCCAGGGTTGTTCTCCGAAGGCAGCGGGGGCAAGTCATCAAAATTTTGCCCCAAAGCCTACAAACAACCATGAAACACACCAACAAGCCTGAGCAGGGAAAATAGAGAAGAAAAGTACTTTCAAGACAAAAACAAACTTACAGATGGAGTCGGATTCGTAGCAGTGAACTCATTGACCTATGCAGGATGACACTCACACCCTTCAAGATTTTTCGAAGGCGCTCCAAGATCTCCTCCTTTGTCAGCTCCCGAGTCGAACCATCTGAGATGGATCCTCGGCCCCGGCATACTTGAAGCCACAACTCTCCCTTGCCTTCAAGGGTTGAACCCAGCGATGGAGGTAGCTGGCAACGATGCCAAACCCAGTCAAACCCTATTGCTTCAAAACATTAATCCATTCAAGGAATGGCTTGATCTTCTTAAGGTCTTCAGCTGACAATGGTATCTTCTCCCAATGATCGTTGATGATCGGCTCGGCGTCTGAATGAACAACAAGGGGAGGCTGCACATTACCAGCGTAGAACCATTCGGTTCTCCAATCTCTCACTGAATTAACAAGAGTATACTCAAAGAACTCTTTTTGCTTGTTTTGGTGAAATTGGATACCACACCCACCAAGAACAGAAGTATTGTTAGATTTAGGGTGCGGCTTCAAATGAAAGAAGTAGTGAAAAAGTGTAATAGAAGGGGGATGCCAAGGAAGGCTTCGAAAGGTGAAGAACCCCGTTTGGGGTAAGATGGTTTCCAACTAAAGAATCGATGAAGAAAAGGAGAAGCTGGAAGGCACAGACCAACGCGAACAAAAGGAACAAAAAGAACAATCTCACTAGGATTGAGAGAAGGAACCCGGTGCCCTCCAGGCGCCTTCCACTCGGCAAGACCCTGATCTTGGATCAATCCCTCATCTGCCAACTCCTTCAACTGCTCCTCTGTGGTGGAAGGAATAGGCCATGAAGACGCTGCAGCCTTCATGGCGAGAAACTCCTTTTTCTCGATCACCTCAAGAACTTGTTCTTTGTCCACCTCAGTGATCTTGCTGCTTGATACACTTGAGTTCTTGCCCTTTCCCATAAAACAGCAACACTCTCCTAGAAAAGGGTGTATGCCCGACGAACGGGTGGTGGCAAAGGGGCGGTGGTGGATGAGCAGCGGCGGCGCTCTGGAGAGTGATACTAGGGTTTTCAAACGCTAGAATGTTGGAAGGCAAGAACGAAAGTGAAGACAGAGGAAGAAGAAGGGGGCCTTTATACGTTTACAACGGTAAAATACACGGCCCATGCAGCCTATTTGACGCGGCTAAAAGACAACGGTTTGATTTCCATCTCACATTAACTGCCTGACGCGGCTGAAATGACAACGACACACCTTTTCACATGGAACAGTGCAACGGGCATATTTCGGACTTATCCATCCACAGAAATCGCTGCCGAGTAGTTTCAACCCGAACGCTTAGAAAGAACTCAACAATTGCAATATAGGCAAAGAAGTTTTAGGAACAACTCAGAGATCATTCAGAAGTACTCAGGTAGACGTAGAAGACAATATTCCAAGAAAAAAGATTCTTTCCATTATAAATATCTTCAAAAGATACAAGATTATAGACTTTACAAGACCCATCGAACTCGGTACTATGACAAACAAGGTAGCAACAAGGAACCTAGTGGATTTTGGCTCTGTAATGATTACGTGCTCCTAGTTGCTACTTGGCAGAACACACTCTACTCGGCTACACTGTTTTCTTCAAAGGAAGAGCACAGTACATCCAAGATTGATGTCAACGGCATAGCGGGACAACATGGACCAAGCGGGGCTCACAGGTATTAGTCTACCTAAGTCCGATGTGATGTTGGATCAGGTGCTGATCTACACTAGACAGTCGCGAGGCAGAGTGGTAGGATCAACCCGGAGCTACCGGATGAGGGAACGTACCCCACTTCACAAGACTTCTTCCATCTACCAGAATGGACTACCCAGCATAATACCGCTGAGAGATTAGTCTACCTCTAATCTCTATTATAAGACTTTTTCCATCTACTACAAGCAATACAAGATTTCCAACTCATGCCTAGTGGCTGCTCTACTTCACAAACCAACATATTCATGGCTATAGACTTTAAGCTCAATGCTAGGACTTCACTAATTTGCAACAGCTTGCTAGGAGGGTATTTATAGACCTAAAAGCGGTGCACATGGACCAAGTTCAACAATAGATTCAACCTGACAAACACCAGGAAAAGGAGCAGAGCAGTGATAGAAAGTCATAAAGGCAAAGTGACCGCATGTGAAGACACAGTGCACACGGACATCATATCTAGACTAATATTCCAACACTATGCAACCCGTGACTGCGCCGCATTTATCGCACAACGGCCACCTACCGCATATCTCTGACAGATTGATAGACTACCTAAGAATACAACAAAAGGACCCTCTGTCCGAGTTCTTTCTATGTAAAGAACCCGAATATAAGCTCGGGGGTTGCACGGTACATATCCTCAGGAAAGATTTCAAGTTTTTTAACTCGGAATTTTCAAGACCCTCCAACATTTTGTTTCAAATAGCAAGAGGCTTGGGGCTACACTCAGTGAGTGTCCTTCTACTTTGAAAAAGCACACGTCACTCAAGGATTTTTCAGGAAAGTCCACTTCAAGGTTTCTCTTCGAAAGAACCCGGATCATGCTTGTTTCTCCAAGCAAGGCTTGAGGAAACAAGGAGGCTTTCAAGTTCAACCATAAAACCCACAGGGTTCCTTATTGGTACGAATACTAGCAGTGGGCCCTAGCCTGGCCCACTGCCTGACAGAGGAGGCATGGCGACGGACAACGCCGACTCCGAGTAGAATAGGCCGAACTAGCCGGTTTCCTAGTAGAAAGTACCTTCTGTATTAGATCAGGATACCTTCTTTGAAATCCGACTAGGACTATAATCGCACCATAGCCGTCTCTCCCTACGTAAAGAGAAGCTGTGGGCACCCCTATAACACAATCATAACAATCAATCCAACGCAAAGGCTAACACCGACTAGACGTAAAGGCTATTACTCAATCACGAGGGCCCGAACCAGTATAAATTGACTGTCTCTTGCGTTAACCGTCGAGTTCAGCATACGTCGAAGCCTAAACAACTATCCCGGGTACCCCCGTGGCAGGCTATCGGTGGTAAAACATCGACAGTGACCTTATCTCCCTAAATGTGAAGAAACTTAGGTTGGCTTCGTGTTTTTGTACCCAGTTGCAGCGGTGTGAGGACATAAGGAGATGGTGTTAGAGGCTTGCTGCAAGCTGGAGAACATGGCAATGCATTTCTTTGCGTCGTCCTATGGATGTCCTTTCATTTGCATAATTGAGTTTTGATCCATTATGTTTTGTAAACTTGTTCCTGTTGTCATGGAGTGATTTACTATTATAAGGTGGTCTGATTCATCTTCTTCAAGGATGAAGCTGGATGTTCTTTCTATTATCTAAAAAGTAACTAGTATCCTCTATCCTGCAAGAAATCAAGTTGTAAGACATCATTAGTCCGACTTCCATAGTATATTCAATTTGTTTCATGTTTCGTTGACATATGACATGTTTGGTTGGCTTGACACCTAAGTTTTCCCAAAAATAATGATAGACAAGTGTGTTTATAACAAAAAAAAGTGCAGTGAACAAAATGGTTGCCACACTTTTGGTTTGGTAAAAAAAAAACAGAGTCACTAACATGGAGGCACATGACGAAGAAAGTTTGACAAACCACAATATGTCGTGGAACAAAAAATCTAAACCTAAGAAATTGGCAGACTAGTAGTCAACAATCCTAGTACTATATGCCAAATATGTATTAAGATTATGAAGGTGGCATAGAGACATGAAAATTTTCCTTTTACTTTTTCACTCCAAAGAGCCAGCTGACATTACATAGTTCAGTCCCTGTTTTATACTCCTCGAGTAAGGCCATTATCGATCTCTCCAAGAGATGTGTTGATTCCTTCCCTACCATATATACTCGTGTAGTTGGAAAGAGTCTCTAATTATTTCAGTTCCACGTCATTAACTAAGGTGTTTCCTTTATGCAGCTTTGACATCGTGAACTTTTGAAATTTTGGTATTAAAATTGGGGGAGACTAACAATGCAATTATATTGTGTATCTGTGAATTGTGGCGATTAATTAGTTTCAGCGTCTCATAGTTCCGTCTTCTTCTTATTCATAGTTGTAGCTGTAGTTGTTGTTGCAACTTTCTTGAATCTTCTACAGCTCACACAACTCAGCTCTTATATCTAAGAAGTCTAGATGACCATGATCTCACCGGCCGGCATCTGATCTCTCCTTTATCCATTACCCATTCTCTCTCTTCTGATTTGTCGAACGGGAATCAGAAGAGAACTAGAAAAAGCAAGAGTCCCAAACCTTATCAACATGCATGGACGACCATCTCGGTATCCTGTTGCAGCCGTCCATATATTCCATATTCTACACTAAACCGATCTGTGGTATCGCAAGAAAGAGGCTTGGCCATTATCCAGGCACTCCGGTATCACCCACCTTTCGCCAGTCATCAGGACCGCTGCAAAATCCCTCCATTGCTGCCATTGGCAATGCACATTTCCATGCCTATATAAACCAGCCTCCTCCCGTCAGTCCGTCACCAATTCTAAGCAAGTAAGCAAGCACAACAAGTACTCAAAGCATCTTACAAGTGGCTCTTCTAGCTCACTCGCCTACAATTAATATTTCTTCCAGCTCTTATATATTTCAAGTTCCTTTTCGCGAAGCCGATCGCGAAGATCATATCATCTAGCAATGGACCGAGTGACAAAGCTGGCTTCTCAGCGTGCGGTGGTCATCTTCAGTACGAGCTCCTGCTGCATGTGCCACACGGTGACGCGCCTGTTCCGCGAGCTCGGGGTGAACCCGACGGTGGTGGAGCTGGACCAGGACCCCAGGGGGAAGGAGATGGACAAGGCACTGGCGAGGCTGCTGGGTCGCAACCCCGCGGTGCCGGCGGTGTTCATCGGTGGCAGGCTCGTCGGCTCCACCGACAAGGTGATGTCGCTTCACCTCAGCGGCAACCTTGTCCCGCTTCTGCGCAATGCCGGCGCGCTCTGGGTGTAGCTGTGTAGCATATATAGCTCCGGCGGCTGCTCTGTCGGAGTTCACCTGATATATATCCTGGAGAATGGTTGCACGTCCATGCATGCTTTCTATCAGGAGAGACACGAGGAAAGTAGTAATAATTAATTAAGCAGGCCTTTTTTCTGCACTGTAATAATGATCTATAGAGGGGTGAGTGTTGGATCAGGGCCTTTTGCGCCGTAATATAATGCATATACATATATGCACTACTATACCTCTGTCAGAGTCGAATAGCATCACATTAATTGCTGAGTTGGAGCTATACATAGGAATCTGCCATGCCCCTCCCCTTGTTGGATTCGACCTAGTGAATGCCCAATTTGGCGGCTGGGGCTCGCTTCTGTAGCTTTAGCTACTCAACTCCCGACAGAATCCCAATCTTTTCCAAACAAGTCAGATTCTCTAATTATCTCTGCTTAGAACTGTTCACACCCACGTACATATAACAAAAATAAACCATAAATAATAATTAAATCTAGTCACACACGAGGAAGGCAAGGGCTAGATCGTCCAGGTCCCATACGGCCAAGATATGCAACGGAGCTAGATCTAAACGGTGAGGAGGCCGACCACCAGGTCGGGAGAACAATTCAACACTAGTTCTTGGCATGAACCACCCACAAACACCTAGTATAGCGAAGATTTATACTGGTGGTTCCAAACCAATTTTCACTAGGTTTCACTAATGTGAATGGTCAGTGAAAATCACGAACTTGACGTCTTCAATAGAACCATCAGTGTAAATGGGCATACAATAGAGCAGTTGTCTTAACTCAATCACCAGTGTAAGTAAGTATACACCGACAGTTCGCTTAAGACAATCGGCGGTTAAGTAGCATAAACCGCCAATGAATTAGCTTATAAAATTTAAATTCCCGCCATATATTTCCATGCTAGGCAATATGTTTAATTTTAAAAATTCAAATGAACCCAAACATACATCACAGGCAATTATTTCCATGTATGACAAAAACAATATTTACTCATTCTACCACAGTCATCGACCAAGTATATATATCAAATATAGCATACATCAAAGTTTTCAACTAGCAAAATCTTCGTTTAGTTCTAGCCTAGCAAAATCAGCAAGATCTCGATACTCTGGTTGTGCTAACTTAGAGGTAACATCATGACATTTCCCTTCAACATCCATAGTCAGCGAACTGAATAGCTTTTTTTGCATAGTACATGTTAGTAGACATTTTGTTCTCCTTAGAAGGAGTTTTGCTAGAACATGAACAACTCGTTGAAGTTATCATGAGACCACCAAATCGAGCTTTTAGCATCAACAAACCGAAGCACATATCTCAGGGGCGGAGTCCGGTAGGGCCTCCCTACCTTGGCTCCGCCGCGGATGCCCACCCCAAGTTGCCTCGGCAGCCATGGATTGATGGATGCAAGGTTGAAGAAGGTGTGATGTTGCTATTGAATGACTGAAACTGACCGCATCGCATGAGGAAGAAGACTAGTACTGAACCGTGACTTAGCTTCATTAGGTGGCCTTTGGGCCTTGACGGGTGCCTTATGGGCTTGTGGCTTGTGTGCTGCATAGGGTCCATCGACCATCGTTCATGGACTCACTGCAGTACTGGACAGCGGACGCTTTGTCTTCGTTTTCCAGTCACGCGCAACTACGCGATGCTTTGCCTTCCGCCGCCGGCTGCGGATCAGTTCGCTACTTCGCCACGGTTCAATTGGGCACTTTGGCACAACGGCATGGCGGTTCGCAGTCGCAGCTCAGCACGGTAAGGCGTACAACGCTCTGGCACTTTTTCAGTTTTTCCAATTTCCATTGTTGTTTGTTTAATCTTTCGATTATGACTTAATTTGATAGTGCCACGTGCGCTAGCTCCTACCACCCCACAGCGCCCCTGCACTGGACACGCGGTCGCATTGCCGCGTGCCTGCCACCGCGCCTGCCGCACTACCTCGCCCACGCCGCCGTTGCCTGACTGCCTGCCTGCTGCACCTGTGCATCGGCCTCGGGTGCTGGCGCCGCAGCCCCGGCCACCTGCAGTGCCATCTGCGTGCTACTGAGGCACTGAGCCGGAGAGGGAGTAGTTGAGAGAGTGAGCCTTGACAAGGAGAGGGAGAGAGCACTACACATGGACCTATCCGAATTAACTCATGGACGTCTAAACCTGTAATTTTTGAAATAAAATTTTAGGCCTAAGAACATCTCCAAGAGCCTTTCTAAAATCTACTCTCTAAATCATCATTTAGAGAGTCGTTTGAGTAAAAATGTTTTCTATATCTTTATACTCTCTAATAAATTTTCTATATCACAGTGCACAGTCTAGAGAGTCATCCTCGCTCTCTATGTTTCGCTAGCGAGAAATCTGGAATAGAGAATATCTATATTTAGATACCCAATTGAAGAGGCTGTTGGAGAGTTTTTTTCAACAAAATCTCTATTCGTGTAAATTAGGAAATATATAAAGAGTCTCTTGGAGACGCTCTAATATCATGTGATTGTTGCTTCAATATCACATGGTTGTTAACTATATACATAATTCAGATTTACACATTCATAGTGATTAGTTTTAATGACTCTCTTCTTATATTCTGTCACATCTCTATTAATGAAATAAAAAAAACATGATTATCTCTACGCCTAAAAAGACTGTAACATCAACATCTATCCGGTGATACCAAATCTTGATCCTTTTTTTTTTAAAAAAAAGAGGTTAGACCTCTGCTTTTTAGAAAGCAACATAACAGGTACACATATTGGGGATGCCAGTTCACAAGGAAGGACAGAACATACTCCACCATTCAAAGCCTATTACAAAGCTATATTTCAACTACATCCGGAAGGAAGACATTGCTAGGCTTGAAGGTCTTGAGCCAACTAATAATGGAATCCTTGATTTGCATGATACGGTCCTGATCCTTCTCCTTAAGCTCGACACTTCATTTCTGCATCAGTGAAATTGCAATGTAGATAACTTCAGTTGGCGCCTTTGGAAACTTCTTGTCAATAGCTATCTTATTCCTAGAAGTCCAAAGAGCCCAAGCAAAACCTGAAAATATGAAAATGGTTAACCTGGCCGAGAAAGGCCCCTTGCCCCTTAGCCAAGAACCATAGAAATCTTCCCAAGAAGTAGGATAGGATGTCAAATGAAATACTTCAGTGATGATTTCCCAGACCAATTTTGCCAAGTGGCATTTAAAAAAGATGTGATCAATATTTTCCAAACATCCACAAAGGCAGCAGAGTATGGAACCCTTCCAACCCTTTTTAGCAAGGTTCACGGGAACTTGAAGTTTGTTATTTAGTAACTGCCAAAGAAAAGTTTGATTTTCAAAGGAACTCTGCTTTTCCAAAAAAAAATCCAGCTACCCTACTACTGACTCCCGCGTCAGTTAAAAATCTGTAAGAGATTTGGTGGTAAACTGCTTCTTCTTATCCAGAGCCCACTGAACACAGTCAGTTCTATTGTCAGTTAAAGCACAGTCATTCAGCATATGCAGCATGCCCAGCCATTTCTCATGTTCCTGGACAGATAAGCATCTTTTGAAGTCTACTCCCCAGGCTCCATCCTCCCAACAATCACTAACATAGCAGTAAGGGTCCCTCACCAACTTGTATAGGTCACCGAATAGAATTTTTAGTGGGACTTCCTGGATCCAGCAGTCCTCCCAAAATTGACATAACCTACCATCCCCTACTTTAGAAGTGGCTTCCCATTAGAAAAGATGTTTTACTTTGTGCAACCCTCTCCAAAATTGAGACCCCCTGTCACTGTGGAGTCAAAGAAGCCATTTTTCCCTAAGTATTTGGCCTTTAGGATTTTGTACCATAGTTCATCAGGTTGTTGATAGATTTTTCAAATCCATGTAACTAAAAGGTTTCATGATTTTGGTATTTATGATGCCCAAACCTCCTTGGTCCTTAGGCTTGCTAACCATCTCCCACTTAGCCATATTGTACCTAAACTTCTCATCAGCTCCTTGCCAGAGAAACTTAGCCCTTATGCTGTCCATGTCACTATAAACCCCATCTTTAAGAAGATAAAAACTAATACAGTAAAGGGGAATGGAGCTCAGACAAGTATTATTAATAAGTTGTTTGCCCCCATATGTTAACATTTTCCCTTTCCATGGGTCTAATCTATTAATCATTTTTTGGGTTATAGGACTAAAGACACTCAAACTCAAATGTTTGTAGCTAATAGGCACCCCTAGGTACTTCATAGGAAAGTCAAAACAATACAAAATGAGTTTTAAATTCCTAATTGACTATTCAGAAGTATCTATCATAATGACAGTGTCATCAGCATATTGAATGTGAGAGGTCTCCCCTAGGATTAACTCTGTCAACACTCCAGAAATATGTCCCCTACTAATTGCTAATTCCAACATGACCCCAAGTGCATCAACAAGAAGATTGAAGAGCAAAGGAGAGAGAGGATCTCCTTGCCTCAAACACCTAAAGGTCCTAAAATAAGCACTCCTCTCACCATTCACACTAATACAAACCCTTCCTTCTCTAATAGTTTTCATCACCCAAGAGATCCACTTTTGAGGAAACCCTTTACCTCTCATAACCTCTCCTCCAAAAAATCCTGCCTAACTCTATCATAAGATTTTTCAAAATCAACCTTTAAGATGGGGCCCCTTGCCTTTGATCTATGAAGTTCATGCAAGACTTCATGCATGACCACTACCCCTTCAAGGATATTTCTCCCCTTAATAAAGCTAGTTTGGTTTTTATTGATGATTTTTTAGCAACAAGAACAACCTATTTGTCAAAACCTCGGTGAAGCATTTGTAGTCAACATTCAAAAGGCAAATGGGTCTATATTGTTTTATGGTATTGGCCTCTTTCAATTTTGGAACTAAAGTAATAACCCCAAAGTTTAGCCTCTTAATGTCTAATTGGTCATCCTAGAAATCTTGGAACATCTTCAACATATCCCACTTAATAATCTCCCAAAATTTCTTAAAGAAACTCACACTGAATCCATTAGGACCAGGAGTAGAGTTTTCTTTCATGCCCATGATGACCTCCTTGATCTCCTCCCTGGAGAAAGGACAAATTAGTTTATCTTTATCTATCCCCTCTAGTTTTAAATCCTTAGGCCAAAAATCATCCCCTAGGTGCATAGAGCAAGGGTCATTATGCCCAAACAACTGTTTGTAGTAATTCACTATGTGATTGGTAATTTCTTTATGGCTCCTGACCTCTCCCTCCTTAGAGTCTAGAAAAGCAATTGTTTTCTTCCTTCTCCTGCCATTCATAAATTGGTGAAAAAATGGGTGTTGGCATCCCCTTGCAATACCCAGTTCTTACCAGCTTTTTGCTTCTATTGAAGGTCCTCCCATCTACTTATTTCTTCTAGTTTGTTTTCTAAAGTTATCCTCTCTTCCCATTCCTCCATGGACAACAGTCTCAGTTCTGCAAATAGATCAATCTCCTCCACTCTCTTAGTGATCCCCAGTTTGGTCTCTTTTTGCTCCCCCAGTTTCTTTAGGTTCCAACCCCTCAAATGCTTTCTCAATGATTGAAGGCACCCATGCCAAATATCCAAAGAGTAGCTAGAATTAGGAAGAGACAATTTCTTTTCATTCCATTTATCCCTGATCATAGGACCAAAATCCTCAAATTGCAACCACTTTCCTGGAAGTAGAAATATTTAGCTTTGTTGTCTCTCTGCTCACCAGTATCAAGGACTAATGGAGAATGGTCAGAGCCAACCCTGGCTTTGGACCAAGCAAAACAAGCTGAATAGTGGACATCTCGACAAAAAATAGCTAATATCCTATCCAACTTTATTAAAGTAGGGTGATGTAATTTATTAGACCATGTAAATTTCACTCCACTCACATAAATTTATCTTAGTTGGAGATCTCGTATGAAGTTGTTAAGGAGATCCATCAGCTTAGGGCCCCCTTGACCTTGATTTCTTTCCCTATTGTTCCTAATCATGTTAAAATCCCCCATGAGGATGGGTAAAGACTCACTAGCACAAAATTCCTGCAGTTCTTGGATGAATTATTCAGATAGATTGTGTTGAGGAGGACCATATATATTTAGGACCCAAAACCAATGGTTAGTTTTCCTGTTCCTTATCAATACAGCTAGGAAAAAGTGCCAATAACAAATTGTTCTAATTCAAAGTCATCAACCTTGATGTTAGTGGTGAGACCCCCTGAGTGACCCCTAGCTGGGGCCCAAATTCAGCAAAAATCTCTATTACTAGCCAATTCTTTTAATTCTTTATCAGAAAAAATCTCCAAACCTTGATCCTTGCTCACTCGTTCACGTCCAATACAAATCATTCACCACTCGGAGCTCATGTGGTTGTGTCCTACCCTTCTGATATGAAGACCGAATCCACATATCCACGTCCAATGATTTTTATTATTTCCTAAAAATCCGTTGTCATGGGTCTTCACAAAAAACCATAGTCCCAGTGCAACACATGGCATTTACCTAGTAAAATATAAATATGGAAGATGACAGTGACTTAGATGAGTTTGAACAAGCTATCGCTGCAGTTAAAGAGGAGATGGAAAATGATATGGTGGATAGTAAAGGACAAGTTGAAGAGGACATTGAAAATGACGGGGCAACCGATATAGAGGTTGAACCTGATGCACAAGTTGAAGGTAGTATAACTTAGTTCAATCTGGATCACATTATCACTATTCGGGCCTTCATATACCGATTGATCAATTTTCTATCAACATTAGATCCAAAGTTATTAGAAGGGCTTTCATAGATAAGGGTCCAACTCAACCAATTGGTTATAGTTTCCCTGAACCATTGACTAAAAGATGCTTTCAGAAAAGTTGGTTTAAGCAACATTGTTGGCTTGAATATAGTGTGGCTAAGGATATGGCTTAATGTTTGATGCTTGACTTAATGGCTTTTTTAAAACCTTGCTTAATGACTTAACGATGTGCTACATTGAACAAGAGATATTCAAAGGAATAGAGATTGAGAATATTACAAAAGCATTCTAGAAAAAGAAAGATAGGCAAATGCAATTGCCTACATCGCCTAGAGGCAATTGAATCTTCATCGTCACTTAGTTTGTCTATCGACTTCACTTGTATCTTACTATTTATTATCATAAATGTTTTTTATAAATTTTGTGCTCGATGATAACAACCTCTTGTGTATTTCAATAAGGAGCCATTTAGATCCTTTCATTTGGAGGAATTGAAATCTACTTAATAGACTAGGCTATTTGGCTTGAAATTTGACATTCCACCACTTTCCAAAGTTCACATAAGCCTATCTCAAATTCTTGGGGTGGGAGATAGAAATTGATTATATATCGCCATGCTATATTTCTACTTTGTAACTTATAACACGCTCTTCAACTCACTCCCCTACTGTAGACACTACTAGAAATATCCATTTCTATGACGAAAATCTTAATGACGATTTTGAAATCGTCATAGAAGATCGCTTTTTATGACGAATATTTCTGTTTCATCATAGGTTAGTGGTGACGATCCTCAAACCCTCCCTATCTTTGACAAAACCAGATATTGTCACAAGAAACGTCATAGAAGGGCACAGGGTTTCATCACAGATCACTCGCGCGACTCGTCTGTGACGATCTTCTTTAATATTGTGACAAACAGGGCTTCGTCATTGAACTAATTACACATCTGTGACAAACAATATTCAATCTATAATGAATGGTGCTTCATCATAGATCTGCACATGGTACTTTCTCCATTCGATGTGTACCTGTGGGACCTACAGTTACTCATCTGTGATGCTTGTAATTCGTCATAAAAGTCTCTGCTCGATCCTTTCTCCATGCGACGTGTACCTGTGGGACCCGACGACTTACGTGTCACGTGTACCTGTGGGGCCTTTCTCCATCTCCATCTGACCTGTGGGACCCGACGGCTTGCGTGTCACTTGTGCTTGTGGACCCTTCTTCATCTAACCAGTGGAACCCGACGGCACCTTTCTCCATCTCCATCTGACCCGTGGGACCCAATGACTTGCGTGTCACGTGTACCTGTAGGACCCTTCTCCATCTCCATCCAACCTATGGGACCCAACGGCTTGTGGACCCTTCTCTATCCGACCTATGGGACCCGATGGCTTACGTATCACATGTACCTGTGGGACCTTTCTCCATCTCCATCTGACCTGTGGGACCCAATGGCTTGCGTGTCACTTGTTGCCACCGGGGTTTAATAAATTCAAATTCAAAAAAAAACATTGAGACCTAGGAGTCGAACCTAGGACCTAGAGCAAGGAATAGATCATCTTCACCATTGCGCTAGACGCTTGGTTGTGTTGACATGTCTTTGGAGCCCTCATAGTAGTATATGTTCTCTGTGTGGACAGGTTGACCTATGTATTGGATATATCCCCTGCAAGTGGAAACAAATCTATGCCCGTTGGACTTGCGGTGGCAACGAAGGATCCCCGGTGTGCTGTGGTGGCTCAAGCGTCAGTTTGGAGGCTAGGCAACGTGTCTTCCCGGTGGAGCACGGTGGCATTGGCGTCCATGTTCATCGTGTGCCATGGCGGAGGCAACAGATCTGATCCGTAGGTCTCCTTTCTCACCTTTTCCTATTCGCTTCACTATTTTGGTCCTTGCTTGAACATGAGGTACACAAGAAACATTGTAGCATTGCAGATCTGGTTAGGCCAATGATGATGAAAAGAACTAGGAGGTGGCACTGGTTGGTTTATTGCTGTTGTCTTGGTTTCTGCATATGTTTAGTGTTCTTACTGTAAATACCTGTATGCATCTAGGCCTGTTAATTGTCAAGTGCTTTCTTGATTATACCTATCTGTCTAGGCAAACAAACAGGCCCTTCGCTTATGCCTTAAACTATTTTTTTATGTCCAGTGCTTTCTTAATTCTACATTTTTGTTTTGTATGCTCCGGTGCCACCAGTGAGTCCTTATGTATTTTGAACTTGTAACATATCTGAGGCCACATTTCTGTGCCAATGGTGTCTACATGGCTATTGGGTGTATTAGGATGCAGCTCATATGTTTGCTTTCTGTGTCTTCTCCTTGTTGACAACCAAGTTATCCATTTGGTTCCAAATAAGAGGAAGACATCGAAAGCAAATCAAAGGTTTGTGTCCATATTCACATGATGGAGGCCACTAATTTTAAGCTGCACATGTTGCTACTGATGCCAATGATGATCACTACCACTTGTTTACTGACATTCTACTTGTGAAAACTGAGGCAACCTGTTTGGGTTGTGCAGATTTGATATGAGTCGTCCCTGCTATGTTGTGTTCAATGGCCATGAGCTAGGAGTTTACTTCAACTAGCCTGACTGCTAGAAACAAATTCATAGGTTTCATGGTGCTTCTTATAAAAAGTACAACTCCTATGAAGATGGAATTGCTGCATTCAAGTCAAGAACCAACTCAAATCCACCCTTAGCTCATGATGATGACTTCTATCTTCAAAACCCAACAACTGCTCCACCCTCTTTCTCCTTCAAAACTATTGTAATTGTAGTCTCTTAATCTTTATCTGTCTCCTATGGAAGAAGCTCTAAGCTCGTGTAGTGATTGTAAATGTGATGGTTAGACTTGATTTAGCTAGAATTGTAATGGTTATAGCTCCATTAACTGCTACTCTAGTTTGAGTTATATATATCTATGTGGTGCTACTTTAAATTTAGATGAGGTTGTACCATGCAAATTGTTAATGGTTGTTAAAGTTACATTTGGTATGAGTTGTGGACTTCACTGATGGATCTTTGTTGGATTATTTTCCTCTTCATTGATCTCATTACTGAGCAAGCTCTCATTCTACTGCACACTGACGAAATGGAGAAGGCCCCCAACAAGAGGAATGCACTGGCCAGCCTTATGGATGATGTCTATGTCGAGATCCTCCGCCGCCTCCTTTCCCGCTCCTTGTTCTATTGCAAATGTGTCTATCGCTCCTAAAAACGCCTCATCTCAGACAATCATAAGTTGATGCCCCAGACTATGGCCGGCTTCTTCTACGATGAAATCTATGGCCAACGAAACTTCACCAGCATCATCGGTGTTTACCCCTCCTTGTCCTTCTTGCCCTTCACTATGAACAATGTAGCTGTCTTAGATTGCTACAACGACCTCATCCTTTGCTGGTGCCTTGGGGCTGAAGGATACCGCTATGTCATCTGCAATCTAGCAACCTAGAAGTTGAAGGTACTGTCGCCTAGAATTCATGTTGTTGATGAAGCTCGATTAGGGTTTGATCCAATAGCCTCCTCGTACTTCCATGTGTTTAAATATATGGAGGAGGATGGTCATTGCGTGGGTGTGGACATCTACTCATCTAAAACTGCAGTATGGATCTTTAAGAAATGTAAATGGGGTGTGGAGGCTGAGTTGATATTTTTAAAATCAGCAACTATGTTTCTTAACGGTTGTCTGCACTATATTGGGTTCTGCGAGGGTTACCGTTGTATACTTGTGGTAGATATGGAGGGAAAGAGATGGAGGAAAATTCCTAATAGGCTGTGTGGTTTTTCACGCTCCATCCATCAAGCTCAGGGTCACTTGTGTCAATGTATTGTTGGTGGTCGCAATATGTCCAAGCTTTCAATTTAGATCCTTGAAGACTATGGTACTAATAATAAATGGACATTGAAGCATACTATCAGCTTGCGTAAGTTGTTTCGAAAGACTAAGAAATAATTGGGTTACTTTGATTTTGAGTCATGCTACACAGCGGTTATAGTTCACCTAGAATGAAATTTGATTTTCTTTGTTGGGGTTAGGGTGGAAAGAGCCATCATTGCATATAGCATGGATAACAGAAAAGTTCATGTCATCCCTACACATTACATTCAGTATGGTAGACATGACATCCTACCTGGATATGTTAATTTTCTCTTGGATGGATGTTGTCATTATTTTGCAAGCAACTTTAAATTATTTGTAATGTAAGCTAAGGTCTGTGTAGTGTGTCAGATGTGTCAAACCTACAGAGGCCAGACTTTCTTGCTTGTGTAGTAACATTTCAACACCAATGGCTCCTCTTTGTTCCCCCAAAAAACACCAATGGATCCTATGTAGTAGTGATATATTAATCACCGCGATCTCTTCTGTAACTCCACTTGTTTTCCTTCCTTCCCCGAGCCCTCCCATTCCCACTGTAGATCTAAAATCACTAGGAACATGCGGTTGTCTTGTCCAAACCTACTTCACTCTTAGCCACCACCATGGTGAAGGGCGAGCCTTCTGCAAAGCGCGCACGGGAGGGGGATGACGCCGTGCCCATGGTGAAGGAGGATGACATTGTGTCCATGGTGAAGGAGGATGACGCCGTGCCTATGGTGAATCAAGATAAAGCTATGGTGGATCCCTTTGGAGATAGAGACAATAGGGCCGTTGGCATCATGAGGAAGGCTTTCTTGAAGATTAGGCATGTGCTATAGAACACCGGTCTGGGCACCCTTAACCCGCCTTGGGAGGAAAAGGTTAGCTGTTACATCTTCATTTTTCACCAACTCATCAATGTCTTGGAAGAACTGCCAGCCTACCTGAACAAGAATCGTGCGAAGAATGCTTAGTACATCCTCGCCTGCTACCGGAGCTAGATAGATGGCTTTGACACTAGTGTCACGGCATAGGGAATCAGCACCGCCCAACACATTGAGAAGCACTGGCGCAACTTGGTTCGAGCTGATGTTGAGCAAGTGGCCAACCGCATCACCGCTGATGAGGACGATGATGACATTGATACCAACGACTAGGACGAGGATGAGGACATTGATACTGACAACTAGTAGAGTAGTAAATAAAGTTCCATTTGATGTATCTCACGTTGCATTTGATGTATCTCACATTGCATTAGATGTATCTTCCTTATGTGGAGAGTACGGAGGGAGTACATATTGTTACTCTTTCTTTATGTTGTTACTCTTCCTTATGTATCTTCCCTTACATTTTATGTTGAACACATTCAAATGTATAGAGGTTTTGATTTGTGAAGTCTGATTTGCATGTCTATGTTTACTTTTGTTGAACTTTGTATTAGGTGGGTTAAACTCTGTTGAGCATGGTGTAGATCAGATCCTTTGGTCAATTGGTAGCCGGTTTCTAGCTCCTGTTGGTTGGTTTTGCCTGCAAGTTTCTTTCTGGTTCTCTTTCTAATCTATAGTATGGTAAACATGCATAATAGAATTCATCCAATCAAGTCTCTACGTTGATGTAATGCCTAACGGAGGAGCCATATAGCTATTCAAATTTTACTACACACGCAAGAAAGTCCGAGCATCATAAATCTTATCAGGACGGACACATCTCATGGTATATAGGGAAACCTATTTCATACGAATACTTTCATTGAATCCCTAAAGGAAACAAATAAAATTAAAACTAGTTGCCGTCTGTAAGCATGATTTTGGTTAGTGTCAATCGATGGAAGGGGAAAGCCACTCATGACTAAACTACTACTACTGATACAAATGCTATGACCGAGTGCACTCCATAGGCAATAGTTTTTCTCATAGCTCTGTACTATATAGTGTCCAACGAGATCATATGTGCCACACTTGGACTTTCTTGCAAGTGCAGTAAAATATGAGAGTGAAGCAAATGCGGAAGGAAAGCTGGACACAAGATGTGAATCAAGAAAAAGGGCTTTTGACCACCATGACACACTTAAACTTGAATGCCTAGTGCAGTTGTGATAGGTCTTTTCTGTACTTACTTCACTCCAATCCAAGCAGTCACAGCAGTCGAGGGGTAGACTGATTGCTATGACACTTTATACTGTCGTACGAGATCAAATACGCAGTGGGCAGGCTTTCTTGCATTCGTAGTAAAAGTCAACAGCTATGGCTCCTCCGTTCTGCATTAGATCAAGGTGAGACTTGTTCAAATTAACTCCTCACTGCATGGTTCTTTCAAGTTCAACAAATTTAATTAAAGACACAAATTGGCTTCAACAAAGGTCAAAGGCACTCATGAATGTTTAGCATATTGCAGATCAGATCAAAGATAGCTAGAAAGAAATCTGCAGTGAAAAGCAACCAACGGGGGCTAGACCATGCTCAACAGAGTTTAACCCATCTAATACAAAGTGCAGCAAAAGTTTGCATAGACATGCAAATAAGAGTTCATATATTTGCAAGGGTGTCCCACAGATCAAACATAGTCATGACTACTAGTACTACTGACACGTCCCACAGATCAAGGGTTGAGGTGGGCGTGCAGGATCTGCTCCATGTTCAGTTTTGCTAAGATGCCATTGGCAGCTAGCTGGAGGCTCTCAATGAGATGATCGATCTCATTGTCGTCTGATCTTGGCGGAAAACCTTGCTCCACCACCCGGACGTTCACCGCCTCGCCAAGCTGAAGCGGGCAGCGGCCAGTGCCATGGCAACCGCTTGATGAATGGCTTCGAACACCATGGCCGCCTTGTCTTCTCGTGCCTGGATGGCTTCCTACTGGGCCACAACAAGTGCGGCATGCACGGCCACCAAGTCACCACGCAGCATGTCGACATGCAGCCTAGACGCCACAACAATGCTCGAACCTCATGGTAATGCTTGAATAACTTACGGTATTTTTCATCGCCGCCCGAACCAGAGGGCTATGTGGGGATAGATAGGCTTGGCGGCAGTGAACAATGATGGGACAACTCTCCGGCACCACTGGTGGGAAGCCCCACGACGGGGGGTGGCGCCGCCATGGAGGAATCGCTACACAATGCAAGACAAGTTCAAGCCCAGATGATAAGGGGGAGAGCGATGAGATTTAGGAGGCAAACGATTAACCAATCTAATCGACGCTACTTGGCATAGAATCATCGGTGGCTGCCCTCATCGGTGAGCCAGCCCTAGTTCCTCACCAACTATTGGTATAAATTAACGCATATAGATAAATCCGCAAGCGCACAGATACCACTATAGCTTTCATCCGGAAGTATTTCAAGTATCGTATCCACAAGGAAATGTGAGAGACTAACTATGGTCTAACTTAACTAAGGGTAGCAACAATGTTAGGATAAACATGAGCGTAGAGAGGATAACTAAGGTTCTCTAATTCTGACTTTGGTAAGCTATGTCTTCTACTATTTAACTAGGGACATTACTAGGGAAAGACACCAGCAGAGGATGCTTTCCTTCGTAACCGGGTCCTACTTGGACTACAAATGGGAGGTGGACCACAGAGGATCAATGATGCTATATAGTACTCAATGAGGCTATATAGTACTAATGTCAGACACGCGATCTACCACCGATCTGGAATGCAAGGTGCATCCACGATTAACCTAAGTCTAAGCACCACGCTTATACTCATGATTAATACTTTACTCCCTCTAGAGCAGAAATAAAGCACACAAAAGAGTCGTGAACCTAAAGAACAATATAAACAAAATTCTTACTTGAATCTAAAGTTGATTACCAAAGAAATCTTTGAAGCAAGCTCAGATAGAACTTGTCGGTGTTCGGAATCACCGGCCGTGAATTTATGTGTTTGCGCATTTAGGCTTGGATGGTGTGCAAAGAGGACATGATGATGTATACTGGTTCGGGCAAAATGTCCCTACGTCCAGTGGTGAGCTGTTTGTGTTACTTGCACCTGGGTCTGTAGTAGAGGTTATAAATGATCAAGAGAGGGATGAGCTCACGAGTCTCTGGTGAAAGTGAAGTGGAGTTGAAGTGCTCACAAAATGGTAAAAAATCCCCCAAAGGGGCGCCTAGCTTTCCCTTTTATAGGCCAAGGGAAGGGCCTGGGATACATGAGAGAGAGAAATAGAGAAGGAGACAGCCCTGGGGCTATGTCGCCCTTCTCCGTGGGCGGGTCCTACGGATCCTGTGGACAACAACGAAGGTGTGCGCATACTACGGCTGCGCCTATCTTCGGCACTATAGGCGAGCATCACCGTCTTCGGTCATGATTCCCTGTCCATCACTGGTCCTATAGGTATGCACCGCCACCTGGCCGCGGCGCTCTATTCCTTCCTAGCATGCGATATGGTCGACAGATCCCCTATCTGGAGTCGCACGGGGATCGAGCAACATAGTGTTGATTTGCCTGACACTATTGGGGATGTGAGTGCCTAGGTATAGGATGTGGTGGCCATCGGTCACGTCGAGATGCACCCGCCTCCTCCTTAGCATTAGGGGCGTGGTCCGACCACGCCCCACATTCGTAGCGGTTGGGGGCGGTGGGAGCCCTTGTAGGGGCCCGTCCCCCACCCAAGGCTGACCTTGCATCCACTGGGTCGGGTGAGGCGATACCATTTCCAAGGGGTCGGGCAAGATGGGCCCCGTGCCTCTAGGGTCGGATGAGGTGGAGCCTTGCCCCTCGGGGTCAGATGCGAATGGGCCCGTACCCAAAGTGTCAGGCGAGGCGAGGCCCGTGCTCAGGGGTCGATTGAGGCAAGACTTTTCTTATGGTTGGTCGAGATGGAGTCCCACACTAAAGGGCCAGCCAGGTTCATGATTACATTCCTGATTTGTAAAAAGGCTAGCTCTTAGCGTTGTCTTCGGGCATAGGGATCATTGATACCCAACAGTAGCCCCTGAGGCCCTGGGGGAGCTAAGCGCTCCCTCAGGGGCTTCTTCGGCCATCAAGATCTGCTCTTTCTATTGCTTTTGGATCGTTTGGTGGGTGCGCACGAGCGCAACCACTGGGTGTAGCCCCCGAGCCTTTGGAGGAGTGAGGCACTCCTTCAAAAGGCTTTCTCTACTATTAGTCTATGGCCGCGCTTTTTGGGTGTTCTTGCGAGTCCTGCCCCCGAGCTTCGACGTGTTGTGGGGGTTTGATTAGTGGCCAATTGACTTTAGGTCCCTGGCGGCAAGGGCGTATAGTTCCTAGATCTATCCAATCGATCCTAGGGGCTATTTGTCTTCCTTTAAGGGAGCTCCTCGGGCCGACAGCAGTCAAGATTCGGCCATGGGCTGGGATGTCCGTGATTCCCGACTATCTGGGTGTTAGCCATAAGCGGGCCTGTTCCTCGTTACCCTTTATTTAGGGGCGTTCCGGGGTGGCTATCGAAGCTGCTGTTGGGTCAAGCTGCGTACCCTTGGGCCTTAACAGGCCATGGGAACGTTTTTGGCTCCGTACCCTCTTTGTTATCGCGGTGCCAAGAGTTGCGCCTAGTCCCAGGATGGGTCAGGAGACGGGGCACCGCTTTGCGAACTGCCCAATTTGGGCATGTGGGGGAAACCAAGAGGGCGCACTGCACTGCATCTACTGCGATGGTTGGTGTCGATGCCGGTTAGGCTCCTCGCGAGCCCTTTATAAGTCACGGCTTCCACGGTACGTCGCTATCCAATGCCACTCTAGCCCTGACCAGTAGATTCCCGGCGCTTGCCTTCCTTCCCCGTCGCTTCATCCATGGACTGTGGGAAGCATTCTGCCGGCGATGCACCTGAGGAGAGGAGGCCCTTCTAACACCATCTGTTCGATTGGGGGTGAGAGATGCATCTCTCCTTTTTCACCCACTGCTATTGTATGTTTCCTCCTAACTTTCACTTGTGTTTAGGGCTGCATCGGACGTGAGCCCAGTCCTAGAATTAGAGCAACTTTGAGAATGCCTCGAGGCCACCTAGGCCACGCTCCGGGCTATCGAGGTGGAGATGGAGACTGTGCATGCACAATTGGCGGACGCCGATGTTCGAGTGGCCAGTATGTATTTTTGGTGATTGCTATTTTCCTCCTTCTCGGCTCGTCCATTCTCTAACTCATGTGTGCTTTTGCCAGAGTTGGAGACATAGCTACAGACGCTCCTCTAGGCCATAGACACCGCCATTGGTTACGTGTGCGCTCGGGGTGAGCGTCTCGAGGAGCACCTCCTTGACATATCTGAGTGCATTAGGGATGTAGTGGAATATGGCATCCACCGCGGAGCGGCTGTTGCCCTGGCGGCAGCTCAGGTCTGGTGGGGCCATGAGCTCTACTTCTTGGTTGGCTTCTTAAAAGGCGAGGGGGCGGCTGATCATGAGAGGCTCATCGAGGATTTTAATGAGGCCGCAGACGCCGTTGCCGCCGAGGTGCCCGCCGGGGAGGTCATCCCCGAGGCCCTTTAGTTTGTACCTAGGGCCCTTCTCTTATTAATAAAGACTATCCATTTTTGTTTCCCATTGTTTGTGGGACTTTATCCAACCTGCATGTTTGAAACGACGTTTGCCGTAGTTGGACGCTTAACCCCCAAATCGATTGGGTCTTGGTTGGTTTTGATTATTTCTCGTGATCTTAGCAGTTCTAACCCTTATTTAGAACATAAGTGTTTCTCTGGTTTTTGGGAACTTGGTGCCAAATATTTTGTGAAGCTGACCCCCGTGCCCCTCGCGCGTAGTGGGAGTCAGACCGAAGTGTCAGGACGCCTGTGGTACTCTCGTGTCTGGGTGTTTGATCCATAGTTTGTCTTCGTCCTCGCACAGGGTCTATTTTGCGGGTCAGAGCCCCTGAGCCCCTATGTGTAGCAAGAGTCCAGCCAAGGGGTTGGCCCATCTTGTGATCATTATCCGTCAAGCATTTTTTTGACAAAACAGAGGGGTTGAGCCGTGCCATGATTTTCCTCGCTGGACAAATCATGGTGCTCGGTGAGTTTTTAATGGGTTAGTCCGAGTGGGGCCCGAGTTCCCGTTCATATGGATCCGGCTTGGGTCGGCTAGCGACCAACTCTAGGTTCCTGACGGCCAGTCCATATAGTTCCCGGGTCCGTCTGAATGGTCTCATGGGCTCATTGCCTTTCTTCAAGGAAAAACCATGGTCCGGCTACAGTCAGGACTCGAACGTGGACTAGGATGCCTGCGGCGCTTAGGTGCCCGGGTACTAGCCGCTAGCGAGCCCATCCTTTGCCACCCCTCACTCTAGTGGTGCTCCGGAGCAGTTGTCGAACCTATTGCTAGGCAAACCTGCGAACTCCTAGGCCTTATTGGGCCGTAGAGCGTTCTTGGCCCTGTACCCTTACTTGCCTATGGCGGTTTCCGGCCTGGTGGCCGTCGATCCATCGCCTGCTGCATCCTATGAGGGGGCGGCCAGTCAATGGCACGCGCGCATGGTGGGGCAGGAACGATGTGATAGTTTTGACGGGATGGGACGACATGCGAATCTAGGCGGGCGGTTCGCCTTTCGCCTCCCCCTCTTAAATACAGGGGGTTTCCCTATTTTTCGCCATGCACGCCCCTGAAAGCCCAAGTTTGGTTTTGGTAATTAATGACACCAAGTTGCTAATGCCATGTGTTAAGTGTTTTGAGTTAGGCATAAGCAACACATGTGATGAAGGTGTACGTGGCAAGGAGTGGTGGCCACAAGATCACAAAGAGATGGTGCATGAACATGAAATGTTGATCATAATGGAATGCACATCAAATGATGGACTTGATGATCAAGTGAAAGAGAAGGATCTAGGAGCGCAAGGCAAAGGTATAACCATAGGGTTTTCCTTTTGCCGGTCTAAGATGAGTAGAGAAGTGATTGACCGGATTTAGGATACATAGCCGACTATCAAGAGGGGCAATCACGGTTAACTCGGGAATCAAGTGCCACTAGATAAATGTCTTGAGCATATGCATTAGGATCTAGTTGAGAGCTAACATAACGCCTAAAAAAATGTTTGTGAAATGCTAACACACATGCACATTGATGGTGAACACTTGGTGGTGTTAGCACATTTACGAAGGCGGTGGTGTTTGAATGGTAGTATGGCGTTTGGGGTTCGCTCTCCCTCCCGCCGAGCGTGCGAGCGCGGGATTCAGGCGTTTTTAAGGAAATGAAACGCCTATTTTCCACTGCGCCGGAAGTCGGAAAAGTAACGGAGGCGAAAGGCGGTCACTGCGGTGACCGGACGCTGCACCGGACGCTACACCGGACGCGGGGCGCGTCCGGTCAGTTCTTCGCGGCGCAGGCGCTGGGGTTTATGACCGGACGCGGGTCTGGTCTGACCAGCGCGTCCGGTCAGTTCAACTGGGCGTAAGAGATAAGCGCGCGACCGGCGCGTCCGGTGCCTCACGGGACCGGAGCGTCCGGTCAAGTGTCCAGAGAGGCCGAGCGCAGCGAAGCGCGATCGGACGCGGCTGGCGCGTCCGGTCACGTGCGACCGGACGCGTCCGGTCGCAGCGGGAGCTTACTGGAACGCGACCGGACGCTGGCACTGTCACGTCCGGTCATTCGCAGGAGCGCGTCCGGTCAGGGCAACAGCTAGTTCTGACGCGCACTGTTCATGGTTGTCGTGTAGTGACCGGACGCGTCCGGTCACCCTGACCGGAGCGTCCGGTCAGCGCGATTTGAACTGATTCGTCCGGTAACGGCTAGCTGCGTACCCCTTCGTTATAAATAGAGGATGTCCGGGGTTTGAGGGCAACTCTTGCACATTTTGAGACCTAGAGACATCCTTTGAGCTAGAGAACAACCCCTCCACTCATCTCTTTGCATAGTTGCACATCTTGAGTGAGAATGAGTGAGATTCAAGTGCATTGCTTGAGAGTTGCATTCTAGAGGCACTTGTTTTTCGAGTTGCTGCGGATTTCTTGTTACTCTTCCGTGTTTCCCGACACGGTAGACGGCTTGGAGTAGCGGAGGTGATTGAGCTCACAATTGGAGATTGTTGGAGCCCTCACCAAGTGTTGTAAGGGGTTCTTGATCCTTCCCCGCGGGAGTTCGCAAATTGGATACTCTAGTGGAGCTCGTGGCTTGGAGGATCCCCATCTTGTGTGCGGTTGTGCGGTGCCCGCCGAGGGCTCGACTCTTGATAGTCGATTAGCTCGCGAACCGACAAGTGGGTGTATCACCACAACGAGGAGTAGCTTGCCGGGAAGCAAGTGAACCTCGGGATAAATTCTTGTGTCATTCTCTTCCCGAGGATTTCTCTTGTGTGATTGATTGATTGGTACTTCTCATCTCTACACGGCGGTATAATCACTCGAAGCTCTTCTCTCGTATTACATCTTGTATCTAGCTTGTTGTTGTTGTGTTTAGTGGATAGCCTTGTACTAGACTTGTGTAGGTGGCTTGCTTAATTAGTTAGAGCTAGTGCATTTTGCTCCGCCTCCTTTTGTACTAACTTGTGATTAAGTAATTGTTGTAGAAGTTTTAATTAGGCTATTCACCCCCCCTCTAGCCTATTTGGACCTTTCAAGTGGTATCGGAGCCGAGGCACCGTTTGATTAAGGCTTAACAACCTCCGGTGAAGAAATGGCTCAATTAAGTTTGCACATCAACAACACCAAGAAGGCACCTCACTTTGATGGCACAAATTATGCATATTGGAAGGTTAAGATGACCGCACACCTCAAGTCAATCAATAGAGAAGTGTGGAAGGTCACCAAAACAAAATTTGAGGTTGCTAATCTGGAAGCACCTACACCGGTGGAAGAGAAGAAGCTCCAATGCAATGACATTGCAATTAGTGCTCTTCATGAGGCATTAGATGATAAGACATTTGAGCAAGTGAAGAACATAGAAGTTGCACATGATGCTTGGGCCAAGCTTGAAGAAACATTTGAGGGCACCGAAGGCACAAAGACCGCTAAAGCATATATCTTGCAAGAAAAATTTTCAAGTTTCAAGATGCAAGATGATGAGAGTGTACCGGAGATGTTTCATAGATTGCAAGTTATTGTCAATGAGCTCAAGGCACTTGGTGAGGAAGTCAAGGACAACCAATTCTCTATGAAGTTCTTGAGAAGCTTGCCCAAGAGGTTTGATACATTGATCACCGTGTTAGTAAGGACTACATTGAAGGATTCAACTCCTCAACAAATATTTCAAGAAGTGATGACCGATGATTCATATAGAGAAGATGATGAGAAGGATGAGTTGGTCAAGAAGAAGAAGAAGGAAAATGAGAAGAAGGATGATGAGAAGAAGAAGAGTGTGGCATTCAAAGCCACCACATCCAAGGGCAAATCCAAGATTGAATCATCAAGTGATGAAGACTCAAGCTCTTGTGATAGTGATGACATTGATGAGAAGATGGCTCTCTTTGTCAAGCAATTTGGCAAGTTCATGAAGAAGAAAGGCTTTCGTGCAAGAAGAAGAAAGAACTCATCCAAGAAGAATGAGCATACCATGAGATGCTTTAGATGCCATAGCAAAGACCATCTCATTGCAAAGTGTCCTTATGATAGTGATGATGAAGATGCTATCAAGAAGGAAAGGAAGAAGCAAAAGAAGAAGCAAGAAAAGAAGGAGAGCTCTCATAAGAAGAAGAATGATTCTCATGTTGCTACATGGGATAGTGATGATTCCTCAAAAGATGATGAGGATGACAACAAGAGCAAGAAGAAGGGACATGCTAGCATTGCTATTCAAGAGAAGGTCTCCCTCTTCGACACTCCATCGTGCTTCATGGCTAAGGCCGCTAAGGTATCATCCGATGATGAGAGTGATCATGATAATGCTAGTGATAGTGATAGTGATGAAGAAGAATTCAATAAAGATGAACTAATCACTATGCTAGAAGATTGCACTCAACATTTTAAAGAATCTAGAAAGGAGTGCAAGAGCTTGCTTAAGGAAAAGAAAAACCTTATGCAAGAACTTGATGAGCTTAGGGCATCTTATGAGAGTCTAAAGGTAGACCATAAGAAGCTTCAAAAGTCTCACACTAAGCTTGAAGAAGCTCATTCCTCTCTAGTTGAAAAATGTGAAAACATGCCAACTAATGTTGAGAAAGCTAAAACTTGCAACATAGGCATATCTTGTGATATAATTGATGAATCTTGTCATAAGCCTATTGTTGTTGCTCACACTAACCCTTCATGTAGCTCATCTACATCATCCTCATCTAGTAGTGACGGTCTCACTTGTGACTCCACACTAATAGTTGAGAATGAAAATCTCAAGAAGGAGGTAAAAGAGCTCAATCACACCTTAGCTAAGGCTTATGGTGGTGAGGACCGCTTGCTTATGTGCTTGGGTAGCCAAAGAGCTTCTCTCTACAAAGAGGGATTGGGCTATAACCCTAAGAAAGGAAAGGCCGCTTTTGCTCCTCACAAGACTCGTTTTGTGAAGAACAATGGTAGCTATTGCAAAAGTTGCAAGCAAGTTGGTCACATAGAGCAACAATGCATGAACAAGAAATCCAATGCTAATGTATCCTCAATTAAGTTTGATTCTTTCTATATACTTACCAAGGGTACAAATGGTGTTCATGCTAAGTTCATTGGTACACCATGGATGGGCTCAAAGAAGAAAGCCATTTGGGTACCAAAGAGTTTGGTCACTAACCTTGTAGGACCCAAACAAGTTTGGGTACCTAAAAAGAATTGATCTTATCTTGTAGGTCAATTATAAAGCCGGAGGAAGGCATTGGGTGCTTGATAGTGGGTGCACTCAACATATGACCGGGGATTCATGTATGTTCAAATCAATTGATACAAGTCAAAATGGTGGTTTTGATGCTATCACTTTCGGCAACAATAAGAAAGGCAAGGTCAAGGGGCTTGGTAAAATTGCTATCTCAAATGACATGAGCATATCTAATGTGTTGCTAGTTGAGAGCTTGGACTTCAATCTTTTATCGGTGGCACAACTTTGTGATCTTGGCTTCAAGTGCATATTTGGTAGTGATGATGTTGAAGTCATTAGTGTTGATGGATCAAATTTGATATTCAAAGGATTTAGACATGGTAGCTTATACTTGGTTGACTTCAATGATAGTGAGACACAATTGACATCATGCTTGCTTAGCAAATCTAGTATGGGTTGGTTATGGCATAGAAGGCTTGGTCATGTTGGAATGAAATAATTGAACAAACTTTTGAGGCATGACTTAGTTAGAGGCTTGAAGGATGTCACCTTTGAGAAGGATAAACCTTGTAGTGCTTGTCAAGCCGGTAAACAAGTTGGAAATGCACATCCTAGGAAGAGTGAAATGAGCACATCAAAGGCATTTGAGTTATTACACATGGACTTGTTTGGACCAACAACATACACTAGTATTGGTGGGAACAAGTATGGTTTTGTGATAGTGGATGACTATACTAGATACACTTGGGTGTTCTTTCTCTTTGACAAAAGTGATGTTTATGATCTATTCAAGTCTTTTGTCAAAAGGGTGCAAAATGAGTTTGAGACTACCATCAAGAAGATTAGAAGTGACAATGGTAGTGAGTTCAAGAACACAAGAATTGAAGATTTATGTGATGATCTTGGTATTGGACATCAATTTTCACCAACATACACTCCTCAATCCAATGGTGTAGTTGAAAGAAAGAATAGAACCTTGATTGACATGGCTAGATCAATGCTTAGTGAATATGATGTGAGTCATTCATTTTGGAGTGAAGCCATCAACACGGCTTGCTATTGTAGCAACCGTCTTTATTGCCATGGGAAGCTTGGGAAGACACCATATGAGCTATTGAATGGAAGAAAGCCCAACATTGCATACTTTAGAGTGTTTGGTTGCAAATGCTATATTCTCAAGAAAGGCACTAGATTGAGCAAGTTTGAAAAGAAATGTGATGAAGGGTTCTTACTTGGTTATTCTACCACAAGCAAAGCATATAGAGTTTGGAATCTCACAAATGGCACCTTTGAAGAAGTTCATGATGTTGAGTTTGATGAAACCCAAGGATCTCAAAATGAAGCTCAAAACCTTGATGATGTGAGAGGAGATCAATTGTCAAAAGCAATGAAGAACATGGACATTGGTGATGTTAGACCAAGGCAAGTTGATGATGATGATATTCATGTGATCAACCAAAGTGTGCAAATTGATACAAATCAAGCAAGCTCTAGTGGTACTCATGATGAAGCTCAAGATCAAGGTCAAACAAGTGGAAGCAATCAACTCCCAATACTCCAACCTACTAGTATTGCAAGAGATCATCAATTGGACCAAATCATTGGTGGAATTCAAAGTGGTGTTCAAACTAGATCAAGATTAGCATCCTTTTGTGAGCACTACTCATTTGTGTCACTTGAAGAACCTAAGAAAATAGAAGATGCTTTGAAGGATTCCGATTGGGTAAATGCTATGCATGAAGAACTAAACAACTTCACTAGAAATCAAGTTTGGGAACTTGTTGAGAGGCCAAAGAACTACAATGTGATTGGTACTAAGTGGGTCTTTAGAAACAAGCAAGATCAAGATGGCATAGTTGTGAGGAACAAAGCAAGATTGGTAGCACAAGGTTACACACAAGTTGAAGGTCTTGACGTTGGAGAGACATATGCACCGGTTGCAAGATTGGAGGCAATTAGAATCTTATTAGCATATGCTTGTGCACACAACATCAAGCTCTATCAAATGGATGTCAAAAGTGCATTTCTCAATGGTTACATCAATGAAGAAGTTTATGTTGAGCAACCTCCTGGTTTTGAAGATGACAAGAAGCCCAACCATGTTTACAAGCTCAAGAAGGCATTGTATGGTTTGAAGCAAGCACCTAGAGCATGGTATGAGAGGTTGAGGGACTTTCTTCTCTCTAAAGGGTTCAAGATGGGAAAGGTTGGCACCACTCTCTTCACCAAGAAGCTTGGAAATGACTTGTTTGTGTTGCAAATCTATGTGGATGACATTATCTTTGGATCAACCAATCAAGATTTTTGTGAAGAGTTTGGAAATATGATGGCAAAAGAGTTTGAGATGTCTATGATTGGAGAGCTTAGTTACTTTCTTGGACTTCAAATCAAGCAAATGAAGAATGGCACTTTTGTAAGTCAAGGGAAGTACATCAAGGACATGATCAAGAAGTTTGGATTGCAAGATGCTAAGCCAATGAGTACACCAATGGGCACTAATGATCAATTGGGTGTTGATGCTAGTGGCAACATGGTAGATCAAAAGCAATATCGGTCTATGATTGGAAGTTTGCTCTATGTCACCGCTTCTAGGCCGGATGTGATGTTTAGTGTATGCAAGTGTGCAAGATATCAAGCTTCACCTAGAGAAAGTCACTTGAAAGCAATCAAGAGAATATTGAGATATCTTAAGGGCACTCATGATGTTGGATTATGGTATCCCAAGGGATCTAATTTTGAGTTGATTGGATATTCGGATTCCGACTATGGTGGATGCAAGATTGATAGAATGAGCACAAGTGGCACTTGTCAATTGCTTGGAAGGTCTCTTGTTTCATGGTCATCAAAGAAACAAAATAGTGTTGCACTATCTACCGCCGAGGCCGAATACATTAGTGCCGGTAGTTGTTGTGCACAATTGCTTTGGATGAAGACCCCTTGAATGATTTTGGAATTAAGTTCAAGAATGTGCCATTGTTTTGTGATAATGAGAGTGCTATCAAGATGACTCAAAATCCGGTTCAACATTCAAGAACCAAGCACATTGATATTAGGCATCACTTCATAAGAGACCATCAACAAAAGGGTGATATTAGCATTGAAAGCATTGGCACCGAAGATCAACTAGCCGATATCTTTACAAAGCCACTTGATGAGAAAATATTTTACAAGTTGAAGAATGAATTGAACATACTTGACTTCTCCAACTTGAAATGAGTGCACCCCCACATTCTTAAAATGACATGCCCCTCCTTCGACTTAGCAAGGTAAAGTTGTTTGGCATATCTTCCATACTTTGCTAAGGACATGTTTAGAACATGTAGACATATTTGCATGACAAATAAGTTCATTCATGAAAAATCAAATAAGTTTAATGTATATATGGTACCACTATTGCTTCTATGTTTTGATTGATCTAGTGGTAGCATATGACATGTTTGTGGGCTTGCAAACCTAGTGTTGAATCTAGAAAATGAGCTCATGATGTGTAATTCAACATGGTCAAGATAACCCTTATACCTTATGAGGTGTGAAGAAGCTTGTCCTTGGATCAAACCGAATTACATATTCTAGGCAAGTGATCTAGATTGAACCATAATTTGGACTCCCTCATATTGATTGACTTATCTCTCACTAAAATTGGCACCTTTTTGGTGATTGTTGACAAAGGGGGAGAGAAAAGTCACAAAGATAGAAAAGTCACAAAGATAAAAAGTTAAGTTACTAAGGGGGAGAGAAAGTTACTAAGGGGGAGAGAAAGTTACTAAGGGGGAGAGAAAGCATAAGAGAATAACTTTGGAAAGGGATCAATCAAAATTGAGCACACGAGTAGGGGGAGCAAGCTCATGAATGTTTTGTTGCATTTGTATGTGCATTAACATGATGAATTGTTGCATTGCAAAGCTTAAATTCATATTCATGTTTGTTTGGTGATTGCTAGAACTAGAACTTGAATGATGTTTTGTTAAGAGTAGCTTTACAAGTAATATCTAGACACCTTTGCTTATAATGTTGATCTCACAAGGTACTTTAGTGTTTATGATCTTTACAAGTGATGTATTACAAGTGGTGTCTAGCTACATTGATGCTAAGGATGGTATATAAAGGCAACTCCGATTGGTATCACGCTTCAAAGGTCCATTCTATATACCTTAGTATCAATTTGATAGTAGTAACTCTCCCAAAATTCAAATCCATACATATGTGCACAATTGAACCAAACTCATGGAAGCACATATGTAGGGGGAGCTAATACTATCAAAATTGAAAATTGATTTCTTTTTATATCTTTGTGATGGTTGTCATCAATTACCAAAAAGGGGGAGATTGAAAGCCCAAGTTTGGTTTTGGTAATTAATGACACCAAGTTGCTAATGCCATGTGTTAAGTGTTTTGAGTTAGGCATAAGCAACACATGTGATGAAGGTGTACGTGGCAAGGAGTGGTGGCCACAAGATCACAAAGAGATGGTGCATGAACATGAAATGTTGATCATAATGGAATGCACATCAAATGATGGACTTGATGATCAGGTGAAAGAGAAGGATCTAGGAGCGCAAGGCAAAGGTATAACCATAGGGTTTTCCTTTTGCCGGTCTAAGATGAGTAGAGAAGTGATTGACCGGATTTAGGATACATAGCCGACTATCAAGAGGGGCAATCACGGTTAACTCGGGAATCAAGTGCCACTAGATAAATGTCTTGAGCATATGCATTAGGATCTAGTTGAGAGCTAACATAACGCCTAAAAAAATGTTTGTGAAATGCTAACACACATGCACATTGATGGTGAACACTTGGTGGTGTTAGCACATTTACGAAGGCGGTGGTGTTTGAACGGTAGTATGGGGTTTTTAAGGAAATGAAACGCCTATTTTCCACTGCGCCGGAAGTCGAAAAAGTAACGGAGGCGAAAGGCGGTCACTGCGGTGACCGGACGCTGCACCGGACGCTACACCGGACGCGGGGCGTGTCCGGTCAGTTCTTCGCGGCGCAGGCGCTGGGGTTTGTGACCGGACGCGGGTCTGGTCTGACCAGCGCGTCCGGTCAGTTCAACTGGGCGTAAGAGATAAGCGCGCGACCGGCGCGTCCGGTGCCTCACGGGACCGGAGCGTCCGGTCAAGTGTCCAGAGAGGCCGAGCGCAGCGAAGCGCGATCGGACGCGGCTGGCGCGTCCGGTCACGTGCGACCGGACGCGTCCGGTCGCAGCGGGAGCATACTGGAACGCGACCGGACGCTGGCACTGTCGCGTCCGGTCATTCGCAGGAGCGCGTCCGGTCAGGGCAACGGCTAGTTCTGACGCGCACTGTTCATGGTTGTCGTGTAGTGACCGGACGCGTCCGGTCACCCTGACCGGAGCGTCCGGTCAGCGCGATTTGAACTGATTCGTCCGGTAACGGCTAGCTGCGTACCCCTTCGTTATAAATAGAGGATGTCCGGGGTTTGAGGGCAACTCTTGCACATTTTGAGACCTAGAGACATCCTTTGAGCTAGAGAACAACCCCTCCACTCATCTCTTTGCATAGTTGCACATCTTGAGTGAGATTGAGTGAGATTCAAGTGCATTGCTTGAGAGTTGCATTCTAGAGGCACTTGTTTTTCGAGTTGCTGCGGATTTCTTGTTACTCTTCCGTGTTTCCCGACACGGTAGACGGCTTGGAGCAGCGGAGGTGATTGAGCTCGCAATTGGAGATTGTTGGAGCCCTCACCAAGTGTTGTAAGGGGTTCTTGATCCTTCCCCGCGGGAGTTCGCAAATTGGATACTCTAGTGGAGCTCGTGGCTTGGTGGATCCCCATCTTGTGTGCGGTTGTGCGGTGCCCGCCGAGGGCTCGACTCTTGATAGTCGATTAGCTCGCGAACCGACAAGTGGGTGTATCGCCACAACGAGGAGTAGCTTGTCGGGAAGCAAGTGAACCTCGGGATAAATTCTTGTGTCATTCTCTTCCCGAGGATTTCTCTTGTGTGATTGATTGATTGGTACTTCTCATCTCTACACGGCGGTATAATCACTCGAAGCTCTTCTCTCGTATTACATCTTGTATCTAGCTTGTTGTTGTGTTTAGTGGATAGCCTTGTACTAGACTTGTGTAGGTGGCTTGCTTAATTAGTTAGAGCTAGTGCATTTTGCTCTGCCTCCTTTTGTACTAACTTGTGGTCAAGTAATTGTTGTAGAAGTTTTAATTAGGCTATTCACCCCCCCTCTAGCCTATTTGGACCTTTCAGCCCCGCAACCTCACTCTCTTCTTCATCTGCACTCGTGTTTCTTGCGCTCATTTTCTTGCCGCCGCCGTCCTCGCCTTCGTTAGGGTTCGCCGCACGCCTCCTTCCACCGTAGTTTAGTCCTTGTGCTGCCACACCTATTCTTCCATGGAGCTTTGGTCTCATTCTGATGTTTGCCATTCGCGCATGGAGGGCCTCGTCAAGAAGGGGCTCCTCCATGCGAGGGTGACGGGGGACAAGTGGATCGTACCTGTCGACTAAGATGGGCCGGTGGTGCCTGACGGTTACGTCGTCTCGTTCGTGCATATAACACCCCAAAATTTCTATTTTGGGTTGTTATTAGAAAACACTAAATAAAATGAATGATTTTAATATTGGGATAAAATTTGTCAACATTAGTTTGTATTTTCATATATTTTTATTAAGGAAAATGGTGTTTTTCTAAATATTTCTTAATTAATTTGATAGGTTTTTGTTGATGTGATGTTGTCTGTTGCTTGAGTTTTGTGTTTTCGTGTGTGCTAAGTTTTAAAAATGCATTTAAATGTTGATCAATCCTTCTTGGGAATTTTCTGGACTTTTTCGGAACTTTTTCCATTTTTCCTAGAGCAAAATCCAATTTTTGGAGGCTCTAAAATCCCTTTTCATGGCATCTAAATACTTTATTTGGATTCATCATCCCCAATCTATCTATAGAAGTTTTCTTTCAATTTTTGGGATTTTAGAATTTTTTTTCAGGGATTTAAAATGATTTAAGCTTTTTCTGAAATTATTTTTGAATTGAAAATGATTTTATGGAATTTCCAAAATTAATAAGAATACCTTATTTTTTCCCGAGCTTGAACCCTAGTCATATATATATGCTGGTGTTTGTCTCGTCGCGCTGATCGTAGATCTAAAAACCCCATTGTGAGCCGCTACTTGTAGCTCCCTCCATCTCTCACCGAAGTTCGCTCCAGCTAGGTTTCCGGCGAACTCTCTAGTGAGCTTTTTCGGTCAGTTTGTCGTGTCCCGGCGAATTCCGCCACCACTCGAAGGTTTGTCTCGATCTCCTCTATGCCATCACACCATTTGTTTTGCGAATCCATGTCCGTTAGGTCACGTCCCCATCCTTCCTTCTCTAACTCCGGTGAACTCCACCATGGCAGGTCTTCTTCTTCGTGTCTTCCAGCCATGGGCGTGCCCTTCTCCTTGGGCCGTAGGCCTAGACCTATGCTGCCGCCCCATGGCCCCACAACTGGACCCGCGCCATGGCCTCGTGCGCCCCGTGCTGGCAGGTGCTACCCCATGCGGGCCTGTCCCCACACGGCCAGGCGTCACTGGCCCCGTGTGGCCGGGAGCCGCCCTCCAGTGTTGGATTTATTGTGGGCTAAGCCCATTTTAAATGTAATAAATCAATAAAACTCTACGGTGTGTAACTGTTGGACATTTAATATTTGTACTAGATTAGAACTTGACCAAACGTTGACTCGACTTATATGGTTGGACTTCATCCGTCCATATTGAGAAGTTGAGAAAAGGATCAAGGCGTGCCACACGCACGCGTGCGCACCGCCGGGCCATGGGCATGGGCGTGGCGAGGCGAGGCGAGGCAGGCAGGTGCCAAGCGAGTGAGGCGTGGCCCGATTTTTCCACTCACTCCCCATGATAGCGGGAGTTACAACTTTCTGAGTTAATCCCGGGAGTTACCGTCTCTTCACTTGCCCCTCTCCTAGACTGCCTGCGTGAGCCTCTTCACCTCCCTCTACGCGAAAGCATAAAAGAGACGGCACCAGTTCCTCCAATTCTCTCTCTCTCGGTACCTGGAACACAGAATAAAATCAGACCTCATCTTCTGCTGCGAAAGGTTTCCCCATCTCATACCTCTGCGCACACAGATAAATGAGAGAGGAGGTGCCTCCAAAGCCCTTGCCATCTGCGATCCCTGCTCGAGGAGTGCGGCAATTAGGTTTTTAGGGGGCGACTACGCGACTTCTCATTCTCGTTCCCGGTCATCTTCCCGGCAGTGGCATCTTCTTCCTCTGGACGCGGATGACAACTGCACTGTTGACACTTCTTAACGTCACTCATGTTAGGCTGTCATCCCTAACATGACACCAAGAGTGTGGTTGTATTATACTCATGCCATTTAACTAAATAAAGATATTATAGTATATATCCACAAGCGCATAGATAAATACACCCATTGTAGCATTTCACACAGGTTTTCCTAAGTATCGTTATTTATAATTTTACCAAGGAAAGGAAAATTGAAACGGGACTATATAAATAGTTAAAATGGTAGTAGAGATAATCATTTGCACTTAATCAATAATAAATATCAAAACAACTAATCACTTGTCATGAAAGGGGTAAGACAAATAAGATAAATGGTAAATGATAATCATGGGTATTCCAGAGACAAGAGGGAGTTAACATTATTCAAGTCAAGTAGTCATGGAGATTAATTTAGAGATGTAAATCATAAGTATTTCTTATTCAATCAGTCTATTAATCAATCTAGCTATACACAATCACCTATGATATAATCAACATGTCATCCATGAATAAGGAACATTAGTGAGAGAAAAGTCAAGAACAGAGTAATGATCTCTTCCCTGTAACCGTGTTCTACTAAGTTTTATACTCGAGGAGTGGACTACAAAGGACTCAATAGGAATGTCACACCCATGATCTGTCATATGGCCCATAGCATAGAGTGCATTCGCAAACAAGCATAATCTAAGCACCATGCCTACAATATGCCAGCCACTCAATCCTATCCAGAATTGGATCAAGCTTTCTACGAACATATTCATAAACTCTCTACTAATCATATTCATATCAAGATGTAGAACAAGAACAATCTCAAGAACAGAATAAAGTTGAAATATAGAAATATATTGAAATAGCATAAAGTTGAATGATGATTACCACGAAATTACCAAGTCTCCGACGAACGATCCTAATCCCAAGCAGTTGCTTGCCTCTACTTGAATCAATCTGGACTAAACTCTAAACTTGAACTAGAACTCTAACTCTCTTTCTCTTTGGAAACCTTAACTTCTGGCCTTGCCTTCACAAATGAGGAAGAGATGATCTAATTCTTTAACTGATTCCTTGAGAGGAGATCTTAGGGGCTGTTTATGTAGCCCAGGGTGTGGAACCGTAGCCCTTGGATCAAACTGACCTTGGCATGGGGTTTAGATGCATCCTTAGAGGCGGTATAGTTAGCTTGCAAGAGAAGAAGCCGAGGAGGCGCAGGGGAGGGCCGGTCGGCCTAGCCCTAGGGCCGGTCAGCCCCACCTGGTGGCGGGTTGGCTCGTGTCACCTCGTGGAGTCGGTTTAGGTCTTCTAGAATCCCTATCCGCATCCGTGACGTGGAGATTAGGCCGATTGCTTCGGTTTCTTCCTTTGGAAGGAGGATCAATTCTGTATTATGCAGCTTAGCCCCTAAAAAACACAGAATCACCAAAACTCGTGGAATTTGTTAGTTTAAACCTCTAAACCTACTACGGTGATCCTTTTTATCATTTATTCCTCTTATGTTGACAGTTTAAACTGATAGTTAATTACCATCAACAACTCCCCCAAGCTAAACTTTTGCTAGTCCCTTAGCAAAACTAAATCCAGAGATAACTTAGTTACTTCAAATTATCATCCTTAAAAAATACACAAGCCATCAGAAAAGAATTATCCTCAAAAAGATTTTGAAAATTTGCTCTAGTTTCTTAGCCATGGGGTTTTAAGTTTCACTTGAGCTTTGGATAATCAGAAAACAGAAGTAATCAAGTCAAGCACTATGTCTCAAATTCTTCATCTCTATTTCCGTCCTGAAGTTTTTAATTATATTTTCGAAATAAAACGCAGAGTCTGTATTGTATGACACTTACAAATCTCTCAATATATGACATTGGAATTCCTTACCAAGGCAACCATGGTGTTTTGCCTTCTCTCAAGGTATTTTGAAATAAGGCAGAATATCATTGTGCCTTCTCTCTCACCGTATGACTAAGAAGCTTATATGGAGTTTATGGGTGAGATCACTCATACATACTTGCAAAACATATATTATAAAGTCAAACAGTGGATCTAGAGAAACTAGTCATACAATCAAATCAAGATGTGCATGTGTGTGGATACAAGGAATAGGTTAAATATATGGTGGAAGTAATAATGAATCTTAATTCCACCTTGCTCCTTTTAGAAAGATTGATCTCTCTTAAAACTTAAGAACTTAGACAAAGAAAGTCTTGGCTATGCATAAATATATTATTATTATTATTATTCAGAGAGGCAAGTGTCTAGCATCCATTGTTTTGGTAGGACACTTGTCCATGTTTTACTCTCTATATATTATTATTTTTTTACATAGCTCAGACTTTTTGTCTATCATGAAACAATTAAGAGATAATAACAATAAATATTTGGAGCAATAATAACTAAGGCTATGAAATGTATGAATAGGTGGAAAAATCCTACAAGGTATGTTTTTGTTGTTCACTCCCATTGTAGGAGTAAAACATTTTTATGGTGGTTCTAAATGGAAAGGCATGTTGTTGCGTACTTCTAGTGTAGAAGCAGCAAATTTAAGTGGAGTGTACGTGGTCTTGATTTTAAGAGTATGACATGTCTCTAAAGGTCAACAAAGTTTGACAGTACTCAATGTAAATACAAGTAGCAATAAAACAAGTGCTGGTTTTCTATCCTAGCATGTATGGTTGTGGTAGAAATTTAATTTCTTTGTCATACAAAGACTCATCATGTGCATTTAAATTTTTTCAAAAGTGAACTATTTAGGACTTCATTGAAACTTAGAACAAGATAAATGGCAGCTCAAAACTCTTTCACTTCTTATCTCCCAACTACCTAAGCTTTGGATCAAGCATATTCCTCCACATGTTTAAAGATTTGGCAATGAATATTTTTGGAATAGAGGAATAATTCTTAAATGAAGCTAGGTACTTCAGAAGAATTACAGATGAAGCAACTATTTATGATAGTTTAAGTTTTTTATTTGACACAAAAACAAGTTCATACACACTCTATTTTTATTTCAAAAGGCTCGCAAAGAAAAATAATCTAAACATATTAATATATATTTTTGTATTTTTATCATATTCCCCATTTTTTTAGATATAGTAGTAATACTAATATTAATACTAATAATAATACGGGTAAGAAAAACTTACTGTCTGAGGGGGTCCTCCCCCAAGCTGGCTCAACTTCGGTCACTAAGGTGGTGCTGGTGGCGGGTAATCGACACCCTTTTGCTCGAAGAAGTAGAGGAGGCCTTCATACGTTTGTGTCCCTTGTATGTTACAAAGATTCTATTACCCTTTTGTTTCAATAGATGTGCTTGACTGAAAAAGTAAATGTCAAGAGATCGGCGGGGTGTGGAGATGTAGGTAATACTAGCATTCCCTAACAAATTCAAGTTTCCGGCAAGACGTGTAATCCAAGAAGTGATGGTGATAGGGCCTCAAAAAGTGTGAAGGATAGCCCAGAATGTTACCATGAGCCTAACAAGAGATATTTTACGTTTCTTGATCATAGCATACATTAATTTAATCTCCTCGATCCTAACTATGCGATCTTCCCTCCTAGGAAAGAAAGTGATCCCTAACCATTTATGCATAATTCTTAAAGTGGGATTGTGAATGTCATTTGTGCATGGGTCGGAACAGTAGTATTTGCCCAAAATATCTTCCCAAAATTGCTCTCTATGAAAATCTCTCAAAAGTTCATCTATTTCTACTCCGCAAGCATCAAGGAATCCTAGTCTGAGGCTGAATTCTTTCCAAGTAAATTCATATTGTTCGTTAAACAGCCTAAAGGAAACATAAGTCTTGGTGAAAGATAGAGTGCAGAGTAATTCTAAAGTAAGTAATTTGCATCCATCCTCTGAAATACTCCAATTATTATCCCATCCAATATTGCGAAAAATAAGATCAAATTCAGCATCCATACCTGTTTTTTTTAAGGAGTAGGGGTCAATGGTTGGGGTATGCTCGAACTCACGATCTTTGTACAATCTCATCAGATCCTTCTCGTAGGTGGTGCAAAGCTTTATATGACGCTCTTGAAGGAGTACTTGGTGTTCTGGCTGGCTGGCGGACGAGGACCGGGGCACGGATGACATGTCTAAGTCAGAACCAGCCCGTGATGATGATCTGGTCTGGGAGCGGGTTCTCTTACGAAAAGAGAATGCTCCAGCCGCACTCCTATGTGTTTTCTTGAGTCCACTCATCCTGTTACACAGACAGAAAAACAAACACAACTGGTAGAAATAATGAGGGGTTAGAATAAATAAATAGTTAGGAGTCAGTGATCCCAAAGTCAGTCGTCCAGAAGTCAGTCGTTCAAGTTGGAAATTTTATATCTTGACTTCTCCTAGTACTTAGATTATTCGAGCAACACTTCTCCTTACTAATTGATTTTCTAAACAACTTCTAGCACTTCTCTCTTTACTGATTCTTATCTCAATGTGGCTCTAAAAATTTTAGAATACTTCTCTCCACTCAAGAACTTCCAGAATCTACTCAAAAACTAAGAATTCGCAAACCGTACTTGGATTTTGGAATTTCGAGGTGGGGGTATGTTTTCTGAGTGTTTTGCGGTGTGTGGAGTAGAGGGAGAAGTAGACTTTTTATAGGCACGAGAGAGGGAGGCCGACCGGCCTGGTGGTGGGGCCGACCGGCCCCATGTGGGGCCCACTCATCCATCCCTTCCGTCCCTAACTTACTTGCTTCGTTATTAAGAGATGCCTTCACCTGCCGACGCTCCATGTGACGTGGTGGTTGAAAAAGAATGGAGGAGAGTGAATGTGGTGGAGTGAAGTGAAGTGATATGAGGTGATTGAGGTGGGTCCCATGGGTCCGTATGTCTCCCGTATTTGTACCATATAATCACACAAGTATGCAAAGAAAAATTACTTTTCTAAAACTATGAAGAATTAGAATTATAATGATGGTATTTTTATTTTTCTACCACCACAGTGATTATTATTTACCAGAGGTTTTCACACTCGGTAAATATTAATTATATGGGGCTTTAATAATTATGCCATGAGATTGATTTTTATTATTTTTTCTATGCATGAATAAGTAAATATGCTATGCAAAAATTAAATGCAGATAAATATCGAGTTACCTCCCAGTGATGGTTTGGGATTTTTAAGTCCACCGAATCGGACTACTCCAGCTGGATTTATTCTTCGGGGGTCATAGTCATCCCTGTGAGTGGTGACTGTGTGACTCCTTCTTCATCTATCATCTTCACAGTGGAGCTTAACTCAGGTCTTGGTCTGAATGGAAAACACTCTTCTCGTCCATCAATGTTGAATTTGACTTCTCCAATTCCGACGTCGATGTGGGCATTTGCGGTACTCAAAAAGGGTCTCCCAAGAATGAGTGACACTCTTGAGTTAGGTTGCATGTCCAGAACCACAAAGTTGACTGGTATGAAGAATTCTCTGATCTTGACTGGAATATTCTCGGTGATTCCCATAGGGTAATGGAGTGACTGGTCCGCTAGCTGCAGACACATCGAGGTTGGATCGAGCTTTGCATGCGGAAGTTTATCGAAGATCGCCTTGGGCATCACACTGACACTTGCTCCAAGGTCGCACAGCACATTGTCAAAATGTTGATCTCCAATTGAACAGTCGATAGTGGGGCATTCTGGATCCTTCTTCTTGATTGATGTGTTGAGGATTGCCTCACTACACTCTTCTGTCAGCTTGATCACTTCAGTGGTAGGCAGTGGTCTTTTATTGTTTAGGATGTCTTGAACATACTTTGCATAGGTGGGAACCTGCAACGCATCTAACAAAAAGACATTGATATATAATTTTTGAATAATGTCAACAAACTTACTGAACTGTGCATCCATCTTGAGTTTTCGATCTCTACGTGGGAAGGGTAAGATATTGGAGTCTTAGAAATCTTGCACTTGTGGTTGAACTTCTTCTACTTCATCATCCTTTTCTTCTGTCACTGTGGGTATCACTGGTACTGGTTGTCTTCTCTGTGCCCCTTCTGGATAAGGTAGGTCTTTAGTGGTTTTACCATGTCTAGTGGTTATACCCTTGACCTGCTCATTGTTAGTGGCAAAAGAAGCAGCTAACCGTGATAATTGAGTTTGTACCTTTTTATTATGATCAAGTTGGTCTTTTATAGCAGAAAAAAAGTCATCCATTTTAGTATTTATATCCTCTAGAATTTTATCATTAGAAGCAAGTTTCTTAACAATAGTATCATTAATTCTAGCTTGTTCCAAAATTAAATTTCATAGAGGGGGTTGCTTAAAATTGGAAGAATTATTAAAATTGCCTGCGTACTTAGCTGGATATGTAGTCTGTTGCTTTTGATTCCACCTTTGCTTTTGTAGCGTGGAAGAGTTGTTGATAATGTTTGCATCTTCTTGATTCTCCAGAATTTCCATTCCTAGGTACTCTTCACATCTGGTCTGAGCATTGAATGCATCTTGAATTGCTTGACGATCTTTCTTGAAATTGGCTCTTTGGTCAAGCCAGTTCAACAGTGTATCCATCTTTGTTGATAATGCACACACTTCTTCTGGAACTTCTTCAATCTGGCGACAGCGTTGAGTGTTGTCTTGTTTCCAACTCTTGTTCTTTGCTATCTTCTCCATCAGATATTCTGCTTTTCCAAGACTGAGTGACATGAATGAACCTCCAGCAGTAGCATCTAGTTGCTCACGCGATCTTTGGGTTAATCCATAGTAGAATCGGTGCATGAGTAACCAATCTTCCATTCCATGGTGTGGGCATTCCAAGATGTTCTCTTGAAAATGTTCCCATGCCTCTGAAATGGTTTCTCCTTTTTGCTACTGAAAATTGTAAATCTTTCCTCTTAAGGCATGAGTTTTGCCTATAGGGCAAAACTTTGACAGAAAGGCCTTCGAACATCTATCACATGTGTTGATGTCTTCTTTGTTGGTGTAGAACCACTGCTTAGCTCTCCCTTCTAGTGAGAATGGAAAGAGATGAAGGAGTATGATATCTTGGGCGACGTCCTTGATGATTGTGGTGCTTCCAATCTCCAGAAAATTCTACAGATGTTTAGTGGCATCTTCTTCTTCCTTTCCACCAAATGTAGTAGCTTGCACTAGGTTGATTAGACTTGGCTTGAGCTCGAATTCAAGGTTGTCCATCTAGAGTGTTGGTCTGGTATGAATGTTCCTTACACTTGGAGCTGAACTTTCAAGTAAAGTCTTATTAGCCATAGCTTCATTACTGGTGTTGATCTTCCTCTAGATTTGGTTGACTCTTAGATTAGAAATTGATAAGTCACAACTGAACCTGTATTACCCTGCATAAGATATGAACAAAGACGAAACAAGGGTAAGCCTGTCAAGACAGAGGTACTAGTTGTGATTTTTATTATGAGTAAGTGGTATTGATTAATCTCTTATTTCCATAAAAGTAATTCCCTTGAAAAGTAAATCCCTATGACATCCCGTGCCGGAAAGTGAAGTTTTCCATCTCCCCGGCAACGGCGCCAAAAATGCTTGTTGACACTTCTTAACATCACTCGTGTTAGGTTGTCATCCCCAACATGACACCAAGAGTGTGGTTGTATTATACTCATGCTATTTAACTAAATAAAGATATTATAGTATATATCTGCAAGCGCACAGATAAATACACCCATTGTAGCATTTCACCCAGGTTTTCCTAAGTATCGTTATTTATAATTTTACCAAGGAAAGGAAAATCGAAACGGGACTATATAAATAGTTACAATGGCAGTAGAGATAATCATTTGCACTTACTCAATAATAAATATCAAAACAACTAATCACTTGTCATGAAAGGGGTAAGACAAATAAGATAAATGGTAAATGATAATCATGGGTATTCTAGAGACAAGAGGGAGTTAATATTATTCAAGTCAAGTAGTCATGGAGATTAATTTAGAGATGTAAATCATAAGTATTTCTTATTCAATCAATCTATTAATCAATGTAGCTATACACAATCATCTATGATATAATCAACATGTCATCTATGAATAAGGAACATTACTGAGAGAAAAGTCAAAAACAGAGTAATGATCTCTTCCCTGTAACCGCATTCTACTAAGTTCTATACTCGAGGAGTGGACTACAAAGGACTCAACAGGAATGTCACACCAGCGATCTACCACATGGTCCGGAGCATAGAGTGCATTCGTAGACAAGCATAATCTAAGCACCACGCCTACAATATGCCAGCCACTCAGTCCTATCCAAAATTGGATCAAACTTTCTATGAACATATTCATAAACTCTCTACTAATAATATTCATATCAAGATGTAGAACAAGAACAATCTCAAGAATAGAATAAAGTTGAAATATAGAAATATATTGAAGTAGCATAAAGTCGAATGATGATTACAATGAAATTACCAAGTCTCCAACGAATGATCCTGATCCCAAGCAGTTACTTGCCTCTACTTGAATCAATCTAGACTAAACTCTAAACTTGAACTAGAACTCTAACTCTCTTTCTCTCTGGAAACCCTAACTTCTGGCCTTGCCTTCACAAATGAGGAAGAGATAATCTAATTCTTTAACTGATTCCTTGAGAGGAGATCTTGGAGGCTGTTTATATAGCCCAGGGTGTGGAACCGCAGCCCTTGGATCAAACCGACCTTGGCGTGGGGTTTAGATGCATCCTTAGAGGTGGTCGTAGCTTGTATGAGAAGGAGCCGAGGCGGCGCAGGGGAGGGCCGGTCAGCCTAGCCCTAGGGCCGGTTGGCCCACCTGGCGGCGGGTTAGCTCGTGTCGCCTCGTGGAGTCAGTTTAGGTCTTCTAGAATCCCTATCCGCATTCATGATGTGGAGATTAGGCCGATTGCTTCGGTTTCTTCCTTTGGAAGGAGGATCAATTCTGTATTATGCAGCTTAGCCCCTAAAAAACACAGAATTACCAAAACTCATGGAATTTGTTAGTTTAAACCTCTAAACCTACTGTGGTAATCCTTTTTATCATTTATTCCTCTTATGTTGACGGTTTAAAATGATAGTTAATTACCGTCAACATGCACTGCGATCACCTTCCTGCATCGATTGCGGTCCATGATTTCGAGCAACGCACTATGGCGACTAGTGCGAATGGAGCCTCTGATGCCCTCAGCATTGGACCCTCCGCTGGTACAACCTATTCTCATCTCTTTGTCAATTCGTGGTGTTCATGTGCTATGTTGTCTCTGTTACGTTCTATATGCCATGGATGTTTGTTTATGTGATATTCATGCTTGCTGGTATGTTTAGACTATCATACTTATATGTTTTTGATCATGATCATGGCTCATATATGATATATAACCTTGTTGTTATATTTGTTTTGTCTTATCTTGGTACATATGATCATGTTGATCATCCTTTTTGTATTCATGTGAATATATATGATACTATGCTGCAATTATTTATTATCATACATGTCATCACCATGTTGTTATTATTTTTTGGAATTAAACTGAGTAGAAAATTGTATAAAGTTCTAACAATCCAAAAACCTAATTTTAGGCAATTTTCTCTCAGTGGTTTTGCTGTTGCATTGAAACCCAATCAATTTGATGGAAAGAATTTCATGATTTGGCGTGCACGGATGGAATTGTGGCTCACTACGATGAATTGCTATCACGCCGCACAGGGGTAGCCTGAGAACTTGGCTCCTGAGGATGAGCCTAAGTTTCGGGCTGCTGATAACCTGTTGAGAGGTGCTGTGATCAGTGCTCTTCGTCCCAAGTATGAGAAAAGCTACATTTCTTTTCCATATGGCAAGGATTTATGGGATGCTCTTGAGGCAAAGTTCCATGTCTCTGATGCTAGGAGTGAGTTGTATCTTATGGAGTAGCTGTTTGGCTACAAGATGGTTGAGAACCGTTCTGTAGTTGAACAGGCTCATGAGATTCAGGCACTGGCTAAGGAACTTGAGCTTTTTCCCTATCCTTTACCTGACAAGTTTGTGGCCGGCGGTATCATCACTAAGCTACCACCTTCATGGAAGGATTTTGCTACCTCTCTAAAGCATAAGAGACAAGAGTTCAATGTGGCTGAACTCATTGGTACTCTTGATGTTGAGAAGAGGGCGAGAGCAAAGGACAAGGGAAAAGGGGTTGAGATCTCTTCTGCAAACATGGTGCAGAAAAAGAACTCATTTGCATTCTGTAAGAACAAGAAGAAGAACCAAAACAACAAGCAAGAGAACACTTCTAAGCCAGTTCGGACAACACAGTTCAAGAAAAAGAACAATAACAAGAAGAAAGGAGACTGCTTTGTTTGTGGTAGTGAAGAGCACTGGGCAAGTGAGTGCCTAGACCGCAAATTTAAGCAAGAACCTAAGTCAGCCAACATGGTTACTACTGATACTAAAGGAGGAACATCTGGGTATGGTAATCATTTAGCTACTATTCTTTCAGTTTGTAATTCACCTGAGTGGTGGATGGATAGTGGTGCTAATATTCATGTATGTGTTGATGTTTCTTTGTTTGCTTCCTATCAGGTCAGGAGGACTGGAGCCTTGCTGATGGGAAATGGCTCAGGCGTGCATGTTCTTGGTGCTGGTACGGTCAATCTAAAGTTTACTTCAGGGAAGACGATGCTATTGAAGAACGTGCAGCATGTGCCCTCCATCAAGAAAAATCTTGTTAGTGGTTCGATGATGTGTTGAGATGGCTACAAAATTGTCCTTGAGTCCAATAAGTGCATCGTGTCAAGACATGGTACTTTTGTTGGTAAAGGATATGATTGTGGAGGTCTATTCCGCTTGTCTCTACTTGATGTGTGTAATAAGGTTGTGAACATCGCTAATATTTCTGATGAGTCAGATTTATGGCACTCACGCTTATGTCATGTTAATTTTGGTTGTCTTATGCTGTCAGCAAATATGAATTTAATCCTAAAAATTAACGTGGTCAAAAGTTCTAAGTGCCATGTGTGTGGAATTGAAGCAACCCCGCAAGCCTCACAAGGCTGCTGAGGCAAGGAATTTGGCACCTCTAGAACTTGTTCATTCGGATTTATACGAAATGAATGGTGATTTGACTAAAGGCGGTAAACGATACTTCATGACATTTATAGATGATTGCACCAGATTTTGCTATGTGTATTTACTTAAAACAAAAGATGAAGCATTGTATTATTTTAAGGCCTATAAAGCTGAGGTAGAAAATCAACTTGAGAGGAAAATTAAACGGTTAAGGTCCGATCGAGGTGAAGAATATTTCTCTAGAGAATTTACTGAATTCTGCATGGAACATGGTATTATTCATGAGAGGACACCACCATACTCACCACAGTCTAATGCTATAGCTAAAAGAAAAAACCACACCCTAACTGAGTTGGTGAATGCCATGTTGGGTACTATAGGATTATCCAAGGAATGGTGGGGTGAGGTGATTTTGACAGTGTGTCATGTCCTAAATAGAGTTCCTATAAAGAATAAAGAAATCACATCATTCAAGGAATAGGAGAAGAGACTAAATCTCTCCTACATGCACACTTGGGGTTGCTTGGCCAAAGTGAATGTGCCTATCAACAAGAAGCGCAAACTTGGACCTAAAACTGTTGATTGTGTGTTCCTTGGTTATGCTATTCACAGCGTTGGGTATAGGTTCTTAATTATAAACTCTGAGGTACCTGACATGCATGTTGGCACAATAATGGAATCCAAAGACGCTATATTTTTTGAGAATGAATTTTCCATGAAAACTACACCTAGCACAACTAGTCATGAATCTATAATTCCCCATGAGCATGAGCATGAGATGTTCACACCGGTACAACAAATTGAGGAACCCCATGAGCAAAATCCTAAGAAGGATGACATTGTAGTCACTAGAAAGAGCAAGCGACAGAGAGTTGCTAAATCTTTTGGGAATGACTATATTGTGTACCTTGTGGATGACACACCAATGACCATTGAACATGCATATTCCTCTCTTGATGCTGACTTATGGAAGGAAGCAGTAAGGAGTGAGATGTATTCTATCATGTCTAATGGAACTTGGAAAGTTGTTGATCAACCTTATGGGTGCAAACCTATAGGGTGCAAATCGGTGTTCAAGAAAAAGTTTAGGCCTGATGGTACTATTGAGAGGTACACGGCAAGGCTTGTGGCCAAGGGTTATACCCAAAAAGAGGGTGAAGACTTCTTTGATACTTATTCACCAGTTGCCCGATTGACTACAATTCGAGTGTTGATTTCACTGGCAACTTCCTATGGTTTGACCATTCATCAAATGAATGTTAAGATAGCTTTCCTAAATGGAGAGTTAGAGGAAGACATCTATATGGATCAGCCAGATGGTTTTATAGCAAATGTCAAGAGGGCAAAGTGTGTAAGTTATTAAAGTCGTTGTACAGCCTAAAACAAGCACCTAAGCAATGGCACAAGAAGTTTGATAAAACTTTGACAACAGCTGGATTTGTTGTGAATGAAGATTATTCTTGTGTCTATTACCGGCATGGTGGGGGTCAAGGAGTTATCTTTGTGCTTATATGTTGATGACATTTTGATGTTTGGATCAAGCCTCAGTGTGATTGACGAGGTGAAGAAATTTCTATCAAACAATTTTGAGATGAAAGATCTGGGAGAAGCTGATGTTATTCTTAATATCAAGCTCCTAAGAGAAGGTGATGGTGGGGTAACTTTGTTACAATCTCACTATGTGGAAAAGGTTCTGAGTCGCTTTGGGTTTAGTGACTATCGGCCTGCTCCCACACCTTATGACCCTAGTGTGCTATTGAGGAAGAATCAAAGAATAGCAAGGGATCAATTGAGATATTCCCAGATCATTGGTTCACTCATGTATCTTGTTAGTTCAACAAGGCCCGACATCTATTATGTTGTGTGTAAACTAAGCCAGTTTGTTTCAAACCTTAGAGATGATCATTGGCAAGCTCTTAAGAGAGTAATGTGCTATCTGAAAGGTACTATGAGTTTTGGTATACAGTATACTGGAAACCCAAAAGTGCTTAAAGACTATAGTGATGCCAACTGGATTTCTGATACTGATGAGCTTTATGCCACAAGCGGATATGTGTTCTTGCTTGGAGGTGGCGCTGTTTCCTAGAAGTCTTATAAGTAGACTATCTTAACGAAGTCTACAATAAAAGCAGAACTCACAGCATTAGACACTGCTAGGTTTGAGGCCGAGTGGCTCCGTGATCTCCTTATGGATTACTAGTGGTTGAAAAACCTATACTGGCTATTTCCATGAACTATAATAACCAGACTGTGATAACCAAAGTTAACAGTTCCAAGGATAACATGAAGTCCATAAGGCATGTTAAGAAACGTCTAAAGTCTATCAGAAAGTTGAGAAACTCTAGAGTAATTGCGTTGGACTATGTTATACATCCAATAATCTGGTAGATCAGTTCACTAAGGGTCTGTCATGAAATGTGATAGAGAGTGCATCGAGAGAAATGGGTATGAGACCCACGTGAAATCTACTATAGTGGTAACATGTCCTATGTGATCGGAGATCCTGTGAAGTAGGATGGTGAAACAAGCTAGTAGTAGATTGAGAGGAAAGATCCCTTTCTGAGCTATCTCTGATGCACATCTTTCCTTCTGTAAGGTAGGTTGGTTTATACCTTAATGTGTTCCAAGTGTCTTGGTCAAGAAGAGATGTTGTCCTATAGAACATCTTTTGAGGAACACACCTATATGAGTTAGACTACTGGTCATGGTCTGAGACTTGGGTAATAGAGGGGATGCTTATAAGCTTCAAATAGAGGGGATGCTTGTTGCAGCCTAGTACCAGCAAAGGACTTGAGGGAATCTCACTTCACACAAAACTGTCAATTCAAGGCATAGTCCATTGTTCAGTTGTAACTGAGTGAAACTTTTGTTCTAGATGGATGTTCAACTTAACAGTCTCCGTCGAAACACTAGTATATCATAGAAATGTGGATCTGAAGGAATATTGTTACAAACCCTAGATTTTGGTGGGGATTGTTGGATTTATTGTGGGCCAGGCCCATTTTAAGTTCAATAAATCAATAAAACTCTACGGTGTGTAACTGTTGGCATTTAATATTTGTACCGGATCGGAACTTGACCAAACGTCTGCTAGGTGGGCCCCACCTCTTGGGTGCCATCTTCCCGAGTCTTCTAGAGTCTTCTTTTGTATACGTAGGTGCGTTTCTCTCTTTGTAAATCTAACATGTGGACCTTCTTTGGTTTCTTTTCTGATAACCCCCTGCAGAAACAGACATTCACCAAAACTAGTGGAATTCTATCAGTGTGACCCCTATCTCTAGATGATATTTATATATAAGTCCTTTTTCATGCTAGGTTGATGGTTAAAAATGACACTTATCTACCAGCAACAGAGATCCTAAAGGTCGTCGGCCTCTCGGGGCCGGTGTCATCGAGGCTTACCATGTCAGGAGGCTGGCACTGCTGATGGCGCACAGACTCCGGATGTGGGAGATGATGCCCAACTCAGCGCTAGAGGGGACGGTGATGGTCTTCGAGGAGGCGATTACCCCCAGTGAGGTGGAGGATCGCCTCAAGGATACGCTGGACCACCCAATGGATCAGATGGTGGACCTCATCATAGTGTATCATGTCCTAGGTCATCCCCTGATGCATCTAAATGTGGGGTTCATCGAGTTGGTAAGCTACATCGCCCTCTCCTTTCCCGCTGACCCCATTCCAGATCTAATCATGGTGGTTTGCAGCTCGGTCTTCATGTTCAAGCCTCCGATCTGCCGCTGCTAGAGGATGCCGAGAGAAGGGCAAAGAACCATGCCGTGGGTGAGACGGTGAAGGCGAAGAAGGACAGGGAGACGGAAAGGAAGCAGAAGAGGCTGTTGAAGCAGTTGGTGAGAACGACGAGGATGATGAAGATGATGAGACATGGAGGTGGCCTGGTGATGGCACCATGCCCCCGCTCCATGAAGAGGAGGAGGCAATTGGTTCCATCCCGGCCTTAGACTAGGACAACCTGGAGTAGGAGGAGGAGGAAGACGATGCGCCCCAACAGCTATCGGGTCCCTTCCCGCTCTACGCCACCCGGTAGGGAGAGGAGAACATTTCCCTAAGGTGGCGGAGGTGGGCTGCCCTGCCCCGCGTGGGCTCCCCAAACAACACGCTAACATAAAGCGGCCTCACGCCGATGAGGTGTCATCGGGGTCAGAAGGGTCAGCTCTGAAGGTTCATCGCCTGGTGGCGCCTAGGTATATAACACATCCTCCTGTTCACTGCTTTTTGACAAGATTTTGCTATGGGTCTGACATTTTGTGCGCGTTGCAGCGCCGGGCGGCTACTTACCCGTCTAGCGGTGGCCCCATAGAAGGTTATCACCATGCAGGCAACCCAGCAGTCGTTGGCAGTGCTGCGCCCGGCTCTAGCGAGAGCGGTGCCGGGGTGACCACAGGGCTGACCACGGTTGACACATCCATGGCTGAGCGGGCGGGGGAGGGATAGACAGTGGAGGATGTGTCCAAAATGTGCACTGCAGGCACCGTGTAGTCAAACGCATTCCCGTCAACAACGATTGCGACGCTGAAGGTTGTAGCGATGCGGGCCAGACCAACAGCTACCCAGTCGGTTGTGTCTATAGCGCAGCAGGTGAGGAGGTCATCAGAGGAGGAAGAGTCTACATTGCGTACGGTGAGCGAGGCACAACCAAGTGCAACCTCGCCACTGCTGACCGAGGCGCCTGAGGTGGAGCGTGCAAAGGGGTATGTATCCCGGGTGTCCCTGGGAGCTATGGTGATGGCAGAGGCTGCCACTTCCACCTTTTCCAGAAAGGCGGTTTTGGCCGGGGGACTACCAAAGGAGGGGTCAGCGCTGCCCAGAGCTAACACGGAGCCACCCTCGACCTTGGTCTGGACGGGGCATAGCTCTGGTTGGGGCGGTCCTAGGGTCGAGTGGATCGACCTATTGACCCTTGGGGCTGTGCCTTTCATCCTTGATGATGTCACGGAGGAAAAGGAGTGGGGCAGCTTCACTGGGTATCTCAAAGGCGTGGCTCACTCCCTGAACATCCTACTTGCCAAGTTGAACAACGCGCCGACCCCTACCAGGTATGAGGTGTGCATGCCCTCAATTTTTGTTTGATATCCCGTCGCTTCTAACTCATGCTCCTGCCGCAATCGCTGATAAAGCGAAGCTAGGAGAAATCCCAGTTTCTTCATCGGTAGAAGAAGACCTGGGACCACCTTGTCGTAGAGGTGGCCCACCTTTGGACCTAGGAGGCAGAGGCCCATTAGCATGTTGGCGAGGCAGAGAAGATGGTCTCAAACTTGTCAGAGAGGGCCCGCAAGGACAACGCGGAGGCCACGCAAGTCAAGAACGAGCGCAACTAGCTGCATCAGTGGGATGACGAGGCCTGCCAACGGATCCTTGACCTCCAAAGGGAGCTTGAGAAGGAGAAGGGGCTGATGCTAGCGGCCTAGGAGATGGTCACCATGCTAGAGGTAAAGGCTCACCAAGATGCTGTGGTGCCCAAGCGGCTCCGCAAGGAGCGAGACAACTCGCGCTAGACCGAGGCGAGGCTTCGTTGGGAGCACGATGGGGCCCGCTGAGAGAGTGACGACGCCCAGCAGTGGGAGGCCCAGAGCCAGAAGGAGCTGACCGAGGTGAAGGAGGCCCTACAAAGGGAGACTGTGGCATATGACGAGCGCCTCGCCGCCAACCTAGTCTGCCATGACCTTGGGGTACCTCAGCCACCAGAGGTGAGCTCACTTGTGGCCCGCATTACTCTCATCTTGGACCATATGCAAGAGCTTGAGAGGGGCGCTGTCAGTGTTCTAGAACCGGGGGTGTCTAGAACGGAACAAGTGAACGATGCTACACGTCGGAGCCTCCAATGGTGTGCAGGGTGGACACAAGATGTATACTGGTTCCGGCCAAACGTCCCTACGTCCATTGCTTGCTGCTACACGTGTTGCCTTGCACCGAGGTGCTTGTAGTAGGGGGATACAAGCTGGTCGAGAGAGGGATGGCTCCTAGGTCTCTGTGAGTGGGTGTGTTCATGTGTTTTGGGTGTGTGCTTAGTACATTGCCATTGCTGGGCGTTGTTTTTCATCTTATATCTCTCTCCCTATTGAGGGTCCCTCCCTCCTATTTTATAGTATGCAAAGGGAGGGGTCGGGTTACAGTATCTGGATGTACGAAAATAGAAAGAAAAGGCCCTAAGGTGCTCCCTATTGCTAGCTTTCCTCTCAGTTCGTGCATTCGCATAGTCATCATCGTTGTGGTGGCATGCCATGGCTATAGATGATGTGGCGAAGCCATACCCTGACACGGTGTCATGATGAAGAAGATTGTGTGGCCCTTAAGCTGTGCCGACGAGAAGGTGGGGGGCCTAGTCGTCCGTTGCTCCCTATCCCATTGAGACGGACATGATAAGGTGCAGCATAGCATAGCTTCTCCCTGTTATTGCTGTGGGGGATGAGAAAGATTCATGGAAGCCTTGACCGGATCATGAATCAGATGTTACAAGTTCCTAGGTGATCCTGCATGATGTGGCGAGCTCTTGTTCCTCAACAGGAAAAGGTAAGGGCCCGTGCGTACCTGCGGCAGCATGTTATAGTGGGGGGTCAAGCGAAGCGGTAGCTGTGCAAAGGGGTCAAGCGCCTCGATGACGTCATAGGGCTCGGGCGCCTGGATGACGTCACGGGTGTAACACCCCAGGTGTTAGGCTTGTATTTGGCACTTGCATTGCATGATCCTAAGCATTATTTGTTCATATATGAGCATGGAAAATATGTGATGCACTAGTGAAACATATGGAACATGCTAGTGCAACATGTGAAACATGCATATATGGAATGTGCTTTGAACATCTGCAACACCTCCTTGAAACATATGCAATATACTTTTGTTAATTGTGTTTCAAGTGTGTATGTTAGGTGTTCATGCTTGGAAATGCAAGCGAGTGTTGATGTCACTTCTTTCATGTGTCTCACATCACTCTCTATCTATAGTGATCTCTGGAAAAGTTTCATGAAGTTTGGAATCAAAAAGTCACATGAAATAATAAGTTCTATTCCTATTGGAAGGGCATGATTAAGTGGATGGAATTATAGATCATCAACCAAACCTTGTAACTTTGCCCAAATGACTCTAGATGAACTCTACAACAAAAGTCATGAAGGGTTCATATTGAGCAAATGCCCTGAAAATGCTCCGATAAGTCACAAAGGATAATCTAAGTTTTATTGTGATGTTACTTTAGTCAAAGTGGAACTGCAGGATCTATACAAGTTTTGATGTTGGATCTTAAATAAAAGTTGTAGTTCATATTACGTAGAACAAACTTTGTTTAAATGTCAAGACCTAAATAGGCCTCTAACTTAGTGTAACCGAGCCCTAAAGTTTGAATCTGTTGCTGTTTTGGGAGCTCGAAATTTTGCTAAGTCTGAGAAACTGAAGATCAGTTTTCCAGTTTTAAGTGACCATCTTTGATGCCTTATAGTTTGCAAACCAAGCCGAACTAGTTCATGAACCTTTAATAGAAGTTGTAGTACTCACTTAGCTCTACAACTTTTATTAATGAGATTTTTGGTAAAACCAGCTGGATTAGGGAGTAGAGAGGGGAGAAAAGTGCAGTTTTAGTTGGCTCGCAATTGGACTGCAGAACCCGATTTTGAGGTACCCTCCTTTGGAGCTTTGTATCTCCCTAACTGTGCCGAATTAGACTTTGATTCTTTAACCAAAGTTGGAGTACTCTTGTAGCTCTACGCAATGGTGAAATCAGTTGATCAAATAATGAATCGGTTTGAGAGATATAGAGGAGAGAAAATGGAGTTTCAGTTGGCTTGCGATTGGGCTGCAGATTTCAGTTTGAGGTTCCCTCTTTCGCAGCTCCATATCTTCCAATCTAGTCCGAGTTAGCTCTTGATCCTTAAAGAAATTGTTCACCTCGCAAAGATCTACAACTTTGCCTCTTGTGCTGTGACCAAACGCCAGCTGAATCGGGAAATAAGGAAGGAAGAAAAGGAGGCTTCAGTGGTATGTTTGAGGTGGTATTAGATTTTTGTTTTTGAATCGGTAGAAGCAGCAGCAATGGCCGACCGCGCACAGGGTTTCGATGCCGCGTGGCTCCCTCGGCTCGCCTCGCTCGACACCTCACCCGTCCTTGCTCGTGCATAGGGCTGGATACCGAGCTGGCTCGGCTCGTTTGGGCTCGGCTCGTTCTGGCTCGTTAAGATAACGAGCCAGCTCGGCTCGGCTCGTTATCCTAACGAGCCAGAAAGCCAGCTCGGCTCGGCTCGTTAAAAGCTCGAGCTGGCTCGTTAAGCTCGCGAGCCAGATATAAAAAATACATAAAATATAATATTTGTATTTATTTAAAGTTTGAGAATAATAATAATACAAAAAAAATGCATCTAGACCAGTTACCAGTCAATTTATAGGGTCTAGACCAGTTACTAGTCAATTGTAAAGTATAAGACATGAAGTAATACAAAAACTAATACAAGTTTTGATACTTTTTTTCCTGAAAGCTTGGCTCGTTTAGCTCGCGAGCGGCTCGCGAGCTGGCTCGAGTTGGCTCGTTATAGCTAACGAGCTAAAATCTTGGCTCGGCTCGGCTCGTTATCGTAACGAGCCGAGCCGAGCTGAGTCGAGCCAGCCACGAGCCGAGCGAGCTAACGAGCTTCGAGTTTTTCGTCCAGCCTTACTCGTGCATGCTCACCACCTCTCCCACGCTTGTCGTTTTAGGGAGGCCGAGCCGAGCCCTTGCTCCCTGCGCTCTCCATTCTCCCCCTCACTCTCGCTCAGTCTCTCTGTCTCTTGCTCGCCATGTCCGCCACGGCAGAGCCCGCTTCCACCGTTTGCCCTCTCTGCTCTGCACGCCCAGCCATCCGAGCACCCAAGCCAGCCCCACGCCCTCCAGCGCCTCCCCGCCCCTTTCTCCAGTCAGCGAGGCACCGGATGCCCGCCACCGCCATGGCTGCCATTGCCGGCAAGCCAAGCTCCATGGCCGCTCGTCGCCCCGCAGCCTCACATGCTCGCAGCCCGAGCCGAGCTCGCCACCAGCTTCGTCGTGTCGTGCTGCACGCGGAGCAACTCCGCTCCGGTCCGCTTCGCCGCTGAGGCGCCTTGTCACCATGCAGCTCCACCGCCGAGCCACGAACTCTCGTGCCCAGGTTGTCTCGGACTAGCTCGAGCCGAGCCAAGTCCACCATCGGGTGCGCGCGGACGCCTGGATGCTTCCCCGCCGCCGACGCACCTCCTCCGGCGAGCTCCCGCGCCTCACCTAATCTGATTTCCGACCAAGGGACTCGCACAGAAATTCAAGAAAGGGAAGGGGTCTAACTGCAAAGTTTGTGACTCGGATGAAGAGTGTCGCATAGTGTAGTTTTTCTTTTTCCTTTTTCTGGTATTCATTTTATGGCTGAAACTTTGAAATTACATAGTAAATTATAGAAATTTCGTAAAATAGTAAATGAGTACTTTTTGGAATCCTTGTGAAATTCTCTATCCAGTAGATCTATAATATGTCATGTTTTCATTTAATGTTTTTGCTGTAAAAATGGATTTTGCAGATTAGGCTTTTAATACTAGTGGCATGTGTCTTTTTCATAACTGCAGTTGTAGGACACCAAATGAAGTAAAATTTTTGTGGCATGCTACTAATGTGATGTTTGATGCGTGGTAAAAATTTCATGAATTTTGGTGGTAGTATAAGTGAGTTATTGATTCATCTTGCTCTCACATGAATTCTTGTAATAGTAATTTGTCTTTTTCATAGAGGGTGCTCTGCTTATCCAAATGGTATGAAATTTGTATAACAGACTATTGGGAGCATACGTAGGCCACTGTAATTTTGGTAGAATTTATTATGCACTTTTGGTATGTGTTCATAATTCCACCTAATTATCTAGATAAATTAAGAAATGTATTAAAAGAATTTATTTAGTAATGGAAACTATGTTTTCTGGTGTTCATTAGTCATGTGTGAAATGTTGGTAAAGTTGGTTTTGCACAATTATATGTTTGCAACATATGTTAATAATTATTTCTTGCAAATGTGGTTTCTGGACAGTTCTGGGGGCAATGTAAATTACCGCATGTTAATGATGTTTTATGAGCATCTTGTCTATAGCAAAGTTGTATATAATTCATGTATCTAGCTTGTGCTAAAATTTGGTGGCATTTGGCCAATTATTTTTTGAGTTATAGATGTTAAAAGTCTGGTCCCAGATTTGGTTGCTCTCTGTTTGGAGCAGACCAGATTCTGTAGTTTCATCTTTTCGACCTATTAAACTTGAGAATCAGGCTTAGGTGATTATAAATGAAATGTAGAGAATTTTATAAGCTTTCCAGAATGTCTTCTTTCAAGTCAATTGGATTTATAGATCTCCAGTTATGGTTGATTTACTCAGCTACTACATGTATGTTCAGAAAGTGGCAGATTCTAGTTTTAGTGCTTTGATTCACTTTGTCATGCTTGTGTGTTGAAGTGTGACACATATCCTTAATGGTACTTGGGTTTGTACCCTATGATCTTATGAGACTTGTGTCTTGATTGATGTGCTTGCCATCTTCTATGTTGTGCCTTAGTGAGGATCAAGTTAATTAGCTCTAGGTGCTTATGAGAACTTTGGTATGCTTGCATGAATACTTTGTTTATTGCACTTCTATGCATTCACACATATGTATTGTTACACCTCATATAGGTACGCTAGCTGAAACGTGTGAAGGATATAGCATTGGAGCCAAACCCGAAGATGGTGTTTGGTGGATCCATTCCGAAGTGAAGAATCCTCAAGTTCATACCTGTAGTGGAGATGTTCCGCAAGACGGTGCAAGCTAACTTGACTGATTTGAGTCGAATCCCAGGCAAGCCCTGAAGCATTATAAGACTCCCTACTTTTCAAAGCAATACTATATACGTGTTATATGTATTGTTGCATTACGTATAGGAGTTGGGTGAAAATCTTGCTGCATCAATATCACTCCTTGTCTAGATATATGAATCCTTGAATCCTACATAGACTAGGATCGAATAGATGCTTAGCCCTGCTTTAAACGGTAGAAGTCAGGTGATTTCCTGTCACCTGCGAGATGTAGGGATATTCATATATGGCACGGATGGCTATATTTTCTATTGTGGAAAGGAACCATGTGTTAATAAAATGAAATGAGACCCGGCGGGATGACAATAGTGAAGCAACAAGGCATGGAGGTCTTGGGTGTGGATCTATCCCCGTCTGAGTCATTTAAGGACCGATTCGTTGTACATCCTTGAGTCATGTTGAACGCAGTCTAACACTTAGTTGGCCGGATAAGTCATTCCGACTGTGAAGCCGAGTAATACAGTTTAGGCCGGGAATTGAAGGGTAGGTCGCATGTTGGAGCAAGTAAGGATGTGCTTGGGGACATTGGCGTCAGACCAAGGGGGGTTAGAGTCCGTATCACCTGGCAGAGTGTTGCCCTTGGGGATGCGGCATCAGTCGAACCCGCGACTCCTGAATTGTACCAAAGGTGGCTTGTGCGACCCTGGCAAGGGCCTGCGCGGTGAGTGTTAGAAATACTCCTCCAGCTAGATAGGAACTCGATTCGAATCGCCATTGCTCCCTGTTAGTGAGCACTTGACTTGAGCAGCGGCAACGTAGATTCAATTAAATTGAACGAATGGTTAATTGGATGACGATGGAAATGTTGCCTCAATTTATACCTGCTATGGTTAATATTGTTTCCTCCTAATCAAGTGAGTGCTCTAGTACAGGTTCTAATATAGATGACAGGTTAATGATAATTAACTTGATGCTTAAGCATTAATGATTACTTATCTATATTAAGCTTTTATGCAAAATGTTGTCAAGCTAGCCCACTTTACATCAGCCTTGCATGATCCTTGGTGTCACTTTATTTCTGGTTTTTGACGGGTAAGTCTAGCTGAGTACCTTCTCATACTCAGGGTTTTATCCCCACTTGTTGCAGGTTGTGATGTATCATGGCGACTGCAAGAGTTGGTTGGCTCCTGCCGTAGTGGCGGAGTGTGATCACGGGCATGATCCTTCTGAGTTATCTTCTCTCTAATGCTTTTGTTGGAAGTCGACCTTAGTACTGGCATGTATTTGAAATAAGGGTGTTGTTAGTTTCAAATTACTTTGCTTCCGCTACTTTTGAACTTAAGTTGTAATAACTACGTTGAACTCCGATGTATATTGAATTACTTTTGAACTGGTTGTAACATGTGACTTGTTATGTTGAATCACTACAATCTTGGCTTGTATGTTGGTTGGTTTGAAATCCCTCATGATTTCATTGGACTACCGGTGTTATATGGGCTCAAGTGCGAGAATTTGATCACTTCGATGATTGTTTTTGTGCTTGTGCTCTTATAATTTAGATGGTTCCGTGACAATGGGGGTCAGACGAGACAGAGGGAGGTCGAACAAAGCAGAGGAGTGCTGGGGGGCTCGGGCGTTTGTCCTTTGGCTTTAGTTTTGAGCAGAGTAAGGCATGGGCCGGCTGTAATGGGTTGTGGGCCATAATATTTGCCTTGACAGATGGTTTTGCGGTGAAGATGGGGTACCCCATTTTACTAGTACCCGACAGGCACCCTCTAGGTCAGCATTAATCATGCCTTCGCCATTGCTCGCCCCGTTACGCGGAGTCTATCAACCTGGAGGTAATGAGCTAAGGTTATGCGCCTAGCTATGAAGACAAGGATCTAGAGAAGTTGGAAGACGATGTGGCCCCCTCTTGCAGGACCTAGCAAATAGGATAGCAGACGTAATCCTCCCCCAGAGGGATGACTGATCAGTTAGGCTCAGGCCAAAGTGCTGAGAAACTTGTAATGATTTGAAACAAGTATTTTGTTTTTAGGGTCGGTCATATAAATGATTATGTGTTTTTTCTTTTTAATGTATAAGAGGTTGTTGTGATCTATTCCTATTTAGTCATGAAGATCCTAAAGTTTGAGTCGTGGGTGAGAGATCCTAATTACGCTAGTGAGCGAGAGTGCTGTAGCTGCTGGGGCATAGGTTTCTCATGGTCTGACCGGTTTTACTTAGTGTGTTTCTCTATGACTCTAGCTTTGAAATCTTTGATGTAAAAAGGGGTCAGACGTGGGGTGCCTTTGTATGTATATACTCCTTTCTAGCCCCCGAGTAAAGGCCGACCCCAGGGTGTCATCGGGGGTGAGCATTACTTAGTAATCGAGAGCGAAGTGAGTAAGAGACAGTGTTTTTCAAAAACATTATTCCAATTTCTCATATGTACACGCATGGCTTAAGAAATGATCTAAGGGTAAAAATGACGTAGCTGCTCAATGTTCTAAGTGTTGGTGATGACTTTGCTGTTGGTGGTCGCAATTTGTACATTCTTGGCCTGAGCACCTCGGCGATGATGTATGGCCCCTCCCACAGTGGAGAAAGCTTGTGACGATTCTTATTACTCTGGACGAGGCGTAGCACTAAGTCCCCAACATTGAAGGCTCAGCCCTTGATCCGACGGCTGTGGTATCGGCGTAGCGCTTGCTGGTATTTGGCAGAGTGGAGGAGAGCAACATCACAGGCTTCATCGAGTTGATCCAGGGTGTACTCGAGATACTTCTTGGCCTCCTGCTCTCTGTACTGCATGACCCTTAGCGCTCCATAGTTGAGGTTGGTTGGGAGAACTGCCTTAGCATCGTAGACCATGAAGAAGGGTGTGTAGCCTATGGCCCCACTAGGGGTCATCCTTAAGCTCCAAAGGACCACGAGAAGCTCCGTGACCCAAAGCCCGCTGAATTTGTTGAGCCTGTTAAAGATCTTGGGTTTGATGCCCTAAAGCACCATGCCATTAGTGTGCTCCACTTATTCATTTGTGTGGGGGTGTGCCACGGCAGCCTAGTCAACCCAGATATGGTTGTCGTCGTAGAATCGAGGAATTTCTTTCCCGTGAACTGTGTGCCATTGTCCGTGATTATAGAGTTTGGGACCCCAAAGTGGTGGATGATGTCCGTGAAGAATTTTTATGGCCTCTTCAGACCTAATTTTGGTGATCGGCCAGGCCTCTATCCACTTTGTGAACTTGTCTATGGTGACAAGTAGGTGCACATAGCTCTTAGGCGCCCTTTTGAGGGGCCTGACCAGATAGAGCCCCTATACCACAAATGGCCACGTGATGGATATTGTCTAGAGCGCTTGAGTTGGCAAATGGGTTTATTGAGCGTAGAATTGACACCCTTCGCATGTGCGAACAATCTGCTCAGCATCGGCTACTGCAATGGGCCAGTAGAAGCCTTGTCAGAAAGCTTTGCCAACTAGGGTCCTTGGCCCCGCGTGGTGTCTGCATGAGCCACTGTGGATGTCGTCCAGTGGCATCTTCCCCTACTCTGTGGGGATGCACCGCTGCAGGATTCCTATGTGGCTCTTTTTGTAGAGCTCTTCCTCGATGACAACGAAAGACTTGGCGTGGCGTGTGACCCATTGCGCCTCCATCTTATCAGGTAGGAGTGCCTCGCAGATGAGGCAATCAAGGTATGGAGTTCTCCAGTTGGTCAGGGGGTTGAGCTCCGCCTCTGCGTCTTCATTGATTTCCATGACTGTGGGGTCGAGCAAGGTGGCTGAGAGGTCAGCTTCTAAGCTAGAGGCAAGAGATTTGTTGCTGGCCTTGGCCCCCGAGCCTGAAGCGGGCGGCTCATCGCCAGCCTGCCTTGGCTCTTCGAAATGGACCGAAGGCTTGTGCTGATTGCTAGCAAAGATGCTGCCTGAGACTAGATCTCAGCCGGACGCCATCTTCGCCAGTTCATCAGCTGCTTCATTAAGCCATCGAGGGATGTGACTGAGCTCAAGGCCATTGAACTTGTCCTCTAGCTTGCGTACTTCTTGGCAGTATGCGGCCATTTTAGGGTCATGACAGCTTGATCCCTTCATGACTTGGCCAACGACGAGATGCAAGTTGCCCCGAATGTCCAACCATCGGATCCTTAGCTCAATGGCAATGCATAGGCCATTGATGAGCGCTTCATACTTGGCCATGTTGTTAGAGGTGGGGAACTAGAGGCGGACCGTGTACCTCATGCGCACTCCAAGTGGGAGATGAAGACGAACCCCATGCTGGCACCCTTCTTAATCAACGAGCCATTGAAGTACATCGTCCAGTACTCCTGATTGATGACCGCTGATGGCGTCTGGACCTCAGTCCATTTCACGATGAAGTCAACCAGCACCTGTGACTTGATGGCCGCATGGGGGGCGTAGGTGATCCCCTCCCCCATCAGCTCAAGCGCCCATTTGGTGATCCTTCCTGTGGCGTCTTGGTTCTGGATGACCTCCCCAAGGGGGAAGGATGAAACTACCATCATGGAGTGTGACTCAAAGTAGTGCCGCAACTTTCTCCTAGCGATCAAGACGGTGTACAAAAGTTTTTGGATTTGGGGATAATGGGTCTTGGAATCGGCCAAGACTTCGCTAATGAAATAAATAGGGTGTTGCACCTTGAGAGCGTGCCCTGCCTCTTCCTACTCCACAACCAAGGCAGCACTGACCACTTGCATGGTGGCTGCGATATACAGTAGGAGCAGCTCCCCTTCGACCAATGGGACTAGGATCAGGGCCTTCATCAAGAGTTCCTTGAGTTTGTTGAGAGCCTCCTGAGCCTCGGCTGTCCACACGAACCGGTCGGTTTTCTTCAGCCCCTGGTAAAGGGGGAGACCTCGCTTGCCGAGGCGTGATATGAAATAGCTGAGAGCCATGAGGCATCCCTTGATCCGCTGTACCCCCTTTACATTCTAAATTGGGCCCATCCGAGTGATGGCTGTGATCTTCTCTAGGTTGGCTTCGATGCCACGCTCAGAGATGATGAACCCGAGTAGCATACCTCTCGGGACCCCAAAAACGTATTTTTCAGGGTTGAGTTTTATGTCATTCTCTTAGACCTTCTTGAAGGTTTTCTTGAGGTCGACCATGAGCTGGTCAACCTTTTTTGGACTCGATAACGATGTCATCCATGTAAGCCTCGACGGTCTCTCTGATGAGATCACCGAAACACTTAAGTATACATCACTGGTATGTTGCTTCCATGTTTTTTAGTCCGAACGGCATGCTGACGTAGCAATACGATCCAAACGGGGTGATAAAAGAATTCACAAGTTGGTCAGACTCTTTCATCGCAATCTGATGGTAGCCGAAATACGCATCGAGGAAGCAAAGGGTTTTGCACCCTAAGGTCAAGTCGACTACTTGATCTATGCGCGGTAAGGAAAACGGATCCTTAGGACACGCCTTATTGAGACTAGTATAGTCAACACACATTCTCTATTTCTCGCCCTTCTTTTTTACAAGAATAGGATTGGCTAACCACTTGGGATGATACACTTCCTTGATAAATCCAGCCGCCAAAAGCTTCGCAATCTCCTCACCGATGACTCTGCACTTTTCCTCATCGAAGCGGCATAGTCATTGTTGTACCGGCTTGGAGCCCGGCTTGATCCTCAAGGCATGCTCCTCAGGATGCCTAGCATATCCGAGGGTTTCCACACAAAGACATCGTTGTTCACGCGGAGGAAGTCGATGAGCGTGCTTTCCTATTTAGGGGAAAGGTCAGAGCAGATGCGAAGCACCTTGCCATCGGAGCTGGTGGGATCGATGGGGACCTCCTTGGTATTCTCCGTGGGCTCAAAGGAGCACGTCAGCCACTTGGAGTCGGGTGCCCCCTTGACTGTCGCCACCCTAATGGTGGCTAGCTCCTTAGAGGCGATGGTTGTGGCAGCGAGCTCGCAACACTCTAGGTCACACTCGTAAATGCACTGGAAGGAGGTGCCGACGGTGATGACCTCATGTGGACCTGGCATCTTCAGCTTTAGGTACGTGTAGTTGGGGACAGCCATGAACTTCGCATAACATGGTCGCCCCAGGATAGCATGGTAGGTTCCATGGAAACCAACCACCTCGAAGGTGAGGGTTTTAGTCCTGAAGTTGGACTTATCCCCAAAGGTGACGGGTAGGTCGATCTACCCGAGAGGTTTGGCCTATTTCCCTAGCATGATGCCGTGGAAAGCCACACCGATCGGTCGGATGCGCGACTGGTCGATGCCCATGACGTCGAGCGTCTCGACGTACATGATGTTGAGGCCGCTACCCCCATCCATCAGCACCTTGCTAAGACACTTCTTGTGGATGATTGGATCAATGACAAGGGGGTACCAACCCGGATGTGGAACACTGTCCAGGTGGTTGGAGCGGTCAAAAGTAATGGCGAACCTTGACCATCAGAGGAAAATAGGAGCGCAAGCTTCTGCCGACGCTTGGAGTCATACGCCACCAGCCCACTGAAGATCATGAAGTAGCCGGTCTCCTCTAGGAAGGTGTCCTCCTTCTCCTCAGCATCACCTCCCGAGGAGTCTGGCTTCTTTTTGCCATCCCCCTTCTTGGAGCCTCCGATCAAGAACTTCTTCATAAGTCTGTAGTCCTTGTAGGCGTTCTTGACAGGGTAAGTGTGGTTCGGGCACGGTCCCTCGAGCATCTTCTTGAAGTGATTTAGGGTGCCCTCGGTGGGCGCCTTCTTGCCCTTGCGCTCTGCGATGGCCATGAGCAAATCCCTAGACCACTACATGCCCCTCTTCTTCTTCTTCTTCGAGTAGTTGGTGGCACCCTCACCGGTGTACTTGTCCCACTTGGCCTTGCCTCGGGCACGGTCGAAAATCGCTCCAACCACATCCTCACTGGAAGCATGGTTGGTGGTGATGTCAAGGAGCTCTTTGGTGGTCCGTGGGCACTTGCATCCCAACTTGTGGACTAGGGACTTACATGTGGTTCCTGACAAGAAAGCCCCAATCACATCGGCGTTAGTGATGTTGGGCAGCTCATTGCACTGCTAGGAGAAGTGACGGATGTACTCGTGAAGAGTTTCTTCTGGCTTCTGTCAACAGTTCTTGAGGTTCTAGGGGTTCCTAGGGTGCATGTAGGTGCCCTAGAAGTTACCCACAAAGTTCTCCTTCAGGTCCGCCCAACACCTGATTTCGTCGGGTGGGAGGTGCTCCAGCCATGTACGTGCCGAGTCAGCAAGGTACAGGGGGAGGTTGCGGATGATGAAGGCCTCACCATGTGCGCTGCTGGCTTGACAAGCAAGCTGATAGTCCTCGAGCCATAGGCTATGATTCGATTCCCCAGTGTACTTCTAGACGTTGCCGGTGGATGATACCGCACCGGGACGGGCACATTGAGCATGTCTCAGCTAAAGACATGGGACCCTGGCGGTGGCGGACTCCAGCTTCGGTCCTTGCCACTGTCGTAGCGGCCACCACGGTAGGGGTTGTAGCGGTGGCTAGCCTCCCTTCTCTGCTCCTCCCGGCCATGCCTGCGGGCGTTAAGGGTGTCGCGCGTGTCGTGGTTGTTGCCGAGTCGGCCATGTACTAGGGCCGAGATGGCCCTTTCGCCATCGTGCACCGACTGGTGGATGGAGGTGGCCTTGCCAAGATCCTCAGTGGGCTTTTCCCCACCGTGAGGGGGCCGGTGGGTAGACGCATCGCTGTCATGGTGTGTTGATGATGCATGTTGGCTGGCATTGCATCATCGAGACACCGAGCTCTCCGCCTGCTGCACCACCACGCACTTAAGTAGCACGCGGATCTCGCGCTGCGCCTAGCGTCCCTTAGGCATCGCAGGCTTTGGAAGCCTCGAAGCAAAGCTGCCACCATGGCTATGTTCTGGCTTGCCCGGGTGAGCGTGAGAGCCCGTCGTCGTCCTCGACGATTCTCCGATGCACGTCATGGGCATGAGCATGCTCCTCATCATGGTGTTGTGTGATCTCATGCTTGAGCACTGCGCGCTCCTCCTCCAGATGTAGTTGCATGGTTTCAAGCTCTCATTGTCACTCATGCAGCTGGTTCATACGCAGGTGGGGTAGGACTTTCGCATCCACTGCAGCCATGTGTCCATCGACAGGGTGCGGGGGAGTCCCGTTCCCCCATGAGGGGCGCCATCGTTGGTGCTCACGGTGTGTCCCTCGGGGGTCACCTCTCAGTGAGCGTCATCGATGATCTCCACCATGAAGCATTCACAGGAGAGATGGTAAGTCCCCTGGGCAGAATCATAGATTGACTCCGAAACGCTCATGAGGAGATCGTGGATTGATTCCACGATGTAGTCAACCATTCCCATGAACTTGCCGTTTGCGGGTGGCGGGCAGAAGTGTTGGGCCATATGGCGCTCAACAATATGCACAGTGTTGTGTAAACCATAAGGGAACGCTGTCGTGGCACCCCAGGTCAGAGTGTCTGGGGACAGCGGCTCTCCACCGGTGAGCTGTGTCATGATGTTGATGACGAAGAAGGTGAGAGCCTGCAGGTCTTCCCAAGACGGGTGAGGTCCTAGGTACACGGTGAGCTGGTGCTCTAGTCTCCCAAAGTCGAAGTCGAGGATCTAGTTGTGCTTCGGGGCGCGAGTGGCACGGAACCGTCCAAATTATAAGAGCACAAGTCCAAAAACAATCGCTGAAGAGATCAAATTTCAAACTTGAGCCCATATAACTCCGGTTGTCCACGAAATCACGAGGGATTTCGAACCAAACTGAGAGCAACCAAGATCGTAGTGATTCAACATAACACACCACTTGTTACAATAGTTCATAAGTAATCTCATACATTGAAGTATAAATAATTTATTACAAAACCAAAGTAAAGATTAGCGGAAATAACATAATTTCTAAAACTATTTGAAGTCAAATACTGCCAGTACATAGTCACATCCTGCAAAAGCATACCAAAAGAGATACTACAGTGACCATGCCCATATGGTCTAGTCTTCACACCCACATGGCGAAGACAATACTTGCAGCAAGTACGAATCTGCTACCTGCAACAGGTGGGAATAAACCCTGAGGACGAGAAGGTACTCAGCTAGACTTACCCGACAAAAACCAGAAACAAAGGTGACACCAAGGATTATGCAAGGCTTTATAAAGTGGGCTAGCTTGACTCATTTGCAGAAAATCTTAATACAGATAAGTAACCATTATATGCTCAAGTATCAAGGTAATCATTATTAATCTGATAACTAGATTAGCACATGTACTAAAGCACTCACTTTATTAGGATCAAACAATATTAACCATAGCAGGTATAATAAGGCTATCATCATCATTATCATCAATTCCGAACCATCATTATAATTAGTGTATCTACGCTGGAGATAACTAGTCAAGTTTCTCACTATCCAGGAGAGACGGCGACTCGAATCAATTCCAACTTAGCTGAGGGGTTATTCCTGACACTCACCTGGCAAACCCCGCTAAAGGAAGCCGTAGATAACCTTTGGTACAACTCAGGATGGGCCCGAACAGCGCCGCGTTCTCAGGGATACCAGTGGCCAGGATGCTCAGGACTTTTAACTCACCTACCCTTGGACCCTCTGGCTCCCTTCCGAGGCGACTTTCACTTTTCGACTTCGCAGCCTGAGTTGAGCTACTAGGCTTCGTGGTCGACAACCTCAGGGCGGCCAACTAAATGTCAGGCATGCGTTCAAAATGACATAGAAGGCTCTAGTTCTCGGTCCTTAACCGACACAGACGGGGATAGATCCACACCCAAGACCTCCATGCCTTGCTGCTTCACTATCGTCATCCCACCCGGTCTCATTTCATTTCATTTCATTAACACATGGTTCATTTCCATGATAGCAAATAGAGCCAACCATGACCTGATAAAGCCCTAAATCTCACAGGTGATAGGAAATCACCTGACTTCTACCGATCTAATTCAGCAGGGCTATGCATAGATACGATCCTGTCTACATAGGATTCAAGGTTCGAATTGCTTGACCAGGAGTGTTATCAATGCAGCAAGGGTTTCCAACCAACTCCTATCACGTAATGCAACAATACATATAACATGTATACAAAGATAATTGCTTTGAAAGTAGGAGGCTTATAATGCTCCGGGGCTTGCCTTAACCGAAAGAAGATAGATCAAAGGTCGGCTTCAAGAACGGTTCCCACGTCTTTTCCGGCTTCGTCGGACTGGACCTCCGGCTCTTGAACGGACTCCAACTTCGGGTTCCACGCCCAGCAGGACTTTGCTCGAAACATGATTCTCGGCACACCTATTGCATGTATATGCACCCAATGAATTTCATGTATGCATCAAGGATGACACGATGATTTATGACATGCATGAATGAGGTGAAGATGAATGTAGTGATATTGCAACATCATGAGCACAAAATCAAGTCATGTGGCGCTCTATTCAAATCACTTCAAGCTTAGGTGCAAATTTCCTCTCGGGTATTAACATGTTTGAACATCCCTAAGAAACCACTAAGTATCACAAAGTTAAGACTAAACACGCACGTAACAAGATTCCAGAAATTTAGTATTTCCAACATATTATCAACAGTAGCTAAGAAAACTCACAACTAGAGTTCTACAAATCCAAATGACTTGAAAGAGGATATTCTGGAAATTGTCTATATTTCATTTATAAACATCTAAGCATGATTTCATCATTTACCAGGTCAAAATAGCACATGTACAGAATATGTTCTAAAATATAGAGAGCACTTCTAAAACTGAACCAAGCTTGGAACGGTTGCCATTTCTAAACTATAAGTCCAAATGCTACCAAAATTTATCAGCAACTAGCTCATGAAGTTCTCAACAACTTTTCTATAGATCACCAAGCATGAAAACCTCATTAACATAGCCTAACTTAACCACCAAATCTGTCCAGAAAAGATAGATTTGTACAATTAAATATTAAGTGATGTTGGGAACATCATAAATGACCTATCCAACTTCACTAACAGTTATATCATGTTTAAGTAACACCAAATCAAGTCATGTCACTAGCATAATCATTTATCTAATCCCCCTTTTCTATTTATTTAGAGTGCATAAGCATAAATGGCATCACATATAAAATGTAACTAGAAAATTCTAATAAAATTACAGAGGCAATTACATGCTAACAAGAGTCTACCATAAAAATTTCACCTCAATTTGACAAGTAGATTAGGAGATATCAAAATAACAAAAAGATAAGTACTAATAAAACCTATAAAAAAGGAATTTCATAATTGGAGCAAATGACCTCCAACAAGGCTAAAAATTTAACTAGAGCATAATTATACCATTACCAGCATCTCCCATAAATTTCATGACAATTGAATTAATACATAGAGAGATACAAAATTACTAAAACACATGTTTAAATAAAGTGCATCACAAGATTAATTACAAACCTCAGAAATTATTAACCAGCATACCCCCATATTATATTTTATAAATAAACTAGACCTCATATAGAGCACAACACAACTTGAACCATATCATTTGGAGCTACCAATCAAGAGATATGAATTTTTGAATGTAGCATCAATCCTGTGAAATAAATAAAAACAAAACAATTTCCTAAACCTAACTGGGCTACTGGGCCTCTGCCCAGCGCCGGATCTGGCCCGGCTAAAAGCCCACGGCGGCCCAGCAAACCTCCTGATGGGAGATCCCGCGCGCTGACATGCGGGCCCCGCACGCCATACACCTGCAGACAGGGCGCAGCCTCGCACGGCCACTACTCGTCGACGGCGAGACCACCGGCGGCGAGGTCACCGTCGTGGTCCTCCCCGCGACCACCCGCACACCAGGGTACCACCAATTTGACCGGTGGGGCACGGAAACATCGCCACCAGCGTGCATGGCGGACGGCGGAGGGATACGACAGTGCTCCGGCGAGGTTCGGCCATAGCTGGAGCAACGAAGCTCGGTATGAGCTTCTTGGACTCACGGGGAAGCTGAGGGAATGGAAAAAATGGGTGAAAGGGGCCCAGTGATAGCTAGCCACGGTGAGCTCCAACTCCGGCGAGGTCGGCCCGTGACGGTGACGACGGAACTGGAGAAATTCGCCCTCACCTTTGCTTGATCGGCTCGTCGGAGGGGCGAACGAGGTAAAGGTGGCAGTGGAGGAGGTGTGGGCGAGCTTTGGCAGCTTGCAGTGCCACGGCGCGCACGCACGAGGACGGTAGAGGTGCGACTGCTCTATTTTCTTGGCGAGCTCAGCGAGGTGACAAGGTGAGTGAATGAGGGAGGGGCGGCAGGAGGGGTGGCGTGGAGTCTAGGCGAGGCGCTCGGCCCGGCCGATGGACACGCGCCGGCGGATGGCTTGCAAGTGGCGAGTAGGGCCTGAGCCCGGTCGGCCATTGCACCTCCCCTTTCACCTACATTAGTCGAAGGAACCGACTGAAACCACCCTCTACACGACCCTCAAGATCCTAATCTAGCCGGATTTAGCGAGAATCACCATTAACAAAATGGTAGAGCTATAGGTGTACTACACTATTGTCAATAGGATCTTGCACTAGTGCGGCTTAATTTGGGAGTTACAGCTCTCCAAAGTAGGTCACATGAAAACTGTGTTGTCCTGTGATGACTAACAGCCGATTTTGGTCAAGGTTTAACTCCTAAACCAGCTCGAGTTAGTGATAGGTGATATTAGCAAACTTGTAGAGCTACGTTAGGTCTCCAATTTTGTCAATATAATAATGAGCTAACTCAGCGTGGTTAGTGAGATACAGCGCCCCAAAGTGAGGCACATGAAAACTGAAACTGAGTTTCAGTTAACCCCCCGACTGAAACCCGATTTTCAAAGCATTGTATCTCCTAAACCCTTGAGAACTAGGTGATGATGTTATTGACAATATTGTAGAACTAAGTGAGTGCTACAAAAGTGTCAATATGGGTTAAAGCTAGTTCGACATAGTTTGAGAGTTACACTGCTCCAAAGAGGGGCACATGAAACTGCAATGTCACATTTCAGACTTAGAATAATTCTAAGTGTTGGGCAGCCCTCTAACTGACTTGTGGGCCCTGTTTGAGCAGGTTCTAGGCATTTTCATGAGATGTTCATATTACAACTTTTGTTCCTTATCAAGTTTGCTACAACTTTATTAAAGGTTGCACAACAATGCAAGATCTCTAGGTACCACTTTTAAAATGGTCAAAGCAGATCAGTGCTATGGTCAAACTGGGGTTAAACCTAGTCAAATTGGATTTTGGCCAAAACATGAATATAGACCCTAGCTTATTTTGCTCCCCTAACATGTCAAAGATGTTTTCAAGCCACAAGTCACACAATAGCATCACATATGAGCAAAAGTCACCTCAAGGTGCATTGAAACAACACTAAGAAAATTATTGAAACATTGTGTTGCATGGGTTAATTAGGCATGTGGCATGTGTTGCATGATCATGTTTCAAAGTGTGGTGTCACACATCACACTACTACAAGTCTAGTACACACATACCATCACTTGCAAACAACACATGTATGTATAGCACATGCACTCAACATGAATGTTGTAGATGTTTCAATGCTATGTTTCAATGACAATGCACATGAAATGATGGTGCACATGTTCATGTCATGCTCATATGATGCACAGATGCAAGGCAAACACCTGGGGTGTTACAGCCCTCCCCCTTATAAAAATCTCGTCCCGAGATTTGAAAGTCGTACCATTTTTCAAAGAAAGCAGAATAGTTGTCCTTTAAATAATCCTCTCTTTCCCAAGTTGCATCACGTTCACTGTGATTACTCCAAACCACCTTATATAACTTGACTACTCGACTTTGAGTCACCCTTTCCAGAGTATCTAGAACATATACAGGTTTCTCCTCGTAAGAAAGATCAGATTTCAATTTGATGCTTCTCACTTCTACTCTTTCCTTAGGAAGACGAAGACATTTCTTTAGTTGAGATACATGGAATACCAGAAAGATAGCTCCCATTTCACGAGGTAGATTGAGCTTATAGGCTACTCTTCCACTTTTCTCAATAATCCGATAAGGTCCAACATATCGAGGCTCAAGCTTTCTTTTGATCCCAAGACGTTTTACTCCTCTCATAGGGGACACCTTCAGATAGACATGGTCATCTACTTCAAACTCAATAGGTTTTCTTCTCTTATCTGCATAACTCTTTTGTGTAGCCTGAGCGGCTGCTATATTTTTTTGTATAGCACGTACTTGCTCCTCAGCTTCTTTTACAAAGTCAATACCATAGAATCTTCTTTCTCCTGGTTCCACCCAGTTCAAAGGAGTTCTACATTTACGACCATATAAAGCTTCAAAAGGAGCCATCTTGATGCTCTCTTGATAACTGTTGTTGTAAGAGAATTCAGCGAGAGGCAACCATTTCTCCTAGGAGCCATTACAGGAGATGATGCAAGCTCTAAGCATGTCTTCAAGAATCTGATTCACACGCTCAGTCTGCCCTGATGTTTGTGGATGATAGGCAGAACTGCGGATTAAGTTAGTACCAAGATTCTGATGTAGGCGCTCCCAGAAACAAGCAGTAAACTGTGGCCCTCTGTCAGAGACAATAGACTTAGGCACTCCATGAAGACGTACAACTTCTTGGAAGTAAATATCAGCATATTGGTGTGGGTGATAGTTACTCTTCGCAAGGATAAAGTGAGCAGACTTTGTTAAACAATCAACTATAACCCAAATAGAATCAAAACCTCTTTGGATGGTTGGTAATCCGATGATAAAGTCCATAACAATGTCGTCCCACTTCCAACCTGGAACAGATAAAGGCTGGTGTAAACCAGGCTTCATGTGAATGGCCTTAACTCTACAACAATTATCACACCTAGCGACGTAGGCTGCAATTTCCTTCTTCATCTTGGTCCACCAATATTACGACTTGAGGTCCTGATACATCTTACTACTACTAGGATGGATGGACAACTTAGAAGAATGAGCTTCAGATAAGATTTTATTTTTGAGCTCTCTATCTTTTGGCACCACGAGTCTATCCTTGAACCAGAAAATTCCCTTCTCATCGATTCGAAAATGCTTAGTTTCTTGCTCTTTCATCTTTCTCTTGATGTGAAATACACCAGTATCAGTCTTTTGTAACTCAATGATTCTACTTCTCAAAGAACAATCTATAGTGATATGATGGAGTGCGATAGGATGTAAGAGATGAGACAAATGGAAATCTTCTTCTATCAGAGAGTTGTAATGAGATTTTCTACTCAAGGCATCGACAACCACATTTGCTTTACCAGGATGGTAATGCACCTAGAGGTTATAATCCTTGATCAACTCTAACCATCTTCTCTGGCGCATATTTAACTCAAGTTGAGTAAATATGTACTTAAGACTCTTATGATCTGTATAAATATTGCATATATTTCCAAGCAAATAGTGTCTCCATATTTTTAGAGCATGGACGACAGCAGCTAACTCTAAGTCATGAGTAAGATAGTTAACTTCATGCTTTCTTAACTGACGGGAAGCATACGTAATAACTCAGCATTCTTGCATAAGTACACCTCCTAAACCAGTACCTGATGCATCACAATACACATCAAATGGTTTCTCAATGTCAAGTTGCGCTAATACAGGAGCTGATGTCAACAAAGTCCGTAGAGTGTGGAAAGCTTGTTCACACTCCGGAGTCCAATCAAACATCCTATCCTTCTCAAGTAGTCGAGTCATAAGCTTAGCTATCTTAGAGAAATCCGGAATAAAATGACGATAGTAGCCAGCCAATCCACGAAAACTCCAAACTTCATGCACTGTAGTTGGTGCCTTCCAATCCAAAACTTCCCGTACCTTAGTCGGGTCTACTGAAATCCCTTCACCAGACAATACATGACCGAGGAAAGGTACCTTCTTTAACCAAAATTCACATTTGCTAAACTTGGCATAGAGCTTATGTTCACGTAATCTGGATAAAACAATTCTCAGATGCTCGGCATGTTCTTCTTTATTTTCAGAATAGATGAGGATATCATCAATGAATATCACCACAAACTTGTCCAGCTCTCGCATGAATACTGAATTTATCACGTACATGAAATGTGCAGGAGCATTGGTTAGACCAAAAGACATGACAAGATATTCATATAACCCATATCTAGTAGAGAAAGCGGTCTTTGGTATGTCTTCAGGGCAGATTTTAATTTTGTGATAACCAGATCTCAGATCAATCTTTGAGAATACCTTTGCTTTAGATAACTGATCAAATAAGATATCAATATGAGGCAACGGATACTTGTTCTTGATAGTGACTGCATTGAGTGGTCGATAGTCTACACACATACACAGAGACTGGTCCTTCTTCTTCACAAAGATGGCAGGACAACCCCACGGAGAAGAACTAGGATGGATCAGCCCTTTTTATAAAAGTTCACTAAGTTGGGTCTTGAGTTCAGCTAACTCATTCGGTGGCATTCTATACGGTCTTTTGGAAATTGGTGCGGTACCCAGAATTAACTCAATCTTGAACTCTACATCACAATCTGGAGGTAATCCTAGCAATTCATCGGGAAAAACATATGGAAATTCACACACTACCGAAACTTCTGCAATCTCTTTTGCTTTTGCTATCATAGCGTTAACTATAGTCTGAGGACTAACATCTCTAGGAAGTTGCACTAGAAAAGCTTGTTGATCTTTTGGATCCCTCAACATAACCACTCTCGTAGAGGTATCGATCAGAACACCGTTTCCACTCATCCACTTCATACCTAAGATTACATCAAGGCCCAATCCTGGTAATACCATGAGATCTAGATCATACAGACGTCCTTCTATCTCTTTGCTCCTAAGACCAACTAGTTGGTTGAAATATTATTTCCAGCAGCACTAATATTATAACCACTATTATCTAAAGTAACGACCTTCATACCATGCTTGGCTGCAAACGTTGAACTGATAAAAGAGTGGGAAGCACCTGAATCGAACATCACAATTGCAGGATGTTGGTTTACTAAAAATGCACCAGCAGTGATAATTTCACCCGTAGGATTGATTCCACCGTGGTGTATCGAACATACCCTTTACACACATCTACATTATTATCATTTGATTTCTTCTGCGGGATAGGACAATCTTTGGCCCAATGACCTGACATCTTACAATTCCAACACGGCCTGTTACTTGACGGTGCCTTAGGCTTTTCTTTCTTAATACTGCTCCTCTTGACCGGATCCTGTTTTTGATATGGATGATATCTGGTAGATATGCCAGGCGAATAATACTGAGGTGTAATCACCACAAAAGTATTGGACATAGGTGCATTAGATTCATGCAATTTCTCGTGGCTCTTAGAAGCAGCATATACAACATTATAGTTCTCTTGAAGGATAGTATCACTGACAAACTCGTTGAAAGTTGCACACTTGTTATTACACATGGCCTTCATCAATTTGGGACATAGCCCCCTTTTAAAACTTGTGATCTTCTTAACCTCTGTATTAACAAATTCTAGAGCATATCTTGGCAAGTTGATGAAAGCATGCAGATATTCTGTTACACTTTTGTCTCCTTGGGTGAGCTTCATAAACTCGGTGTGCTTGATTGCCATGAGGCCAGAAGGAACGTAATGTCCCCGAAATGCTTCCTTGAACTGATCCCAAACTACTTCCATATTCGTAGGCAGGGTATTTCGATGATGACACCACCAAACACCTGCAGATCCATGCAACTGTTGCGAAGCATATTCTGTTTTCATATCATCTGCCACCTTGAGCACACGAAACTTCTGTTCGATAGTGTTCAACCATTCGTCTACTTGAAGTGGTTCTTCTACTTCTCAAAAAATAGGAGGCTCAGTATCCAAGAAATCCTTATAGTTGTTGTACTGGGCAGGCTCAGGTTCCTGATGGACATGGTTTCTGACACTCTCGTCCAAGGCACGTTGACTTTCGGCAAGCATTTGCAGGAACTCAGCAGAAGTATGTTGCGAAGGAGACGATGCCAGTTCTGTATTGCCACGACTCCAACTGCTAGAGCAAAGCTGACGAGACATCTGCAAGTAGGTGAAACTAGTAAGCATTGATGACGTCAGAAGGCTGCTGACGAATTATATAAGCATGATGAAGAGGTTGTAACCAACTATCCAAAATCCAATCTCAAAAGAAGGAAATCTCTTGGTTTGAGGTACTGATCTTCGGACAAGATAGAGAACAATATCCAAGGAAAAAGGTTCATGTGAAGATAACACATTGGTGTAGCTCCATAATGGATCATGACTAGCAATCCTTGATACCTGCACGTGTCGAGCAGCACAACCTTGTGTCGCGCACCACAGGAGGCTCCTGGTTTCATCGTGGCACCATGGAGTACTAATCACAACACCATTACCGAACATACACCCATGAGGAATCCTCATGTGTCAAGAATTAGGTGTGTAGAAACAGTATCATCCAAAGAGGGGGTAGCAAGCAAGGATGGATACAAGGGTAGAAGCAATGGAGAGGCGAGTTGCAGATCAAAACACATCCCAACTCGAGGAGATACATCTTGGAATTGTGTCTTGCTTTCCTTCACAGGCCAAGTATGAATTGGGTTTCAAGGCTGACACTACTGACCACTCCACTAGGTTGGTTGACTACCACAATTCTTCACGAAAGAAATGCAACTATTTATGGGACAACTATTTGGAGGAAAGAAAATTTTTAAAGAATGGAATAAGCAATTTATAAGGGAGGGAGTAATGCAGAATGCAATGTATGATGCGAACATGGTGCATGCACGAATCGTACGTCCTCACAAACCTAGGAAGAATTTGAAATTTCTAGCGTATAGTTCGGTGGCATACACACGTTCTCTCAATTACAATAACTAGTCGCTCCACAGGAAACGTTGTTAGTGTACCTGCAGAAAATTGCATTTCAGCCCAACAATTCCCAATATAGCACACAAGAAAGCAGTAAACTAAATACTTTCCATACATACATCCCCCGATGTATATATTTCAATATCAAACCTAACCGATAGATTTACCCACAATTAAGTACCCTCATAGATACATGATTGAACATGTAAGTATGCGAGTATCCACAACTACTCTCCCCTAGACCGACGGTTGGATGGTCATGCTTTCACAACTCCCACTTACCAGGGCGTAGAGGTATTTTGATCCATACATTACCACCCAAGCGGATGGCATCCATACAATAGCACACCGTATGGACAACGAAACAGAAAACAAGCAAGAACCCCCAAGTTAGTACATTAGTAACCCACCTAACAGTCCTTATTTGGGCATAAAGGATATGACAGCTGGCACTCTTTAGATTAGAATTAAGATTTTTCACAAAAGTTTTTGTTTAAATACACAAATGACGTGTTTAACTGTTGAATCTTGCTCTGATGCCAGCTGTCACAGAACCGTCCAAATTATAAGAGCACAAGTCCAAAAACAATCGCCGAAGCGATCAAATTTTCAAACTTGAGCCCATATAACTCTGGTAGTCCACGAAATCACGAGGGATTTCAAACCAAACTTAGAGCAACCAAGATCATAGTGATTCAACATAACATACCACTTGTTACAACAGTTCATAAGTAATCTCATACATCAGAGTATAAATAATTTATTACAAAACCAAAGTAAAGATTAGCGGAAACAACATAATTTCTAAAACTATTTGAAGTCAAATACTACCAGTACATAGTCACATCCTACAAAAGCATACCAGAAGAGATACTACAGAGACCACGCCCATATGGTCTAGTCTTCACACCCACATGGCAAAGACAATACTTGCAGCAACAAGTACGAATCTGCTACCTGCAACAGGTGGGAATAAACCCTGAGTACGAGAAGGTACTCACCTAGACTTACCCGACAAAAACAAGAAACAAAGGTGACTCCAAGGATTATGCAAGGCTTTATAAAGTGGGCTAGCTTGACTCATTTGCATAAAAGCTTAATACAGATAAGTAACCATTATATGCTCAAGTATCAAGTTAATCATTATTAATCTGATAACTAGATTAGCATATGTACTAAAGCACTCACTTTATTAGGATCAAACAATATTAACCATAGCAGGTATAATAAGGCTACCATCATCATTATCATCAATTCCGAACCATCATTATAATTAGTGTATCTACGCTGGAGATAACCAGTAAGTTTCTCACTATCCAGGAGAGACGGCGACTCGAATCGATTCCAACTCAGCTGAGGGGGTATTCCTGACACTCACTCAGAAAAAACCCCGCTAAAGACAGTCGTAGATAACCTTTGGTACAACGCTGGTGACAGGAAATCACCCGACTTCTACCAGTCTAATTCAGCAGGGCTAAGCATAGATATGATCTTGTCTACATAGGATTCAAGGTTCGAATTGCTGGACAATGAGTGTTATCAATGCAGCAAGGGTTTTCAACCAACTCCTATCACGTAATGCAACAATACATATAATATGTATACAAAGATAATTGCTTTGAAAGTAGGAGGCTTATAATGCTCCGGGGCTTGCCTTAACCGAAAGAAGATAGATCAAAGGTCGGCTTCAAGAACGGTCCCCACGTCTTTTCCGGCTTCATCGGACTGGACCTCCGGCTCTTGAACAGACTTCAACTTCGGGTTCCACGCCCAGCGGGACTTCACTCATAACATGATTCTCGGCACACCTATTGCATGTATATGCACCCAATGAATTTCATGTAAGCATCAAGGATGACACGATGATTTATGACATGCATGAATGAGGTGAAGATGAATGTAATGATATTGCAACATCATGAGCACAAAATCAAGTCATGTGGTGCTCTATTCAAATCACTTCAAGATTAGGTGCAAATTTCCTCTCTGGTATTAACATGTTTGAACATCCCTAAGAAACCACTAAGTATCACAAAGTTAAGACTAAACACGCACATAACAAGATTCCAGAAATTTAGTATTTCCAACATATTATCAACAGTAGCTAAGAAAACTCACAACTAGAGTTCTACAAATCCAAATGACTTGCAAGAGGACATTCTGGAAAGCTTATAAAATTTTCTATATTTAATTTATAAACATCTAAGCATGATTTCATCATTTACCAGGTCAAAATAGCACATGTACAGAATCTGTTCTAAAAGACAGAGAGCACTTCCAAAACTGAACCCAGCTTGAAACGGTTGCCATTTCTAAACTATAAGTCTAAATGCTACCAAAATTTATCAGAAACTAGTTCATGAAGTTCTCAACAACTTTGATATAGATCATCAAGCATGAAAACCTCATTAACATAGCCTAACTTACTTAACCACCAAATCTGTCCAGAAAAGATAGATTTGTACAATTAAATATTAAGTGATGTTGGGAACATCACAAATGACCTACCCAACTTCACTAACAGTTAGATCATGTTTAAGTAACACCAAATCAAGTCATGGCACTAGCATAATCATTTATCTAATCCCCCTTTTCTATTTATTTAGAGTGCTTAAGCATAAATGGCATCACATATAAAATGTAACTAGAAAATTCTAATAAAATTACAGAGGCAATTACATGCTAACAAGAGGCGACCATAAAAATTTCACCTCAAATTGGGAAGTAGATTAGGAGATATCAAAATAACAAAAAGATAAGTGCTAATAACACCTATAAAAAAGGAATTTCATAATTGGAGAAAATGACCTCCAACAAGGCTAAAAATTTAACTAGAGCATCATTATACCATGACCAGCATCTCACAAAAATTTCATGACAATTGAATTAATACACAGAGAGATACAAAATTACTAAAACACATGTTTAAATAAAGTGCATCACAAGATTAATTACAAACCTCAGAAATTATTAACCATCATACCCCATATTATATTTTCTAAATAAACTAGACCTCATATAGAGCACAACACAACTTGAACCATATCGTTTGGAGATACCAATCAAGAGATATGAATTTTTGAATGTAGCATCAATTCTGTGACATAAATAAAAACAAAACAATTTCCTAAACCTAACTGGGCTACTGGGCCTCTGCCCAGTGCCGGATCTGGCCTGGCTAAAAGCCCATGGTGGCCTAGCAAACCTCCTGATGGGAGATCCCGGGCGCTGACATGCGGGCCTGCACGTCATACACCTGCAGACAAGGCGCGGCTTCACACGGCCACTGCTCGTCGATGGCGAGACCACCGGCGGCGAGGTCACAGTCGTTGTCCTCCCCGCGACCACCCGCACACTAGGGTACCACCAATTTGACCGGTGGGGCACGAAAACACCACCACCAGCGTGCATAGCGGACGGTGGAGGGAGACGACAGTGCTCTGGCGAGGTCCAGCCATAGCTGGCGCAACGAAGCTCGGTATGAGCTTCTTGGACTCACGGGGAAGCTGAGGGAATGGAGAAAAAGGGGTGATAGGGGCCCGGTGATAGCTGGCCACGGTGAGCTCCAACTCTGGCAAGGTCGGCCCGCGACGGTGACGACGAAACCGGCGAAATTCGCCCTCAGCTTAGCTTGATCGGCTCGTCGGAGGGGCGAACGAGGTAAAAGAGGCAGTGGTAGAGGTGTGGGCGAGCTTTGGCAGCTTACGGTGCCATGGCTCGTGTGCACGAGGACGGCGGAGGTGCGGCGGCTCTGTTTGCTTGGCGAGCTCGGCGAGGTGACGAGGTGAGTGAATGAGGGAGGGGTAGTAGGAGGGGTGGCGTGGCGTCTAGGCGAGGCGCTTGGCTCGGCCGGTGACACGCGCCGGCGGATGGCTTGCCAAGTGGCGAGCAGGGCCTGAGCCCGGTCGGCCACTGCACCTCCCCTTTCACCTACATCAGCCGAAGGAACCGACTGAAACCGCCCTCTACACGACCCTCAAGATCCTAATCCAGCCGGATTTAGCGAGAATCACCATTAACAAAATGGTAGAGCTATAGGTGTACTACACTATTGTAATAGGATCTTGGACTAGTCCGGCTTAATTTAGGAGTTACAGCTCTCCAAAGTAGGTCACATGAAAACTGTGTTGTCCTGTGATGACTAACAGCCGATTTTGGTCAAGGTTTAACTCCTAAACTAGCTCGAGTTAGTGATAGGTGATATTAGCAAACTTGTAGAGCTACTTTAGGTCTCCAAATTTGTCAATATGATCATGAGCTAACTCGGCTTGGTTAGTGAGATACAGCGCCCCAAAGTGAGGCACATGAAAACTGAAACTAAGTTTTAGTTAACCCCCCGACTGAAACCCGATTTTCAAAGCACTCTATCTCCTAAACCCTTGAGAACTAGGTGATGATGTTATTGACAATATTGTAGAACTAAGTGAGTGCTAAAAAAGTGTCAATATGGGTTAAAGCTAGTTCGGCACAGTTTGAGAGTTACACTACTCCAAAGAGGGGCACATGAAACTGCAATGTCACATTTCAGACTTAGAATAATTCTAAGTGTTGGGCAGCCCTCTAACAGACTTTGGGCCTGTTTGAGCAGGTTCTAGGTATTTTCATGAGATGTTCATATTACAACTTTTGGTCCTTATCAAGTTTGCTACAACTTTATTAAAGGTTGCACAACCATGCAAGATATCTAGGTACCACTTTTAAAATGGTCAAAGCAGATCAGTGCTATGGTCAAACTGGGGTTAAACCTAGTCAAATTGGATTTTGGCCAAAACATGAATATAGACCCTAGCTTATTTTGCTCCCCTAACATGTCAAAGATGTTTTCAAGCCACAAGTCACACAATAGCATCACATATGAGCAAAAGTCACCTCAAGGTGCATTGAAACAACACTAAGAAAATTATTGAAACATTGTGTTGCATGGGTTAATTAGGCATGTGGCATGTGTTGCATGATCATGTTTCTAGGTGTGGTGTCACACATCGCACTACTACAAGTCTAGTACACACATACCATCACTTGCAAACAACACATGTATGTATAGCACATGCACCCAACATGAATGTTGCAGATGTTTCAATGCTATGTTTCAATGACAATGCACATGAAATGATGGTGCACATGTTCATGTCATGCTCATATGATGCACAGATGCAAGGCAAACACCTAGGGTGTTACAGCGAGCCTCTAGAGCATTCAGCTGTAGCTCCTCAAGAGCCTTGACCATCACGTCAAGCCAGTGGGGGTAGGAGACTGGATGGGCGCGATAGCTGTCACACCCGGTTTTTGAAAGAAAACCCAAGTACTCATATATGTGCGCCCAGGATGTCCAAACACACATATACTCTCAAATTGTAGAAATATCATAGTAAAGTACTTTATTACATCATATATCTCATTACATAATTATTACAAAGTCTTTGCTCATCGGCAACATTGCTACATAAAAGCGAAAACTATGCCCATCCACAGGGACTCCAACAGGTGAACGTCAGCTTAGAACTCCTAAACATCTTCTGGAAACTCTTCTCATCAGGCATCTGGTACCCATCCAGGATTTTCATTGTGTATAATGCAAGTGTAACCGCAACATGCTTAGCAAGGGTAACAAAGGGATCTATGAAGGCTCAAAGGCTTGACACGGTTTGACTGTGGTAAGCAATTTTAGTTGATCAAATTTTATTGAACCTATAAAACTACTTTAGTGAATAAACTATCCCAAGTTACAGTAATGATTTGTCAACATTAAATCTTTCCCAACCCACCATAGTAACCACAAATCAAGAAAGGTATAGGCGGCTCATGTTTGTGAGCACGGTTGTTATAACAGTTTTATACTCTGCAGAGTTTGTACATCTTTACCCCCGAGCCGTGATTCCAACTGCCACACCGCCTCTACCAAGGAAGAGTGGCACAGATTCACTACTTAACCTTTCACAAGACACCCTAACAAGTTAGTGGCCGCTAGGTTTCAGTTACCAAAGCGTCATGGACACCCTCCATCAAGGTGGCACACCTCGACCTTGTCCAGCACACACCTTGTCAAACAAGGCCCATCAGCATCATGGTACCCTCCTTTTTCACCTTTCGGTAACCACTACCAAGCTAGAGACGTTCAAGTTATATGATTAAGGCCAAAGCCATGTGGCACTCGAGGTTGTACGGGACCTCCTGGATGGTTTGTTCATTGACTGAGTCCTTATGGAGAGGTACCAGAGTACTCATAAAACCCCAGTACTCTAGCCCCTGTATAGGTTGCTAAAAATCATAATTTTACAATATTAGATAAGTCACTAATCAATATTATTATAATAGTTGGTTATGCGTGGCAGCATCTATCTAAATGCAGAACTAAACCCTGGGTAACAAGGATATGTGGTACAATAGTAATCTAGGTAAAGTCCTTAAAGGTGATTCAAATTAGACACATGCATATGAATGAATTATAGAGTTCATAGGTACAAGGAGCCTTTGTTACACTTGCCTTTCTCAAAGAGTGCCTGGTACTGCTCACAACCTTGCTGCTCAGTAAACTCGAACTGATCACCTTCTAAACGTGATCCAGATCACCAATCAAGCATTCATACTAGTCATCACATGCAAACAAATAAACTTCTATTAGAACAGTACACCAAATAGTGAAAATAGTGAACAAAAAGTTTATAAAACTATTCTACGCGTTGCTACGAACACGTGAGCGAAAGAATCACTCTAATCGGAGTTAAAACATGAAAGTTATGCTAAAAACAAGGCTCAAATGGCATTTCTATAAATAAGCCAAACTCATTTTTTGAATTTAAACTAATTAAAACCGACTTTCAGCGTGCGTTGGACCACGCATCCTATTTTTCAAAAGATCAGGGGCTAAACCAAAAGAAAGCAGAAATCATTTTGAACTGGGTTGGATGGCGAGTTGATTTCAGAAAAGACGAGGGGCTTAAGTGCAAAAGGTGCTCGGCTGAACGCGGTTGACCGTGTCACTGCTGACATCAGCGCCATGTGGCGTCCTATGGTTGGCGTGGTACACCACTGTGCTCGTGGATTGGAGCGTGCGAGGGTGTGGACCGAGTCCATGGCCCATCTGGTAGACCGATTACACACCCCGAAGGGGTATCTAATCTTGGCCATCAAAGATAGATCAAACGGCTTAGCTGAAAAGGGAGGCTTTCCCCACCGGCACATAGTGTAGCGGTGGCGGTGCCATGAACGCCAGTGACCGAGTGTAGCGGCGGTTCACCGGAACGGCATTTCCGACCACGTAGACTCGAGCCGAGGGCACGGTTGTGTCGAGCGCGAGCCCACGAACTCGATTCGGAAGCAAGGGCGGGAGTGCATGTCGGGATGGCGGCCCGTGGTGGTGCCATTGTCAGGGCGTACGGGAGCTCACGAAAAAGGTGCTCTAGTGCTCTAAAACCAAAAAGAACAGCATAGAAATGGAGAAGGCTATACCGCAAGTCTGATGGAGAGGGTGGCAGCGTCCGAGGAGGGCTCTGAGGGGTTCATCGATGGCGGCGGCGAACTAGAGAGAGAAGAGGCCGTAGGTGAGCATGATTCAAGCCAAACCGTGATGAAAATGAGGAGGGGAAGGCACCTACGATGGCGCCGTGGCACGGTGGAGCTCCAGGACACTACCGTGACGGCCAACGAGCTCTGGGGCGGGCGAATTGGGAGAGGCAGAGAGCGTGCGCGAGAGGAGGGTGGAAGGGAAGAGAGGAGGGGCTCGACTTGGGGTTTTATAGGGTAGGTCGAGGTGGTTATAGCGGGTGTTAATGCCTGGGCATCAAGGTGGCTTGAAGACACCAATTGATGGCCTCCATCACTCGGGCTTTGAAGAAGGGAGTGAAGGAGCAGCGTAAAGGCACAGGTGGTTCCTCCGGCTCGGTGAGGAAGGAGGTTGGGGCACTGACATTTGGACCCCACCACGTAGAGAGAGAAGAGAGAGGGGGAAGGAGGGAGGGGCAAGCAGGCTGCCACTCAGGCCGAGCAAGCCACGCTGCTAGGCCACTGCATCGGGTAGAGCTGGGCCACGTGCTCATGAAGGGGAGGGGGAAAAGTGGGGATGGGCCGGCTGGCCACCAAGGCCCAAGGTCGAGGCGGGGAAGGGAGCCAGGGTGGGGAGACCGGTGGGCCTCGGCCTAGGCGGCTGCTGAGCAAAGAAGAGAGGATGGAGAGGAAGCAGGCCAGGTCGGCTACTACCATGGGCCAAAAGAGTAGAGAGAGATAGAGAGAAAAAGAAAAACCTTTTCTTTTTGTGTTTTCACAATTCTTGCTTCGAATTCAAATAAACTTTGAATTCAAAGCGACACAAACTAACACCACAACCAAACAAAAATATTTATGCACTAGCATGAATGCCTCAAACATGTTTCTAAACCTTATAGTTAATTTTATATTACCAAAAATTATTATTTTTCCTGGGTTAAAATGCACCAAAAACTAAATAAATGCTCAAATTTAGTTACTAAATTGCAAATTAATTTTTAGGGTGTTACAGTTCCACCCCCTTAAAATGAATCTCGTCCTCGAGATTTGGATGATAAAGAGAAACTGATCATAGCTCTTTTAAGAGATCTGCATCATCGAGCATCTTCTATGTATTCCAAAACTTTTCTTTTCCAATAAAAATTCTCTTTGTCTTTCCAAGATGATGACTTGAATGATCATAACTCTTCTCTAAGAAATAACATACTCAAACGAGCATACCTTGCAACTCATCAGAGGTAGTATCATGATAGTCCTTCTCAATGATTGTGTCTGGTGTCTCCTATACTGACTTAGCTATTATATGATTGTCCTTTCCATAGATATAGCTTTGTTGTCTTCCGTTGCCAAGATTTTGACTACCCTTGTGATTTCGCCTCTCTTGAACAATTTGAGCTATCTTCACAGGACAATTGTATGAACAGTGTCCCATCTCACCACAGACGTAACATACTTGGTTTCATAGTGCATTAGTAGCATTGGGAATACCACTATTCTCTGAAGTATATGCTTGTGATGTGGCAGAGCGAACACGTCCATTCCTCCTAGATTGTTGACCTTGGAATTTTCTTTTTTGTTCTCAATTTCACGGCATTTGTTCTCAATAATTAAGGCCTTATCCACCAGTCGTTGGAAACTAGCGAAGGTATGAGAAAGCAGTTGGTACTGAATACCATCATTCAAACCTTCCATGAAAATCTCATGCTTCTTGTTATCATTCTCCACTTCAGTCTGAGCATATCGAGACAATTGTACAAACTTGTCACGATACTCCGCAACAGACATGTCTTCCTGCTTGAGAGTAAAAAACTCTTTCTTTTTCATCTTCATTAAGCTAGGAGGAACATGACGAGAGCGGAAAGCATTGCACAAATCTTGCCAAGATATAGAGTTAACTTCAGTACGGCCAAAACGAAAAGATTCTCACCAATCTAGAGCAGCACCTTGCAGTTGTCTGGCTACGTAGAGAACTTTCTCTCTATCATCACATTGGGCTATCTCTTGTTGTCTTTCCACTGCATGAAGCCAATCATCAGCTTGGAGAGGGTCAATGGAATGCTTGTAGACAGGTGGATGTCCTTTTAGAAACTCTCCTCTCTTGTCTCTGACTTGAGGAGGTGCATTTCTATTCTCATTTTGATTGTTGTTCTGCATGTTCTGAGTCATCTGTTGTAGTAGTTGTGTCTGCATTACCATCCGTTATTCCATGTTGACAGGAGGTTGTGGTGAAGTTTGACTTCTTTGATTGATCCTCCTTGTGTTATCCATCTGTACCAGATATAGAGTACATACATAAGCTCTCATTACCGTATTTTAGGTGTGCTAACCATTAATTGTAGCATGGTATTGGTTGCTGAAATTCTGCTGGCGAGATGTCCATACAGCAGAGCAGTAAAACAGTCATAACTTGCTCTCTGTTTATCCAATTCAGGTGTACTTTATATGGTTGGAAAGGTTAGAAAATTATCTACAACTTTCTTATAGATCACTTTCTCAGATTCTAAAGTTAACTTGGACAAAAACTGATCACAACCGAAACTGTTCCAGGATGTTGACTGCACAGATACATCAACTTGTATCCTTTGTATCTCTCTAACCAGAACAGATATGGGGGTGATTCCAGATCCAAAAGAAAGATAAGGAAGTCCACTTTTATCCATAAAATTTTCATGCCTTTTAGACATCCAAAACTCAATATATAAACTGACAAAGGCAGATTGCTCCAGAAGGACAGATTTGGACAGCAGGAGATAAGAGAACCCAACTATTTATTAATTAATATCCTTATACATTAATCTTATTCTAGATGATTGTGGACAAGACCACAACTCATCACACTCATAGCAAAGATCCAAATCAAGCATTTAATATTATGACAAACATTCACTCACTAAATGACATAGGTTCAAACATAGAGCTCGCACTACGCGTTCTTATTACATGGGGAAAATAACATCCTAAGAGATTTGATTGCTGTAGACCATCAAAGCATGATGAGCTGCTTCCACTATAGCCAACTCATGCGTATGTCTGGGTGCCATGGCATTGAGACAAGCTAGCACACGATTGTTGGAGCGGATATACACTGTTGTTTCCCAAAAGCCTGTGAATCCAATGTTCCGTTCTATACTCCACTGTCAGTTGACAAAAAGGTGCTACAAGAGAGTGACAAGGCGTGGGTGGATGTAGTTATCTCCCTGAAGATCATAGTGTACCATCACCTGCCAACCTAGAGGAGGCGAAACCATCTATAGGATTGAAAAGATTCGCATAAGTTCAAAATAGATTTTCACAATAGATAATGGAGAGAATATAAGCATGATTTGTATAACAAATTATAAGCAGCAAATAAAGTAAGAAGGTTCCTAGGTATCGTCCATTTCTAACTAGGCCAATCGTCGTATAGTCAAGCTAAGTTCTGATACCAATTTGTCTGTCGCACCCGATTTTTGAAAGAGAACCCAAGTACTCATATATGTGCGCCTAGCATGTCTAAACACACATATACTCTCAAATTGTAGAAATATCAAAGTAAAGTACTTTATTACATCGTATATCTCATTACATAATTATTACAAAGTCTTTGCTCATCGGCAACATTGCTACATAAAGCGGAAACTATGCCCATCCACAGGGACTCCAACTAGTGAACGTCAGCCTAGAACTCCTAAACATCTTCTAGAAACTCTTCTCATCAGGCATCTAGTACCCATCTTGGATTTTCATTGTGCATAAAGCAAGTGTAAGCGCACCATGCTTAGCAAGGGTAACAAAGGAATCTATGAAGGCTCAAAGACTTGACACGGTTTGACTACGGTAAGCAATTTTAGTTGATCAAATTTTATTAAACCTATAACACTACTTTAGTGAATAAAGCATCCCAAGTTATAGTAATGATTAGTCAACATTAAATCTTTCCCAACTCACCATAGTAACCACTAATCAAGAAAGGTCCAGGGCGCCCATGTCCGTGAGCACGGCTGTTATAACAGTTCTATACTCTGCAGAGTTTGTACATCTTTACCCCAGAGCCGTGATTCTAACTGCCAGGGTTCATGAGGCCCACACCACCTCTGCCAAGGAAGCATGACATGGATTCACTACTTAACCTTTCACAAGACACCCTAACAAGTTAGTGGCCACTAGGTTTCAGTTACCTAAGCGTCATGGACACCCTCCATCAAGGTGGCACACCTCGACCTTGTCCAGCACACACCTTGTCAGACAGGGCCCATCAACATCATGGTACCCTCCTTTTTCACCTTTCGGTAAGCACTACCAAGCTAGAGACGTTTAAGTTATATGATTAAGGCCAGAGCCAGGTGGCACTCGAGGTTGTACGGGACCTCCTGGATGGTTTGTTCATTGACTGAGTCCTTATGGAGAGGTACCAGAGTACTCATAAAACCCTAGTACTCCAGCCCCTGTATAGGTTGCTAAAAAGCACAATTTTACAATATTAGATAAGTCATTAATCAATATTATTATAATATTTGGTTATGCATGGGAGCATCTATCTAAATGCAGAACTAAACCCTAGGTAACAAGGATATGTGGTACAATAGTAATCTAGGTAAAGTCCTTAAAGGTGATTCAAATTAGACACATGCATATGAATGAATTATAGAGTTTATAGGTACAAGGAGCCTTTGTTACACTTGCCTTTCTCAAAGAGTGCCTAGTACTGCTCACAACCTTGCTACTCGGTAAACTCGAACTGATCACCTTCTAAATGTGATCTAGATCACCAATCAAGCATTCATACCAGTCATTACATGCAAACAAATAAACTTCTATTAGAACAGTACACCAAACAGTGAAAACAATGAATAAAAAGTTTATAAAACTATTCTACTTGTTGCTACGAGCACGTGAGCGAAAGAATCACTCTAATCGGAGTTAAAACATGAAAGTTATGCTAAAACCAAGACTCAAATGGCATTTCTGTAATTAAGCCAAACTCATTTTTTGAATTTAAACTAATTAAAACTGACTTTCAGCGTGCATTGGACCACGTGTCCTATTTTTCAAAAGATCAGGGGCTAAACTGAAAGAAAACATAAATCATTTTGAACAGGGTTGGATGGCGGCTTGATTTCAGAAAAGACGAGGGGCTTAAGTGCAAAAGGTGCTCGGCTGACTGCGGTTGACCATGTTACTGCTAACATCAGCTCCACGTGGCATCCTGTGGTTGGCGTGGTGCACCACTGTGCTCGTGGACCAGAGCGTGCGGGGGTGTGGACCGAGTCCATGGCCCATCTGGTAGACCGATTACACACCCCAAAGGGGTATCTAATCTCGGCCATCAAAGATAGATCAGACGGCTCAGGTGAAAGGGGAGGCTTTCCCTACCGGCGCATAGTGCAGTAGCGGTGGCGCCATGAATGTCAGTGACCGAGCACGGTGGCTGTTCGCCATAACGGCATTTCTAACCATGTAGACTCGAGCCGAGGGCACAGTTGTGTCGAGCGACGAGCCCACGAACTCGATTCGGCTAGAAGCATGGATGGGAGTGCACGTCGGGATGGCGGCCCATAGCAGCGCCATTGCCGGGGTGTACAGGTGCTCGCGGAAAAGGCACTCCAGTGCTCTAAGAGCAAAAAGAATGGCACAGGAATGGAGAAGGATATACCACAAGTCTGACGAAGAGGGTGGCGACGTGTGGGGAGGGCTCCAAGGGGTTCATCGATAGCGGCGGTGAACTAGAGAGAGAAGAGGCCGCAGGTGAGCATGATTCAAGCCAAACCATGATGAAAACGAGGAGGGGAAGGCACCTACGACGGCGGCGTGGCACGGTGGAGCTCCAGGACACTACCGCGACGGCCAATGAGCTCTGGGGCGGGCAAATTGGGAGAGGCAGAGAGCGTGCGCGAGAGGAGGGCGAAAGGGAAGAGAGGAGGGGCTCAGCTTGGGGTTTTATAGGGCGGGTCAAGGTGGTTATAGCGGGCATTAATGCCTAGGCATCAAGGTGGCTTGAAGACGCCAATTGATGGCCTGCATCACTCGGGCTTTGAAGAAGGGAGTGAAGGAGCGGCGTAAAGGCACGAGCGGTTCCTCCAGCTTGGTGAGGAAGGAGGATGGGGCACTGACATGCAGACCCCACCACGCAGAGAGAGAAGAGAGAGGGGGAAGGAGGGAGGGGCAAGCGGGCTGCCACTCGGGCTGAGCAGGCCGCGCTGCTGGGCCACTGCACCGGGTAGAGCTGGGCCACATGCTCGTGAAGGGGAGGGGAAAAGCGAGGATGAGCCGGCTGGCCACCAGGGCCCAAGGCCGAGGCCGGGAAGGGAGCCGAGGTGGGGAGACCGGTGGGCCTCCGCCCAAGCGGCTACTGCACAAAGAAGAGAGGAGGGAGAGGGAGCAGGCCAGGCCAACTGCTGCCATGGGCCAAAAGAGTGAGAGGGAGATAGAGAGAAAAAGAAAAACCTTTTCTTTTTATGTTTTCAAAATTCCTGCTTCAAATTCAAATAAACTTTGAATTCAAAGACACACAAACTAACACCACAACCAAACAAAAATATTTATGCACCAGCATGAATGCCTCAAACATGTTTCTAAACCTTATAGTTAATTTTATATTACCAAAAATTATTATTTTGCCTAGGTTAAAATGCACCAAAAACTGAATAAATGCTCAAATTTAGTTACTAAATTGCAAATTAATTTTTACGGTCTTACAATTGCCTGCACCAACTCCCCCTCCATGGTGATGGTGAAGTCCAGACTCCCGAAGTGCACATGTGCGCCCGGGGTCCAATCGATGCCATGGTTGGTCATCCGAAGCCTGCTAAAAGTGACGAAACACGCGAAGCCCCCTACTTGGCATGCTAACTGTCGGTGTTCGGAATCACCGGCTAGTGAATTTCTGTGTTTGCATATTTAGGCTCGGATGGTGTGCAAAGAGGACATGAGGATATATACTGGTTAGAGTGAAATATCCCTATGTCTAGTGGTGAGCAATTCGTGTTACTTACACCTGGGTCTGTAGTAGAGGTTACAAACGATCGAGAGAGGGATGAACTCCCAAGTCTCTGGTGAAAGTGAAGTGGAATTGAAGTGCACGAAATGATTGAAAAAAGATCCCCTAATGGGGCGTCTAGCCTTCCCTTTTATAGGCCAAGGGAAGGGCCTAGGATACACGAAAGAGAGAGAGAAATAGAGAAGGTGACAACCCTGGGGCTGTGCCACTCTTCTCCTCCATGGGCGGGTCCTACGGATCCTATGGATGACAACAAAGTTGTGCACATACTGCGGCTACGTCTGTCTCCGGTGCTACAGGGGGCAAGGAATCGAGGTGCAGTAGGGGGCAAGGAATTGCCACGTCATCGATCCACGTCAACTCCCTCGACCACCATTGGATAAACCGACCTAAAACCGCCTTGAAATCAATGGTGTAGATCGTAGGAAGGAGTACAAGGCGGCGGAGGGTGAGCGGGCTCTGTGGTAGGCTAGCCGGCCTATGGGCTGGGCCAGTCGGCCCACTTTCATGGCCGTTTGGCCTAAGCTTTAGCATGGTGTCTTCTAAAACCTTCTAGAGTTGTCTTTCATAGTTTTCGCAGGTTGAATTACTTGTTGTCGTCAGTTTACTTGTTTGGAGTGTATGACAGTGGTCCCAGGAGCTATTTTCTGGATAAATCCTCTTGCATACAAATATTTACCAAAGCTCATGGAATTCATTAGTTTAAACTCCTAGACCTATGTTTGGTGATAGAATTAAATATAAATGCAGATTATGTTGATGGTTTATAATTAATGTTAGTGGTCGTCAACACCAGCGCACAATGCCAGGCAATCTTCTTGTCGACGGCGCACATCCCGTGTGGGCGAAGGTTAGCCCAAGCAAGGACATGCTCCCTGATGAAACATTGTGTCCAACCACGGGGAACACTCTGTGGGCAAAGGGGGCACACCAGGCAGCCATAGCGGCTGGCGTGTATCATCAGCTTCTAGCTCTCGGGGATAGGAGTTGTGTTCCTATGCTGACGATCATGCTTCGAGTCCATCGTAATGTAGCCTAGAGAGCACTCAGACATGTCCTCGGTGGAAAGCGAGTGGGAGCGTGAGGATACATGAGACCCGCTCACGACGTGGGCTAGCAAGAATAGAGGAGGCCACATACCCTGTGATGACGGTGAAGTGGAGCGCACTAGGAGTGGTGGCGGCGAGGGAACCACTAGTGCCGGTGGCACCTGTGTTGTCGTCAAGGGCGACGGGGAGAGCAATGGCAGTCTAGGAGACAGTGGGCGGGAGCATGATGGGAACACTAACCTCTCATGACTGGACGTTGATGCTGCCTCTACCAACACCGAAGCAAGGCGCACCATCAGCCCTACCTCCTCGGAAGAGAGGAGAGCTAGTACACTAGAGAAAGCAGGGACTAGAGCCGGATGTCCCTTCATCGAGTAGCGCTTCATGGGCACGGCCTTAGTGGCAAGTGACGAAGAGGCAGAGTTTGGGACTTTGCGAGGTGAGGTGAGGTTTTTTGTGCAATGCAAGGTGGAATCAAACAATGGGAGAGAGGCTAGGCTTTATATATAGACAGGGTGGTCCTTTTGTATGCTATGAAGTATATAGTGCGGTCCAATCCAAGCAGTCACAACAGTGCGGTCCAACCCGAGTGTCCAAGCTAGTCAATTTTACACTACTCAGACTGAGCCGTGCATACGGTTTACGAGAAATAGGTAAACGTTATTTCAACACCAATGGCTCCTCTGTTCTGCATCAAAGGTAAACAATCAAACCTAAAATTGTAAACGACACAGTAATAAGCATTCAAATATACGGAGGTCGGACTTTCTTATGTGTGCAATAACATATCAACACCAATGGCTCCTCTATTCTACATTAGACTGAGGTGAGACTTGCTCCTCGTTGCAAGGTTCTTGCTAGTTCAACAAAGATTGACACAGACATTCATATAAATACTTCATATATTAGCAAGGGTTCATTGTACATGAGCCCAACACATACAATACATGACTTCGTGCTATCCCATAGATCAAAGCCAGTCATGGTACTAGTACTACCAATGAACAGGACCAAGCACACAAAATCTCAATGTGGTCCAATCAGTTTGGCCTTGTTGAGATATTTGAGGTCTTGAGGATGAAATTAATCTACTAGAATTTCCTAACGCGTGTAGTATTGGAAACTGTTCGACCAACCCCTTGAATCTGGGACAACATTTACTGGTAGCCATCTAAGCTCCTCTACATTCAAAGTGATTCCACTTCTAATTCCATCTCGTAACTATCCCCCTATTTATCCCTGTTGACACCTCTAACGCCGCCTAAGCTTGGTTGTCATCCCTAGCATGGCGCATAGGTGCTGGTATTAATAAATGCAAATGCTCCTCTAGAATGAATATGAAATCCGCAAGTGCACAGATAATACCGATGTAGCATTTTAACCAGGAGTAATCTAGGTGTCATTATTTATATTTTTACCACTGGGAAGGGAGTGCTAAGGATAATGAGCAATGAGCATCACTGCATGTGGTAATGGAGAGCACAACCATGTCTTTATCCATCTTCTCATACAGGGTAAGTGTCACTAGATAAATAGTATATATAAATGATGAAGAATAACTGATAAGCACATAGCCACATAATAAAAGATAAACATCTGTTGACGGTCCTTAAGTCCCAAATATAGTTATTAAATAAATAAAAAAAGGATCCAAATGCAACCAACACCTAGACTTAGGGTTTTATCTGACAGAATTCCATGAGTTTTGGTGTTTGTCTGTTTCTGCAGGGGGTTATCAGAAAATACGGAGGAAAGGCCCACACGTCGGGTTTACATAGAGATAATAACGTGTTCACCAATTTTCTATCATCTAGAAGACTCCAGAAGCCACGAGAATGAACGGGAGGCCGAACGGGCCCGGAGACAGGGCGCCCGCCCTGCCCCCTAGGGCGGCCGCCCTGGCCTGAGAGCCAATGAGGCTCCATCTCACGGATTATGCTCCACCGACCTAAGGGATCAAGGAAAACCGTGCGATTAATGTCGGTTTGATCCGACGGCCCACGTTCACTTGAGGGGGCTATATAAGCAGGACCCCTGGCCCTTGGAGGAGGCACTCCCTCATTCTCAATTCCTCAAACCCTAATCTCAGGAGGAGAGTCTCTGATCAAGCCCTAGAGCCACCACATCAACTAGATCTCTAGTATAGCATAGCTACATAGGATTAGAACTAGAAGGAGTCGATCTTCGATTGGTTTCCGGATCTGTCAAGAGGATTCTTGGTAATTCCTCTACTGTTCTTCATTGTTCATCTTTGTTCTTCAATATTATGAATACAACTTTGTTCTATTTCAATATATTGATTATGACTATGCTCTACTTGTTTATGTTTGCAATTATATTGTTCTTAGTTTATCGTAGTTATACGCTTGGCTTAGTTAGATTGGAATTATATACATGTTTAGGATCGTATAGCGTTTATCCATCGGATCCATGGGTAAATGATAAATATTGTGTAGGCGTGGTGCTTAGACCATATTTATCTGCGATTGCACCTTATATACCGGATCATGGGGTGGTCCGCAATGGTGACAGCTTCGTTGGTTCTTATATAGTCCCCCTCCCGTGTGTAAGACAGGCAGAGCAACATTATTACAGGGGAGTGATTGCTATGTTTCTCATCTTCCTTGATAATATCACTATGCATGGGCGTAGTCCTTTCTCGCAATGATTGCCATGTGTACTTGCACTAACTATGATATGCTAGACTTTATAGTTAAGAATAACTTAGGAAATATCCTTGTAGTTCGTCCTAATACCATGCTAATGACTTGCTAGAATATCTGTTGAGGTGCTTATTATTATTATATGTGGCTAGCTGATCAGATTAATTATCTTTGTCACCATTCATACTTTATCTATATTTTATGTGACACTTACCCCTGTATGCAAGAGATAGATGAATGCTCTCACTTATACATGCAATGATTGATACTCATTCCTATATTCCATTCCATAATCAACATTGATGTTAGTAATCCCTTCCCAGTGGTAAAAATATAAATAACGATACCTGGAATACTTCCCGGTTAAAATGCTACATCGGTATTAATCTGTGCGCTTGCAGATCTTATTTATTATTTATTTAGAAGAGCAGTTGCATATTTCAATACCGCGTCTCTTATGTCATGCTGGGGATGACAACTTGGCTTAAGTGGCATGAGGGATAGGTTCGGCATTTTTGGCGCCGTTATCAGAATTAGAAAACTAAGTCTACTTTTGGTAATGACGTTAAGAATGCCCAACAAGCATTTTTGGCGCCGTTGCCGGGGAAGGTTGATTTGCTAACAAGGAATGAATACGGAATTTGAGTCATCATTCGCATCATTAAGTGATTGAGATCATCAATTCTCCCATACAGATTTACCCCTGTATTTTTTCCATTCTTATTGTTTTGCAGGGTGATGTATGAATAGAGGACATCTTCCAGAAAATTTTGTTGACAACCCCGAAGCATTAATCAGAGGGGCAAGAGCCAAGCTCAAGAAGTCAACACTTCGACGCAACACTTCATCCAATCTAGAAGACCGTCGAAGTTTCATCCGGAATTTGTCAACAGAGTTCGCAGCCATGGCGAACAAGACGATCTGCGAGTTCTCAGCTCCCACTACGGACAACATCCGCACTGGACCTGCCGCGGCCATCGACAAGAACTTTGAGCTCAAGCCAGGGCTCAACAACATGGTACAAGCCAACCAGTTTTGTGGGAAGCCGCACGAAGATGCAAGTGCTCATCTCCAACACTTCCTGGAGATTTGCAGCACATTCACTTTATTAGATGTTCCCAGAGATGCCATACTACTTCGCCTTTTCCCATTCTCACTATTGGGGAGAGCAAAGCAGTGGTTCTACGTGATGAAGGATAAGAACACTACGTGGGCACTCTGCTCTATGAACTTTCTGGCTAAGTTCTTTCCCATGGGCAAGACCAATGCTCTCCGTGGGAAGATTATAAGTTTTCAGCAACAACATGATGAATCCGTTCCAGAAGCATGGGAGCGCTTTCAAGATTACATCCTAGAATGTCCCCATCATGGAATGGAGAGCTGGCTACTTATGCAGACTTTCTATCATGGGCTCATCACTAGTGCTCGTGAGACCATGGATGCTGCAGCTGGAGGCGCATTTCTATCACTCACCATACCACAAGCTACAGCCCTTGTGGAGAAGGTGGCGTCCAACCAAGGTTGGAATGAAGAGAGGACTCAAACACGCAAGAAGGGTGGAGGTATGCACCAGCTCAAGGAGGTAGACATGCTGTCTGCAAAGTTAGACCAACTCATGAAAAAGCTCGATGACAAAGCTGGAGACAAAAGAGAAGTCATGAACGTCTACGACTCTCACATGACTTGTGAGGAATGTGGAGATACTGGACACTCAGGCAATCATTGCCCTGAGATGCTTGAGGATGCAAGGTACATCAACAACAACAACTACAACCGTCCTCAACAAAATCAAGGTTGGAATCAACAGAGGCCTAACTACTCAGGTAACTACTCAGGTAATTATCAAGGTAATAACTCTTACAATAACAATAATAATTTTCCACCCCTGAGAGAGTTAGTGTCTAATCAAGGAAAGCTAATGGATAACTTGTCTAAGAAATTGGCATCCAATGATAAAATACTAGAAAACATAAATAATAGAATGGATAATTTCTCTACTGCCATCAAAAACCAAATTAGCTTTAATAAAATGATTGAATCTCAGTTAAATCAAATAGCTGCTGCTATTCCTGCTACTAACCCCGGTATACCATCACAACCGGAAGGATTAGAATCTGCAAATCTTGTAGACATGTTTGATGCAGGTAACTATTGGAGTAATCCCGCTGTCGAAGTACATAATGACCTTCTGCCAGTCAAGAGAGGCGATCCAGGACACCCCGTCATCCCGATCTCCATCGGCATGGTGGACTTCCCAGAAGCACTCTGTGACTTTGGCTCCAGCGTCAACATTATGCCCAGGGTACTCTATGAAAAATTCTTTACATATCCTTTATCAGAAACAACTATGTGTTTGCAGCTTGCAGATCGGACACTAAGCTTTCCTAAAGGAATATTAAAGAACATGTGTGTCCGAGTTGGTACCTCGTACGCTCCAGCTGACTTCGTGGTGATAGAGACCGGGTCCGATGAGAGGTCACCAGTTATTCTGGGAAGGCCATTCCTGAACACCTCGGGAGCTGTTATCTACGCCAGCGCTGTGAAGATCAACTTCAACATCAAGGGGAGGAAGGAGACGTTTTCCTTCAAGAACAAGATTACACAAATCCCAGAGCAACCCCAACATGAACCAAGGAAGAGGACCAACAGGAGGAACAAGCAGAACAAGAACAACCAAGGATGGACCGAATCAGCTAAGATGGTCACTGCAGTTCAAGGAGGTCAAGATGGTCGACTCAAGTCGCCCTTCCTAATCAAGAAGGACGACCCAGGTATGCCAAGCATTGAGTGCTCAATCAATGGATACTCCTTTCAGAAGGTGCTCTGCGACACTGGATCAGGCGTCAACATAATGGCCACAGTCACCTATCAGCTCTTGTACGGAACCATGCCCTTAAAACCAACATACACTTAGCTCCAGATGGCAGATCAGACATCTCGAAAGGTCAAAGGTATAGTAACCGATGTCCCTGTTAAAATTAATGATCATTTTGTCCATACAGACTTTCAGGTCATTGACATGGGAGACGACGAGTACGATCCACCCATCATCCTAGGAAGACCGTTCCTAGGCACCGTCAAAGCAATCATCTACATTGGAACCGGAGAAGTCCATATGCATTTCCCCTCTGAGAAGGTACGCTGCTACTTTAATGACCCTAACTATATAGTTGAAGATTCTAAGCAGGTCAGGACAAGAAGAAGGCGACGTAACCGTAACCAAAGGAGGCAAACCATCAAGGACGTATGAGCAGACTATGAAGGAGAGGTCATAAGGCCTGAGGATACACAACAGGAGACCGAAGCACCAAGTCGGGTATGGAAGGCGAAGACAGTTACACAAGAAGAGGAGGCGCTGCCGGAACCACCGTCTACGCCACCCAAATCCCAGGACAACTAAGAAGAAAAGAAGTCCTGTTCGGAGGACTTAAAAACACCGAACGCCATGCCAAGAGGTAAACTTGGTAGTTATCGTTTTCCCTTTAATTATTGCTTAGTTAATCATGTTCTTTCTGTCTTAAAAAATAATAATAATATATTTTTTATGTTCTATAAAAATGAAAATAAAAATAGAGAGTGACATTTATCAAGGAAGCTCAAACATGATAAAGGCTAGATATTTATGCTAACGCTTAATCAAGTTCCACGAAGCTTTGTTGTCTATTTGAGCTCCACAGAATTCAGGAAGACTAGCAGATGGAGGACATCCTAATCGCTGTCAGGGTGCTGCCGACATTCAAATACACCTCTGCACCTGCTAGCTACATCAGAAGAAATTACGTCAAGATCCAGCTTGGGGGAGAGCACCCCCATTTATCCCGATAAGTATTTTTATCTACATTTATACCTATGCTTTATTAAAATAAAAAGATGCATAACCATGAAAACCCAAATAAATATTTTGTGTTTATATATATTTGCTTAGTTTAATAAATAAATAAAGTAGCTATGCTAAACTGAATCTTGAAAATAAAACTCTAGCATGGATATGATGAATAGTTGCTCTGCCTAATTTTCAAATTTGTTTTCTCTCTAGTTTAGACATAACTGTTATAATTTAAAACTGGCTCTAAACCTGAACTAGTGGGAAGAGAACTTGATCTGAAGTCTAAGTTGTTAACGGATATGATATGGGAAGGTTGAGCTGCTGTTTATCTGTTCCTAGAGATGTTAGAATTCTGGAGAATTTTATCTTTGAAAATCTTTAAAATGTTGCATGATGAGTTCCTGTATGATGAGAGTTTAAATTCCTACCACAGCCATATATACATGCTTGTTAGAATAAGAGCCGCACTTTTACTACTTACTGCTTATGGGCATTGAGTGTGGTCAAGCTGTGTAGACCCTTAGGAACTTGTCATGTGGTTAAAATCAAGATTCACTTGCACGTTCACTCATACATGCTGCTTCTACTCCGGAAGTACGCATCCACATATATCCACTCATTTCCATCTCCAGATTCACCTAAAATTATTCTACTCCTGACCCGGGAGAGAATAGCCAAAAACATTATCCCATTCCTGTTATTCCCTGTGAAGTTAATGCTCAAGTCATTTCTACTACCACTTGCTATATTTTCAAAAGAGGGAGATTGCTCTAAAAAACGAGGAAATAAAAAGGAGCAAGTGCTCGGAACCTCGAAGAAAGAAAAAGTGAGACGAGAGGTAAAAATGGACAAGTGTCCGACAGTAGAATTAGGGGTACAAGATACCCACCTGAGAGGAAAAAGAAAAGAGAAAAAAAATAAAATAGAGCATCTCATTCCCCTAAAAAGTTTCAAAAAGCAAGAAAGGTATGTATTCCCTCAAAAAGAGCATTAGACTTTTGTTATCACCATACACCACTCATTCACCACACATGCACATCTTGATTTGACTTATTGACTTGTTTCTCTAGATCCATGGTTTGACTATGCAATAAATGTTCTATGAGTATGTATACTGTATCTCCCACCTATGAGCTCCAGATATCAAAACCTTATTAGAGTAGGGTGAGAGAGAAGGCAATGTCACTACGCCTTATACCATAAATACCACATACTTTGAGAGAGAAGGCATATACCATTACTACCTTGGTAAGGATCCAGAAATACCACAAAAGAGAGACCCGAGAAAGTCATACAAGGAATCTCTGAGTTTTATTTGAAAATTTGCAAAAAACTCCAGAGCTATAGCTGATCAAGAATAAGAGACATGGCGTTTGACTAGACCGTTCTATCTTTTAATCACTCAAGATGCAGGTGACGGTTGCAAGCCCCATGGTGAAAGGAAAAATGAGTAAGTTTTAAGTCTTGACAGTTTACTCTAACTCAGGGATGAGACCTTATTTGAAAGCATATGTACCGTCAACGTTCAAAGGCGTTGCAGCAACTTCTGATCCATAATGAGTCTATCCTTGCTCAGGGACGAGCAAGAGGTAAGCTTGGGGGAGTTTGTTGACGGTCCTTAAGTACCAAATATAGTTATTAAATAAATAAAGAAAAGGATCCAAATGCAACCAACACCTAGACTTAGGGTTTTATCTGACAGAATTCCACGAGTTTTGGTGTTTGTCTGTTTCTGCAGGGGGTTATCAGAAAATACGGAGGAAAGGCCCACACGTCGGGTTTACATAGAGATAATAACGTGTTCACTGATTTTCTATCATCTAGAAGACTCCAGAAGCCACGAGAACGAACGGGAGGCCGAACGGGCCCGGAGACAGGGCGCCCGCCCTGCCCCCTAGGGTGGCTGCCCTGGCCTGAGAGCCAATCAGGCTCCGTCTCGCGGATTATGCTCCACCGACCTAAGGGATCAAGGAAAACCGTGCGATTAATGTCGGTTTGATCCGACGGCCCACGTTCACTTGAGGGGGCTATATAAGCAGGACCCCTGGCCCCTGGAGGAGGCACTCTCTCATTCTCAATTCCTCAAACCCTAATCTCAGGAGGAGAGTCTCTGATCAAGCCCTAGAGCCACCACATCAATTAGATCTCTAGTATAGCATAGCTACATAGGATTAGAACTAGAAGGAGTCAATCTTCGATTGGTTTCCGGATCTGTCAAGAGGATTCTTGGTAATTCCTCTACTGTTCTTCATTGTTCATCTTTGTTCTTCAATATTATGAATACAACTTTGTTCTATTTCAATATATTGATTATGACTATGCTCTACTTGTTTATGTTTGCAATTATATTGTTCCTAGTTTATCGTAGTTATACGCTTGGCTTAGTTAGATAGGAATTATATACATGTTCAGGATCGTATAGCATTTATCCATCGAATCCATGGGTAAATGATAAATATTGTGTAGGCGTGGTGCTTAGACCATATTTATCTGCGATTGCACCTTATATACCGGATCGTGGGGTGGTCCGCGATGGTGACAGCTTCGTTGGTTCTTATATAGTCCCCCTCCCGTGTGTAAGGCAGGCAGAGCAACATTATTACGGGGGAGTGATTGCTATGTTTCTCATCTTCCTTGATAATATCACTATGCATGGGCGTAGTCCTTTCTCGCAATGATTGCCATGTGTACTTGCACTAACTATGATATGCTAGACTTTATAGTTAAGAATAACTTAGGAAATATCCTTGTAGTTCGTCCTAATACCATGCTAATGACTTGCTAGAATATCTGTTGAGGTGCTTATCATTATTATATGTGGCTAGCTGATCAGATTAATTATCTTTGTCACCATTCATACTTTATCTATATTTTATGTGACACTTACCCCTGTATGCAAGAGATAGATGAATGCTCTCACTTATACATGCAATGATTGATACTCATTCCTATATTCCATTCCATAATCAACATTGATGTTAGTAATCCCTTCCTAGTGGTAAAAATATAAATAACGATACCTGGAATACTTCCCGGTTAAAATGCTACATCGGTATTAATCTGTGCGCTTGCAGATCTTATTTATTATTTATTTAGAAGAGCAGTTGCATATTTCAATACCGCGTCTCTTATGTCATGCTGGGGATGACAACTTGGCTTAAGTGGCATGAGGGATAGGTTCGGCATTTTTGGCGCCGTTATCAGAATTAGAAAACTAAGTCTACTTTTGGTAATGACGTTAAGAATGCCCAACAACATCTCATATAGATTACTCTAAGCTTATAGCACTAGCATGGATTAGGACGAACTACAAAGATAACTCCTAAGTTATTCTAACTATAAGGTCAAAGCTTATGATGATTAGTGCAATTACACTTGGCAATCATAGCAAGAGAAGGTTATACCTACGCATAGTGATATTATGAAGGAAGATAAAGAACATAGCAATCACTTCCCTATAATAGTTGTGCTCTGCCTACCCTATACTTGGGAGGTGGACTACGAATGACTCAACAAGACTGTCACTCCCGCGATCTACCACACGGTCCGGAATATAGGGTGCAATCGCAGGAAAATACGGTATAGGCACCACGCCTACACAATATTTACCAGTCACCCATCGATCTAATGAGCAAGCGCTATACGATCCTATACTTGAATATAATTCTAATCTAACTATGCCAAGCATATAATCAAAGTAGACTAAGAACAATATAATTGAGAACATAATCAAATAGAGCAAAGTCATATCCAATATGATAGAATAGACTAAAGTCATATTCATACAAATGATGAACTAGATGAATAATACAAGAACGAATATAGAAGTAGGAGAGAATTACCAAGAATCCTCTTGATAGATCCAGAATCCAAGCAATGCTTGCCTCCTTCTAGTTCTAATCCTATGTGGCTATGCTGCTAAAATATAGAGATCTAATTGAGATGGTGGCTCTAAGGCTTCTCAGAGGAATGCTCTGTATCTTGGAATGAATTAGGGTTTCTCCTAGGGCCAGGGGCCTTGCTTATATAGCCCTCTAGGAAGCACCATAGCCCTTGGATCAAACCGACCTTGATGGATGATTATTATTGATCCTCAAAGGCGGTGGAGGCATGATCCGCGAGGTGGCTCCTGATTATTCTTTTATATATGTGGCCCTTTTCTCTCTACGTAAATATGACATGTGGGCCTCCTTTGGTTGTTTCCTGATAACCCCCTACAGAAATAGACATTCACCAAAACTCATCGAATTCTGTTAGTGTAACCCCTATATCTAGCTAGTAATTATATTTTAGGTCCTTTCTCATGCTATGTTGACGGTTAAAAATGACACTTATCTACCGTCAACAATCTCATAGCTATTTAACACCGGGTTCCCTTTGAATTGTCCTTGCTCCAACTCCAAACCAATTCAAATCACAAACTAAGCCTCTAGACCCATAGAGTAGCCATTGCCATGAGCTCCATCGAAGATCCTACTACCCAATTTTCCACTTTCAAACACCGTGTCAAGTGTAGAACGACATCGAAGAACATCTTCACCATCAAGGATCCATCTGGCGGGAGCGGCATTGAAGCATCGTTCTATGTGACCCTAGAATGCATGGTGACCAATACCATTAAAGGCAGCGGTCACTGGCAGCCGGTGTACCTCCTGTATGAAGGAGGCAGCGCTACCAGGATCTTGAAGGTGAATCAAGCCATGGGCATCCCCGATGACCAGGAAGGTGTCTGTGATGTCCTTCGCAGCTTGATGAGTAGCGGAAGCAAAGTAATTTGAAACTAACAACACCCATATCTCAAATACATGCCAGTACCAAGGTTGACTTCCAACAAAAGCATTAGAGAGAAGATAACTCAGAAGGATCATGCCTGTGATCACACTCTGCCACTACGGCAGGAGCCAACCAACTCTTGCAGTCGCCATGATACATTGCAACCTGCAACAAGTGGGAATAAAACCCTGAGTACGAGAAGGTACTCAGCTAGACTTACCCATCAAAAACCAAAAATAAAGTGACACCAAGGATCATGCAAGGCTGATATAAAGTGGGCTAGCTTGACAACATTTTGCATAAAAGCTTAATATAGATAAGTAATCATTAATGCTTAAGCATCAAGTTAATTATCATTAACCTGTCATCTATATTAGAACCTGTACTAGAGCACTCACTTGATTAGGGGCAAACAATATTAACCATAGCAGGTATAAATTGAGGCAACATTTCCATCGTCATCCAATTAACCATCCGTTCAATTTAATTGAATCTACGTTGCCGCTGCTCAGGTCAAATGCTCACTAACCGGGAGCGATGGCGATTCAAATCGAATTCCTATCCAGATGGAGGGGTATTTCTAACACTCACCGCACAGGCCCTTGCCAGAGTCACACAAGCCACCTTTGGTACAATTCAGGAGTCGTGGGTTCGACTGATGCCGCATCCCCAAGGGCAACACTCTGCCATGTGATAGGGACTCTAACCCCCCTTGGTCTCACGCCAATGTCCCCAAGCACATCCTTACTTCCTCAAAGAGGCGGCCTACCCTTCGATTCTCGGCCTGAACTGTATTACTTGGCTTCGCGGTCAGAACAGCTTATCTAGCCAATTAAGTGTTAGACTGCATTCAACATGACTCAAGGATGTATAGTGAATCGGTCCTTAAACGGCTCAGATGGGGATAGATCCACACCTAAGACCTCCATGTCTTGTTGCTTCACTATCGTCATCCCGCCCGGTCTCATTTCATTTTATTAACACATGGTTCCTTTCCACGATAGAAATTATAGCCAACCGTGCCATATATAAATATCCCTACATCGCGCAGGTGACAGGAAATCACCTGACTTCTACCGCTTAAAGCAGGGCTAAGCATCTACTCGATCCTGGTCTATGTAGGATTCAAGGATTCATATATCTGGACAAGGAGTGATATTGATGCAGCAAGGTTTTCACCCAACTCCTATACGTAATGCAACAATACATATAACACATATGTATTTGCAATTGAAAAGTAGGGAGTCTTATAATGCTCCGGGGCTTGCCTGGGATCCGACTCAAGTTAGTGTTGGTCAGATGAAACCCGCTTGGCGAGCATCTTCAATCTAGCACTTGTTCGATCCTTCTATCTTCGGGATGGATCCACCAACACCATCTTCGGGTTTGGCTCCACATCAAGTCCTTCACGTGCTTCAGCTAGCGCACCTAAATGAGGTGTAACCATGCATATGCATGAATACATAGAAATGCAATAAACAAAGTAATCAAGCAAGCATACCAAAGTTCACATAAGCACCTAGAGCTAATCAACTTAATCCTCATTAAGGCATAACATAGAAGATGGCAAGCACATCAATCAAGACACAAGTCTCATAAGATCACAGGGTACTAACCCAAGTACCATCAAAGATATGAGTCACACTTCAACACACTAGCATGGCAAAGTTAATCAAAGCACTAGAGTAGAATTTGCCACTTTATGGGCATCAGAACAACAGCTAAGTAATTTAATCATAACTGGAGATCTACAACTCCAAATGGCTGGCAAGAAGACATTATGGAAATCTTATGAAATTCTATACATTTTATTTATAATCATCACAGCATGATTCCAAAGTTTAATGTGTTGAATTTACACAAACATAGAAACTGGTCTAACAAGACAGAGAGCAAGCAATTCTGTAACCCAACTTTCAACAGCTATAACTCCTAAACCACATGACCAAATGAAACTAAATTTTAACAAAAGCTAGATACATGAATTATATACAACTTTTGTATAAACAAGTTTCACAACAAAGCACATTATCATGAAGAACTTTGCTAAGTTCCCAGATCGGTCCAGAAACCACATTTGCAAGAAATAATTATTAACATATGTTGAAAACATATAATTGGACAAAACCAACTTTACCAACATGTCACACATGACTAATGAACACCAGAAAACATAGTGTCCAATACTAAATAAATTCTTTTAATACATTTTCTTAATTTATTTAGATAATTAGGTAGAATTATGAACACGTATCAAAAGTGCACAATAAATTCTACCAAAATTACAATGGCCTACATATTCTCCCAATAGTCTACTTTCCAAATTTCAAGGCATTTGGACATGTATACCAACCTCTATGAAAAAGACAAATGGCTATTGCAATAAATCATGTGAGGGCAAGTTAAACCTATATCTCACTCATCCAGCAACCAGTGCTTATGAAATTTTAACCACAATTCACACATCTCATAAGTAGACTACCATAAAAATTTCACCTCAATTTGAACAACAAAACTCAAGATGTGAAATTGTCAAGCAAAACAATGTAGATTCACTCATTTAGCAAGATTAAATCAAAACCCTAAGAAAATAGTGAACAACTAATAGGTTTAATATTTTTATTAGTTATTACATGTTATCATAAGATTAACAGAATAAGAATCACTATTTTTGGATATCTAAAAGTCCAGATCTTACTCTGGTCAAGTTTAAAAGGCATTTTTACAGCTCTTTTCCAACTTAAATCAAAACTCCAGAAAACTTCTACAAACATGTAGCATTTTATGATTCTACTGCATAGAGATTTTCTCAAGGTTTCCAAAAAGTCTACATTTGCTATTTTTGGAATTTCCTAGCATGAGATATGGAATTTAGAATATTTAACACTAAATCTGAAATTCAAATCAGCATTACCCAAACCTACATAATTTGCTAGGCGCACCCGGTTACACACCCAGACCAGCCACTACTTAAACTATCACGCGGGACCCACTGCTCCGTCAGGCTCGCTTGTCATTCACACAGGGAGACAAAGAGAAGGGAGATGCCGGTCTCCTCTTCTTCTTCCTCCTGATGGCAGAGGAGGGGAGGTGGGGCTGGCCGATCTCCGGCGAGGGGGGGTCGCCGACGGCGGTGGCTAAGGGCGGCACGAGCACCAGGGGGTCTCCGTGCCCTTGCTAGTGCCCCTGGCTCAGCCCAAGGAGGCCCGTGGTGGCGCGGCCATGGCAGCAGGCGGCGGCGACGGCAGCGGCCCGGTGGCAGCGGCCTCCGGTGACGGTCAAGGCCGGGAAAGAAGCGCTGCGCGTGCGGCATGGCATGGCGAAGGTGGTGCGGTGGTTTGTTCGGGTGGAGGGAGGCCGGAGGTAGGAGAACGACGGCGGCGGCTCGGAGCTTGGCCATGGCAGCCACGGCGACCCGGCTCAAGGCAGCGGCGCTCCGGCTGCGAGCAAGATGTCCAAGGCGCGCGCACAGGAGGGAGAAGGGGTTGGCGAAGATGGTGGCACATGCAGCTATAGCCACGGTGGCTTGACACATCGGGAATGGCAGTAGCGGCGCGAGCTCTGCTCGCTCGTCCATGGCAGCTTCATTTTTGTGAGCCGAGAGCGACGGTGAGGCAAGGGGAGGGCAGAGGGAGTGAGTGAGGGAGTGGAGGGGCTCAGTGTCCACTTGGATAGGGCGCAGGGGCACGCAGCAGCGGCAATAGGCGATGGCGGAGGCGCGACTCGTGTATGGTCGCCACGTCCAGGACGCGCGTCTCCCTCTCCAACATTTCCATGAGCACGTGGCGGGCAGTAGTATGGCTGTCGTGGAGCCAGTGGCGGGCCCAAGATTTTGAACTTGGGTATTCAAAATTGTGAAGACGAATCGATCTTTTTTACAATGTAAAATCCAATGATGGATCTAGAATTTTGTAGGTATGCAATACTAAAATTTCCATACGTAAATTGGTAAAATCAATTTAGCAATTCAGTAAGCAATAGTAAAATTTGTTGTCAAATTTGATATTTCAAATCAAGTACAAACAAACCCAAGTTTGTGTTGTATATGTACCAAAAAATTTAGCTTGAATTTTGTTGTCGTCGCCTCGTGTCAACGTGCCTTGCCACTGCCCGAGTCCGTTACTCTGCCACCGCCATCGGTATGCACTAGGGTTTGGGGTTGGGGAAGAAAACAGGATAGAAAAGGAGCGCTTGAGCGAGCACGGGCAGGTGATGTGCTGATGTCTCTGATTTGGGAGTCGCGATGCGCTTGTGTGCTGCCGGCGGGGGAGATGTTGGGCCACAGGCCGCTGGGCCTATTTGGACCATCGAGTGGGGTGGAAAATCAGTAGTAGAATACAGGTTTTTGACCGAATTCTTGACATGATATTTGTTTTGGCTTTTTTTTCTTTTTTTCCTACACCTACATATATACACTATATATACAAAAGTTTTTTGGCAAAATTTTTGGGTATTCAGTTGAATACCCTTGAATACATGTAGGCCCGCCACTGCGTGGAGCTCGCTTTTGGGCCAGCTATAGGCCGATTTTGTCCATGGGCCCAAAACGAAGTTTGCTCTACTCCTAATGCTCTACAATTTTGGTTAAGGGTGCTCAGTCATTTGAGCATTGGATTAGTAGCTAATTAATCTCCAAGTTGGCAGTGTCAGTGAGTGGACAGTAATTAACAACTACAAGAATTTATGGCCAAAATGAAATCTCATTGATGTCATCTTCTTGTATGCTCTTCCTCATCATATAAGCTCCAACTTTTACATTTGGACCTACCCAAGTTACTTAACAAATTTTGGAGAACACAACATGCCAATGTCAAGGTCATTTGAGCGACAAAGTTGCAAACATACTGTTTTAGCAACTGATTTTGGAGATCCAAATATACTCCAAATGTGATGAAACTTGATTCATTGTTTCCCTCATGAACAGTACTCCAACTCATATTAAGGAATCTAATTGAGCTACCACATGAACTTGGAAGCTAAAATGTCGCAAACATGTTGACTTGATGCTGCCGATTAGGGACTTAGAATCTGCTAAGTGCTGGAAACAGCCCTCAATCTGACTTGTGGGCTTTTTTTGAGCATGTTCCACACATTTTCATGACTTGACTCTTAAAAAAAGTTTGTTCCTTATAAAATTCTCTACAACTTTGTTGAAGGGTGCATAGTCACGCAAAGCTTCTAGGTCACACTTTTGAAATGGTCAAACAAAAGTGTTCTAGGGTCCATACATGGTCAACGATCACTTAGAAGCACAATTAGGCAAAATGATCAACATGAACATTGTTCCATTATGTGTCCTAAGTGTAGTTAAGGTGTTGTGGAGTCTAAACATATCCACCATGCATAGGTTACAAAGAGATCGTCAGAGAGGAAGAAGATGATGGGATGCGGTGCAGGAGCTCTCCACGCCCCTCCCTCTAGGTTCCCCTGCCCTCGGTGCTGGGCAGGAGAGGATGGAGTGGAATGGAATGATCTATCTTGGATCATCCGCTCCCCTCTAGGTCTGACCTTATCCCTTATATAACAAGATAGGTCGGGTACATGGCAGTTTGGGGAGATGAGTCTATGGTCTACATGCACCGGAGTCTAGGAGGGTCTTGCAGCGGTGCTCTGTGGACTGTGGCATTGTCGTAGAGCTGAAGAAGACTTGGGCGTTGTTCGGCTACTCTGTTCTAACACTCTGCATGTTAGGATGTGTTGGCTTTGACCGGCCTCCCCTAGGTGGACCTTCTAGAGTCTTCTTGGTGGTGAAGGAGGTCGGCTCCAGGGGCTGACGCATGGGCCTAGGAGCTACCCAGCCCTTGGAGGCCATGGGAAGCTTGTCTTCTTATGTCACGCCCCATGCATGACCCTATCGTGAAAGTGGCCGGCAGGGCCATGCCTAGGGCATGGCGTCTTGGAGCCCCCAAGCCTTGATGGCTCAGGGCTTGTCTTCTTGCACCCGGGCCTTGGCTGGCGTCGCAAACTAGGTAGGAGCCAAAGCCGAGCTCGGGTGTGTCGTCGATTGGGAGCTTGAAGCTTGGGCAAGCCCCCGAGCCATGTCTGGGGGCTTCACGTGCCCAGGCTCAGCTAGGTTGCTTGGTCAGAGGGTGCGCGCAAGCATACCTGATGGGTATAGCTCCTGAGCCCTTGGGCAATCCTGGTGGGTCAGTCAGGGGGTCTCTTTGGTCAGGAACCATTGATCTAGAGGCTTAATATACCCATATGTTAGGATCTCATCAGGAGCCCCCGAGCCCTTTGTGGCCTCACTTGGCCTGATTCGTGATGGTGACGAGGGTGGAATTTGATCTACTAGTGACCGAATAGCCATGGCGGAGATGGTTTCTACTGATGGGAGCGTGTTGCCCTACGTAGGGCCTTTGCCCTTAGTGTGATAGGGGTGCTTGGCTATCGGGACCAAGTGGTAGTAGTGCTAACCCCTTCTCTGTTCCCATGTTGCATAGGTCTGTATCCCGAGCGAGGGTTCGGTGAACTCGTCTGGGAGTTATTGACTTTAAGCCCAGGGGCACCCTTCCTTTTCGGTCAGGACCTACCGTTGGTCGGGTGGTTGAGAGCGTCTGGGCTCTAGCTCAGGGCCACCTAATCACCTAGAGCACCACACCCTTCTAGGGGCTTCGATAGCAGGCCCCGATCCTCTTGGGATGGCCTTCTAGGGCCGACCTTGTGCAGCCATAGGTTGGGCATAGGGAGCGCGCTGAGCTCGGGGGACCCTCATTGGGTCCATCACTCAGTGGCCCCTGACCCAACTCCGGGGGGTTGATTGCTTTTGGGGGTGCGCTGCCTAAGCCCCAATCAATTGAGGGGTCGAGCTGCTCCATTTGGGGAGCCAACATAGCCCCCATGGCCGTCGTGGGGCCTCGAAGTCTTTTAGGGGCTCAGATGAGCCTTAACTCAGGGCAGCTATCACCTTAGGGGGGCTGGGCTACTACGACAATAGCCTCGTTGGCCTAGATTACCACACCTGTGCTGCTAGCAGGTAAGTCCATAAGAACCCCAAGTTTACAGTCGTTCCGTGCCTTGGTCATGTCCCCCAGAGGGGAGATTCTTAGCTTCTTGATCGAGCCACTCATATGGTTCCTAAGCCCGTCTATCGGTGCTCGAGGGCTCGTTGCCTCCCTCGTTGGGTCACCATGAGCAGCTCAAGGTCGATACTCGGACATCGCTCGTCCAGATGGTCAGGATGCTTCTAGGCATCCTAGCTACAGCCACGTGGGCTTGTCTCCCGAGCATCCCTCACACTTTAGTTTTTCCCTAGGGTGGCCTTGAAGCTCGGGGGAGCCAGCCTTGAACCCCGGGCAGCGCCCCCTTCTGGGGGGACGTCTCTTCCACCCCACTGAGGTGTAGGATCCTGCTAGGGGGTTAGAGGCATGGTATTGAAATATAGGAAGTAACGAGCTATGGATAGAAACGACGTAGCTGTTTGATGTTCCACGCATTATCGTACTCCTTCCCTGCAATGGTGCTGATCTTGTAGGCACCTAGCCGGATCACCCGTGAGACATGGAAGGGGCCTTCCCAAGGTGGAGTTAACTTGTGGCCCTTCTTGGATGGGGTGACTCTCTAGAGGACGAGGTCATCTACAACAAAGGAATGCTCGTGTACCCATCTGGCACGATAGTGGCAAAGTCCTTGCTAGTAGCCGACAGATTGCACCACAGTAGTGTTTCATACCTCCTCAAGCATGTCAATGTCCGCCTGGTGCTGTTCCTCAGCTCACTGCTCATCATAGAAGTGGATGCGTGGGGTGTTGTTGGCGGTCCTTAACTACTATTTCTAACCACCATATTTTACATAAAATCTACACAAATGGTCACCAAACTTAGAATTAGGGCTTACAACTCAAAAGTTCCACGAGTTTTGGTGTTTATCCATTTACAGGAGGGCATTTGTGGAAACACACATAAAAAGGGATAAAAATGTGCAAAAGCACAAAGTGCAAACACCATTCTACACAAGCCCAAAGAGAGAGGCCCAATCACCAGAAGAATCAGGGAGAATGAGCCAAAAGCCCAAGCAACCGAAGCACCTAAATAGAATACCAACATGGAGCAGTCCAGGCCTAGCCAGCAGCCCACCATGCGAAGGCGATGCTGAGAGGGGCCAGGCCTGGTGTGGCCGCACCAGGGGTGCTGGCGCATGGCCCCTAGCTTCGCTCGGCCCCACCTTGCACAAGCGATGCAATGAATGCTCCTAAGGGTCAGTTCAGGAGGTTTCCAAATTTATCTCCACAGAAACTGACCTCTAGCCACTATAAAGAGAGGACTAGAGCTCCACATTTAACAACAACACATAAGAGAAGAACACAAGATCAAGAGAAAAGAAAAACCACTCATGGGCTTAGGTCCTAGCTAGCTCTAGCAACTTAGTAGGGAGAGATGTGAGGGAGAGTTTGGGGAAGAAGTGTCGGGCTTGTCAGTAACCTTCACCCGCTTGTACCTCAGTGAACACTGGCTTTGTACCTTAACAGGTATCCTAGTAAGTGTTTATGGTTCCTTTGGTTATAAAAGTCTTTTGATTAGTTAATCTATACTTCTACTTGTTTGTAGGTTCATCATTCATCCCCATGGCGGATACTCTAGTAGAGGGCTCCTGATAAAGACGGAACAACCCTGATCCATACTAGAGTAGTAGTCGATAGCATAGACGTGGTGTCTAGGCTAGAGGCTACCTTCATTTGCCTCATACCCTTCGGTTGAGGGGTAGGAAGCAGGTGGTGATAGCCCTGTCCATCCCTTGTAATCCCAAACTTTCGGGTACAGCATAGAGCTACAGGTCGGTATCGCTTGGTAGACCAGGTGTAAGCCGGTGCCCGAAGTAAGCAAGTAGGAGTAAAGTTTATCTATCCTTAGACTCTAAGCCATAGGAATCCTTCTCTACCCTCACCAGCTATTCTTGTGTTGTCCTTGGATGAATTAGCTAGAAGAAATACCTTCGTTCCCTGTGGAAATACGATATCCTAAATACTTCCGGTAGAAACCTACAACAGTAATTTCGTGCGCTTGTGGATTCTTTTTGTTTGTGTTAAGAAATACCAATAGGCGTCATAGTCAAGGTTAGAGGGGATGACCACCTCAGCCCAGTAGATGAGGAAGAACAGTGTGTACCCTATCGAGCAGTTAATGCTCATCCTCAGGCTCTAGAGCAGGAAGAGGAGCTCGTCCACCCAGTGGTTGGCGTGGATCTTGAGCTCGTTGTAGATGTGGGTCTTGATCCCTTGGAGGACTAGCCTATTGGCACGCTCGACTTGGCCATTGGATTCAGGGTGATAGACCGAGGCCTAATCCTGATGAGGACATTGTCAAGATGGAGTTGAGGACGACTCCAATTCAAGAAGGGGAGGATGATGAGGACATCGCCACACCGGACACACCGACGCTATGGTCTTCTCCAAGTTGCAATTCGTCCCCAACTCAGCTGCCACGTCACCCTCGGATTCAGCAGACACATCGTCACTATTTTGGTCATAACTCTCTCATATGACTTCGAAACAGGGTGTTCTTGGATGCATTGGAAAGGGGACGACGACGCCGTCGTTTTGGATCTGGTCCCAGCTCCAGAAGGTCCTTGGATCATTCTGTGTGACCACGGCAAGGTGCTGCGTCACCTATTTGGGCCAACTTGGCCATGTATCGTGTCGGGCCTTAAGCCTAAGTTGTGGGCGCCCAACCCCTGGCCGTCCTCAACCCTAGGTCGAGTCTTAGACTATAAACATAGCCGCCGCCACTGCTAGACAATTGGGTTTTGTTTAGAGTTTAGTTTTCCATCGAAAAACTGAATCGTTCATTGTAACTGTGGTGACAAATCCTTTTATAGTGATCCAGGGCCCCCGTTCTTGATCTCCTCCACTGTATCAATTAGTCCTTTGAAACCGAGTTCTCAAACCCTCTATTGATATTCGCGTCATTCATATTTGCAATTTCAAATTGCATGTTTTACCTTCTTTCTTGTGTTCTTCGATTCGCTTGCAGGAAAAGCCTTCTTGACGAGGTCAATCAAGTTGTGCTTGGTTGATAACCAATGGAGCAGTGGTGTAACGGTTGCAGGGTTCGAATCGTGTCTGATTTGAAGCCAGATCGCCAACGTTGAGATCTCCACAAATCGAATTTACAGGTTACCTCTCGGAAGATCGGGCCTGTATCTCAACAATTGGTATCAGAGATTTTAGGTTTACCACGAGGTATAGTCTCGTTTGCCTTAGATTCATATTTGTTCATTACCTAGAGTCCACGAAAAGCCCAAAAATATTTCAATTTCTGCTGTCCTATCACCCTTTGTGCCTTTGCAATTCCGTTTCAGATTCGCGTTGTTGAGTTTGTGTCCGTGGTCGAGTCTTGTTGCTGGTTTAGGATTGTGTTCGTGGTCGTAGTTCAATCGCCCGTTGCTGTGATTTTTGTTTTCCGCCACTATCCCATCCACCATTTCCAAACAACAAGTCAAAGCCACCACATTACTCGATTTGCCCCGCTAGCCGCCTTGTATAACTTCTTGCCGCCGCGCAAACCCTAGATAGGTTGCCAGCCGCTCTTATTTTGCTTGCATTGCAGCCCTACTTACATTATCAGGCGAATACCTACTGCTGTTAGTCACAAGAATGATCTTGTGATCGGTGTTGGAGTTTAGGGACGTTTTGCCTTAACTGCCGCTGTCGTGTTGTGCCTCCTAGAACACATAACTCGAGATACCTTCGGTAAAATAGGCATACCTTTTCGCTCGTTTATCAGAAAATTCTGAAATTTTTACAGCAGCTTCTTGACACCATTTGGAGCCGACCCAAACTTGGATTTTCCCTATTTGGTTTCATCAAAATTGCCAAAAAAATTCAGGAAAATAAAGAAAAAAATTGTCAAAGTTTTTGCACGTTTTTCAAAGAACATGCTGTATTTCTGTAGACCACATCCCACCTCAGTTGTAGGTGCTAATTTTTATGGTTGCATCTTTTTTGATCCTTGTTCAGGGAAAAATATAAAAAAAATAGTGAAAAAAAAAGTTTGATTCCTACTAGTGCCTTTTGGAAAAATCAGAGAAAAATTCAGGAAAAAGGAAAAATCCGGGTTATTTGCTTATTCTGTGAGTTCTTTCCATCGTCCTTTGTTTTCACCTTGTTGCGCTATGTCTCGACACGTCTTAGCCAGCACCTGTGATTTGTACTTTGGATCCGGATTGAACAATCACTAATCTGCATTCGTTAATTGCTAATCCTTGCTGTCATATTGGTGCCTACCCATAGCTCCACATATTCTTCTGTTAGCACAGGTTCATCTTGCAACTGTTACCCACGCTCAACAATAGATTACTTCATCACTTTGGTTTTGCTCCTGTTTGGCGTTGGTAAGAATACAGGCAAGACGGTGATAAGCCCTTGTGATTTTGCATTCCACTTTCACCACCACCACCACTTGTTTCCTTTTAGTTGCTAGGGATAATACTTTGGTGTTGTCTTTTTCTATCTTCTAACCATGGCAGGATCTCCGACGGACTTCAATGAGTGCGTGTCCAAGGGCGAGCTTAGAACATTCATGACTGAACAACGCAATCTTATGACCGAGCTGACGCACAATGTGAACAATCTGGTCACCCGCATTGAACAACTCGAGCAACGTCCTCCACCTCATTGTGCTGCTGATGAAGATGCAGATGATTTTGGTGATGAAGATGCGGATGCGAATGCTGACGGTTATGCCCGTCGCCGCCTCAACTTCAACCGTCGCGGTATGGGAGGTAATAATCATGGTAATAATGATCCTTTCGCTAAAATTAAATTTAGCCTTCCTCCTTTTTCTGGTAATGTTGATCCAGAGGCTTATTTAGATTGGGAGCTTGCTGTTCAACAAAAATTTGATTCTCATAATGTTCCTGCTGAGCATAGAGTTAGACTTGCTACTAGTGAGTTTACTAATTTTGCTTTGTTCTGGTGGAGTGATCTTTGCAATGCTAATAATGCTGCTGCTGTGCCTCAAACTTGGAATGCTTTAAAGCAACGTATGAAATCTCGTTTTGTTCCTCCTTATTACCAACATGATTTACGTTTGAAATTACAAACTTTCAAACAAGGTGATAAAGGAGTAGAAGCTTACTATCAAGAATTGCTTATTGGTTTAGCCCATTGTGGTATAAATGAAGATGATAATGATGCTAGTGCTAGATTTTTTGGTGGTTTAAACCATGATATATAGACCATACTTGATTACAAAGAATGGCGCAATTTTTCCCAATTGTATCATCTTGCTATTAAGGCAGAACGTGAAGTACAGGGACGCAAACAACTCCAACCTTTCAGGTCTAACAATGGGAGGAATTTTTAGAAGTGTTCAGCGCCGGATCCGCCCCAGATTCCTGTTGCATCACAGCCAGCTACACCTCCATTTTCTTTCGGGGTAAGTCAATTGTCTAATGTGCAGAAGAAAGGTGCCACTCCGGGTGCTTCTACTAGCTCCTCGTCCAGCTCTAAAATCATTTGCCACCGATGCAAAGGCATGGGACATGTCATGAAGGATTGCCCCAGTCATCATGCTTTCATTGCTACCAAGGATGGATATGTAAGTGCTAGTGATGTTGAAGATGATTTAGCCCTTGCTGCTAACGTTGATGCAGTTTCCACCGAGGGTGATCAAGACAAGGAGGCTATCATCATTGACTCCGTGGCTGCTGCCGCAAACTACCCTAGCCTTCTTGTGCAGCGTGTGTTGAGTACAGGTGTGGGACATGAAGAAGCGATGATGATCCAACACCACAATTTGTTCCACATGTATTTCATTGTGCAGGGTTCTCGTGTTCTCACTATCATTGATAGCAGAAGTTGCAATTACTTGGTGAGTTCAGATTTGGTTGAGAAGCTTGGCTTGACCACACGACAACATTCATATCCATATAAACTTCAATGGTTCAATAATAATGGTAAGACTAAGGTAACTAAATCAGCACGCATTAGCTTTTTCACAGGTTCTTATCATGATACTGCTGATTTTGATGTTGCCCCTATGCAAGCTTGTTCCATTTTGTTAGGTCGCCCATGGGAATTTGATAATGATGCTTTACACCATGGTAGAACTAATACATACACTATCATACATAAGGGCAAGAAAATTACATTGCTACCTTTGTCTCCTATGAATATTATTAAACATGCTAATGAGATTAAAAATAAACCTCCAACCGACATTGCTAAAAATAATGGGATTAAGTTAAAAGGAGATACTTTTCTTGCTACAACTTCTGTTACTACTGAGTTATGTGATAATTCTGATGCACCATGTTATACTATGTTTTTGCAACCTATTATGTCTGGTGCATTGCCTGTTGTCACTAACCTTTTGCAGGAGTTCGCTGATGATGGGATGAAGTCGAGGACGAGTCCAATTCTAGAAGGAGGGGATGATGAGGACATTGTCAAGATGGAGTCGAGGACGACTCCAATTCAAGAAGGGGAGGATGATGAGGGCATCGCTATGCTGGACACACCGACGCTATGGTCTTCCCCAAGTTGCAATTCGTCCCCAACTCAGCTGCCACGTCACCCTCGGATTCAGCAGACGCGTCGTCACTATTTTGGTCATAACTCTCTCATACGACATCGAAATGAGGTGTTCTTAGATGAGTTGGAAAGGGGACGACGACGCCGTCGTTTTGGATCTAGTCCCAGCTTCAGAAGGTCCGTGGATCATTTAGTGTAACCATGGTAAGGTGCTGCGTCACCTATTTGGGCCAACCTGGCCATGTATCATGTCGGGCCTTAAGCCCAAGTTGTGGGCGTCCAACCCCTGGCCATCCTCAACCCTAGGTCGAGTCTTAGACTATAAACATAGCCGCCACCACTGCTAGACAATTGGCTTTTGTTTAGAGTTTAGTTTTCCATCGATAAACTGAATCATTCATTGTAACTGTGGTGACAAATCCTTTTACAGTGATCCAGGACCCCTGTTCTTGATCTCCTCCACTGTGTCAATTAGTCCTTTGGAACCAAGTTCTCAAACCCTCTATTGATATTCGCGTCATTCATATTTGCAATTTCAGATTGTGTGTTTTACCTTCTTGCTTGTGTTCATTGATTCGCTTGCAGGAAAAGCCTTCTTGGCGAGGTCAATCAAGTTGTGCTTGGTTGATAACCAACGGAGCAGTGGTGTAACAGTTGCAGGGTTCAAATCGTGTCTGATTTGAAGCCGGATCACCAACGTTGAGATCTCCACAAATCGAATTTACCGGTTGCCTCTCAGAAGATCGGGCCTGTATCTCATCAAATCCACTCAGATTCGCCAGGCGTCATAGAAATCCAGAAACTTGCGGCCTATGAATTGAGTGCCATTATCAGTAATAATGCGATTGGGAACACCAAACCTATGTATGATGTCCTGGATGAACTCAGTCGCCTATTCTGAGTTGAGGTTGTCGATGGGTCAGACCTCGATCCACTTGGTGAACTTGTCGATGGTGACCAATAGGTGGTCGAAGCCTCTGGGAGCCTTCTTGAATTCCCTGACCATGTTGAGGCACTAGACCACGAATGGCTAGGTGATGGGGATCATCTAGAGTGCTTGGGTGGGCAGATGACTTTGCTTGGTGTAGTACTGATAGCCTTTGCACGTCTTGATGAGGTCCTGGGCATCGGCGAGGGCGGTTGGCCAGTAGAAGCCGTGCCTAAAGGCCTTCCCCTTGAGGGCTCGTAGCGTCGCGTGGTGCCCACAGATGCCGCCGTGGAAGTCAAGGAGCAGCTTCTTCCCATCCTCTGGGGTGACACCGTAGGAGCACCTCGAAGGCGCTCTGGTGATAGAGCTACCCGTAGAGGACTCTGCAACTCTTGGCATGTCAAACTAGCTTGCGGGCGTCGGTGATGTCGACAGGGAGGATCCCCTGCTCGAGGATGTCGAGAAAGGGGGTTCTCCAGTCTTTTGAACCCTTGGGTGACTGGGGGGAGCTCTCACCTAGTGCACCCTCAGTGCCCTGGTGGGCTGACTCTGGACTTGACGGTGGCATTTCTTGGCATTCAGGGGTGTCGGCTACCCGTTCTGAGGCTATCTCAGGGAGCTCGGTAGAAGGGCCACTGGCCACCCATCGAGGGTGGCTGACTCTTGTCTCTTATGCTTCACGGGGCATGCCAGTGGGTCAGGGAGGGCACCAGCCAGTGGCTCAGTGCCTCATCAGCTACGTGTGGTGACCGCGAGCATGCATTCCTAGGGGATGACCCCCTCCAATGATGGTGTTCGAGGTTGTGGTGATGCCAGCAGGGGCTGGCGCTTTGGCCCCCTTGAGGTAGATTAAGGGGGCGTTGAGGATGTCAAGGAAGACCCTAGGTTGCAGGGGCTTTTAAGAAGATAGTAGCCTTGCCAGGGCATCGGCTTCCTCATTGTCCCACCAAAGGATGTGGTGAAGTTTGATACCATCAAACTTGTCTTCTAGTTTCTAGACCTCTGTGCAGTAGGCCTCCATTCTCACATCGTGGTAGGCTGACTCCTTCATGACCTGGTTGATGACCAATTCAGAGTCTACATCTACAAAGAGGCACCAAACTCCAAGTGGGACAACCGCTCGGATGCCTTGGAGGAGCGCCTCGTACTCTGCAACATTGTTAGTGGCCCGGAAGTGAAGCTAGAGGGCGTACCTTAGCTTGTCTCCACTGGGGGACATTAGGAGGACCCACGCACCTGCCCCCTTAACAGTGAGGGAGCCATCAAAATACATGGTCTAGTACTTGGTCGTAGCAGTGATGGTTGAGACCTGTTCCTCAGTCCACTCTGCTACGAAGTCAGCGAGGACTTGGACTTGATTGTTGTGTGGAGGACGTAGGTGATGTCAAGGCCCATGAGCTCGAGCCCCAACTTAGTAATGTGACTGATGGACTCCTAGTTGTTGATGATGTCCCCCAGGCCGCTAGAGGATATGACTACCATGGGGTGGCTGTCAAAGTAATGCCAGAGCTTTCGCTTGGTGATGAGCATGGCATAGAGGAGCTTCTGGATTCTTGGCTAGTGGGTCTTTGAGTCAAAGAGGACCTCGTTGATGAAGTACATTGGCTGCTAGACCTTGAGGGCATGACCCTCCTCTTCATGTTCCACCACCAGGGCTGAGCTGATGGTGTGCAAGGTGGTGGCTATCTACAGGAGCAGAATTTCCCCCTCAGTGGGAGAGGTCAGGACCGAAGGTGTGGTCAGGAAGTCCTTTAGCCTTGTAAGCATGTCCTGGGATTTCTGCATCCACTCAAAGCGCTTAGATTTCTTAAGGAGATTGTACAGCAGCATACCTTATTCCCCAAGGCAAGATATGAAGCGGCTGAGCGCCGCTAAGCACCCGGTGAGCCTCTAGGCCCCCTTTAGGTTCTTGACCGGCTCCATGTCCATGATCGTGGAGATCTTCTCAGGGTTGACTTCGATGTCGTGCTTGGAGATGATGAAACCCTAGAGCTTTTTGGTTGGGACTTTGAACACGCACTTCTCCGGGTTGAGCTTGATGTGGTTGGCACAGAGGATGGAGAAGGTTTCCTCTAGGTCATTGATTAGTCATGTGGCCGTGTGGGTCTTGATGATAATGTTGTCGACATAGACCTCAGGTTGCGACCGATTTGCTCCCTGAAACACTTCTGCATGCACTGCTGGAAGGTGGCTCCAATATTTCGAAGGCTAAAGGGCATGGAAGAGTAACAGAAGGCGCCAAATAGGGTGATGAATGAAGTGGCCAGCTGATCAGAGGGGTGCATCATGATCTAGTGGTACCCATAGTATGTGTCCAAAAAGCAGAGGGCCTCACAGCCAATGGTGGAATCAACCACCTGGTTAATCTGAGGAAGGGGAAATGGATCTTTTGAGCAAGCCTTGTTGAGGCCGGTGTAGTCAACGCATATCATCCATTTCGCATTCTTCTTAACGTGGAATGCGTTGGCCAACCAATCGGGGTGCTAGACCTCCCTGATGAAGCCGACGGCCAAGAGCCTGGTGAGCTCCTCACCAATCGCCTTGCGCTTCTCTTCATTGAAGCGACGGAGACACTGCTACACTAGCTTGGCATCGGCCTTAATGTTGAGTCAGTGCTCAGTGATCCCATGGGGGATGTTGGGCATGTCAAAGGGCTTCCACATGAAGACATTGACAATGTCATGCAGGAACTCTATGTGGGCCGCTTCCATGTCTGGGGACATGCCGGTGCACACACAAAGTCATTTATCTGGGTCTTAAGGATGGATCTAGACCATCTTGGTATTGTCAGCCAGGTGAAAGGCCGCTGCCAGGTTCCCCTTTGTGCTTTGAGGAGGCTCTTCTCCTGGTTGATGCCGGATCTAGGCAAAATCTGTGGCAGCAGCATTGGCCCTGGCGAGGGTAGTGCCTTCTTGCTCATGGAGGTACGCGTCGGCCACAAAGGGGGCTACTATGATGACCCCTATGGGCCGGGGCATCTTGAGCTTCAGGCAGCCAAAGTGTTCCACGGCCATGAACTTAGCGTAGCATGGCCGCCCTAGTAAAGCATGATAGGGACTGGCTAAGTCAACCACCTCAAAAGTCGAGCACCTCCTTCCAAAAGTTGGAGGGGTCCCCGAATGTGATAGGGAGCTGGATAGTTCCAAGAGGAGTGGCCTGGATCTAATGGATGACCCTAAAGAAGGGGGCTCCACTAGGGTGGAGACTTGCCCTTGGGATCCCCATGCGGTCAAGGGTGCTGGCGTAGAGGATGTTCAGGCCACTCCCACCATCCATCAGCCCCTTCGTGAGGTGCGCCCGTCTGATGATTGGGCTGACGACGAGCAGGAAATGGCCTAGGTTAGGGACGTGTTGGGGAAGTCTTGGCAATTGAAGGTGATAGGCACCTCCAACCAGCGTAAGCACCATTGAGGCATCCTATTCACCACGTTGACCCCTTGAAGTAGGATCCTAGAGGGCCATGGAGATGGCAAAGTCGGTCCTTCCCCAAAGATCATGGGGCAGAGTCACGTCACGTCGAGGGTGAGCTCCCTCGTGACCCACCTCCCTATGGGTTGGGGGAGCACCCATCTGTGGTGCCTTGGTGACATCGTAGGACTCCCTAGCCAACCAGTGGCGGATGCCTAGCGGACCAGGCACTTCCCGCCTCGATGGGCCCAAGGAGTGAAAGGGGTTCTACCTTGCCCTATGGGAGAGCCCAGCCCGAGTGTAGGGGGTTGTGCCTACCACGCCTGGTCTATGGTGGATCCGTGGTGGAACTAATGGGGTGGGGCCCCAAGATCAGTTCCTGGGGACCCCGGTGGAGGGGGCGGCGCCAGGAACTCGCTGTGCACAGGTGCAAGACCGTTAAGTGAGTGAAGCTCATTGTAGTAGACGGTGACGTAGGCCAGGCTCCCAAAGTGGAGGACCTGGCCTAGAGCGAAGGCACTGGCTGTGATGAAGAACTCGCCAGGGAAGCGGACACCACCATATGGGGTGGTGTTGCTTGCTCCGGCGATGAGGCTAGTGGCTCCAGCCATCGTAGAGCCTAAATCGCACTTGACGTTGCTACCTACCTGGCGCACCAGCTGTCGCGGGGTCAAAATCATGTCAAGCATAGTTGTTCGAGTCAGCATCAGAGTATGGGTCTCTGGTGCCTCAGGTGGACTCAAGAACACAAGAGTCACAAAGAAGATGCAATAGTTTATCCTAGCTTGGGCCAATCGATTCCCTACATCCAGCAGCTGATGATACTTATACTCAAAAGAACCCAAAATCAGGGGGTTACAATAGAGTGTAAAGAGAAGTTTGGTAGGGAGTTAGCTTGGTGCTAATCCTTAGGTTGCCTCGCCATTGGTGGAGGCTTCTCCTCATCAGAGAGGAGGAAGACGATGGGATGTGGAGGAGGAGCTCTCGATGCCCCTCCCTCTGGGTTCCCCTGCCCTCAGTGCTGGGTAGGAACGGATGGAGTGGAATAGAATGATCTGTCTTGGATCGTCCTCTCCCCTCTAGGTCTGACCTTATCCCTTATATAACAAGATAGGTCCCATACATGGTGATTTGGGGAGATGAGTCTATGGTCTACATGCACTAGAGTCCAAGAGGGTCTTGTAGCAGTGCTCTATGGACTGTGGCGGTGTTATAGAGCCGAAGAAGCCTAGTGCATCATCTGGCTGCTCTATTCTGACACTCTACGTGTCAGGCTATGTCAGCTTGGACCCGCTGTTGACATTTCTTAGCATCACTCTTTACTAAGTTGTCATCCCTAGCATGATGCCAAAAATGTGTTATTGGTAATTATTGTTAACACTTGTAAACTCAGAGATAATAATATTAAAAGTAAAGTATCTACAAGCACACAGATAATATACCATGGTAGCATTTCACCCAGGAGTATGTCAGGTATCGTTATTTATATTTAATCCTCAGGGAAGAGCAATGGGGTTGTTTTGGCTTAGAGATATTGACTAATATGCATACTTATGATAAAAACCACTCTTATACGGGGTAAGTCAAGTGATAAATAAGTAATAAGTGTAAGGTATGTTGGTGCTTCTTAGCGTAAGCAGAAAAGTCAGCAAGCGCATGGAAGTACCATTGTAGCATTTCACCTGAAAGTATTTAGGGTATCATATTTTCCTAAAGGAACAGTATTGTAAGTAGCCTCTTAGCTAGTTTACCTAGAGATAAGGATGAAGGGTACCTTGGGTAGTGAGGTTCATCTAAGGGTAGAAACCTTAAGTGAAGATAACTCTACTACTACAGACTCACTTCGGGCATCGGAGTGCATGTTGGGTATTTTAAACGCAAATAGAAAAATTCGCAAGTGCACGGATACCGATGTAGCTTTTACCCGGGAGTATTCAAAGGTATCAATTTTCCATGGGGAACGCGAAGTGCACTAGTTGAGGTTTAGATCACCAGGGATAACTATATGTTTTTTGTGGGGAGAGAGGAATTTTCCTAAGAGTCCTATAGATAGATCTAGGAATCAGGGTGTACTTTAGGGTTACTTATTTTAGGACATCAGAACACTAACCATAGAAAGGGATGAGAAGGGGGTAGGAAGTTATGACTATGATCCTACAAACACCAATCTGAAAGTGGTGGAATACGTCGGCCGTTAGGGCTGTCACTACCCTAGCTGGATTGGGTGCAATTCCAGGTAATCGCAAGACTAAGCGTCACACCAAATCTATTAATTACTACTCTAGCATTGCAAAGACTAGAGCACTTGATTCAAGTGGGAATCTAATAAATAACTTAAAAGTAAATATGAAAATTAAATGAAGAACTCAGGAATTATAAATTAAAGAACCTGGAGATTGCTCAAAGATGAACCGGTTGCTGCAAATGTACAATGTTGAGGAAGATCCGATAGATCCGGCTCCTCCTCGGCTCTCTCCTCTTGTCTCTCACTCTTCTCTAGTTTACAACTCGATGAACTAGAACTAGAACTAGAATATGAACTAGAAGAACTAGAACTAGAAAATCCAGAGGGACCTCTACTTCTTCTACTTGGATGGAGGGATGAAACCCTAGCTTTTGCTCTGGGTGTAGCTAATGAGAAGGAGATGCTTGAGGGAGGGGGTCTGCCTTTGCTTATATAGCCTGGTGGGGTGAACTGCAGCCCTTGGATCAAACTGACTTGAAACAACGATGTAGATTGGACCTCAAAGATAGTGGAAGGCCGCAAGACGAAGCGTGCTGACAGGTGGGTCCAGAGCAGGCTGGTCGGCCTTACATGTGGGGCTGGCTGGACTAGCTTAATTCTAGGTAGGCCACTCTTTTGGTGGGCCAATAGATCTCTTTGTTAGCTTTCCAAAAAGTCCTGGATCACTAAAAACAGAGTTCGGATGAAGGAGATATGCCCAATTTACTCCGGACTGCTCTAGAAGCTTATTTGCAATCTTTCGGAAGGCTTTATCGTCTGGACCCCAATTTGGGTGAACCAAAACTCTATTTCATGTGTCTCAATGAGCTCTTCACAATGGTGTACTCCAATTCATCACTTGAGATACTTCTATTTAGTGATTCTGGTCCTTTTCCAGTTTAACCCCTGTAAAACATAGATTCACCAAAACTCGTGGAACTCGTTAGTTTCAACCCCTACAACTATGCTTGGTAGTTCGTTTCATGCTATTTCATGCAATAGTTGATAGTTAAAAATAAGCATTAGTGACCGTCAACAAGTTCCCCCAAGCTTAACCTTTGCTAGTCCCTGAGCAAAGCAAATCTCAACAATGGATCAGGAGTTACTACAATACTTTCATGCCTCAAAAGTACACATACGTTCAAACAAGAATTCTCCTCTAGATTAAAGCAAACCATTCTAACTTCAAACTTACCCATTACCTTCAACTATAGAGATTTTGGCCTTCACTTGGGTCTAGAGCCATTGAAAGACAGAACAATCAAGTTAAGCACTGTGTCTCAAATTCTTTGATCAACCTTCATTCTGGAGTTTTTGTAGGTTTTCAAAAGAAAACTCAGATATTCCTTTTTGTATGACCCTTTTTGGTCTCTCATATGTGGTATTTGTGGATTCTCACCAAGGCAATGATGGTGTTTTGCCTTCTCTCTTTCACTATGTGGTATTTTTGGAATAAGGCAGAGTATCATCATGCCTCCTCTCTCTTACCCTATAACTAATAGGCTTATATGGAGCTGAGGGTATTTTAAGAATGTAGCATACTTACCTTTCATGTATTGCCTAGTCAAAACGGGATCCGAGGAGGAGAGTGTCATACCCTTAGATCAAGATGTGCATGTGTGTGTGGAAATATTTGGTGGCTAACCTAATTCTACTTTGCTCCTAGAGAGACTCCCTCCAACTGAAGAATTTATGAAGAACTTTGTTGTGGAGGTCTTGGGATATCTTCTTTCTCCTTTCTTTGATGACAATAATGAACTTCTTGGCATAGAGATCATAGACTTCTTTTTCTCTCTCTCTCTTTTTCTTTCTTCTTTTTTTTCTTCTTCTTTTTTTTCTCTTTTTTTAACAAAGGATCTCCTGTCTCTTACTTTAGGATGAACTTGGAGAAGGGATAAATCATAATCTTAGAGCATTTATTTAGAAACCTAATAATCTTTTTGGATCCTCTCCCAGGGTAGGAGATAGATTTTGGAGTGGAAAGGCATGTTTTTATGTACTCCCAGGGTAGGAGCAGCAGGATAATGTGGGTGTAAGTGATCTTGATCTTGGGAGCATGACCATCCTCTCGACAAGGGTCTTACACAGGTTGACCAAACTCAATACAAAGCAAGCAGCTTATGAGCTAGTTTTCCTAGTCTAGCAAACATGTATATATGGCTATTGTAGGAATTCAAACTCTCATCATACAGGAACTCATCATGTGGCAATTTTATGTTTTTCAAAAGATAAATCTCCAGAACTCAAGTTTCTCTAGGAACAAGAAAAACAGCAGCTCAAACCTTCTCATATCATATCCGTCAATCACCTAGACTTAGATCAAGCATTTACAACCCACAAGTTTCAAGTTTAGAGTAAAAACCCTAGGTCAAAATAATTATTTCCAAAACTCGAGAGAGTTCGAGGTTGAAAACTAGGTACTTGAAAGGAATTACGGCAGAGCAACTATTTATCATGTCCATGCATAGAGAGTATACCAGGTTCTTTTTATTTACAAACTAATTCGAGCAAACTTGACACACTCTAACTAACACACATTATTATGAAATAACACAATATAGAACAAATACTCGACTAGATAAAGTAGACAGTGAAAACTCCATAGATATATAAAGTGAACCTTCATGTGCTCACATTTTTTTATTTTTAGATTAATTTATGTAAAAAGAAAACATAAGAGGATAAGGATACTTACCTGGATACATGGGGGTGCCCTCCCCCAAGCTGAATGTTGACGTAGTTGTTCGATCTTGTGATGTAGCAGACTGGCAGTGGAGCGATACTTCCTCTATCGAAGCATTAATTGATATTGATGACGGATGAGACAGTGCTCCAATAGTGGATGGAACATCCACTTGCTTGTCAGCTCTTTTTGGTTCTTTGAATCCTGTGAAACAAAACTCCCGACGAGGGTTCAATGTTTCAAGTCCTCTGAACATGACTTTTCACCATGTTTATTCCTTAGGTGACTCATCTGACCCCAAGGTGGAGACCATGATATATGCACTTCTTGATACGGTGTCACCTATGTTCTGCGTTTGTCTAGCGGTTTGAAGTGAAGCATTAATTGTGGAAGCTGGCAGCATCTTGCTTAGTGTGCGTGTTCTTGTAGATTCAGGACCTTCACTTTGCAGAATTTGGAAGTTGACAAACACCTCATGTATTGTTCAAAGTGTGTCCTTAGGCATGTTGAATAAGATAAAGTTGAAGTCCATGACATGGGTGATAAGATCATTCTGGTCTTGACATTCTTAACAGTCCTTGTGCTCCCTTCATTATCTTGAGAATTTTCATGATGGTCTTTGTCTTGAAGGGGCTTGGTGGAGATTTGTTCACCCTCCTCCATGGAGTGAGTGCTTGATTGTAGATCTTGTCTTGTGGCACTTGTCTTCTTGTTCCATGGATCTCTCCATGATGCGTGAGTTGTGTTACTCTTGTGCAAGGTTGTTCAAGTTTATGTATCTCTTTTCTCTCCGTATGAGTTCATCTCTAGACTTCCTAGTTTGACTTTTGAAAGTTTTTCCTGCAGGGGTTAGTCCAACAAAATATATCAATGTCTACACAAGCAGTTTTTAGTTTCATAACCTAACTAGACTCCATGTCTAATCAGATTAAGGAAGGCTATTTAACCTAAGCACCATGCTTAATTTAAAAGCCTTTACAACTACTCATGAAGTACTACCAAACCAAAGCATACTATGGTAGACAAAGGTGGCATGAAGAAATTATAGAGATTTACTCAAGTGGTGATGAAAGAGAACATGGTTGATGTATAGGAATTTGAGCATGTTTTAAAGGTAGGGACAACCAGGATAGCAACATGGCAGGGATGTTCTTAGAAAGTTATTCCCCTAAGCTTGAATTTTGCAAAAACCGACATTGGATGAATTTAATTCAATGTTGCATGATGATTGGTTGGACATACCTTGTGCTTGTTATTCCTTCGATCTTTTTGCTCCAATCCTAGAGAGGTTAGTGACAAGAATACTCGAAGGAATATTTTCATAATTAAATCCCTAAGCTCATTTCACAAGGGCAACGTAGCAGAAAGGTGAACACTCGTGTTAGGATCTGAAAAGTGCTTGTTTGAGGACACTAAGCTTGTCCATGGGAAACCTTCAAGATGTGTTTTGGTGAAGTGGTTTCCCCTCCAACACCAACTTATGTGTACCCATCTCAGGATTCAACACAACGAGATCTACAATATTTATGATAAAAATATGCATCGACAACCACCTTTTTGAAGTTTTTGTAAATAAAAAGAATAAGGGGGTTGAAAATCTTGAATGTGGAGAGGTTGGAAAGACCAATTGAATTGAGAGATGTCTCATATGAGCATGGCTTTAATGTGATGGTTATGGAGTAATTCCCATGCTCATTGATGTCATCTTCATCCCCAATTTGGATGTTCAGAATTTCACTTGGATTGGTGACACTTGAGTTGGTCTCATCTAGGGCCTCTTTGATAGATGGATGAGTCTCATCTTCAAAGGGAGTTCAAAACTCACCATTTAAAGCTAAGTCAAGGTTGGATTCCTTTAAGGCTTCTTCCTTGTCCATCCATTCTACACATTCTAGCCACTGTTGTAGCCTCTCTTGGTCATCCTCGTGGTCTTCATGACTCCTATGGTTTGGTTGTATTTGTGGATTTCTAGGATCATCATAAGACTGGGAAGAACAATCATAAAAGGGATTTTCAAAGTCAAGGATGGGTTTAGAGATGGGTCTGTGATTTATGTCATTTGTGAGCATACAAGGACAATAGATAGGATTTTCCTTGAGTCTTATCTCTCCTTCTATGGCATTGCTTGACATGCCATCCTCAAATTCTTTCTAGTGGGAATGCGGATGTTTTCTAAGAGATCCCTTCTCATGAGGATTTGAATTATATTGCCTTGAAGGTCTCTTATGAAACTGGAAGTCTAAACTATCCCTAAAATCAGCACTAAAAAGATCAGGGCTCTCCAAAGGTGGAATTTCTTCTTCCCTTGGAGGATTTTGGGGGATTAATGGTTTAGAACCGATAGCTAAATCTTGGGATTCGAGTGGTTATGATTTGACTATCAAAACTTCCTTTCTTGTCCAGGAATTGATTCCTTATCTTTTGGTTCAGGGTTGGGCTCTATTTCTTTTTTTCTTCAGGAAACTCATCAAAGATGCCAGTGTAAGGGGTGTTTTCAAGGATTTTCTCAAGAATGGCTTCCCCTCATTTATGGTTTTGTGCGAGAATGAACCTCCTGAAGCGGTGTCGAAATGTAGAGCAGCTTCTTTGTTAAGTCCTAGATAAACGTGTTCTAAAAGGACGTTTTCAGGCAAGGAAAGGGTTGGATCAGAATTAGTAAGGCTCATGAATCTAGCCCAAGCTGCTCTTAGTGTCTCCTTCTCTTTTTGTTCAAAGTTAAGAATTTCTCTATGAAGGACTACTTTTTTAGAAAGAGGGAAGAAAACATGACAAAATTTATTTCGAAGTTCATCCCAATTTCCATTGACGCCTCTTACGGAATGAGCATACCACTGTTTCACTCTACCCAAAAGGGAGAACGGAAACAAATTCCATTTAAGGGTCTCTTGTGTCATGCCAGCAATTGTTGGGTAAGAACACAATAGCTCAAATTCCCTAAGATGGGTGTAAGGATCTTCATTTTCTAGCCCAGAGAAGGATTGGTACTGAACCATGGCTACAAAGCCAGGACGGAGTTCATAGCTAGAAGCTATGATTGGCCTCGACGATTGTGGTGGCTCTAAGAACTCGCCCTTTGATATGGAGTGTTGACACTTCTTAGCATCACTCGCGTTAGGTTGTCATCCCCAACATGACACCAAGAGTGTGGTTGTATTGTACTCATGCCACTTAACTATATAAAGATATTAAAGTATATATCCGCAAGCGCACAGATAAATACACCCGTTGCAGCATTTCACCCAAGTTTATCCTAGGTATCGTTATTTATATTTAACCAAAGGAGAACAAACAGAGGGGCACATATTAGTTAAAGGTTACTCTACACATATGATATGAATATTCGAAATCACTATCCTTTACTCTCAAACAGGAATCAATCAAATAAAAAGAGATAAAATATATGATAATCAGACCATTCAGATGATATTCCTTAGAGCAGTACTACTATGGCAAGTCATTGATCAGAATATAAAGTAAGAGAATAACTCCTAAGTAATCCGTTAACTATTAGTCATAATCTACATTGATTAGTGCAATTATATCAGGCAATCATTGGCTAGGTTATCTCATATCCATAAACAAGGAACATCTCCATTACGAAGCTGAGAAACAGAGTAACAACTAAGTAATGAGACCACATTCCACTAAGTTCTACACTCAAGGAGTGGACTACAAAGGACTCAACAGGAATGTCACACCCGCGATCTACCACATGGCCCGGAGTATAGAGTGCATTTGCAGGTAAACAGTGTATAAGTACCACACTTACACAATGTTGACCACCCACCCATGACTCAATAAGGTGAGTGCTTTGCAAACATGTGTATAAACATAATGATAAACTATCTATGCCAAATATATAATCAAAGCAGACTAATCTCATAATAATCAAGGATATAATATAGATTAAGAACAAGATCATATCTAATGTATCAAGAATAATGATCAAGAACAATGAACTAGAACTAGACAATGTTGAACTAGAACAAGTACGAACTAGAACATAAACAATTAGAACATGAAGAACTAGAACATGAACTAGATCAAGAACTAGAAGAACTGATAAACTAGATGAATATCTGAAGAACAATGTTGATACAAGAGAGAAGAACTGGATTTATCAAGCTCCTCTTGACTAGATCTAGAGCCCAAGGCTGCTTGACTCCTCTACTTCTAATTCTAATCTAGCTATGCCTAGATCTGATGGAGCTCTAAGGAGATGAGAGTTGCTGGTTGGTCTTCTGCTTTCTGGTTGATGATTGATTGAATGAATTCCCTTTTGGAGGGGGGTCTGGGGCCTCGTTTATATAGCCCAGAGCATGGAACCGTGGCCCTTGGATCAAACCGACCTTCACATAGGGTTAGGATGCATCCTTGGAGGCGGTTGAAGTAGCTTGCAAAGAAAGGAGCCGAGGGGCGGCGGCTAGGGGCCGGTCGGCCTAGGGTTGAGGCCAGTCAGCCCCACCTGGCGGCGCCTCATGGTGGCCCTCCTCGTGGAGTTCTCTGGTGTCCTCTAGAAGCCTCTTGTGTATTCGTGACATGGAGATTAGGCCGATTGACGTGGGTTCCTTCTCGTGGAAGATATCAATTCCTAAATTATTCTGATAACCCCCTGCAAAATATAGATTCACCAAAACTCGTGGAATTTCATTAGTTGACACCCTAAACCTATGTTGGTGATCATTTATTAGCCCTTTATATATTTATTTTAACCCTTTATTATGGTAGATAACCATCGTCAACATGGAGAATTTATGAATAGGCATGAAATCCATATGGTATGGTGGTGATAAAAAGGTGGTAAAAAGAAAAAGAAAAGGTCAAACTTTGGCTCGAAACTAGCACAGCTACCGTTCCCCAGCAACGGCGCCAGAAAGCTTGTTGGTTATTTTAAATGCAAATAGAAAAATCTGCAAGCGCACGGATACCGATGTAGCTTTCACTCGGGAGTATTCCAAGGTATCAATTTTCCATGGGGAACGCGAAGTGCACTAGCTGAGGTTTAGATCGCCTAGGGATAACTATATGTTTTTTGTGGGGAGAGAGGAATTTTCCTAAGAGTTATATAGATAGATCTAGGAATCAAGGTTTACTTTAGGGTTACTTATTTTAGGATATCAGAACACTAACCACAAAAAGTGATGAGAAGGGGGCTAGGAAGCTCTGACTACGGTCCTACAAACACCAATCCAAACATGGTGGAATACGTCGACCGTTAGGGCTATCACTACCCTAGGGCTACCACAACAATCCGCTGGACTGGGTGCAATTCTAGGTAATCGCAAGACTAAGCGCCACGCCTAATCTATTAATTACTACTCTAGCATTGCAAAGACTAGAGCACTTGATTCAAGTGAGAATCTAATAAATAACTTAAAAGTAAATACGAAAATTAAATGAAGAACTCAGGATTTATAAATTGAAGAACCTGGAGATTGCTCAAAGACGAACCGGTTGCTGCAAATGTACAATGTTGAGGAAGATCCGACAGATCTGGCTCCTCCTTGGCTCTCTCCTCTTCTCTCTCCCTCTTCTCTAGTTTACAACTTGATGAACTAGAACTAGAAGATGAACTAGAAGAACTAGAACTAGAAAATCTAGAGGGACCTCTACTTCTTCTACTTGGATGGAGGGATGAAACCCTAGCTTTTGCTCTGGGTGTTGCTAATGAGAAGGAGATGCCTGAGGGAGGGGGTCTGCCCCTGCTTATGTAGCCTAGTGGGGTGAACCACAGCCCTCGGATCAAAACAACTTGGAACAACAGCGTAGATTGGACCTCAAAGATGGTGGAAGGCCATGAGACGAAGCGTGCTGACAGGTGGGCCCAGAGCAGGCCAGTTGGCCTTGCATGTGGAGCCAGCCAGCCGAGCTTAATGATAGGTGGGCCAATATTTTTGTGGGCTGATAGATCTCTTCGTTAGCTTTCCAAAAAGTCCTGGATCACTGAAAACAGAGTCCGGATGAAGGAGATATGCCCAATTTACTCCGGACTACTCTAGAAGCCCATTTGCAATCTTCTGGAAGGCGTAACTTTATCGTCTGGACTCCGATTTGGGTAAACTAAAACTCTATTTCATGTGTCTCGATGAGCTCTTCGCAATGGTGTACTCCAATTCATCACTTGAGATACTTCTATTTAGTGATTCTGGTTCTTTTCCAGTTTAACCCCTATAAAACATAGATTCACCAAAACTCGTGGAACTCGTTAGTTTCAATCCCTACAACTATGTGTCACACCCGGTTTTAAGGACAAAACCAGACATACACTATATGTGAAATAAAGTAGTCAAATCTCACATATAGCCACAGATAAGTGTAATATCAAGAGGCAAATGCTTAATATACATAACTCAATAGTATAAAATATACCTTAGAGAGCAACACAGCAGAAAGACAACTCCGAACACCGGGTGTAAACTTCACTCCAGGAACAAACTAACTGGTTGATCACAAGCCTATTAACTCCAGAGACTATCCTGAGGTGTGGGAAATAGCAAGAGTGAGTCCATGTCGAACTCAGCAAATATATCATGGGGTTCATGAAGCTCAAAAAGTCTGACACTGGTTTACTGCAATAGCTTTTAGTGAGTCATCTTTTTAGCATTCGAGTAGCAACAAGTTTATCATAAGCCCAAATAACCTCATGATCATGTAAACGAGAATAATGTATCGCAAGAAACAATAATCATTAGTGAGCATCAATATCATCAATATTATCATTATCATTAGTGTTCATCACTTATTCTGTAAGGGTCCAAGGCCACTCGTAACCGTGAGCACGGCTGTTATAACAGTTTTACACTCTGCAGAGGTTGTACGCTTTCACTGTGAGTCATGATTACCCATATGCCCGGGATCGCGACTCCCAAAACACTTCCAAGGTGAGCAGGCAGGGAATCACTATGAAGCCTTTCAAAGGTTCGTCTAACAAGTTAGGGCCGCTAGGTTTCAGAAGTCAGTCCGTGTGATACACCACGCAGGGATCCACAGTCTGCTTTACCCCATTTGCGCCACAAGGGTAACCTCTAACAAGCTAGAAAAGGTCCTCATACTGAGCTAAAGCCAGAGCCATATAGCCCTCACAGTTGTACTGTAAGTCCCGGATGTTCGCTTACAGATAAGTCCTTATGGAGAGAAACTAGAGCATCATAAAAACAATCAAATATGCTCTAGCCCTCTTAAGCCGTGTTGCTATAAAGCATCTTTTAAACGTTTATTGCATATATCATTAGTCAAGTTACAGATCATGGTTATTTATCTTGAGCACTAGCATAAATACTACCCAATGCAATGTCCCATGGGTGTCAAGGTATAAGATACAAAAACTAGGATATCCTTAGTGGTAACAAGGTAGACACATGCACATGAATTAAGTGTATTAAAGGTGAATAGGAAACAAGGATGATCCCATGCTATACTTGCCTTAAATTGAGATCCTTTCTCTGATCCAAATCTTCAATTAATAGCTTCTTGAATCTCCACGTAAATCTCACCGACTGGACTTAATCAATAAATCACCACACACACATCGAGCAATCATACACGAAGCAAACAATAAATAATAATTAGAACAGTACACCAAACATATAAAACAATATGTGAAAAGGTTTTAAAGATGTTCTACGCATTGCTACGAACACACAGACACGAAAAGCACGCTAATCGAAACTATGGTTGAAAAGATACATCTACCGAAAGATTTTATTGTATAAAACGGAAAATTATAGGTCTCATTTGTTTTAACTATATAAAATCATATAGTTCATTTGTCTTAAAATACTTTTTATAGATATTCAAAAGTGACTTAGACTAAATTACATTTAAATTTAGAAAACTAAAGGAGAAATCAATAATATTTTATTTATAAATCTAGTTGCACAGTTATTAATCAAGTTAGATCTAAACTATGAAATTCCAGAGATTTTGATAAAGAAAACATTAATACTAATACGTAGTTCATGTTGTTATAAATCCATTGCAATTTGAACGGACTAATTCGGAATTAAAACAAATAAGTTATGAATTAAACGAGATTTTCTTTAGTAAAATAATAGATTAAATCTAACATCGAAACTTAAAGATAGAAAACCAATCAACAGTAGCACTAACAGTATAAAAAGTTTGTAAAACTCTTCTACATGTTACCACGATCACAGAGACGTAAAGATCACGAAATTTGGATTTAAAACGTGAAAGTTATGAGTTTTCTAAGATTTCCTATAGATAAATAATTACTTTAATATAAACTCGAAAAAAAATTATCACAAACCTACTGTACAGTACTACCAACATGTAGAGCTCGCAAATACGAATCTAACACAATTTGAATGGATCAAATCGGAGTTAAAACGGAGATTCTACGATTAAAACAAGTTGAGTGGCAAAACTGTAAATATCAGAAAACGTATTTTTGAATTACCGAGACGAAATACGCTTTCAAAAGATTAAAACGGATTTGGGACTTTACGTTTTGGACTGCGGGTTCTAAACTAGAAAAGGGCAGGGACTCTTTAGCAAAATGAGCGACGAAAGGGTACGTTCTAATCTGGATCGTTCATCACGGATCTGACGGTCGAGATCAAATCGGGGGAGAGAGGAAGGAAACGGCCAGCATCTACAGAAGTCCGACGGCGGCGCCATGGCCGGTCTCGACTGGAGCTCGCCGGCGTTTTCAAAATCGGTGATTTCGGCCTCCAAACAACACGCGGTCAGTACCATTCGAAAGAGAAACTCGACGTGAACTCACCCGCGTAGAAGAGGGTGGCGAAGACGGTCCGAGAACAACGTAGAGCTCGGGATGGCGGACGACTTCGAACTGCAAGTGTTCGGTGATGATTTGTAAGCGAAAACAAACGGGAAAAAGGAGAGGTAGCGGCTCGGTGACCTCTTAATGCTAACGCGAAGCTCGACACAAACTTACAGTGCCAATGGAGCAGCGGAATCGGCGAAGCTCGAGCTCGGCAATAGCGCCCTAGGGTTGCCGATGCTCGGGAAAAATTGAAGCGCTGCGAAAGCTCAAGGTGGAGCGGAGGGGCTCGGGTACGCGCCTTATATCGCCCGAAGGCACGCGAAAACAAGGAAAGTGAAGATTGGGAGATTGATTTGGCGGCTGCGTTTTTGGAAAGAGGAAACCGGCGTCGGCGTGGGGAGGAAGATGAAGATGAAGCCGCTGACACGTGGGACCGGGCTGTCAGCGACGCGGGAGCGAGAGAAGGCAGCGCGTGCGAGTTGGGCCGGCGGCCGCGGTTGCTGGGCCAACGGCCAGCTCGCTGGGCTCGGCCCGAGAAGCAGAATGCGGGCGCGGGGGGGAAAGAAGAAGCGGGCCGCCACTGGCGGGCCGAGGTGACGGGCTGCGGGCCAAAAACAGAAAGAAGAAAAAATTCCTTTTCTTTTTTTTCCAATTTTTCAAAGACATTTTTCAAGAGATTTTGAAATCCAATTTGAATTTGATTTAGACCACTCAATACAAAATTTCAAATGCAGTAGCATGAATGCTCAATCATGTTTCTACCCTTATATTTAATTTTAAATTTATAAAAATTATTATCATCCTAAGTTTGCATGCTCACAAAAATATATAAAAATCATATTTTTCCTATTTTTATCTCTTTCAAAATTTTAGGGTGTTACACTATGCTTGGTAGTTCATTTCATGCTATTTCATGCAATAGTTGATAGTTAAAAATAAGCATTAGTGACAGTCAATAGTGCACCTGATCTATCAGGCGATATCAACATGTAGCTCTACGTTGTATCCAGATGTGGGGGATTACAATGGACGGACAGGGCTGTCACCACCTGCCGCCTACCCCTCAACCGTGGGATATGAGGCAAACAAAGGTAACGTGTAGCTCAGACACCACATCTACGCTAACCATTACTACTCTAGCGTTGGCCAGGAACTACCATCTTTATCAGGAGTCCTCTACTAGAGCACCCATCACAAGGACGGACAACGAACCCGCAAGTTAGTAGTAACAAAAGATAACTTGACTTATGGAATCAAATCAAAAGATGAACATGAACTTCTTACTCCAATTAGTAAGATGATCGTAGAGGTACAAGCGTAGAGGTAGCCAACAAGTTTGGCACTCTGTCCACCCGAGGTACAAGGCTTGCCAAGCACTCGAGGTAGAAGCTACCGCTGCTCCGCTCTTTTCTCTAACTCTTTCCCTCTCTCACTCCCTACTCTAGTCTAGCTAGAAGCTAATGGAATGTGTGTAGCCCTTCTTCTTCTCAAGTGTGTATGATGCTTTTGAATGTGAGGTGGAGCCCTTCTTATATAGTGTGGGAGGAGGTCGGTTTAGTGTTATTCTTGGAAGCACCACATGCAACCGCCTCCCCTAGCATTGAATGCACTGCTAGAGCAAGGTGGGCCCGGGTGGCACTAGGGGCGGTGTGTAACACCTCAAGTGTTTAGCTCCATAATTGCATTGCATTTGCATTAGCATAAGCATGCATCATTCATGTTATTTTATGTGGTTGCAACAAATGTGATTGTTTTTAGAATTTTGTTTGGCTCACATCATGTGATACTTAGTAGTTGGTGTAACTAAAGGATAGAGTAGCCAATTATGCCTCACAACACCTTAGTTATACTTAGGGTCACTCATGGAGCAAGGTTCATGTTGACCAAAATCACCAAAATGCCCTCCAAGATGTGGTTGACCAACATTTAGCCCTAGGATGCTCTAGTTTGACCAATTAAAAAGTCTAGCTTGGAGACCTTGCATGGAGGAGCACCCTTAAGCAAAGTTGTAGGGAATTTTATGGGGAACAAAAGTCTCAATATGACCATCTCATAAAACTGGCCAGAACATGCTCAAAAATGGCCCACAAGTCAGCTAGAGGGGCTGTCTCAACACATAGAAATTTTTCTAAGTCTCCAAGTGTCCCTCCAGTTTTACTGTGGCCTATTTTAGAAGCTTGTAGTTTGCAAACCAGGCCAAACCAGCTTCCACTCATATTGACAAACTTGTAGCCCTCATGTAGCTCTACAACATTGCCAACATCACCCATACCTGGTTCTCAATGGTTTAGGAGATATAGTGTCAAGAAGTTAGGGTTTCAGTTGGTGTCATTAACTAAAAACATGTTTCAGTTTCACAGGGCACCACTTGGGAGCTATGTAGTTTCTAATCTAGGCCGAACCAGCCCAAACACCAATTGACAAACTTGTTGCCCTCACATAGCTCTACAAATTTGATGTTGTCACCTTGGACCGAATCGAGCTGTTTTGGAAATTAATCAGCGCCAAACTTGCTCTGTCAGTCGGCCGCCGATGTCACGTTTGCAGCTTCGATTCAGTCAACGAGCTCGGACACCGGCCGTGTCGTGGCGCTCAGGCAGAAGAGCGTCGCCACGTGGCGACCGAGCGCTGCCATTGCCTCCACGTCGCGAGCCCAGGCACGAGTTTGAACACCGAGCGGACACCTCCACCCCCTCACTCGCGCTCACTCTCCTCTCCCTCCCTCTCGCTCTGGCCGGGGTCACCGAGGCGGAAATCGGAGATGCCATTGTCGCCGCAGCCTTCTCTGAGCTCGCGCGCGCTCACCACCGCACCACCGCTCACCAGATCACGTCCTCCCCTCCGCCACACCGCCCTGCACCTCCTCGACCAGCCGGTAGCTTTGATTGAGCCCGAGGTGAGCCGCATTGCCACCTCCGCCCGTTCCCAAAAGGTCACCGGAGCTCCGCCATGTTAGGTTCACCGTGGCCAGCACCACACCGTAGTTCTCCGCCTTCCCTCGCTCGCGTTCCCTCCTTCCTATCACACGTGTGTGCTCGGGTGAAGATGCTACCGCCAGCATCGGTTTGGTCGGGCCGGAACAAGCCTGCGCACTGCCGCGCCATGGCCGCCGGCCAGGTGCTCATGCGGTCAAGCGGCTCCGCTCCATCCCTGTCTGTGTGAGTGGTCTCGGGTGGTCCGCTAGGGTTCCAGTAAGGTGGTGCACCCTTCGGTCGGTCATCCGACGGCCAGGACTCGCCGGCGTACCGCCAGGCGCCACGGCCGTCCGCCATCTCCGTCGGCATAGGTGCTACGGGGCGACAGCTTTGGGAAAAAGGGCTGGCCTCGGTGCGGTTGGGTTTGGGCAAGACATCGGTGAACTCGGATTTGTCGGAGGAGCCACCGGTGGCAAGGAATCGCTCGCCGGAGCTCACGGCCGCCCGCTCCCCTGTCCCCTTTTTCACTGACACGGGGGGCCCTCTTGTCAACACCCCGCGCGCGGGCGGGAGCCGGGACGGGCTGCGCGCTGGCTGGGCCGCGCTGGCAAACCGGGCCGGCCCAGCACTGTAGCGAGTTAGGGTTCAGTGTTGTTTTTCTTTTTATATTGTCATAGATTTTTGTTGTTGTTTGGAAAATGTAGATCTAGGGTTTTACTTGCTCAAAAATCATGAGATAAATTTTGTTAGGATCTACATGATGTGTAGTATTTTAGAAAAATATAAATCTGGTATGTGACGTTTAGTTTTTGGGAGAATTAAATAGATCTTTCAAATGTGTTTTCAAATGAAGGCAAATTTGTTAAATGTATAACTTGAGTTGTAGTCTTCCAAAAATTTTGAAATTTGGTGGGTAGGCTACTTTATACTTGCTTTAGCTCTGGTAAAAATTTGGGCAGTAGAGCTTAAGTACTTTTCAAGTTATAATGCTATCTTGTTATTTTAGGAAATACTTGAATGAATTTTAGTAATTTTTCTACAAATGCAATGTTCTTATAAATTTTTGGAGAATGTATTGGTACCTTAGAGTGTCTAAGAAAAATATGAAATCTGTTGTTTGATACCATTCATTATGATTTGTTATTTATACAAAAATCAGCCTTTTGGGCTTGTGAATTTTGTTTAGGGCGTTTCTGTGAATAATTTTAGTTCAAATTTTTACAGTAGTCTCTTTTTGGGTCAGAGAGTCTCCTGTAATTTTGGTAGAAATTTAGGAGCAGTTTACATATATGTTTAAAATTCCACTTAATTAATTAAGTAAATTAAGAAATGAGTATAAATAAATATTCTAGGTGGGCACACCTTACTTTCTGGTGTTTTTGTGACCTATGTGAACTTGTGGTAACATTAGTTTGGTCTTAAGGGATGTTTGCCACATAAATAAATATTTAATCCTTGCAATTCTAGGTTTTCTGGACAGCTGGTAGTATTTCTAGGTTTGACCTTTGATAACGGTGGTTGCTGGAAAACTTGTAAATACCAAAGTTATAGTAAACTTGATAAACTAGCTTGTATCAAAATTTGGGAGTATTTGGCTTAGTAGTTTGGGAGTTATTGCTGTTTGTATTGACAGTCCAGAATTGGCTACTCTCTGTTTAGAGAGGACAGATTCTGGAACTTATGAAATTCGACATGGAAAACTTAGGAATTTAGGGTTGAGGTCTGAAAATGAATTGTAGTGCATTTCTTAAGCTTTCCAGATTGTCTTAGATCATATCTTTTGGAGTTAGGAATCTCCAGTTATGTTAGAAACAAGTAGCTGCTGTCCAGAATATTTTACTGTGGTATTTTGGTGTTGGATGTGGTAACCTAAGTAATGCTACTCATGTAATTGTTAGGTGTTAGGGCCTTAACCGAAGAAGAACAGCTATATCTTAGGTTGAGTAGATTATGTAAGTACTTCTCTTCTGGAGAGGAGATTTGCACCTAATATTTGAAGTGATTTGAGTAGAGCTTTAAGAATGTGGTAATGCATTTTATTCCGAGCATACTGCATCTTTCATTATGTCTCCATGAGATTTATTATGCACTCATGCAATAGGTGTTCCGGAGGGGGTAACGCTCCTCGAATTCGAGCAAGTGATTTCGGAGGAAGTCCAGAACCAGCCAGAGGAGCCAGCAGAACCAGTCGGCGAAGGAGACGCCGCTGAAGACTTGTCAGAGTGCCCTGACCACCGGCCTTCGACCTTTCTCAAAGGCAAGCCCCGGTGCATGCTGAACCCATCATTTTATAAATCTATCTTGAGTACTTTTAATTGTTTATTGCATTAAGTTATAGGAGTTATATGAAAACACTTGCTGCATTTTACCTGTCCTTGTCCAGATATCGTACTTAATCCTATACTAGGTTTAGGCACGTGTCAATGCTTAGCCCTGCTTAGTACGGTAGAAGTCGGGTGATTTCCGGTCATCCGCGAGATGTAGGAAGGAGTCACGAGTGGATTTATGGCTATCGTGGATGGAACCATGCTTTAAAATGAAATTGAGACCGGGCGGGAGTTCGATAGTACAGCCGCAAGACACTTCACGTCTTGGGTGTGGAGCTATGCCCGTCTGCGTCATTTAAGGACTGATTCACTGTACATCCTTGAGTCATGTTGAACGCAGTCTAACACTTAGTTGGCCGGATAAGTCGTTCCGACCACGAAGTCGAGTAGTATGGTTCAGGCCGGGAATCGAATGGTAGGTTGCATCTTGGAGGAGAGAAAGGATGTGCTTGGGGACATTGGCGTGAGACCAAGGGGGGTTAGAGTCCCTATCACCTGGCAGAGTGTCACCCTTGGGGAGGCGACATCATTCGGACCCGCAATTCCTGAACTGTACGAAAGATGACCTGAGCAGCCCTCGCCAGGCGTGACTCGGTGAGTGTTAGAAATACCCCTCCAGCTGGATAGGAATTCGATTCGAATCGCCGTCGCTCCCGGTTAGTGAGCACTTGACTTGAGCAGCGACAACGTAGATCTCATTAATTGAACAGATGGTTAAGTGAATGATACATTGTTGCCACAATTTATACCTGCTATGGATAAAATGTTAATAATTGTTTGATGATACTCAAGTGTATGTGTAGTATAGGTGCTAAGATAGATGACAGGTAAATGCTAAAAATAACTGCTAGTATAAGTTATAAGAGTTTCAACTACTTATGCCTTTATGCAAAATGTGGTGTCAGCTAGCCTCTTGTGTAAGCCTTGCATAATCCTTGGTGTCATTTTATTTCTGGTTTTTGACGGGTAAGTCTAGCTGAGTACATTCCAGTACTCAAGGTTTATTCCCCCCTGTTGTAGATGATATGCTCTATCAAGGCTTCTGCAAGACGTGTCTCCACCCTGCGGGTGACGAAGACTAGATCACTAGGGCGTGATCATCTTTTATGTACTTTCCTCATGCTTTTGCGGGTTGTTGATCAACAAGACTAGCAGTAGTTAAACAACTGGTGTGTGTTATGCTTCCGCTACTTTATAAAGCTGGTTTGTAATAATTGCGACTCCGTGTGTGTGTAAACTTATTTCGGAACTACTTGTGAAATGTAACGTATGATGTTGTATGTTGAATGATGCAATCTTGGTTGTAAGCAAGTTGGTTTGAAATCCTTCGTGGTTTCGATTGACTACCGGGATTATATGGGCTCAAGTTCGAAAATTTGAGCGCTTCGGTGCTTGTTTTTGTACTTGTGCTCTTATAATTTGGTCGGTTCTGTTACAGCTGGTATCAGAGCATAATTCGACATTAAACACATCATACGAGTAATTAAAAACAAAAGTATTTGTTTATGAAAAGGTTTAAAACTATAAAAATTATTTTTATAGGTATGCCAGTGATCACATCCCTTAGCCCAAATAAGGACTCTTAGGTGGCTTATTACAAGTACTAACTTAGGGGTCTTGTTTGTTTTCGTTTCGTCGTCCATACGGTGTGATATTGTATGGATGCCATCCACTTGGGTGGTAATGTATGGATCAATTACCTCGACGCTCTGGTAAGTGTGAGATGTGAGAGCATGATCGTCCAACCAGTGGTCTAGGGGAGAGTAGTTTTGGTGGTTTGCATATTTACATGTTCAAACCATGTAATTATGAAAGCACTTAATTGTGGGAATGTATATCGGGTAGCTTTGATACTGAAGTATATACATCAGGGGATGTGTATATGGAAAGTATTTAGTTTACTGTTTTCTTATATGATATATCGGGAAACTGTTGGGCTGAAATGAGATTTTTCTACAGGTACACTAACAGCGAAACGAGTAGACCGATAGATTCGTTTATATGAGAGAACGTATGTATGCCACCGCCTAGCGTTAGAAATTTAGGTTTCTACTAAGGTGAGAGGACGTACGGAACGTGCATGCATCATGTTTAATTACATCATACATGTCATTTCCTTAAAATATCCTTAGTCCCGACTAAAGTAAATTTCGTACCCCCTAAATTATCCTCACTTTAAGTCGTACCTTTTTGATACAGATGGCACGTACTAAGAGGACCGCCCGTAAGTCGACCGGAGGAAGGGCTCCTCACCACTAGCTAGCTCCACGTGAGCCCTGCCCCGAGCCCACTGAGGTGGAAAGGCTGCGGGCTGAGTTGGCCGAAGTGACTGCTACCAGGAATGCAGCGCGTCAGCAACTGGAGCAAGTGATCTGTGACCGTGATCAGGAAACCCTTGCAGTCCAGAGGTTGACAGTAGCAAATCGCAACTGTCAACGCATGCTGGTCCGCGTCATGAACCAGAGGGATGAAGCCTGGCACGAGGAGAACGTTTTGAGAGCTCGTCAGTTTGAGCTCAAGCAACAATTGGAGAATGCTGAAGAATACAATGACAACCTTCATGAAGAAGTGCACCGCCTGAACAACCAGCTTAATCCCCTGCTGCCTCGAAACAACAACGCAGATGAGGACATGGGTTCGGGAATCTTCATGGCTGAAGATGATGATGAAGTGGAGGTCAATGGGACCCAAGATGCCGCACTAGAAGAAGAGCTAGAAGAAGAAGAAGAGGATTTAGAGCCTGTTAGCGATGAGGATGGCGGGGAGATCCTTGACACCGACTCTGAGAACGATGCTTAGAGTAGTCATCGCGTAGCTACGATGTTAGGATCATCTTTTGTGCCCTCCCTGTGTGGGAGTGAGGCTTTGTAATAACTTGGCTTTTGGGATGTAAGGTCGAACCCTATGTTTCCTGGATGTTTAGTTTGAACCTGTTAATTTCGATCGCAATGGGATGTCTTATTGTGTTGCGTTCGATGATGGTGTCACGATTAGCACCCTTCGGTGCCGCGACAAAACCGAGGGCCTCCTATGGCGCGTGACATAAGGCTGTGCTGCTTGGCATGCGCTGGTATCGAGGTGGCTAGTCATGATCCACCATGGAACTCTACCGTTGAGAAGTCTCTTTGTGGTCAGTTGGAAGTAGCCTTTCTCAGTCAACTAAAATTTTGAGATCGAATCCAAGTACCATGCGAAAAGTCAAAAATCACATAGGTATTAAAGTAAACGGTTCAGTCACTATTGTGCCTCTGTGAGTGAGCCTTTATCAAAATACATCTTGATGGATTCCCTCGCATGATTGCGTCAATTGATGCGCTTGAATGGATTGTGTGGTTGTGATGAATTATTGTGCCTTGATTAATTGAGAAGTCCATTTCATGAAGTCAGTTTGACATATTTGCAATAATTCGTCTACAAATTTCCCACATCGTCAGTGCTCATTGGCTATGCATTTTGTAGATGTCGTACAATCTCCATCGGGGTCATGGCAATGAGGATGAGGAACAGCCACCCCCTCCGCCACCACCTACCCCGGCTGAGCTGATGCAGACCGTGGTCGAAGGGCAGCGTATGTTGGCTGACGCTATTCGCCAACTTGCCAATCGGGAGGCTCGTCATGGCCGCCAGGGCCCAGAACCCAATCAGTACAGTGATTTCAAGGACTTTCTTGATACTAATCCCCCGCTCTTTAAGGAGGTGGAAGAACCACTGCAAGCCGATGAGTGGTTGAACACTATTGAACAAAAGTTTCGTCTGCTTTGCTTGACCGATGAGCTAAAAACTGAATATGCTTCTCATCAGCTGCATGGTCCAGCGGGTATTTAGTGGAGCCACTATCGTTCCACACTGCCTGCAAATGTCCCGATTGCTTGGGACCAGTTCAAGGCAGCATTCCGTGGGAACTATATTCCTCCAGGTCTTATGGCAATCAAGCACACAGAATTCATGAGGCTGTCGTAGGGAAATAAAAGCTTGACTGAATATCTGCAATCTTTCAACAACCTAGCAAGGTATGCCATAGAGTTTGTGGATACCGATGCCAAGAAAATTGCTAGCTTCAAAAGGGGCCTCGGCCCAAAGCTGATGAAGACTATGGGCACTAGCAAGTGTACTACCTTCAATGATTTTTTCAGTGATGCTTTGACCCAGGAGAACAATAATGCTATTTATTCTGCCTCTAAGAGCCGTAAAAGGGCCCTTGAGGCGAGTGCTTCGTAGTCTCAGACCTCAGCTGCACCTAGGTCTTCCCCTCGCCCACCTGCTCAGAATACCAAGTTCCGTCCGCCACAGAAGAAGCCTGCTACCAAAACTGGGTTCCGCAAGGCTTATACAGTCGCTCTGCCAAAGGGAAATTCTGGTCAGAGCAGCTCTAGTGTTCCTCCTAGCAACATGCCTTGCTGGAACTGCAACAAGCCAGGCCATTGGTCCCGGAACTGCCCTTACCCTAAGAAGAATGTCAACCAAGGTGGCCATTAGGGGCACGCTCATTATAATAGTATTGAGGAAATCCCATCTGGTGAGGTTGTCACTGCTGGTAAGTTCCTAGTTGACCAACATCCTGCAGTGGTACTTTTTGATTCAGGTGCTTCACATTCCTTTATCAGTCCTAAGTTTGCATCAAAGTTTGCACACAAATTGCATACTGTTGAAGGTGGGGGTTATTGCATTAGTGCAGCAAGTGGGAATATTTCCACAAATAAAGTAGTGGGGAATCTTGAGTTTGAGATAGAAGGGCGAAAGTATTCGCTTGCCTTAGTGGTGTTGCCGAGATTAGGCATAGATGTTATTCTGGGCATGAATTGGATGAGCCAGAATGGGGTACTCATTGATACATCCACTCGGGTAGTTATGCTCAGAGATCCCACAGATCAAAAGGGTTTTCTAGTACAACTTTCCAGAAAAGTTGATTTGTCTGGGGAAGTTCATGCTGTGCAAGCAAAGGCGTTGGCTGAAATTCCCGTAGTGAGTGAGTTTCCTGACGTTTTTCCTGATGATTTGCCGGGACTCCCTCCGGATCGGGATGTGGAATTTAAAATTGAGTTGTTGCCTGGCACGGCGCCCATCTCTAGGAGACCTTATAGGATGCCTCCGAATGAGTTAGCTGAACTTAAGGTGCAGTTGAATGAACTGTTGAAGAAAGGGTTGATTCGTCCTAGTTCGTCTCCGTGGGGATGCCCTGCTATCTTTGTGAAGAAGAAGGATCAGACCTTGCGGATGTGTGTAGATTATAGACCTCTGAATGCAGTCACTGTCAAAAATAAGTATCCTCTGCCATGTATCGATATCTTGTTCGATCAGTTGTCCAAAGCTAAAGTCTTTTCCAAGATTGAACTGAGGTCTGGGTACCATCAGATTAAAATCCGGCCTGAAGATATTCCAAAAACAGCCTTCTCGACAAGATACGGCCTTTATGAGTATCTTGTTATGTCTTTTGGCCTGACAAATGCCCCCGCACACTTCATGTGCTTGATGAATTCGGTGTTTATGCCCGAATTGGACAAGTTTGTGGTGGTGTTTATTGATGACATCTTGATATATTCTGAAAAGGAGGAAGAACACGCTGAACACCTACGTATTGTCCTCACCAGACTGCGTGAACATCAACTGTATGCGAAGTTCAATAAGTGTGAATTCTGGCTTCGTGAAGTACCTTTCCTTGGGCATGTGTTGTCCGATGGGGGAATTATGGTGGATCCCACCAAGGTACAGGAAGTATTGAATTGGAAGGCTCCTACTTCGGTTCATGAGGTCCGGAGTTTTCTTGGGTTGGCTGGCTATTATCGTCGCTTCATCCCGAATTTCTCAAAAATAGCCAAGCCCATGACTCGGTTGTTGCAAAAAGACACCAGGTTTGTCTGGACTCCTGAGTGTGATGCGGCTTTTCACCAACTGCGAACCCTCCTAACCTCGGCTCCGGTTTTGGCACAACCGGATATCGAGAAACCATTTGATGTTTATAGTGATGCCTCAGGCATAGGTTTGGGAGGTGTTTTGATGCAAGAAGGCCGAGTAATTGCATATACCTCTTGACACTTCGAAAACATGAGGTGAATTACCCAACGCATGACTTAGAACTGGCTGCAGTTGTTCATGCTTTGAAAGTATGGCGGCATTATCTGCTGGGCAATGTCTGCAATATCTATATAGACCACAAAAGCCTCAAATACATCTTCACCCAACCCGAGTTAAATATGTGTCACAGAAGATGGCTCGAGTTGATTAAGGATTATAACCTTCAAGTACACTATCATCCTGGCAAGGCAAATGTGGTTGCGGATGCGTTAAGCCGTAAGTCTCATTGCCATTCCTTAGTGGAAACTGATTTTCACCGATCTCGCCTTCTACATCCGGCAGTCTTGTACAACATCACTGTCAGTTGTACTCTCAAAAGCAGAATTATTGAGCTCCAAAAGACTGATCCTGGTGTATTCCACATAAAACGCAAGATGAAAGAAGAAGAAACTAAGCATTTCAGGGTAGATGAAGAAGGTGTGCTGTTGTTTAAGGATAGGTTAGTGGTACCTAAGGACCGAGAGCTTAGAGATCAGATCATGTCCGAAGCACATTCGTCCAAATTGTCCATCCATCCTGGTAGTAATAAGATGTATTATGATCTGAAGCCACTTTATTGGTGGACCAAGATGCAGAAAGAGATAGCTGCGTATGTTGCTAGATGCGACACCTGCTGTAGAGTTAAAGCTGTGCACATGAAAGCTGGGTTACTTCAACCACTTTCTATCCCAGGCTGAAAATGAGAAGAGATAAGCATGGATTTCATTGTTGGGCTTCCTCCTACTGTCAAAAATCATAACTCCATCTGGGTAATTGTGGATCGTTTGACCAAATCAGCTCACTTCATTCCAGTTAGAGTGGACTATCGTCCCACTGACTATGCTGAGTTGTACTTCAATCAGATAGTCCGACTCCATAGGGTACCTCGTACTATCGTTTCTGACCGTGGTCCCCAGTTCACTGCCCGCTTTTGGGAGCACTTGCATCACCTTCTGGGAACCAAGTTAGTGAGAAGCTCTGCTTATCACCCCCAGACGTCTGGTCAGACGGAACGAGTGAACCAAATCTTGGAAGATCTGTTGCGGGCATGTGTCATTTCATCCAAGGGTTCTTGGGGAAAATGGTTACCTCTAGCCGAATTCTCGTACAATAATAGTTACCAAGAGAGTATTAAGATGGCCCCATTTGAAGCTTTGTACGGTCGTAAGTGTAGAACTCCACTAAACTGGGTAGAAGCTGGTGAAAGAAGGTATTATGGTATTGATTTTGTTCAGGAAGCTGAGGAACAAGTCTGTACCATCCAAAAACATATGGCTTCAGCCCAAGCTAGATAGAAAAGTTATGCTGATCGTCGTAGAAAACCGCTCGAGTTTGAAGTTGGAGACTTCGTTTATCTGAAAGTTTCTCCAATGAAGAGTGTCCAACATTTTGGTGTTAAGCAGAAACTTGCACCAAGATACGTGGGTCCTTTCCAGATCATAGGCAAGAATGGAGTTGTTGCGTACAAAATCCAGTTACCTCCTGAAATGAGCGCCATATTCAACATTTTTCATGTATCTCAGCTCAAAAAGTGTCTTCGAGTTCCTGAGGAACGAGTTCCTTTAGGAGATATCAGGCTTGAATCCGATCTAACCTACGAAGAAAAGCCAGTCCGAGTGATCGATACTCAGGAACGAGTGACTAGAAGCAAAGTGGTTAAGTGGTATAAAGTGATGGGGAGTAATCAGGGTAGTGAAAGTGATGCTACGTGGGAACGGGAAGATTATTTGCGGGATGGTTATAAGGAATTCTATGAAAAATGGTACGCTTTCCAAATTTCGGGACGAGATTTTTATAAGGGGGGAGGGCTGTAACACCTCAAGTGTTTAGCTCCATAATTGCATTGCATTTGCATAAGCATAAGCATGCATCATTCATGTTATTTTATGTGGTTGCAACAAATGTGATTGTTTTTAGAATTTTGTTTGGCTCACATCATGTGATACTTGGTAGTTGGTGTAACTAAAGGGTAGAGTAGCCAATTATGCCTCACAACACCTTAGTTATACTTAGGGTCACTCATGGAGCAAGGTTCATGTTGACCAAAATCACCAAAATGCCCTCCAAGGTGTGGTTGACCACCATTTAGCCCTAGGATGCTCTAGTTTGACCAATTAAAAAGTCTAGCTTGGAGACCTTGCATGGAGGAGCACCCTTAAGCAAAGTTTTAGGGAATTTTATGGGGAACAAAAGTCTCAATATGACCATCTCATGAAACTGGCCAGAACATGCTCAAAAATGGCCCACAAGTCAGCTAGAGGGGCTGTCTCAACACTTAGAAATTTTTCTAAGTCTCCAAGTGTCCCTCCAGTTTTACTGTGGCCTACTTTAGAAGCTTGTAGTTTGCAAACCAGGCCAAACCAGCTTCCACTCATATTGATAAACTTGTAGCCCTCATGTAGCTCTACAACATTGCCAACATCACCCATACCTGGTTCTCAATGGTTTAGGAGATATAGTGTCAAGAAGTTAGGGTTTCAGTCGGTGTCATTAACTGAAAACATGTTTTAGTTTCACAGGGCACCACTTGGGAGCTATGTAGTTTCTAATCTAGGCCGAACCAGCCCAAACTCCAATTGACAAACTTGTTGTCCTCACATAGCTCTACAAATTTGATGTTGTCACCTTGGACCGAATCGAGCTGTTTTGGAAATTAATCAGCGCCAAACTTGCTCTGTCAGTCGGCCGCCGATGTCACATTTGCAGCTTTGATTCAGTCAACGAGCTCGGACACCGACCGTGTCGTGGCGCTCGGGCAGAAGAGCGTCACCGCGTGGCGACCGAGCGCTGCCATTGCCTCCACGTCGCGAGCCCAGGCGCGAGTTTGAACACCGAGCGGACACCTCCACCCCCTCACTCGCGCTCACTCTCCTCTCCCTCTCGCTCTGGCCGGGGTCACCGAGGCGGAAATCGGAGACGCCATTGTCGCCGTAGCCTTCTCCGAGCTCGCGCGCGCTCACCACCGCACCACCGCTCACCAGATCATGTCCTCCCCTCCGCCACACCGCCCTGCACCTCCTCGACCAGCCGGTAGCTTTGATTGAGCGTGAGGTGAGCCGCATTGCCACCTCCGCCCGTTCCCAAAAGGTCACCGGAGCTCCGCCATGTTAGGTTCACCGTGGCCAGCACCACACCGTAGTTCTCCACCTTCCCTCGCTCGCGTTCCCTCCTTCCTATCACACGTGTGTGCTCTGGTGAAGATGCTACCGCCAGCATCGGTTTGGTCGGGCCAGAACAAGCCTGCGCACTGCCGCGCCATGGCCGCCGGCCAGGTGCTCACGCGGTCAAGCGGCTCCGCTCCATCCCTGTCTGTGTGAGTGGTCTCGGGAGGTCTGCTAGGGTTCCAGTAAGGTGGTGCACCCTTTGGTCGGTCATCCGACGGCCAGGACTCGCCGGCGTACCGCTAGGCGCCACTGCCGTCCGCCATCTCCATCGGCATAGGTGCTACGGGGCGACAGCTTTGGGAAAAAGGGCTGGTCTCGGTGCGGTTGGGTTTGGGCAAGACGTCGGTGAACTCGGATTTGTCGGAGGAGCCACCGGCGGCGAGGAATCGCTCGCCGGAGCTCACGGCCGCCTGCTCCCCTGTCCCCTTTTTCACTGACACGGGGGGCCCTCTTGTCAGCACCCCGCGCGCGAGCGGGAGCTGGGACGGGCCGCGCGCTGGCTGGGCCGTGCTGGCAAACCGGGCCGGCCCAGCACTGTAGCAAGTTAGCGTTCAGTGTTGTTTTTCTTTTTCATATTGTCACAGATTTTTGTTGTTGTTTGGAAAATGTAGATCTAGGGTTTTACTTGCTCAAAAATCATGAGATAAATTTTGTTAGGATCTACATGATGTGTAGTATTTTAGAAAAATATAAATCTGGTATGTGATGTTTAGTTTTTGGGAGAATTAAATAGATCTTTCAAATGTGTTTTGAAATGAAGGCAAATTTGTTAAATGTATAACTTGAGCTGTAGTCTTCCAAAAATTTTGAAATTTGGTGGGTAGGCTACTTTATACTTGCTTTAGCTCTGGTAAAAATTTGGGCAGTAGAGCTTAAGTACTTTTCAAGTTATAATGCTATCTTGTTATTTTAGGAAATACTTGAATGAATTTTAGTAATTTTTCTACATGTGCAATGTTCTTATAAATTTTTGGAGAATGTCTTGGTACCTTAGAGTGTCTAAGAAAAATATGAAATCTGTTGTTTGATACTTTTCATTATGATTTGTTATTTATACAAAAATCAGCCTTTTGGGCTTGTGAATTTTGTTTAGGGAGTTTCTGTGAATAATTTTAGTTCAAATTTTTACAGTAGTCTCCTTTTGGGTCAGAGAGTCTCTTGTAATTTTGGTAGAAATTTAGGAGCATTTTACATTTATATTTAAAATTCCACTTAATTAATTAAGTAAATTAAGAAATGAGTATAAATAAATATTCTAGGTGGGCACACCTTACTTTCTGGTGTTTTTGTGACCTATATGAACTTGTGGTAACATTAGTTTGGTCTTAAGGGATGTTTGCCACATAAATAAATATTTAATCCTTGCAATTCTAGGTTTTCTGGACAGCTGGTAGTATTTCTAGGTTTGACCTTTGATAAAGGTGGTTGCTGGAAAACTTGTAAATACCAAAGTTGTAGTAAACTTGATAAACTAGCTTGTGTCAAAATTTGGGAGTATTTGGCTTAGTAGTTTGGGAGTTATTGCTGTTTGTAGTGACAGTCCAGAATTGGCTACTCTCTGTTTAGAGAGGACAGATTCTGGAACTTATGAAATTCGACATGGAAAACTTAGGAATTTAGGGTTGAGGTCTGAAAATGAATTGTAGTGCATTTCTTAAGCTTTCCAGATTGTCTTAGATCATATCTTTTGGAGTTGGGAATCTCCAGTTATGTTAGAAACAAGTTGCTGCTGTCCAGAATGTTTTACTGTGGTATTTTGGTGTTGGATGTGGTAACCTAAGTAATGCTACTCTTGTAAGTGTTAGGTGTTAGGACGTTAACCGAAGAAGAACAGTTATATCTTAGGTTGAGTAGATTAGGTGAGTAATTCTCTTCTGGTGAGGAGATTTGCACCTAATATTTGAAGTGATTTGAGTAGAGCTTTAAGAATGTGGTAATGCATTTCATTCCGAGCATACTGCATCTTTCATTATGCCTCCATAAGATTTATTATGCACTCATGCAATAGGTGTTCCGGAGGGGGTAACGCTCCTCGAATTCGAGCAAGTGATTCCGGAGGAAGTCCAGAACCAGCCGGAGGAGCCAGCAGAACCAGTCGGCGAAGGAGACGCCGCTGAAGACTTGCCAGAGTGCCCTGACCACCGGCCTTCGACCTTTCTCAAAGGCAAGCCCCTGTGCATGCTGAATCCATCATTTTATAAATCTATCTTGAGTGCTTTTAATTGTTTATTGCATTAAGTTATAGGAGTTATATGAAAACACTTGCTGCATTTTACCTGTCCTTGTCCAGATATCGTACTTAATCCTATACTAGGTTTAGGCACGTGTCAATGCTTAGCCCTGCTTAGTACGGTAGAAGTCGGGTGATTTTCGGTCATCCGCGAGATGTAGGAAGGAGTCACGAGTGGCTTTACGGCTATCGTGGATGGAACCATGCTTTAAAATGAAATTGAGACCGGGCGGGAGTTCGATAGTACAGCCGCAAGACACTTCACGTCTTGGGTGTGGAGCTATGTCCGTCTGAGTCGTTTAAGGACCGATTCGCTATACGTCCTTGAGTCATGTTGAACGCAGTCTAACACTTAGTTGGCCGGATAAGTCGTTCCGACCGCAAAGTCGAGTAGTATGGTTCAGGCCGGGAATCGAATGGTAGGTTGCATCTTGGAGAAGAGAAAGGATGTGCTTGGGGACATTGGCGTGAGACCAAGGGGGGTTAGAGTCCCTATCACCTGGCAGAGTGTCGCCCTTGGGGACGCGACATCATTCGGACCCGCGATTCCTGAACTGTACGAAAGATGACCTGAGCAGCCCTCGCCAGGCGTGACTCAGTGAGTGTTAGAAATACCCCTCCAGCTGGATAGGAATTCGATTCGAATCGCCGTCGCTCCCGGTTAGTGAGCACTTGACTTGAGCAGCGGCAACGTAGATCTCATTAATTGAACAGATGGTTAAGTGAATGATACATTGTTGCCACAATTTATACCTGCTATGGATAAAATGTTAATAATTGTTTGATGATACTCAAGTGTATGTGTAGTACAGGTGCTAAGATAGATGACAGGTAAATGCTAAAAATAACTGCTAGTACAGGTTATAAGAGTTTCAACTACTTATGCCTTTATGCAAAATGTGGTGTCAGCTAGCCTCTTGTGTAAGCCTTGCATAATCCTTGGTGTCATTTTATTTCTGGTTTTTGATGGGTAAGTCTAGCTGAGTACATTCCAGTACTCAAGGTTTATTCCCCCCTGTTGTAGATGATATGCTCTATCAAGGCTTCTGCAAGACGTGTCTCCACCCTGCGGGTGACGAAGACTAGATCACTAGGGTGTGATCATCTTTTATGTACTTTCCTCATGCTTTTGCGGGTTGTTGATCAACAAGACTGGCAGTAGTTAAACAACTGGTGTGTGTTATGCTTCCGCTACTTTATAAACCTGGTTTGTAATAATTGCGACTCCGTGTGTGTAAACTTATTTCGGAACTACTTGTGAAATGTAACGTATGATGTTGTATGTTGAATGATGCGATCTTGGTTGTAAGCAAGTTGGTTTGAAATCCTTCGTGGTTTCGATTGACTACCGGGATTATATGGGCTCAAGTTCGAAAATTTGAGCGCTTCGGTGCTTGTTTTTGTACTTGTGCTCTTATAATTTGGTCGGTTCTGTTACACGGTGCGCCCGCACCCTGGGTGCAGCCACACCCTAGGCTAGCCCAGTGGCCACCACCTTGCTCTAGTGGGCTATTGGCTAGGCTTGGAGGGTTCCCACGCCAGTGTTCTCGGTCCAATTACAAAGTTGAGTGGGCTTTTGTATTTGTTTTGCATGCATATGTATTCTAGAAAATGTATTTTGTTGTTTTTCGTGTTTGTGCCTGCAAAACATGTTTGTACCAAAACTTGTGGAAATGTTAGTTATAAAGCCCTATGTCTAAGTTTTGGTAGTCATATTTCCTTTATTATATTCAAATGTTAGCAATATAAATGTGTGTTAAGAACCGCCAACAAGCTCCCCCACACTTAGTCTTTTGCTCGTCCTCGAGTAAAGTTCTAAGTACTAAGCGGGTTCATCTCCTTGATGTGTCTACCAAAGTATCATGGGTAATTGAAAAATGGAATAGCTTAGATTCAAATCTTCTTACTGCAATCATGCTCAGAAACTTGGGTTTTGTATGATTTCAAAAACTTCCATGTGACCCCTATTGAGAGTCATTTCATGCTCACATTTAATAACTTTCAGGTGGTTAGATGAGCCACCTTTAGGCACGTTTGAATGTGTGTTGGCGTTTCTTAATGCAATCACCAAGTAAGGAGGTTTTAAGTCCTTTCTAGGTAACGACGCTAGAAACGCCAGTTGCTGGTCCTCGACACCATTACTAAGATTTTGTTAATCTTAGCAACGCCGCCAAGGAACACCAACTACGATAGTTCTGAATGATCATAGAACGAGTCCGCAAGCACACGGAATTATCATTGTAATATTTCACCCGGAAGTATTTAGGATATCGTTATTTATATTTTTCCAAAGGAAGGCATGGTGTTAAGATTCTAGCATGGATATGAATAGGATAACATGACTGTATACTAGACCAATACTCAATACAGGGGTGAGCCATGATAGGTTTTAAGATAGTGTGACACACATTTGGGCCAACTGTTGGGCATTCTTAACGTCATTACCAAAAGTAGACTTAGTTTTCTAATTCTGATAACGGCGCCAAAAATTCCAAACCTATCCCTCGTGCCACTTAAGCCAAGTTGTCATCCCCAGCATGACATGAGAGACGCGATATTGAAATATGCAACTGCTCTTCTAAATAAATAATAAATAAGATCTGCAAGCGCACAGATTAACACCGATGTAGCATTTTAACCGGGAAGTATTCCAGGTATCGTTATTTATATTTTTACCACTGGGAAGGGATTACTAACATCAATGTTGATTATGGAATGGAATATAGGAATGAGTATCAATCATTGCATGTATAAGTGAGAGCATTCATCTATCTCTTGCATACAGGGGTAAGTGTCACATAAAATATAGATAAAGTATGAATGGTGACAAAGATAATTAATCTGATCAGCTAGCCACATATAATAATGATAAGCACCTCAACAGATATTCTAGCAAGTCATTAGCATGGTATTAGGACGAACTACAAGGATATTTCCTAAGTTATTCTTAACTATAAAGTCTAGCATATCATAGTTAGTGCAAGTACACTTGGCAATCATTGCGAGAAAGGACTACGCCCATGCATAGTGATATTATCAAGGAAGATGAGAAACATAGCAATCACTCCCCCGTAATAATGTTGCTCTGCCTGCCTTACACACGGGAGGGGGACTATATAAGAACCAACGAAGCTGTCACCATCGCGGACCACCCCACGATCCGGCATATAAGGTGCAATCGCAGATAAATATGGTCTAAGCACCACGCCTACACAATATTTATCATTTACCCATGGATCCGATGGATAAACGCTATACGATCCTAAACATGTATATAATTCCAATCTAACTAAGCCAAGCGTATAACTACGATAAACTAAGAACAATATAATCGCAAACATAAACAAGTAGAGCATAGTCATAATCAATATATTGAAATAGAATAAAGTTGTATTCATAATATTGAAGAACAAAGATGAACAATGAAGAACAGTAGAGGAATTACCAAGAATCCTCTTGACAGATCCGGAAACCAATCGAAGATTGACTCCTTCTAGTTCTAATCCTATGTAGCTATGCTATACTAGAGATCTAGTTGATGTGGTGGCTCTAGGGCTTGATCAGAGACTCTCCTCCTGAGATTAGGGTTTGAACAATGAGAATGAGGGAGTGCCTCCTCCAGGGGCCAGGGGTCCTGCTTATATAGCCCCCTCAAGTGAACGTGGGCCGTCGGATCAAACCGACATTAATCGCACGGTTTTCCTTGATCCCTTAGGTCGGTGGAGCATAATCTGCGAGACGGAGCCTGATTGGCTCTCAGGCCAGGGCAGCCGCCCTAGGGGGCAGGGCGAGCGCCCTGCCTCCGGGCCCGTTCGGCCTCCCGTTCAATCTCGTGGCTTCTGGAGTCTTCTGGATGATAGAAAATCGGTGAACATGTTATTATCTCTATGTGAACCCGACGTGTGGGCCTTTCCTCCGTATTTTCTGATAACCCCCTGCAGAAACAGACAAACACCAAAACTCATGGAATTCTGTCAGATAAAACCCTAAGTCTAGGTGTTGGTTGCATTTGGATCCTTTTCTTTATTTATTTAATAACTATATTTGGTACTTAAGGACCGTTAACAAACTCCCCCAAGCTTACCTCTTGCTCGTCCCTGACAAGGATAGACTCATTATGGATCAGATGTTGCTGCAACGCCTTTGAACGTTGACGGTACATATGCTTTCAAATAAGGTCTCATCCCTGAATTAGAGTAAACTGTCAAGACTTAAAACTTACTCATTTTACCTTTCACCATGGGGCTTGCAACCGTCACCTGCATCTTGAGTGGTTAAAAGATAGAACGGTCTAGTCAAACGCCATGTCTCTTATTCTTGATCAGCTATAGCTCTGGAGTTTTTTGCAAATTTTCAAATAAAACTCAGAGATTCCTTGTATGACTCTCTCGGGTCTCTCTTTTGTGGTATTTCTGGATCCTTACCAAGGCAGTAATGGTATATGCCTTCTCTCTCAAAGTATGTGGTATTTATGGTATAAGGCGTAGTGACATTGCCTTCTCTCTCACCCTACTCTAATAAGGCTTTGATATCTGGAGCTCATAGGTGGGAGATACAGTATACATACTCATAGAACATTTATTGCATAGTCAAACCATGGATCCAGAGAAACAAGTCAATAAGTCAAATCAAGATGTGCATGTGTGGTGAATGAGTGGTGTATGGTGATAACAAAAGTCTAATGCTCTTTTTGAGGGAATACATACCTTTCTTGCTTTTTGAAACTTTTGAGGGGAATGAGATGCTTTGTATTTTCTCTTCTTTTTTTTCTTTTTTCTCTCAGGTGGGTATCTTGTACCCCTAATTCTACTGTCGGACACTTGCCCATTTTTACCTCTCGTCTCACTTTTTCTTTCTTCGAGGTTCCGAGTACTTGCTCCTTTTTATTTCCTCGTTTTTATATTTTTTTAGAGCAATCTCCCTCTTTTGAAAATATAGCAAGTGGTAGTAGAAATGACTTGAGCATTAACTTCACAGGGAATAACAGGAATGGGATAATGTTTTTGGCTATTCTCTCCCGGGTCAGGAGTAGAATAATTTTGGGTGAATCTGGAGATGGAAATGAGTGGATATATGTGGATGCGTACTTCCGGAGTAGAAGCAGCATGTATGAGTGAACGTGCAAGTAAATCTTGATTTTAACCACATGACAAGTTCCTAAGGGTCTACACAGCTCGACCACACTCAATGCCCATAAGCAGTAAGTAGTAAAAGTGCGGCTCTTATTCTAACAAGCATGTATATATAGCTGTGGTAGGAATTTAAACTCTCGTCATACAGGAACTCATCATGCAACATTTTAAAGATTTTCAAAGATAAAATTCTCCAGAATTCTAGCATCTCTAGGAACAGATAAACAGCAGCTCAACCTTCCCATATCATATCTATTAACAACTTAGACTTTAGATCAAGTTCTCTTCCCACTAGTTCAGGTTTAGAGCCAGTTTTAAATTATAACAGTTATGTCTAAACTAGAGAGAGAACAAATTTGAAAAATAGGCAGAGCAACTATTCATCATATCCATGCTAGAGTTTTATTTTCAAGATTCAGTTTAGCATAGCTACTTTATTTATTTATTAAACTAAGCAAATATATATAAACACAAAATATTTATTTGGGTTTTCATGATTATGCATCTTTTTATTTTAATAAAGCATAGGTATAACTGTAGATAAAAATACTTATCGGGATAAATGGGAGTGCTCTCCCCCAAGCTGGATCTTGACGTAATTTCTTCTGATGTAGCTAGCAGGTGCAGAGGTGTATTTGAATGTCGGCAGCACCCTGACAGCGATTAGGATGTCCTCCATCTGCTAGTCTTCCTGAATTCTGTGGAGCTCAAATAGACAACAAAGCTTCGTGGAACTTGATTAAGCGTTAGCATAAATATCTAGCCTTTATCATGTTTGAGCTTCCTTGGTAAATGTCACTCTCTATTTTTATTTTCATTTTTATAGAACAGAAAAAATATATATTATTTTTTTTATGCCACCACAGTGAATGTACTTATGGGTTTTATGCCACTCGCATACTCACATGGGGCTTACCATTTTTAACATTTTTTTAAGACAGAAAGAACATGATTAACTAAGCAATAATTAAAGGGAAAATGATAACTACCAAGTTTACCTCTTGGCATGGCGTTCGGTGTTTTTAAGTCCTCCGAACAGGACTTCTTTTCTTCTTAGTTGTCCTAGGATTTGGGTGGCGTAGACGGTGGTTCCGGCAGCGCCTCCTCTTCTTATGTAACTGTCTTCGCCTTCCATACCCGACTTGGTGCTTCGGTCTCCTGTTGTGTATCCTCGGGCCTTATGACCTCTCCTTCATAGTCTACCCATACGTCCTTGATGGTTTGCCTCCTTTGGTTATAGTTACGTCGCCTTCTTCTTGTCCTGACCTACTTAGAATCTTCAACTATATAGTTAGGGTCATTAAAGTAGCGGTGTACCTTCTCAGAGGGGAAATGCATATGGACTTCTCCGGTTCCAATGTAGATGATTGCTTTGACGGTGCCTAGGAACGGTCTTCCTAGGATGATGGGTGGATCGTACTCGTCGTCTCCCATGTCAATGACCTGAAAGTCTGTATGGACAAAATGATCGTTAATTTTAACAGGGACATCGGTTACTATACCTTCGACCTTTCGGGATGTCTGATCTGCCATCTGGAGCTGAGTGTATGTTGGTTTTAAGGGCATGGTTCCGTACAAGAGCTGATAGGTGACTGTGGCCATTATGTTGACGCCTGATCCAGTGTCGCAGAGCGCCTTCTGAAAGGAGTATCCATTGATTAAGCACTCAATGCTTGGCATACCTGGGTCGTCCTTCTTGATTAGGAACAGTGACTTGGGTCGTCGGTCTTGACCTCCTTGAACTGTAGTGACCATCTTAGCTGATTCGATCCATCCTTGGTTGTTCTTGTTCTGCTTGTTCCTCCTGTTGGTCCTCTTCCTTGGTTCATGTTGGGGTTGCTCTGGGATTTGTGTAATCTTGTTCTTGAAGGAAAACGTCTCCTTCCTCCCCTTGATATTGAAGTTGATCTTCGCAGCGCTGGCGTAGATGACAGCTCCCGAGGTGTTCAGGAATGGCCTTCCCAGAATAACTGGTGACCTCTCATCGGACCTGGTCTCTATCACCACGAAGTCAGCTGGAGCGTACGAGGTACCAACTCGGACACACATGTTCTTTAATATTCCTTTAGGAAAGCTTAGTGTCCGATCTGCAAGCTGCAAACACATAGTTGTTTCTGATAAAGGATATGTAAAGAATTTTTCATAGAGTACCCTGGGCATAATGTTGACGCTGGAGCCAAAGTCACAGAGTGCTTCTGGGAAGTCCACCATGCCGATGGAGATCGGGATGACGGGGCGTCCTGGATCGCCTCTCTTGACTGGCAGAAGGTCATTATGTACTTCGACAGCGGGATTACTCCAATAGTTACCTGCATCAAACATGTCTACAAGATTTGCAGATTCTAATCCTTCCGGTTGTGATGGTATACCGGGGTTAGTAGCAGGAACAGCAGCAGCTATTTGAATTAACTGAGATTCAATCATTTTATTAAAGCTAATTTGGTTTTTGATGGCAGTAGAGAAATTATCCATTCTATTATTTATATTTTCTAGTATTTTATCATTGGATGCCAATTTCTTAGACAAGTTATCCATTAGCTTTCCTTGATTAGACACTAACTCTCTAAGGGGTGGAAAATTATTATTGTTGTTGTAAGAGTTATTACCTTGATAATTACCTGAGTAGTTACCTGAGTAGTTAGGCCTCTGTTGATTCCAACCTTGATTTTATTGAGGACGGTTGTAGTTGTTGTTGTTGTTGATGTACCTTGCATCCTCAAGCATCTCAGGGCAGTGATTGCCTGAGTGTCCAGTATCTCCACATTCCTCACAAGTCATGTGAGAGTCGTAGACGTTCATGACTTCTCTTTTGTCTCCAGCTTTGTCATCGAGCTTTTTCATGAGTAGGTCTAGCTTTGCAGACAGCATGTCTACCTCCTTGAGCTGGTGCATACCTCCACCCTTCTTGCGTGTTTGGATCCTCTCTTCGTTCCAACCTTGGTTGGACGCCATCTTTTTCACAAGGGCTGTAGCTTGTGGTATGGTGAGTGATAGAAATGCGCCTCCAGCTGCAGCATCCATGGTCTCACGAGCACTAGTGATGAGCCCATGATAGAAAGTCTGCATAAGTAGCCAGCTCTCCATTCCATGATGGGGACATTCTAGGATGTAATCTTGAAAGCGCTCCCATACTTCTGGAACGGATTCATTATGTTGTTGCTGAAAACTTGTAATCTTCCCACGGAGAGCATTGGTCTTGCCCATGGGAAAGAACTTAGCCAGAAAGTTCATAGAGCAGAGTGCCCACGTAGTGTTCTTATCCTTCGTCGCGTAGAACCACTGCTTCGCTCTCCCCAATAGTAAGAATGGGAAAAGGCGAAGTAGTATGGCGTCTCTGGGAACATCTAATAAAGTGAATGTGCTGCAAATCTCCAGGAAGTGTTGGAGATGAGCACTTGCATCTTCGTGCGGCTTCCCACAAAACTGGTTGGCTTGTACCATGTTGATGAGCCCTGGCTTGAGCTCAAAGTTCTTGTCGATGGCCGCGGCAGGTCCAGTGCGGATGTTGTCCGTAGTGGGAGCTGAGAACTCGCGGATCGTCTTGTTCGTCATGGCTGCGAACTCTGTTGACAAATTCCGGATGAAACTTCGGCGGTCTTCTGGATTGGATGAAGTGTTGCGTCGAAGTGTTGACTTCTTGAGCTTGGCTCTTGCCCCTCTGATTAATGCTTCGGGGTTGTCAACAAAATTTTCTGGAAGATGTCCTCTATTCATACATCACCCTGCAAAACAATAAGAATGGAAAAAATACAGGGGTAAATCTGTATGGGAGAATTGATGATCTCAATCACTTAATGATGCGAATGATGACTCAAATTCCGTATTCATTCCTTGTTAGTAAATCAACCTTCCCCGGCAACAGCGCCAAAAATGCTTGTTGGGCATTCTTAACGTCATTACCAAAAGTAGACTTAGTTTTCTAATTCTGATAACGGCGCCAAAAATGCCGAACCTATCCCTCATGCCACTTAAGCCAAGTTGTCATCCCTAGCATGACATGAGAGACGCGGTATTGAAATATGCAACTGCTCTTCTAAATAAATAATAAATAAGATCTGCAAGCGCACAGATTAATACCGATGTAGCATTTTAACCGGGAAGTATTCCAGGTATCGTTATTTATATTTTTACCACTAGGAAGGGATTACTAACATCAATGTTGATTATGGAATGGAATATAGGAATGAGTATCAATCATTGCATGTATAAGTGAGAGCATTCATCTATCTCTTGCATACAGGGGTGTCACATAAAATATAGATAAAGTATGAATGGTGACAAAGATAATTAATCTGATCAGCTAGCCACATATAATAATGATAAGCACCTCAACAGATATTCTAGCAAGTCATTAGCATGGTATTAGGACGAACTACAAGGATATTTCCTAAGTTATTCTTAACTATAAAGTCTAGCATATCATAGTTAGTGGAAGTACACTTGGCAATCATTGCGAGAAAGGACTACGCCCATGCATAGTGATATTATCAAGGAAGATGAGAAACATAGCAATCACTCCCCCGTAATAATGTTGCTCTGCCTGCCTTACACACGGGAGGGGGACCATATAAGAACCAACGAAGCTGTCACCATCGCGGACCACCCCACGATCCGGCATATAAGGTGCAATCGCAGATAAATATGGTCTAAGCACCACGCCTACACAATATTTATCATTTACCCATGGATCCGATGGATAAACGCTATACGATCCTAAACATGTATATAATTCCAATCTAACTAAGCCAAGCGTATAACTACGATAAACTAAGAACAATATAATCGCAAACGTAAACAAGTAGAGCATAGTCATAATCAATATATTGAAATAGAACAAAGTTGTATTCATAATATTGAAGAACAAAGATGAACAATGAAGAACAGTAAAGGAATTACCAAGAATCCTCTTGACAGATCCGGAAACCAATCGAAGATTGACTCCTTCTAGTTCTAATCCTATGTAGCTATGCTATACTAGAGATCTAGTTGATGTGGTGGCTCTAGGGCTTGATCAGAGACTCTCCTCCTGAGATTAGGGTTTGAGGAATTGAGAATGAGGGAGTGCCTCCTCCAGGGGCCAGGGGTCCTGCTTATATAGCCCCCTCAAGTGAACGTGGGCCGTCGGATCAAACTGACATTAATCGCACGGTTTTCCTTGATTCCTTAGGTCGGTGGAGCATAATCCGCGAGACGGAGCCTGATTGGCTCTCAGGCCAGGGCGGGCGCCCTGCCTCCGGGCCCGTTCGGCCTTCCGTTCAATCTCGTGGCTTCTGGAGTCTTCTGGATGATAGAAAATCGGTGAACACGTTATTATCTCTATGTAAACCCGACGTGTGGGCCTTTCCTCCGTATTTTCTGATAACCCCCTGTAGAAACAGACAAACACCAAAACTCGTGGAATTCTGTCAGATAAAACCCTAAGTCTAGGTGTTGGTTGCATTTGGATCCTTTTCTTTATTTATTTAATAACTATATTTGGTACTTAAGGACCGTCAACATACTGTAAGTTGAGTTGACTTGCAGCATAACAACTTTGTCAGGCTAACTTTCATCTGAGGCTTCCTCTTTGGGATCAAACAGCAACTCTAAGATAGGAAATCTATTGTTTGACACTTCTCAAATTGCTTTCGAATATTCTTCAACACTTTGTCCAATAAAGTTATGGACAAACCGTTTGTGGCACCTAAGGGCACAAGGATGTTGATCGAAACTAGGGCATGCTTTCTCTAATTCTTCACCGCAGCTGATTCAACACCTTGCACTATTTGTGTGATTGTCCAAGACAGAATTGACTTGATTACAATGGCTCTAGAAGATAGAATATCTCTCAAGTTGTTGGTTATTGCTCTGTAAGACATAGCCTTCGTAGCTATCAAAGAGTCGTTACCTAGCTGGAGATTAACCTTCCTATTGGTAACTAATCAGTTGTCTCTCAACACTAAAAAGTTCCAAATCTTCACTCTTGACCACAACAACTGTGGTTGACGTAGAACGAATGGTTGCCCTCGAGGTCAGTGGATAAGGAGTCACACCAGAGATGGTTGATTTCGATTGTATGGTCATTATGCACCCAAGATTGCGACTTGGATAGCTCCGGTCATATGCACAATGTGACAATCGATTCTCATCCCATAGATAACTTGTCCAACATTAAGTGTTGTGTGTCCTTTTTATCCAACAGAGATGAGATACTTTGCTCACTAGATGGTGGTTTTCAGTATTGGGACAACTAAGTAGAGTCGCTTGTCTACCACCTATTGCAGTCTGTTAATGTTTATGTCGGTGACCTATTCTTCAAAGGTTATCCTCTTAGCAACTTCAGAAGGAAACTCCACTACTTTTGGTCTAAGATATGGATCTTACGATACGATATGGAGAGGTAACCAAGAAAGGAACACGAGAAAATAACACATCGACTGTCGTTTCATAATGGATCATGACTAGAAACCGTGATACCAACGTGTGCCAAGCAGCCAGCCATGTGTCTGCAGCCACAGGAGGCCCTTGGTTTCGTCGCGGCACCATCAGCTGCTACTCATAACACCATTACCCAACGCACAACGAAAGTGAAATTTCTAGTGCCACCAATGAGTTGTAAGAACAAGCACCATACAAGGAGGGATAGCAAGCAAAGATAGTCACAAGGTTTAGAATCGACAGGGAAGCTATTCGCCGATCAAAACACCTCATAAGGGAACATAGCTCAATTGTCGAACGCGATTTTTGCATAATTCCACGAACACCTGGTGTCGACTAAGGAAACTACTAGAATTAAATAATAGAGATTCGATCATGTTGAGCAACAACATGAGATCAAGACTGATAAACATCTCGAGACTTGGGAAGGTTGAGGATGGATTAAGCAGACTTCAAGGGCGAAAACCGATATGTAGTCAGAGATTGAGTTGATAAGGTAGATGCATGAATTTGCAAGCACACGATTTAGAGGCCATAGCAGAGAGACGTTATGTCACACTAGCTAACCTTTGAGAGAGGTAACCGGAAGGTCCAACATGGATTTGGGTACGGTCTCCACAACTGGCAACGTACGAACTATGATCAAAGGCTAGCGTTAATGGAAGTTAACTTGGTGGGTCAGTTGACAAGGGTCTTCACAAAAAGAGTTGCAAAATATCCACGGCTTATGCAAACATATAGGAGAACTAAACTTTGGACTTTCAGTCAAGCAAAGGCATGGATATAAACATTTAAGGGCTAACCACTAAGTCTAGAGGCTCAGGCTCCTAAGATAGAGAACCTAATGGAAGACAACAACCATATAATTACGTATGTGAACTTTATTCTAGGATAAAGCTATGTGACCCTCGTATGCTCACTAAGGACAAACGAGGTGACAACTAGGGCACTACCTAGATAACAAGCATACATACACGCATCATAACTTCAAGGAAACACATGAAGAAGCTTAAACAAATGACTCAAGCAACTATTACCAAGCAAAAAGCTTGCACATAGCAATCATTACTAATCACTAGGCCCACCCCTAACAAGCTTTATCTAAAGCAAGAACTAACTACAAGTTTAGTCCAAACAAACGTTAGTTAAGGTAGCTAACATAGTATGTTCAAAGAATCTGGATGGCGGCACACTAGTTACTTGTTTCAACCATAACTAAGGTTGTAGACATCCCAAAAAGGTGATCATAGACTTTCTAGAAAGCTTAGGAAGAGGACTACACTTTAGTTAATCATACCAAAAGCAAATTCTTAGATTAACATGACCAAAAATGCTAATGTTTCAGATCTGTACCAATATGGACAGAAAACTGACAAGAACTTCAAAAATGCAAAACTAGAGTTCTAGGGACACAACAAGGCTGAGCCTTAACTTTATGTAAAGATTATTAAGTTGTCCATAACTTTCTTATTATCATATTAAGATGATTCTACAGCTAACAAGGCCAAACAAGACAAAGAAGACATCTCTGCCTAGATTTGGACAGATTCCGTCATTCCACTTTATAAGCTCATAACTAGAAATTTAGACCACCAAAATTAGTGCTATAGGACACTTTGGAAAGCTTAGAAAAAGTACTACACTTCTTCTATTATCTCCAAGACTTGATTCCATATGCACACAGGTCAAACAAACCAAACATTCAGATCTACTCAGAGCATAAGCAAAACCTGATAGTAAACTTCTAAAATTCATAACTCCCAAACCATAAGGCCTAGTGTCATAAGATTTTAGGACAAGCTAGATGAGTAAGTTAGCTACAACTTTGGTATTCTCCATAACTACAGAAAACAACATTATGACTATGAAAGTATCACTACAACAGAAAACGTTCTAGCAGCCAACATTCGACAAGCAAAACAAAGCTTGCCTTTGTTCTACTTAACAAGAGAGTGTACAAACATGTTATTCTAGTAGCTCTAAATTTTGTTACCTTAGACCAACATGAATTTAATTCATTCATGAGAATCCATAATTACTTAAGTGAGGTCTAAAGCATTGGCAAACGCTTGGGTGAACAGCATATCCATCACTTTGCTAAGCTAGAAGATAACTCTAAGTTCAAGCATGTAGCCACACTTATTTCTAGTAAGGCTAAGCACACATTTTTATCAAGCATTTCCTATTCAAGCAACATGGAACAAAGCATTCTTGTTTGACTCCACACAAGGAAGATAGTATACCACATCACTCACAAATTACTCATCATTTGAACAAGGGTGAGAGGAGCATAGCTATGCATAAAGCAACAATCATGATAATGCATGCTTCGTCCTATTCGTCCTCATAAGATTGTCAACCTAAGGTGGCGATCACGTTCTATGTTGGTGGCATAACACGCACTCTCTCGATATATATCTAGTCGTTAGCTACAGTCAACTTACATATTCGTGGTTAGCGTACCTGCATAAAAGTTTCATTGCAGCCCAACATTTCCCAATATAGCACAATGAAAGCAGAGAAGTAAAATTCTAAGTACTCCCATGTACATATACCCCCGTATATATACATGTAGCACCAAAACTACCCGAATCATCAATCACCCACAATTAAGTACCTTCATATATACATGTGTGTAACATGTAAATAATCCAGTAACCAAAACTAGCTCTCCCCTAGACCGTTGGTTGGACGGTCATGCTCTCACAACTCACACTTACCTGAGCGTAGGTGCGATGTTGTATAAAAGTAAACTAGCGACATATATGGTTATTTCATATATGAAGGCTACCTCTAATCTGACACACCGGGTAGTATAGTGTGGGAGAGTTATTACACATACATACCTTGGCCTGTGCGTAGATGCATAAATGAAAACCCCCCAAGTTAGTACTTATATAAACCACCTAATAATCCTTATATGGGCAATAAGGAAATTGACCACTGGCATATTAGGTTTATAATTCATATTTCATAAACCTATATATAGCTATAAGTTGATAAACTGATTTTATAAAACAAAACCTTTGTTTTAAATACACATATGACAAGTTTAATGTTGAATCTTTCTCCGATACCAGCTGTAACGGAACCATCCAAATTATAAGAGCACAAGTACAAAAACAATCACCGAAGTGATCAAATTCTCGCACTTGAGCCCATATAACTCCGGTAGTCCAGTGAAATCACGAGGGATTTCAAACCAACCAACATACAAGCCAAGATCGTAGTGATTCAACATAACAAGTCACATGTTACAACCATTTCACAAGTAGTTCAATATACATCGGAGTTCAACATAGTTATTACAACTTAAGTTCAAAAGTAGCGGAAGCAAAGTAATTTGAAACTAACAACACCATTATTTAAAATACATGCCAGTACTAAAGTCGACTTCCCACAAAAGCATTAGAGAGAAGATAACTCAGAAGGATCATGCCCGTGATCACACTCCGCCTCTACGGCAGGAGCCAACCAACTCTTGCAGTCGCCATGATACATCACAACCTGCAACAAGTGGGGATAAAACCCTGAGTACGAGAAGGTACTCAGCTAGACTTACCCGTCATAAACCAGAAATAAAGTGACACCAAGGATCATGCAAGGCTGATATAAAGTGGGCTAGCTTGACAATATTTTGCATAAAAAGCTTAATATGGATAAGTAATCATTAATGCTTAAGCATCAAGTTAATTATCATTAACCTATCATCTATATTAGAACCTGTACTAGAGCACTCACTTTATTATGAGCAAACAATATTAACCATAGCAGGTATAAATTGAGGCAACCTTTCCATCGTTATCCAATTAACCATCTGTTCAATTTAATGGAATTTAATTTGCCGCTGCTCAAGTCAAGTGCTCACTAACCGGGAGCGACGGTGATTCGAATCGAATTCCTATCCAGCTGGAGGGGTATTTCTAACACTCACCGCGTAGGCCCCTGCCAGGGTCGCACAAGCCACCTTTCGTACAATTCAGGAGTCGCAGGTTCGAATGATGCCGCATCCCCAAGGGCGACACTCTGCCAGGTGATAGAGACTCTAACCCCCCCTTGGTCTCACGCCAATGTCCCCAAGCACATCCTTTCTCTCCTCCAAGATGCGACCTACCATTCGATTCCCGGCCTGAAACGTATTACTCGGTTTCGCGATCGGAACGACTTATCCGGCCAACTAAGTGTTAGACTGTGTTCAACATGACTCAAGGACGTACAGCGAATCGGTCCTTAAACGACTCAGACGGGGATAGATCCACACCCAAGACCTCCATACCTTGTTGCTTCGCTATCGTCATCCCGTCCGGTCTCAGATCATTTTATTAACACATGGTTCCATTCCACAATAGTAAATATAGCCAACTGTGCCATATATGAATATTCCTATATCTCGCATGTGACAGGAAATCACCTGACTTCTACCGCTTAAAGCAGGGCTAAGCATCTATTCGATCCTAGTCTATATAGGATTCAAGGATTCATATAACTGGACAAGTAATGATATAATGCAGCAAGGGTTTTCAACCAACTCCTATCACTTAATGCAACAATACTTATAACATATATAGAATTAATTGCTTTGAAGATAGGAGGCTTATAATGCTCCGGGGCTTGCCTAGGATCCGACTCAAGTTAGAGTATGTCAGATGAATTCGCTTGGTGAGCATCCTCCCATCTATCACTTGTCCGGTCCTTCTATCTTCGGGATGGATCCACCAACTCCATCTTCGGGTTTGGTTCCACAAAAGGTCCTTCATACGCTTCAGCTAGCGTACCTAAATGAGATGCAAGATGCAAGTGTATGAATATATGGGAATGCAATAGATGATGCATCACACACTAAACAAGGCGAGTACAAGGTTACGCTAAATACACATAAGCACTTTACATCGCTTAAATAAACATCACACCACCTATTATGCTAAGATAGCAAGGGAAGCAATACCAAACATAACTTAAGATTTACAAAGCCTCAGGTGTACTAACTTCATCACCATGGATATGAATCACACTTAATAACAAGCAAGCAAAGTAACCAAGCATCCATGTATTTTCAACAATTCTAGACATACATGCAGTAGCTGAGTAAATCAATCATATCTGGAGTTCTACAAATCCAAATAACTTGCAAAAAGACATTATAGAAAGCTTATGAAATTGTCTACAATTCATTTAATATCACCTAAGCCTGATTCCCAAGTTTATTAGGTCTAAAAGATGAAACTACAGAATCTGGTCTGCTCCAAACAGAGAGCAACCAAATCTAGGACCTGACTTTAAACATCTATAACTCAAAAACTACTTGACCAAATGATACCAAATTTTCACAAAATCTAGATACATAAATATCTACAACTTTTGTATAAATAAGTTTAACAACAAAGCACAATATCATGAAAAACTTTGCTAAGTTTCCAGATCTGTCCAGAAACCTCATTTGTAAGAAATAATTATTAACTTATGTTGCAAACATATAATTGGATAAAACCAACTTTACCAATATGTCACACATCACTAATAAACACCAGAAAACATAGTGTCTATTGCTAAATAAATTATTTTAATACATTTCTTAATTTATCTAAATAATTAGGTGGAATTAGGAACACATATCAAAAGTGCACAATAAATTCTACCAAAATTACAGTGGCCTACATATGCTCCCAATAGTTTACTGTACAAATTTCAAACCATTTGGACATATATATCAACCTCTATGAAAAAGACAAATGGCTAATGCAAGAATTCATGTGAGAGCAAGATGAATCAATAACTCACTCATACTACAACTAAAATTCATGAAATTTTTACCACACATCAAACATCACATGAGTAGCATGCCAAAAAAAATTTCACTTCATTTGGAGCCCTATATTTACAGTTATGAAAATGACAAATACAACTATCATTGAAAACCTAATCTGAAAAATCTATTTTTACAGCAAAAACATTAAACTAAAACATGCCATATTATAGATCCACTGCATAGATAATTTCACAAGGATTCCAAAAAGTCCTCATTTGCTATTTTACGAATTTTCTATGATTTACTATGCCTTTTCAAAAATCAGCAAAAACTACCACAAAAAGGTCCTTTTGGCACTATTCACTTGAGTCTGTCGGTTTGCACTTAGACCCCTAACTTTAGTCGAATTTGAGCGCGAGGTCCCTGGTCGGGATTTACAGAGAGGGGTCGCCGGAGCTTGCTGCTCCGGCCAGAGGAGGCCACGCCGGCGGCAATGGAGTGGCGGCGGAGTACGGGGTGGCCCTCTCGCACCCGTTGGTATGCTCAGCTTCGCCCGAGGCGGACCAAGGCGGCTCGGCCACGTGAGCTGAGCAGGACGGCGGCAGCTGCTCCGCCGGCGAGCAGCGGCGAGCGACGCTATCGGAGGGGGCTGGTGGTGGCGGCGCGGACTGTAGAACGCGATGACGCGGTTGGCTCGGGCAAAGGAGGGAGAATAGCGCTGCCGTGGAGCTCCGCAGTGGCCGACAATGGCGGTCACGTCCGCGACCGCCATCAGCAGCGCGAGCAAGGGAGATGGGGAGCGCGAAGAGAGGGCAAGCGAGCGAGAGGGAGCAGCTCCAGGCACTTCTCCACATCGAGGCGAGGGCGAGGAGGTGGCAGGAGCATGCAGCAGCGGCACTTCTCCACATGGGGGGCACGCTGCTCTGCTTGGTCACCACGTCCCGGACACGTGGTGTGTGGTGAAGTGGCCGGCGTGGGGTGCCGTTTTGGGCGGCTTCCAGGCCGAATCATCGAATGGGCCAAAAAAAGAAGTTTGACGCCCACGTGAAGCTCTCCAACTTTTATTTAGTCACTCAGGTCATTAGGGCAATAGATTAGATTAGAAGATAATTAGTGACCAACATGATAGTGTCAGTGCATTGACAGTGCTGAGCAAAAATCCAACTTGATGGTCAAAACAAAGTCAAATTGATGCCGTCTTTTTACATGCTCTTCTCCATAATGTCTACTCCAGCTTTTGTATTTGCCTCAACTTGAGTTTCTTAACAAAAAATGGAGAACGCGGAATGCCAACGTGTCGATGTCGAAAGGTAACAAAGTAAACTTTTGCTCTTTTCGGAATTGTTTTCAAAGATCCAAATGAACTCTAAACTTGATGAGACCTGATTCATTGGCTCCATCATGAAAAGTACTTCAACTCCTAGTAAGGAATTAAATTGAGCTACCACATAAATTTAGAAGATACAATTGCATGAACATGTCAATTTTCTGCTGTCAATCTAGGTAGAATATTTCATGGGCCTTGAAAAACAGCAGCTGATTCAAACTTGTGAACTCTATTTGACTAGGTTAGAGGCCAAACTAACTCTTGACCATTAAACAAAGTTTGTTCTACATAAGATGGACTAGAACTTTTCTTTAAGGTCAAACCTCATAACTGGTACAGAAGTCAAACTTCTACTTTGGTCAAAGTAGCAACTCGATAAAGCCTAAACTAGGGTTTTGGGCCAATCAGGGCATTTTCTTGACATTTGCTCAATATGAACCCTTCATGACTTTTGTTGTAGAGTTCATCTAGAGTCATTTGGTCAAGTTTTCATGATTTAGTTGATGATCTATAGTTCCATTAACTTAATGGTGCAAATTCCAATAGGAATGGAACTTATCATTTCATGTGACTTTTTGATTCTAAATTTCATGAAACTTTTCTAGGGATCAATATGGATAGGTACTAAGGTGAGACACATGAAGATATTGTAATAACACCACCCAAGAATATATCTTAAAAAGGGGCCTATATGTAAAGCAATGGTGCAACCTCCAACTTTAGTTTAGGCTCATCTTCATAGGTTGATCTTGACATTATCATCTCCACTTAATCTGTCATGTTTGAGCTCAAACCCACTGTTTAGTGAGTGAAAAACACCTGGGGTGTTACAGCCCTCCCCACTTAAAAGAATCGTGTCCCAAGATTCGGAATGGAAGACCTTTTAAGGAAGAGAGGCACTTTATCTAGTTCCCAACATCTGCTATAGCATTCAGCTATAAAGCTTCAACATCGGTGAACAATTTGGCTAAAGGCACTTCTGATATTTACTCTTCATGGTAAAATTTGTCTGAAGAATTTCCTTCATTGAGTTTCATGAAGCATTGTTACTTTGGGAGGAATCCTAGATAGCACAGTACTGCATTCTCAATGTACGGAGATCATTTGATCCATGAGCGAACCACTAACAAGTATCTGACTCTCTAATGAACACAACATAGGCCATATGAACTTGACACTAGACCGAAATATTTAGAAGTATACTCATTGAAATGACTCTATGTTCACAAAGTTTGAAAAGCAGTCCTCTACCAAAATGGCTTGAGCACAACCTTCCAAAAGGGTGAGATCATAGACGACAAATATACTCTGAGGCTATAGGATACTGACTAACCAATAGACAGGGTCGTTATATTGGTGACTTAGACGCTCATGGATAGATCGGCGGTTGGCTTGAGATTTCCTAAACTCTTAATACTAATTGCTACACTCGGGGCAGTTATGTCTTGTAGGCAATTTCAAATCTTCATTCCACCAGTGCCTGAAGAAAGGACAATTCCAATATAATTCAGCTTGCTCTCTTTCATACCTTTCTTCCTCACATCGGCGTTCATATTCTTCTTCTTTAAGCCGGCGCTGGTAGTCCTTTTCCTTCTGACGCTGCCACTTGTTCAACAAAATCCTAGAAGTTACACAAGGACGCATAGCACCAGCTCTGGAGGTCTCACCTTGCTCATATCGACTCTTTCGCTAATCGCGCTGCTGCCTAACCTTCTTGTATTTATTAGCCGATATCTGAACCTTGGGGTCGATTGACCCATCTTCTCTAGCCTTAGCTGATGTCAACACCTTTGTATTTCCTTTAGGCAACTAGAATTCTACCATATGTACTCCAGGGAAAGGATGCCCATCTATGTCCATTGCTGATTTCTTGGCGGCTCAAACTTGATCTTTCCTTGCACAATGGCCCTCTAAATATGCTGGCGGAAGATTCTGCATTCATTGGTATTATGATTAGTAGCATTATAGAACTTGCAATGTTTCTTCCCTTTGAGCTCTCCAACCGAAGGGATTGTATGATTTGCGAGTAGCCTCCACTGCTTCTTTTCCAGTAGCAAATCAAAGATCTTATTGCCTTTTTATGTCAAAATCATTAGCGCTTTCTGTCTCTTTTACCCAAGGACAAGATACAGGAGTTTTGCCCCATGTCCACTTACCAGCTGCAACTTCTGGATCATCTTCATCGGAGTCTACATTATATGGATCAAACATAGCAGCAGTACACTTCAAATATTTCTCTTTGCGCATGGTCCGAAGCTGGCCATCGAAAGCAGATACCCTCTGAACTAGGTGGGCGAAATTCTCGAATTTCTGGCCATTGAATTTTTCTCTGAGTATTGGGGACATCCCTTGAAGGGCTAATTCAGCCAATTGACCATTAGACAGATAATGAGTAGCAACGACTTCTTACTTCTCTGAATCTTTAAATGAACTCAGAGCCTGACTCATTATTCCTCTACCTCATGTTTGCCAAATCAGTGATCTTCTTCTCCCCTGTCCCACTGTAAAAGTAAGCATGGAACTCTAAATCGGCCCATCCAGTGATTGAGTTTAGTTCGAACGATAAAAACCAACTGAAGACCGGTCCGGATAGAGACAAGAGGAAGAATCGGACTTTATGTGCCTCCTCAACAGATGCTTTCCCAAGCTAAATGAGGTAGCAGCTGATATGCTCTATGGTTGATATCTCATTTATCCCGGTGAACTTGGAGAAATTGGAAACTCTGTAGTGTGGAGGGAGTTGCACAATATTATACAAGGCTAGATATGGATGTTGGTAAGAGCCAACTTGATTCTTAGGCTTTAAACTAAACTAGCTCTGCATCATAGTAGTTATCCTGTTGACCAAATCATCAGCACTCATGCTAGCAACTTGTTGTCTCGGCTGACCTTGGATCTGAGCTTGAGAGCCATGAACTTGAAGTTGTTAACCCTGAGCTTGAGACTGATGTCCTTGAACTTGAGATTATTGTCCCTGGATTTGAAGCTGCTGAAGTTGTTGTGCAGTATAATTATAAGGATTCTGGTACCCAGAATGTGGCAGAAGCTCATATGTGCTAGCATCAGAAACCGAATGATAACCCTCCGGGTAGTCGATTTGAGCATTATGAGTCACATATCCTTGTAATCGACTATTGAAATAATTTAGATCAACATCCTTGATGATCCTTTGCACTGGTAGAGCAATTTCATGGGCTGACTGAGACATCTGGTATGAGCTATTGAATCTTACTTGAGTCGGCCTTGCACAACCTATTGAGTGACTGGTGAGGTTGGCTGCTGGACTAAATACACTTGTGTCTGTCCAGTAGGAGGCTGAGCTATCTGTGTGACAGGGGCACCTGATGATTGCTGTAATGGTGGCTGCCCCCCAGCTATTTGCAAGACTTGAGCTTGCCCTCTTGGTGTTGGCTGAATTTAAGGATCTTGAGCTTGTCCCCTTAGAAGCTGCTGCACGGATGACTGCTGAAACTGTCTACTATTCGGCTACTAACTGGAACTAGGCACACTGCTTCCAATAGCCGAAGGATTATAGCCATTGAAATACGATGGCCCCATTTGATCAACTGGCACTGCATAGAAGACTTTCTTCATAATATTGCCAATTGAGTTGACCAACACCTAGTTATGATTTGTAAAATCTTCATGAACAGTCTTGAGGACCAACTGGGCAGCAACTCTAACTTCAGTTTCCTCACTCTGTCCATGTAGGAGAACACTTGGCAATGGAGTTTTTTGAACAACTGAATCGCACTTTCTGCTGTAAGACAGCAGACACTTCTCACGAAACTCCTCTACCGCCTTGGTGATGAGCATTTGTTGATCTTCAGGCAGTTCCTCAAAATTGACCTTGAGGATGGCGTCATTGTTCATGTCGATGATTGTTGTTCCGCTGGGCGTGCCAAGGAACGTGTTGACGCAAAAAAAAACGTGCAGCATGTTGGTCATATCGTCATAAGCAGCAAGCCAGGAGAAACCGCATGGAGCGGATCCCGAAATCTCCCAGGGCTTCGGAAATACAGGACCGGATGGTCGCGACCTGAGGCGTGCTAGTCAATTTGACCCTGTAATTGATAAGGAGAAAAGATTTATCAGTAATTTAAGGTGAAATATGTCGGTGTTGCTCCAGACAGTTCTAAATATGCGGCTAAATAGCCAGTGAGGTAAGGCTATCAACTAAAAAGTCAATATCTAACATGTTCATGATGCAGAATAAATAAAATAAGCATGTCGACAATTATTAGATGTTTAATTGTATAGATTTTTAACAGCCGATGATCATGAGAACATGTAAAGATGTAATTGAATAGGTATGGGAGTGTTTATATTAATTGAGGATCATACTAACTTTTAACCAAGACAAAAACAAGTACAAACATATAAATAGCCATCGTATCTTCAAAAAGCAAGGCATCGGCTAGAATATTAGATTCCAGTGATTATGTTGTACAGCATGTAAACATTTATCCATTGGATATAAATAGACCTACGAACTGACTAAACTCAATCTATTGTACCGCCAACAGATTGAATCAACTGATGCAGTATTGACAATAGGACCCTAGATCATAGATTAACAATCGATAGATCTACTTATATATAATGGGGTCGTGAAAGCACATTACACACATGAAAGTTCAAACTATCGGCTAGGCAACTGAAATATATGAAAAATAGACTCATAACCTATTATCTCTAACAGTGGGGGTTGATCGGATAGATGGTAGCCATAATAAAAATAACATATTAAACCTTCAAAGAATACGAGTCTATTCGCACTTAACGGAATCATGAAAACACGTTATGATCATTCAAGCACAAGCAATCGGCTAAACAGCTGATGTGAACATAGCATATAGTCAGAGGCTATGTTTGACCATAAGCAGGCTTGTTGATTGACAATTTCCAATCTATAGTGCTAACAGTGGGGGTTGATCGGATCGATGACAGCCATAATAGCAGTTCTAGACTAGATTTCATCAACAAACAAGCTTACTTAGATCAAACATGCCTTGACCACATGCTATCTTCGATCAAGATTGAAATAAAACGACTAATTTAATCGAAACCATCGTCAAAGTGAGATCTAGATGAGACAAAGCAAGGAGACGATAGTTTAATAGGATATAAAGCCGCTCCGCTTTAAACTTAATCGGGTAATGGGCGATGTTGTTACAAATAGTAAAAATACCAATTATAACAAGATCGATAACTGGCAAATTTACTAAAACAACAAATAAACCCTACTATTCTTAATAGATTTAACCGATAACTAATCTGTATCAAAATTTGTACGAGGTCGGTCGGACCGATGCAGCCTTACAAATTTTGATAAGAATCGATAAGTAACTTGTATCAGGAATTGTACAAGGTCTGCCGGACCGATACAACCTCACAATTACTGATAAAAGTTGATAACTAACTTATACCAAAGCTTACAAGAGGTTGGCCAGACCGATGTAGCCTTATAAACAAAAGTATAAGTCGTGATGGTACTTATAAACAAACCAGAGGTTGGGTGAACCGATGCAGCCCTGCTTACCCGAAGAACTCGCCGAGATCTACTTTTACTCCTACTCTTAGGGTTGACGTAAGTCGAAAATTAAAGGTTCGGGTTTGTGATTGATCGTAGAGATGTCTATTAAAATAGTCGGGGTTCAATATTTCTACCCGAGACTTGATTATGAGTCCTGATCGAACAAGACCGGTTACAAAACTTAGAAAAGAAAACAGAATATCCTAAATTAAGATAACTTAGCCCTCAATCTTTCCCTTCTATGAAGTCCGGCACGTCTTTTTCTTTGAACTACCGCCATCCCTCGTCGATGAGGCCCATTCTTGAAATGATGGCGTCATGTCACTCAGCCGATCCTAATGGTAACTTGCTTAGCTGATTTCATGAATATCTCGGCTTCTTCCAATGAATTCTGAAATCCAAGGCCTTTGTGTATCAGTCAAAATTTGGTGTCAACACACGGTCTAAGGCAGTGTGTTGGTACACGTCCTCGCCATCGATGCCATTACCCTAGCCACGCGGCTTCATCTCGCTTTGGGTGGTGGTGCGGAATGGCGATGGCTTCATTGTCATTGTTTGCGTTATACTTATGCAAGAATTTGCGACGCGTATGAACGGAAAGATCACAGGCAGAATCATCGTGATCGTGATGGGTAAAAGGAAAATCGAAGGCCACAATTGGGGATGTGTGATTCTAGTTGTAGAGATGGAGACAGAGATTGGATTGATTATAATTACTTACAGTATGCTTAATCAAAATGATTAGAAGTATTGCCGGACCAAAATTGCACGATCTAGGGAGAAGTGCCATTAAGTGGCAGGGACAACGACGCTTAGGGCCTAGTGGAAGGCGCTGATGCCGGCTACGTCATATCGGAAAGAAGGCAATGTCGGCGGTGGATGGTCGTCCCGACTCCCGAGCGGAGGCGTCTGTGCTAAGAACATCTCCAGAAGTTCTGTAAAATAGCTTCCTATTTTAGTATTTTGGGAAAAAAGGAAACAAGTGTCCTCCAACATTTTAGTAAAAAGAGCTCTTTAAAAAAATTACCAGATATCCTCTCGAACTCATAAGCTTCTGCAGTTGAGAGGACTTCGTATCCACTCCCCATTCACGTTTTTCTAGAAGATCAAAGTAAATTGGACGCATGGGTAAATTAAGAAAATAAAGGATTCAAGATGAGAAAATAGTATGAGACAAAGAAACTGTTAAAAGAGGTTTGATTAGTTAGAAATAGTTCGGGGTTTCCAACAAAAAATCATTTAGAGAAGAAGCTACTAAAGGAGACTGTTGGAGAATGACAAAAAGTTTAGTGTTGCTATTTTTGTTGACTTGTTAGATCTATTAGTTTAGCAAAGTATATTACACCAAACTCGTGGAGATGCTCTTCTGAAGAAAAAATCCAACATGGTACGAACATGCTAATTAGTTTAAGAAAGGACAAAAGCTCAATTATGAATATACCCTCTATAATAAAAATTACATTTCATAACCAATCTTCCTCAATTAATTGTATAGAAAATATATATAAAAAAGAAAGTACCTATAAGTACCAATTGTACTTTTCCAACAATTATAAAAGATCTCATAGATGTTTATGTTGATGATAGAGCCCTTTCATTATGGCAGTCCGAATGCTAGAAATCATCTATGCATATTATTTTACTTAGATATTATACATAGAAATTATATTATTAATAAACAGTTTTTATAGAATAAACATTTTTTATCCGAGCACATGTTCTCTCTCTCAATCATCTACCTATCATACTCTTCATATTTTGATTCTTTGTAGACATGATTTCTTATTTCAAAACTGGCACTGTTCGGCAGACTGTTTTTTGGCTTATAAGCCGGATGTGGCTGATTTGCTGTGAGAGAAAAACACTGTTCCACGGCTGATAAGCCGTGCTGATAAGCTCAGCCGAACAGGGGGACTATTTTCTCATGCTCTTGTTTAGTTGTAGTGTCATATCATCTTTTTTTATTTAGTTGACATCTTAATTAATAAAGATAGAAATTATGTAATTTCTTCGCTGTGAGTGTCTTACTGGGCCACCTGCCCACATTTGAGGCAGCGTTGTTAGCCAAGCAACGAAATACAGTTGGACCCACCGACATTTGATCCAGGCCCGAACCATCGTTTCGTCTGTACCCATGCCCAGAAAATCCGAGCGCGGCGGGAGGCCTCAAATCAACCCCCGCCTCGTTGGCGGGAAGGAACCCCCGCCCACTTCCCTGTGCTGACTAGGAGCTGTACGCGTGGTCTACGGTGAGCAAACGCTGGGATCACTATGAACATGGGACCCCAGGCCGGGTGCACCGCGGATCGCATGCACGGTAAAGGCCGTGCTCCCGGAAATTTCTAGCTTTGGCAACGTTTTTCGTTCTGGTCCTCACAGTACATGTATATTTCGTTTGGTCTCGCAGAAACGTTCAGTGGTCTACCCGGTATACCGTATACCACTTGTATAAAGTGCAGGATGTCCCCGCTGTTTCCCCCAAAGAATGTCAGTGTATCTGTTCTGTTCTTGATACATGGGTATCTGCTGTTCAAGCCACAAATCCTCTGACCTTGTTGCCTCGCTATTGAGCTTCTTTAAACATTTCTTTAGTCAGCGCTTGAGGATTCATATATCACCAATGGTGTTGCTAATTTATTGTCAATTAAATGGAGGTATACATATATCCCCTTTGAGCGTGTTGAAATAAGAACTAATCTTTGATTATTTATTTGGAAGCACTTGGGGAAAAAATCAATTTTGACCTTTCTATCAAGTAGATTTATATCAGTATTTCTCCATTGGTAGAGACATTATTTTGAGAATTTAGTACTTGGTATTTCCAAATTGATAAAGTTGGTTTGAATTCATATTAGTAGAAATAATTAAAATTATTGCTTTAAATACTAAATTTGGACTCTCAAATATTGAAACATTAGCAATTTTAGTCCAGACTCAAGTCTAACCACGGGCGCTCGTGTTTACGGTTGACTATTCTTTTAGTGGTCAACAATAGTATCATAACTTTATCAATATCAAGATATGCTGGCTAGTATAAGTGTCTAGGAATACGGTATGCATCTGACTTGTAACAGGAACATGGCAAGAGAAATCAGGGGAAAATGGGTTTGGCCTTCTATAACTGATTCATACTACAATCTATGTAATAAAATGTTTAAAAACATGGTTTTCTGGCATAAAAGAGAATACAATTCTCCAAATATAATAGTGTTAATTTTTGCTACAATCTCAAATCCTATGACTCATTCGCTGAAAAATATGCATGGGACTTCTATGCTCAAGGGCGTAATCAGAAATACGTACCTCTATGGTCAAGACTGCAAAACCGTATAAAATTCTCGTGCAAGGCGCCCCATATAAATATAAGCCACTCACTTTGCCCCCAAATTGCTTTCACTCTTCAAATCCCCCTGCTCCTCTCGGTCGATCGTCCAACCTCCCATTCCTCCGCACTCGAAATCGAAAGCGCCCCGCCCCGAAACCCTAACCCTACCTTTCCTCTCCCGCCACCGACCGCCCCAATGGCGAAGCCGGTGAAGTACGACGAGGAGGAGGAGATCTCGTCCTCCGCCGAGGAGGAGGAGGAGGACCAGTCCGACGCCGCCGGCTCCGGATCTGGCGAGGAAGGGGACGAGGACGAGGAGGAGGATGCGGCGCCGCCCGCGGAGGAGGAGGAAGCTGCGGGCGAGGGGCAGGAGGAGGAGGAGGTAGACGAGGAGGAGATCGAAGCCGTCACTACCGGCGCTGGAGCTGAGGACGAGGAGGACGCCGGTGCCGATGCCGCCGCTGAAGGCGACGACGAGTCCCAGTCCACCGAGGACGACGAGTCCGTCGCGAGGGACAAGGACGATGGCGACGAGGTGAGCGGGAGGTTAGGGTTTGGGTGCTTTAATCGCGTTTTTAGAGATTCGGTTTAACGAGGGCTTTGGAAATATATTAATATTGATATTTGAAAAATTACTTGATCTCATAGTTTCAGAATAATCTGCTTTCTAGTCATTGCTAGATATATGGCCTCTGTTAATTTGCTTGTTTTGTTATTGTTGCAAGTACTTCTACTTTTATTTTTTTTTTCCTCATAGCTGTGGCATAAGCTGTTGTTGCCTGGTTCTTCCATAATACAAAGGTATTAGTAATATTGGTAAATAGATATATCTCTAGTTCTGAGTTTAATGTGTTGAGGGGACACTTTGTTGTATCGTGCCCTACAATTCAGTAGTGAAAAATTTTACAATTCTTTACCCCTAACCACTTCTGTGGCAGACTGATGTAGTGGTTGGGAAGCGTGAGAAAGCAAGGCTAAAAGAACTCCAGAAGAAGAAGAAGCAGAAAATTCAAGAAATACTAGATACTCAAAATGCTGCCATTGATGCTGACATGGTATGTACTTTCTTTAAATGGATCCTGATATACAATTGCATGGTTTGCACAGGATTAACCACATATAGACTTAATATATTACATTCTGCTGTTGTTTTGATCTTTTTGTTTTTTGACAGAACAATAAAGGGAAGGGACGGTTGAAATACCTTCTTCAGCAGACAGAAATATTTGCTCACTTTGCAAAAGGAAGTCAGTCGAACGAGAAAAAGCCACGCGGGAGGTAACATTGGTCTACTTTGTGCCATGATTATATGATTTATCTTGGAAGTTTAGTGGACATTGCTGGCACTTTATTTGGCATAGCACTTTTGAAGTTTAAAGTATTATATGAAGGATGCCCCCAACTTCAATCATGACAACAGCATAAAAAAATGTCTGGCACTAGAAATGGGTTTTGACTATCACTTCAAAGTGATTCTAGGTTGAAGTACCTTATGCATCAACACACAATATAACCATTTTTTTCTGTTCAAGCTTGTAGGTGAATCTTCTATCTTGTAGTTTCTTTGTGAGCCCCTTGATCTTGTTATTACAACAACAACAACATAGCCTTTTGTCCCAAGCAAGTTGGGGTAGGCTAGAGATGAAACCCAAAAGAGACGAGAAACAGGGAGACACATAAAGGGACATAAAGGGCACAAGACAAAAAGAGGTCACGGTTCAGGCACGTTGATTGCCAATCTCCAAGCGCTCCTCACCCTGTTCGTTTGGACTTATCAGCAGAATCAGCAGCCATCCAACAGTGTTTTTCTCTCACAACAAACCAGCGAACAGTACTTTCAGCACAATAAACCAGCGAAACGAACAGGCTGTGTCCATAGCTAAATCCTTGGAGATATTCCACTCCTTAAGATCTCTCTTAACGGACTCGTCCCAAGTTAGTTTAGGTCGACCTCTACCGCTCTTTACATTATCGGCCCGCTTTAGAACTCCACTACGCACCGGCGCCTCAGGAGGCCTCCGTTGGACATGTCCCCCTTTGATCTTGTTATTATTTTCCTAAAATTGTCAGCATTGTATTAAGGTGACATCTGTTGCACCTTTTACATATGTTCCTATATTTTCATTTTGTATGTAGATATGGACTATAGAGTATTAGAGTGGAGTTGTTAAGTTGAATAGTTCATCCTGCAATCCTCAGTATCATTATATTATGGAGTGCTGCTCACTATTTTGTATGCAGAACCATAAGACTTAGCTCAATGAACTTAGATATTCTTTTCTGTCTGTCTATTGTGAGTAATTTATTTGTTAATGAGTTGAGTCAATCTGTAGGGGACGTCATGCATCAAAGATGACTGAAGAAGAGGAAGACGAAGAATACCTCAAAGAGGAAGAAGATGCCCTTGCCGGTGCAGGGGGAACACGTTTAGTTTCACAGCCTTCATGTGAGCCCTTTGTTGAGTATTTGTTACTACCTTGACGTATGTTATTTCCTTGCTTTGATAACTACTTCAAGTTGATAGAAGAATTACTTGTTAGATAGATGTTTTTCTCTGTTGCCATAAAATTATTTTGACGCTGTTTATAAGGCAAACTTAACCTAGGCAAATTGAATCTTGCACTGGCTTTGAAAGTGAACGAGTGCTTTGATTGAGGTGCAAACTGAATCAATATTATTAAGTATACTGATTTGGGTGAGGTGCAAACTTATCAATATTATCCCATAAGGCCATAACTGACTGTTCATATTTAAGTTTTGTAACTAAGACGATCAAGAACCCTGAAATGAATGCTGACCTATTTTGCCCAATAACTATTCCTACTCAGTAAATGCCATGGTGCATTTATTTGTTGATTATTCTCATAATGAAGGAACATCTATTTATGCAATTGATTGTTTCCTGTTTTCACTTCCGCTGACACCTTTCTGTTCCATAAAAAGTGGCTGAACTACTTCCAATTTCTGGATAAAAGAATTGATATGCATTCTCTTGGAAACCAACCAATAATTTTAGGTTTTAGTTTTCTTATTAGGCTTTATATCTTTTGTTCCTTTTGTCTTATGTAATAAACTTTTATTAAATGTTTGAATTCTTTGCAGGCATAAAGGGAAAGATGCGTGATTATCAACTGGCTGGACTTAATTGGCTTATACGATTGTATGAGAATGGTATCAATGGAATATTAGCTGATGAGATGGTATGCTACATGTGTTAATCTTGATTAAGATCATCTTTTAGTCCTTCATTTTGTTTTGTTTGACACTTTGACTTTGAATGTTTACTTTTTATTATTTAGGGTCTTGGGAAAACGCTTCAAACTATTTCATTGCTAGGCTATCTGCATGAGTTCAGAGGTATAACTGGCCCTCACATGGTTGTTGCACCAAAGTCCACTCTTGGCAACTGGATAAAGGAAATCCAACGTTTTTGCCCTATCCTGCGGGCTGTGAAGTTTTTGGGGAATCCAGAAGAGCGGGTTAGTCTCAAATCTATTCTTTAATCACTTATGGAACTTATGCTGCCATGTTACTGACCTTCTCTTATTTGTCAGAACCATATAAGGGACAATTTGCTACAGCCTGGAAAATTTGATGTGTGCGTGACTAGTTTTGAAATGGCAATCAAAGAAAAATCTACATTGAGGCGCTTCAGCTGGCGCTACATAATTATTGATGAAGCTCACCGGATCAAAAATGAGAATTCTCTTCTATCGAAGACTATGAGGATTTACAATACTAATTATCGTCTCCTCATCACAGGCACTCCACTCCAGGTAGGCTTCTCTTGCCAGTATTGTTTTATATAGTGTGTGAACCCAGAATAATGATTTAAGTACCACTTCAGTAACTGTGTTGTCTCATATTTGTTTTTGGTTTAATCTGATTCTAGTCTGATTTGCTGCTACATGGCAGAATAATCTCCATGAGCTCTGGGCTCTGCTCAATTTCTTGCTACCTGAAATATTTAGCTCTGCGGAGACCTTTGATGAATGGTTTCAAATTTCTGGGGAAAATGATCAACAGGAGGTGGTCCAGCAGCTTCATAAGGTTGGGATATAATTCTCATGATCATCAATTTGAGTACCTTAAAATGAACTCTTTATAATTGTTTCTCGCAACTTTTGCAAAGGTTCTTCGCCCATTTCTTCTTAGGAGGCTCAAGTCTGATGTAGAAAAGGGTCTACCTCCAAAGAAGGAAACCATACTTAAAGTTGGAATGTCTCAGATGCAAAAGCAGTACTATCGTGCTCTGCTTCAGAAGGATTTGGAGGTTATTAATGCTGGTGGTGAACGCAAGCGATTGCTTAACATTGCCATGCAGTTGCGCAAGTGCTGCAACCATCCATATTTATTCCAAGGAGCTGAACCTGGCCCACCCTACACAACTGGTGAACATCTAGTTGAGAATGCAGGTAACATCATGTTCCTTATTTCTTTTGCATAATTGAAACATTTTTTCTGCAGAATTTCTATGAATGCTTATTGACAGTTCTTTTGATATTTACATAGGAAAAATGGTTCTATTAGATAAATTGCTGCCCAAGTTAAAGGAGCGTGATTCCAGAGTCCTAATTTTTTCACAGGTGATTGTTTTTCACTGCCATGCAGATTTGAATGCATTATTTGTTTAGCAAGTTTGTGTTAGGAGATATCAGACACCACTTATGGATGCTGAGCATGTGCATAGTGCACCTCATTAAGCACTTGGTTATCCTAGGATTTTCCTTTGCCTGACATAGCACCATCCTGCAGATGACCAGGCTTTTGGATATCTTGGAAGATTATCTTATGTATAGAGGATATCAGTATTGTCGAATTGATGGAAATACAGGTGGAGAAGATCGTGATGCATCCATTGAAGCCTTCAATAGGCCAGGAAGTGAGAAGTTTGTTTTCTTACTTTCAACTAGGGCTGGTGGCCTTGGTATTAACTTGGCCACTGCTGATGTTGTGGTTCTTTATGACAGTGATTGGTATGCGACTTTGTTATGATAAACTTAATTTTGTTGCTTACCCTAAGAATGAATCTTATGCCTCTGCTACTTCTGTGCCTCCAGGAATCCACAAGCGGATCTGCAAGCTCAGGACCGTGCACATAGAATAGGTCAAAAGAAAGAAGTTCAAGTGTTCCGCTTTTGCACTGAGGTTTGTTGTTTCTAGATTAATAATTACCGTAGTGCCAAATTTTCTATTGCTACCTGTCTGGAAGATAATGTAAACAAAATTACAGTACACTATTGAGGAAAAGGTGATTGAGAGAGCATATAAGAAGCTAGCATTGGATGCTTTGGTTATTCAGCAAGGACGATTGGCAGAGCAGAAAAGTATGGTTTTGATATTTGCCATTGCTATTTGTTTTAAGCATTTTCTTTACTAGTTGGATATGGATTATTCTGACAACATTCTATTTTATTAAGCTGTCAATAAGGATGACCTTCTGCAAATGGTGCGGTTTGGTGCTGAAATGGTTTTCAGTTCTAAGGACAGCACAATAACTGATGAGGACATTGACCGTATTATAGCTAAAGGAGAGGAGACAACAGCAGAACTTGATGCGAAAATGAAAAAGTTCACTGAGGATGCCATTAAATTTAAGATGGATGATAGTATGTGCCTGTTCTCTGTTCCTATGTCTTGTGTTCACTGAGGATGCCATTAAATTTAAGATGGATGATAGTATGTGCCTGTTCTCTGTTCCTATGTCTCCTGTCTACCTACCTAACACCTTTTATTTTCTGATGCAGATGCTGAATTGTATGATTTTGATGATGAGAAGGTAATGATTCAAACATTCAATTCATTTGCTGTAAATTGGTTGAGTATTTTTTTTAAGTGAGCTCATCACCAATTGAATTCTCCTCCATGATTGCTTGAAGGATGAAACCAAGGTTGATTTCAAGAAACTTGTTAGTGACAACTGGATCGAGCCACCTAGAAGAGAAAGGAAAAGAAAGTACGCACCTCTTTTATCTTTTGGTTCATGTCACACTGTCTAATACTTATTTGACCTTATTTAAACTGTCATTTGTAGCTACTCTGAGTCTGACTACTTTAAGCAAGCACTTCGCCAAGGTGCACCAGCAAAGCCAAGGGAGCCAAGGATTCCAAGAATGCCCCACTTGTAAATTTCCTGTTTTCTTGAAAGCTAATCAATGGTTCCATTTTATTGAATTATATCTGACTCGGATTTTAATTATCAGGCATGATTTCCAGTTTTTCAATAACCAAAGGCTAAATGAATTGTATGAAAAGGAAGTGCGGTACCTTATGGTAATTTCTCATCCAGATTATTGTTTTTGTAATTTCTACTGGATATTAAGTAACTAGTTTGCTCAACTTTTGCTTTTTTTGTGCCTGTTTTCCCAGTCCATTGGACATTACTTCCTCATTACTTTGCAATATATTGTTTTGCATCTGTCACTTGTAATCTTGGTGCTTAACATTAGAAAATTTTGATGCAGCAAGCAAACCAGAAGAAAGATACCATTGATGGCGAAGACGAAGGTATTCTCTTGCTTTTTCTAGGTTTACATCCAAGTGGATCTTGCTAACTTTATTATTCTCATGTGATGTGATGCTCAGATCAGTTGGAGCCTTTGACAGCAGAGGAGCAGGAAGAGAAGGAACAGTTATTAGAAGAGGTTAGAATCATAACGCTGCACACCAAAATCAACTTTCTTGCTTTTGTACCTTTCTGCTTGCTCTTTTATACTGTTGTTTCTCTTAACTTTATTTTTGTCATGGTAAAAATTCAGGGTTTTGCATCATGGACGAGGAGAGACTTCAACACATTTATTCGTGCATGTGAGAAATATGGTCGCAATGATATTAAAAGTATATCCTCTGAAATGGAGGGTAAGACAGAAGAGGAAGTTCAACGTTATGCTAAAGTTTTCAAGGAGAGATACAAAGAACTGAGTGGTAAGGCAGTAATTCCAAGACAGCTAATATATAACTGCAGATTCAAATCTCTAATTTGGACTGACAATTTAAAGGAAATATGTGGGTTGACAATGTTGAATTAGTTTAATTATTTGTTTCATGAAAAACATTTCACAATGTAATAGCTTTACTTTTTATCATTATAATCTTTTAATAAAGCAACTGTTTGCATTCTGGCAATCAAACTTTCCATTCTAACAGATTGTGTATGTTGATCATTGTTCAACCAGATTATGATAGAATTATAAAAAATATTGAAAGGGGGGAAGCAAGGATATCCCGCAAGGATGAGATTATGAAGGCCATTGGGAAGAAGCTAGACCGCTACAAGAACCCATGGTTAGAGTTGAAAATTCAGTATGGCCAAAATAAAGGGAAGTTCTATAATGAGGAATGTGACCGCTTTATGGTATGTTCTCTCACCATATTATGTGGATTTATGTATTTGAGTACATGATAGGGCTACTAAGCTGGTGTTATGTTTCAGCTTTGTATGGTGCACAAACTTGGATATGGAAACTGGGATGAACTGAAAGCTGCCTTCCGTATGTCTCCCTTGTTCCGATTTGATTGGTTTGTGAAGTCCAGAACTACCCAAGAGTTGGCTAGGCGGTGTGATACCCTTATCCGACTGGTTGAGAAAGAAAATCAAGAATATGATGAGCAAGAGAGGCAGGCAAGGAAGGAGAAAAGGCTTGCTAAGGCAAATCCTAAACTTATTCACTACCCATCATCATTCTGCAGCTCTGCATTCTGTCATTAAAGACCTAGCTAGTGTTGTAGGGTTTGCAAATACTGATGTCAATTGCTGGTACTATTTGATCTGACCTCAAACTTGATATCAACAGAACATGACTCCAACAAAGCGAGCAGCACTAAGGAATTCAGAGGGTGAGAATACTCCATTGAGTTCATTCAAGAGGCGACGACAGTCCCTTATGGATGATTATGTGAGCTCGGTAAGAGACAACTCCACTGAGTTCATCCATGCTTGTAACCTATGTGCATCTACAATGAATGTGTATTGCGGGGCTCACCAGTTGTAAATATCTTTCAGGGAAGGCGAAAGAGAGGGTGAATGTGATGCTTTTGGAGCTTGCCGGGGATGCAGTCACTGCAATGCTTTAAGCCCCTTTCCGTGCAGTGCTTAGTTTCTCCTGCACGTGAGTTAAATGCCTCAAGTGCAGGTGACTTTGTAGTGTAATTTATGCAATTATGACATAGGTTAGTTATAAATCCTAAATGAAGAATGTATGAGCATGCTGTGTTAGTGTCGTAGTACTGGACTTTGCAATTCTACTGTTGCTACACTTTTGCCCAGCTGACACAGATTATGACTTCAGCTGCAACACAATTGAGGCTCTTCAGTTCAATGTTATAAGACAAATCCGGTCCTGCATTTTGCCCCCAACAGATTATTACTAAGGTCAAGCCCAACGCGGGCGGTAGTAACTGTTGATCTGACGATCGAAGTACATTGAGGTTAGTAGTATACATCCACTTTTTCACCGCAGCCCCATCTTCTACTTGGCAGCTAGTTGAGCTAGCTAGCTACTACAACTACCACTACTTACAATAGGCAAGAATATAGGAATGAAATGCTCAAGTGAGCAGTATACCGGCAAGAGAATAATACACAAGAAATCCAAGAGAGATTGGGATTTTTCTTCTGAGGTTCATGTGCTTGCCGTATACTAGCAAGAGACAATGATACACAAGAAAATCAGGAGACCAAGATTTTTTTTCTGAGGTTCACGTGCTTGCCGCACGCTAGTCCCGTTGTGAAGGCCGATTCACTTAGTGGTTCGCAAGCTAATTGGCACCATGCTATGCCCTACATTAGGGCGCCGCAAGAACCTACACAAGATGAGGGCACTCAACTTCACAAGCAATCCACTAGAGTTGCTTTTGGTGCTCCGTCGAGGAATAAGCCCAATAACCCCTTACAAATCCACCGGGAGATGGCCACGAGCAATCACAAACATGTGCTAGCCTCCTCAAGCTGCTCCAAGTTGTCTAGGTGTTAGCAAACACCAAGAATAACCAGAAAATCGCAGCTAGAACGATCCTCAAGTGTCACTAGATATAACCACTCAAGCAAATGTACTTTGGATCACTTCCAATCTCACTATGACGATGAATCAATGGAGGAGATGAGTGGAAAGTGTTTGCTTTAGCTCATAAGGATGTATCACTGATAAAAATGTGCGAGAGTGAGCTAGAGCTAGCCCTCTTCTATTTATAGAGCCCCAACCACTCATCCAACCATTATGCTCTCGGGGGGGGGGGACCAGACTCTCCCAGAGCGTCTGGACCAACGCCCAACAGGGTCCGAACCACCTGATGCTACCACGTGTCCATCTCGTTCAACGTTGTCCGTTGATCTCCAACGATCATCTCGCGTGGGCGATCACAGGCTCCGGATCGGATGCATGCGCCAGCATCCGGACCAACTCCCAAGCGCGTCCGGAGCACTCCAGAAAGGTTCCAGAGTGCCCAAATTCATCCGGACCGAGTCCGGTCAGAGCATCCAGACTCAGACATAGTAGGGTCCGGAGCACCAGGACGTGCCATGTCACCTCTGCGACTTCAGCTCCTCGATCGGACCCGCGTAGCAGAGTCTGAACCCGCTGCCAGGCAGGGTTTGTAGCTAGCGTCCGGTCGCCTTGAATTTCACAAAGAGACGTTCGAGGAGCTCCAGATGCGGTCCTCTCCTTTCGTTCGGACTCCCCAACAGGGTCTAGAGCGCCTCGTCACACCACATGCCCGCGCCGCCACTGCTCCACTCAATCAGAATATGAGACTTCGGTCCGGACGCACCCTTGCGCTGAGTCCGGAGCCAAAGCCGCACCCTCGGCCTAGGGTTTAGGTCCAGACCAGACGCGCCCCCTAGGTTCGGACCCCCTAGCTACCTAAGTCCAGTCAACAATTTCATCTCCAAATTGATTTCTATCTTTTCAACCACTTCACCCTTGCTTCCATGTTGCTAACCACAATGTGTCCCACCTTTGTGCACTGTGTTAGCATATTTTCAAAGCATCTTCAAGGGTTAAATGTTAGCACACTAGGTCCTAATGCATATGCAAGTATGAATTCACCTAGTGGCATTTGATAACCGTTTTAACCATGGTTATCCCCTCTTCATATATGTCTATCTATGCTAAACCCAAACACACCCTCTATGGTGTCTTGTTTGGCAAAACAAAATCCTATTTATACCTTTGCCTTGATCTCCTTAGGATTTTTGTTTTTCTCTTCCTTCTTTTCCAAATAGGAGCTTGATCATCATCACATGTCCATCTTCATCTCCATGGACTTCATCTTGCTTCACCACTTGACCTAGGACCATCCTATCTTGATCAAGCACTTAGATAAATGATTAGTCCAATAGGTTTCATCAATTAGCCAAAACCAAACTAGGCCTTTCAATGTGGCTAGGTGGAAAAGATCAAGAGACAAGGCTTGCTTAAAGATCAAGAGACAAGGCTTGCTTACTAAGGACCAGGTTGCTAGTGTGAAGGGAAAGTTAAGGCTCGGGTGTGATGGACCATTGAGGCTTTCACTAGAGCGAAGGGCTTGGCGTCGATGGACAGGGTGCAATGGTGAAGAGCAAGCGACGCTACGACCGATGAACCTATGAGGCTATGTGATGACATAAAGTGGATCATATTATTCCATGGGAGATCAAGCCACTGTAGGATCTAAATGGCTAGAGGGTGTGAATAGCCTGTAAAAATTCCCTACAAACTCACAAATTGGCTAGAGCAAGTTTGTTAGTAAATACGACAGCGATTATGAATCTACTTGCTCTAGCTCTATTTCACCACAAGCAAGCCTCCTACACAATTCTAGTTGCTATGATCTCTAGGTTGATTTCAAACAATCGAGCAAACTACACTAGCAACTAGAGAGCTACCACTAACACGAGCTACAAAATTAGGAACAATTACAACTAGCACCAACTACCACTAGGCTACACAAGCAAACTACCACACAAGACAAGTATAGGAATGTAAATACAAGGTGATAGTATGCAAACCAAACCGGGCAAGAGAGATATGAACACCAATATTTACCCCGTGGTTCGGTTGCTTATCGGCAACCTATGTCCTATGTACACAAGCAACTACCACTTATTTGGGTTGGACTACTCTCATTTTGGACCAAGGAAGGTAGAATGTCTATGTGGGCTTCCAAGTATTTTCACTAGAACATTTCAATACCCGCGTACCCAATGGTTGAAGGATTTTGCACATTTGTGTAACCATGGGTAGCGTGTTTAGTCCATATTCGAACCCTAATGGAGTAACTACCCGTCAGGGTATCGGGTCGTGGGTCCCCATTGCCATCTTTAGTAAGGGGAAAGGTTTAGAAATAGAAATAGAAAACAGAAAGGGAAATAGAAAAGGGAAAGGAGCTTAGCAGACCAGTCTAGGCCTAGCCGGTCCACTCCACCTCCCCACGCGCGCGTAAGGACTCAGCCCAGCTGGCCTGCCACTGCACCCCGTCTCCCCTTTCCCGCGCACAAGGCCTAGGCCCATGAGACCCTGATCTGGCCCAATGCACGGACACGTTAGAGAGGAGCCCCGCTCCCCTCTCACCCGCTGCTGACGAGTGGGCCCTACAGACCAATCTATCATCCCCTACCTTTCCCTTTCCCTTTGTTTTTCTTCTTTCCTGCTGCCGTGATCACCGATGAGAATTCGATGCACCATGTGCCGATCCCCGCCATCCACCGCACCCCGTGGATGGACGCCATGTCTGTGATCCACGACACAACCTCGCCTATGCCAATGGAAGGATTTGGACGCGCCCGCCATAGGCCCCGCCGCTCTGATGCCACCTTCCTCACCCCTTTTTGGACCGTCGCCACTCCAATTCGAGTTGGTAGCACGTGCGCGACCTCGCGGGAGACCCAAACCCAGCTCAAGGGCCCTTATCGCCCTACACGTGCCCCCTCAACCCCTCTGCGTCGTCCGCTACTGCACCATGGGTGGTTGTGGCTATAAAGCCCCTGCCCCAGAGCAAGGGCGGACCAAGTGAGTAGTCTAGGTAGGCATAGGACTACCATGAATTTTGGCCCAAAAAAATTTAGTACTATGCAGCCCAAGAGAATTTTGGCCTGACACTCGTCATCCACTCATCCTAGTATCCAGAGCGAGGTCGCAACTTTGCGTCGGCACGCAACTGCCGGATGATGCTGTCACCGAGATAATTGGCCATTTAAAATGGTTATTGTGAATATTATCACCGGCCTTCCATCCTTCCTCCCGATGAATCTGGGTTGTCTGTGTCACTCATACCTCGAATCACCCGCCGACTCCCACCCTAATTCCCCAACTCCCCTCAGCCCCTGTTGTCAGTGGTTCCCGCAAGAAACCCCACCTCTATTTGCTTCATTCTCCTCACCTGGTGTTTTCCCTTCATTGAATCGTAGCACAAGTGGTTCTTTTTTCGCCCTACTCTTTGGTTCATATGAAACCATCATGAACCCAATACTTTGTGGGATGCAAGCGTTGTAACTAAGTCTAAGTTGTTGAGAGAATAGTTGCTATAATCTTGTTCTAAAAGAGTATGACTACCGGAGTTCTATTTTGAAAATTGGGAAAAAACTTAAAGTTACTCGATGGTGAAAATTCCTACCACAACCATATATGATCATACATGATATAAGATTTCTACATAAAGGTACTTGTGGAAAGGTCCTAAATGGCTAGAGGGGGTGAATTGCCTAATTAAAAAATGCTACAAAGCACTAGAGTAAAAGGTTAGATGACAACAAAGCGATAACATGTTTTTGCTCTAGCTCCACTTGAAAATGTAAGCCACCTACCAAAAGCTAATTTGCTATAGTCTCTATGCCAATCAATTAAGCCATGTCGCTATTAACAAACTAGTGAGGTAGCTAGAGAGAAAGAGACAACTAAAAACTCTAAGATACATGTAGGATCACTGGTAAGCCTAGAGGGGGTGAATAGGCCTATTAAAAATCAACTCGAGCAAACTTTAGATTCACCCACAGCACTGCCGCACCTACAAGAAAGATTTGGTCACAGTTCAAAACCTACCAACAGAAATTTAAATTGGGTAAATTTCTTAGCTTCCTTCAGTGTAGTAGTTCACAGATCAACAGCTGAAAGCAGTAGCACAAGAGTATACGAGCAGATCGGCCTCAAACCCTAGAAATCACCTCAACAACAATATGAACAACAAATATAGTAAAACAAGCACATGGTGACATGATGATCTATCCCGTGGTTCAGCTCGCCACCAAGGCTTGCCTAAGTCCACGTTGTTGAGGCTAGCCACTAAGGCTTAGGGCTTTGCAACCCTTCCTCGTTCTTAAGTCAAGAGACTCAACTCTTGAGGTGAGGGGTGAGATTACTAGCTGCAAGAGATGGTTACAAACCTCCCGAGGCTGCCACAACATTGGCAAGCTCACCGGGCGATGCTCTAGCCATCTAGGAGCAAAGCTCCAAGAGTAAAGAATGCAAGCCGCTGGCTAAAACGTGGACCAAGTGCTCTTAGACTTTGGGAATCAATGGATTTGCTCTCTAATCGAGTTTTGAAGCCTTTTCTCTCAAGTTTAGATGGTGGAATCACAAGGGATGCTTGAGAGCTTGAAGGGCACCAATGGAGGAGAGAGAGATGAGCACTTGTTTGTTTTTGTCGGTCTGAACTGAGGTGGAAGAAGAGAGCATCGTTGAAAGCTCTAGTTGTTTTGGATAATTAATGAAACCTAGGGACTATTCATTATGCCAAGTGTGTAGACATAAAATGATAAATCCCATGCCAAGTGGTGGAGCCTAGAGAAGGATCATGGTGATGATGGTGTTGACCACAAAATGATCAAGGGCTCAACTGGAAAAAAAGAAAGAGAAAAACAAAAACAAGTTGATCAAGGCAAAGGTATCAATAGTTTTTGTTTTGCACTCAAGACACCATAGAGGGTGTGAGTGACTTAGGATCGATAGTCGTACTATGAAGAGGAAAACCTCACGGTTAAAATGGTTATCAAGTGCCACTAGGTGAATTCATATGAGCATATGCATTAGGACCTAGTGTGAGCTAACATAACCCTTGAAAATATTTGTGAAAACATGCTAACACACGTGCACAAGGTGATACACATGGTGGTTAGCACTTTTGTGCAAGGGTCGAAGAGGTGACGAAGTCGCGGTGGTGTTTCTCGCAGAGAAACACCGACCAGACTCTAGTGTCGTGAGCACCGGACGCAGGCCTGAGCGTCCGGTCATTTCTAACGTCAGCGTCGCGCGCATGGAGCAGCAGCTTGGTGGTTTGATCGGACGCTGTTTGTGTCCGGTCGGTAGTCACCAAACGCGTCCGGTCACAAAAAAGGCGCTCTGGGAGCTTACTGGACTCGACCAGACTCTGCGGACTTGAGTCCGGTCACTCTGAGAAACACGTCCAGTCATCACTTAACCGTGCAAGGGTTGTTCCAGTTGACCGTTGAAGATGGACGGCGAGGTTTGAATGAGGACACGTGGCGCCCATCTCCTAACTTGTCGCGCAGTGACCGAACGCTGAGGTTGCGTCCGGTCAACCCGACCGGCATGTCCGGTCGCCACGCAGGAGGCATAGTGAAGAGCCTAACGACTCTATTCTTTGGAGGCTCTGATAAATAGTTGGTGGCCGGCTCTTGGGAAATATGCTTGGCATTTTGATCATCTTGACATCCTCTTGAGCTGAGCATACTCCCTTACACTCATCTCCCTTGCTTGGTTGCTAATTCAAAGTGAGATTGAGTGATTCCAAGTGTATTTACTTGTGAGTTTGCATCTAGTGGCACTTGGGGATCGTTTGAGCTGCGGTATTCTTGTTTCTCTTGGTGATTTCCACCACCTAGACGGCTTGGAGCAGCGAAAGAGTTGTGGCAAGAGTTGATGATTGTCCTTGGCCACCTCCCGGTGATTGTGAGGGGTTCTTGTGCCTTCCCCGGCGGAGCGCCAAAGGCAACTCAAGTGGATTACACGTGTCATTGAGCTACCTCACTTGTGGGTCAATTCTTGCGGTATCCAACGTGTGGACAAGGTTCGTGCAACACCTCTTAGCCGTCGAACCACCAAGTATTGGTCGACACAACAGGGACCAGTGTGCCGGCAAGCACGTAAACCTCAGGAGAAAAGTCTTGTGTTCATCTTGTGTATGATTGGATTTCTCCCAGTGATTGGTCTTCATCTTATTGTGATAGGTTCATTCTTCGACGCGGTGGTATAAAGATCACATTACTCTCATTTACCTTCCCGCAAACTAGTTGTAACAAGCTCTTTAGTGTAATTAGTTTTGAGAGCTTGTCTTTTCCTTGCTAGTGTAGCTTCTCACCTAGTTGAGCTCTTTAGTGTAGCTAGCTTTTGAGAGATCGTAGTGACATAGCATTTGATTGTCTTAGTGATCATAACAACTAGAATTGTTAGATAGGTGGCTTGCAACCCTTGTAGAGCTAGAGCAAAATTGCATTACATCATTTGTCATACTAATCAATTGCTCTAGTGCTTTGTAGAATTTTCAAAAAGGTTATTCACCCCCTCTAGCCATATTAGGACCTTTCAACCATTAGGGAGGTGAGAGGTATAAATACCCCCCTTGGTCCCAACGGTCAGTTAGGTGCGGCATTGCCGCAACTTAACTACGGCACTACCGCATAGCGGCACTGCCGCACTGGCCAGGACAGCAAAGGTGGCAGAGTGAAAGCATGGCTGTCTTGGATGAGATATGAGGATGTAAAGACAAAAGATTGAGCACTTGGTTGCACACTTTAGCAGGTTTATGGAGTCCCCCTTGATAGTACGGCTTTTCCTAAACTTAAATTCGAAATATAAAAGAATTTAAACCTCCAATGAGTGTGATGTCGTCCTTATTCATAATTAGGGGCTCCTCCATCTCATGTAACATCCTTGATCATAAATTTCCTTGCTTGTCATCTTGATAAATCTCATTAGTCCTCTAATTAAGTGGTCATCAACACCAAAATCCACATTAGGGCTTGATTGCACTTGCAATCTCTCTCTTTTTGGTGATTGATGCTAACCCAATTAGAGCTTACAATAGATATGAAATGTAAACTGAGATTTTTGAGCCATGGGTGTAGAGCCTCCCCTAAATATGTGAATGGAGATTTGAGTTCCTAATTTGGCATTTAGAGACCAAAATTCACATTTTTAGTTATGGTGTTGGGGCTCCCCCTACATCCATGCCTCCTGTGGGGTGTTGCACACTGTGTCACAGATATAAGCGTGATGCAAATGACAATTCATGCACATAAAGGTTGCTGCAGCAACTGGGTGCGGCACTACCGCACCTTAGCCACGACACTACCGGGCCTGGAGTGCGGCATTGCCGCACCTACTACAACAGCACAGGTTAACTCAAGCACCACACAGTAGTATATATAAGAAAAGATAAACAATCTAGCACAATAGGATGACAGCTAACCATACAAACAATACATGTCCATATCCGATACAAATAGAGTCAAATAGGTAGCATTATTACACAAATAGAGTTTTGAGTGACTCTCAAACTCTCAACCTAACAACTAACTCTCAGCGGATGTCATGAAGCACAGCAGCGAACACATGGTGTCGAAAAGTTGTTGACCCCTCTAATTTTCTCCCCCTTTGGCATAAAGCACCAAAAAGCAAAGAAAAGAAGAAGGATCAACACTCACTCATCATCTCCTTGCAAGTTCTCCCAATCAATACCATCACCTCTAGCAGCAGTCTCGGAACCACCATCAACATCACCGTCGTCGTCGGAGTCAATACGAGCATGTCCTTGTCGGTGAGTGGTGGCGGTGAAGCGACTAGAACGTCTCGTCCCCTATCTCTGAGAGGACCTAGCGAGGGTCTCCTGCCATCCCGCGTCATCTCCCTACTGATCCTCCTCATCATCATCATTATCTAAGTCTGTGTCTGAAAGACTAGGAAGGTCGTACTGCAGAGGAGGTGGTGGTGGAGGAACTAGTGGAAGGTTATCTCCTCGCTGCTCCAACTGGGTCTCATAGGCTCGCTCAGCTACATATGTACACTTCCCAAAGATTGCCTTGAGCCATTTTCCAAACTTCTTCATCTTGTTTCCTTTCCAAGACCTATAGCGGGAGAATTCAAGAATGTCCTCATGAGCATAGGAGCCTCCCACGGCCTGGCTAGCTACAGTGGGTTGGGTCTTCTCAATCTTGTATATGGTGTGCATCCTGTCCTTTGAAAAGCTAATCCCTGTGACCCTCTCAATCAAGAACATGAGGTATGGAGCATAGGGCAGCCCCTTCCTCCCATCCTCCGTAGCAAGCCTTAGCTTATGCCAAATAAGCTGAGGGACATTGAACTTATCCCCACCTAGAGCAAAGCGAGCTAACACATTCCTCACATATCCATTTATGTTCGAGGCAGCTCCATCCTTGGGATTGAGAGTGTTCCTGATGAGGTTGTTCAGGATGTAATAGTAACTCTATAGCCCACTCCTCTTGCCATCAACAGTCCTATTGTCTCTCCACATATATCTGATGTCACGGATCTCTACTCTGGGCTCATCATGAATGTGAATGTAGGTCCAATGCTCTTCCCTAAAACCTAGAATCCGATCGAAAGTGACAAAGTCAACACGGTAGTGTCAACCATCTATCATCCAATGTATCTCATCAATGGATTGATCATAGAAGTAGGTAGCATGAAACTGAGCAAGTACCTCCTCATTCCAATGGTACTAGAATCCCATGATGTTGGAGAGCTCAAAGCGGTCACAGATCTTGATCACCTTGTCAAACTCAGGCTCCTCCTTGTCCTACATCTCATCCCAATCAATGTACTGCATCTTCCTTATCTTCGTCTTCCTCGCACCAAGAATAACAGTGGCATAGAAGTTGGAATGAAACTCATTCCAAAACCTGTAGTCGATGCCCAAATCCTTCTACACTACATAAGGATTTATCTGTCTTGCCTCTTTAACCAACTTCTAACTTTTGGAATAGTTGATGATAGGATGCTAATGAGAGTCATCTGGAGCTCTCATAAGCATCTCTCCATCAAACTCTCTGATGTAGGCTCTGTCGAACCCTATCAGGTGTAGAGGGGTGTCAGGATAGGTATTAGTGGTGTGTCCAGTGATGAGGACATTGCCACGCTGGACACACCGATGCTATGGTCTTTCCCAAGTTGCAATTCATCCCCAACTCAGCTGCCACGTCACCCTCGGATTCAGCAGACACGTCGTCACTGTTTTGGTCATAACTCTCGCATACGACATCGAAACGGGGCGTTTTTGGATGCGTTGGAAAGGGGACGACGACGCCGTCGTTTTGGATCTGGTCCCAGCTCCAAAATGGTCCGTTGATCATTCTGTGTGACCACGGAAAGGTGCTGCGTCACTTATTTGGGCCAACTTGGCCATGTATCGTGTCGGGCCTTAAGCCCAAGTTGTGGGCGCCCAACCCCTGGCCGTCCTCAACCCTAGGTCGAGTCTTAGACTATAAACACAGCCGCCGCCGCTGTTAGACAATTGGGTTTTGTTTAGAGTTTAGTTTTCCATCGAGAAACTGAATCGTTCATTGTAACTGTGGTGACAAATCCTTTTACAGTGATCCAGGGCCCCTGTTCTTGATCTCCTCCACTGTGTCGATTAGTCCTTTGGAACCGAGTTCTTGAACCCTATTGATATTCGCATCATTCATATTTGCAATTTCAGATTGCGTGTTTTTACCTTCTTGCTTGTGTTCTTCGATTCGCTTGCAGGAAAAGCCTTCTTGGCGAGGTCAATCAAGTTGTGCTTGGTTGATAACCAACGGAGCAGTGGTGTAATGGTTGCAGGGTTCGAATCGTGTCTGATTTGAAGCCGGATCGCCAACGTCGAGATCTCCAAAAGTCGAACTTACCGGTTACCTCTCGGAAGATCGGGCCTGTATCTCATCAATTGGTATCAGAGATTTTAGGTTTACCACGAGGTATATTCTCGTTTGCCTTAGATTCATATTTGTTCATTACCTAGAGTCCACAAAAAGCCCAAAAATATTTCAATTTCCGCTGTCCTATCACCTTTTGTGCCTTTGTAATTTCGTTTTAGATTCGCGTTGTTGAGTTTGTGTCCGTGGTCGAGTCTTGTTGCTGGTTTAGGATTGTGATCGTGGTCGTAGTTCAATCGCCCGTTGCTGTGATTTTTGTTTTCCGCCGCTATCCCATCCACCGTTCCCAAACAACAAGTCGAAGCCACCACATTACTCGACTTGCCCCCGCTAGCCGCCTTGTGTGACTTCTCGCCGCCGCGCAAACCCTAGATAGGTTGCAAGCCGCTCGTATTTTGCCTGCATCGCAGCCCTCCTTACATCATCAGGCGAATACCTACTGTCGCTGTTGGAGTCACAGGGATAATCTTGTGATCGGTGTTGGAGTTTAGGGACGCTTTGCCCTAACTGCCGCTGTCGTATTGTGCCTTCCGGAAAACATAACTTGAGATACCTTCGGTAAAACAGGCATAACTTTTCGCTCGTTTATCAGAAAAATATAAAATTTTTACAGCAGCTTCTTGACACCATTTGGAGCCGACCCAAACTAGGCTTCGTCCTGTTTGGTTTCGTTAAAATTGCGAAAAAAAATTCAGGAAAATAAAGAAAAAAAATTGTCAAAGTTTTTGCACGCTTTTCAGAGAACGTGCTATTTTTCTGTAGACCACATCCCACCTTAGTTGTAGGTGCCAATTTTTGTGGTTGCATCTTTTGTGATCCTTGTTCAGAGAAAAATATAAAAAAATAGTGAAAAAATAAAAAAGTTTGATTCCTACTAGTGCCTTTTGGAAAAATCAGGGAAAAATTCAGAAAAAAGGAAAAATCCGGTTATTTGCTTGTTCTTTGCGTTCTTTCCATCATCCTTTGTTTTCACCTTGTTGCGCTACGTCTCGACACGTCTTAGCCAGCAGCTGTGATTTGTACTTTGGATCCGGATTGAATAATCGCTAATCTGTATTCGTTAATTGCTAATCCTTGCTGTCATATTGTGTGCCTACCCATAGCTTCACATATTCTTCTGTCAGCACAGGTTCATCTTACAACTGTTACCCACGCTCAACAACAGATTGCTTCGCCACATTGGTTTTGCTCTTGTTTGGCGTTGGTAAGAATACAGGCAAGACGGTGGTAAGCCGCTTGTGATTTTGCATTCCACTTTCACCACCACCACCACTTGGTTCCTTTTAGTTGATAGGGATAATACTTTGGTGTTGTCTTTTTCTATCTTCTAACCATGGCAGGATCTCCGACGGACTTCAATGATTGCGTGTCCAAGGGCGAGCTTACAACGTTCATGACTAAACAATGCAATCTTATGACCGAGCTGACGCGTAATGTGAACAATCTGGTCACCCGCATTGAACAACTCGAGCAACGTCCTCCACCTCATCGTGCTGTTGATGACGATGCGGATGATTTTGGTGATGACAATGCGGATGTGAATGCTGACGGTTATGCCCGTCGCCGCCTCAACTTCAATCGTCGCGGTATGGGAGGTAATAATCATGGTAATAATGATCCTTTTGCTAAAATTAAATTTAGCCGTCCTCCTTTTGCTGGTAATGTTGATCTAGAGGCTTATTTAGATTGGGAGCTTACTGTTCAACAAAACTTTGATTCTCATAATGTTCCTGCTGAGCATAGAGTTAGACTTGCTACTAGTGAGTTTACTAATTTTGCTTTATTCTGGTGGAGTGATCGTTGCAATGCTAATAATGCTGCTGTTGTGCCTCAAACTTGGAATGCTTTAAAGCAACGTATGAAATCTCGTTTTGTTCCTCCTTATTACCAACGTGATTTACGTTTAAAACTACAAACTTTAAAACAAGGTGATAAAGGAGTAGAAGCTTACTATCAAGAATTGCTTATTGGTTTAGCCCGTTGTGGTATAAATGAAGATGATAATGATGCTAGTGCTAGATTTTTTGGTGGTCTAAACCATGATATCCAGAACATACTTGATTACAAAGAATGGCGCAATTTTTCCCAATTGTATCATCTTGCTATTAAGGCAGAACGTGAAGTACAGGGCCGCAAACAACATCAGCCTTTCAGGTCTAACAATGGGAGGAATTTTCAGCAGCGCTCTGAGCCGGAGACGCCCAAGCTTTCTGTTGCACCACATGGGGTAAGTAAATTGTCTGATGTGCAGAAGAAAGGTGCCACTCCAGGTGTTTCTACTAGCTCCTCCTCATCCAGCGCTAAAATCATTTGCCACCGATGCAAAGGCATGGGCCATGTCATGAAGGATTGCCCCAGTCGTCGTACTTTCATTGCTACCGAGGATGGATATGTAAGTACTAGTGATGTTGAAGATGATTTAGCCCTTGCTGCTAACATTGATGCAGATTCCACCGAGGGTGATCAAGACAAGGAGGCTATCATCATTGACTCTGTGGCTGCTGCCGCGGATTACCCTAGCCTTCTTGTGCAGCGTGTGTTAAGTACACGTGTGGGACATGAAGACGAGATGAAGATCTAACGAAACAATTTGTTCCACATGTATTTCATTGTGCAGGGTTGTCGTGTTCTCACTATCATTGATAGCGGAAGTTGCAATAACTTGGTAAGTTCAGATTTGGTTGAGAAGCTTGGCTTGACCACACGACAACATTTGTATCCATATAAACTTCAATGGTTCAATAATAGTGGTAAGACTAAGGTAACTAAATCAGCACGCATTAGCTTTTTCACAGGTTCTTATCATGATACTGCTGATTTTGATGTTGTCCCTATGCAAGCTTGTTCTATTTTGTTAGGTCGTCTATGGGAATTTGATAATGATGCTATACACCATGGTAGAACTAATACATACACTATCGTACATAAGGATAAGAAAATTACATTGCTGCCTTTGTCTCCTACGGAAATTATTAAACATGCTAAAGAGATTAAAAATAAACCTCCAACTGACATTGCTAAAAATAATGGGATTAAGTTAAAAGGAGGTACTTTTCTTGCTACAACTTCTGCTACTGCTGAGTTATGTGATAATCCTGATGCACCATGTTATACTATGTTTTGTCAACCTATTATGTCTGGTGCATTGCCTGCTATCACTAACCTTTTGCAGGAGTTCGCTGATGATGGGATGAAGTCGAGGGCGACTCCAATTCTAGAAGGAGGGGATGATGAGGACATCGCCAAGATGGAGTCGAGGACGACTCCAATTCAAGAAGGGGAGGATGATGAGGACATCGCCACGCTGGACACACCGACGCTATGGTCTTTCCCAAGTTGCAATTCATCCCCAACTCAGCTGCCACGTCACCCTCGGATTCAGCAGACACGTCGTCACTGTTTTGGTGATAACTCTCGCATACGACATCGAAACGGGGCGTTCTTGGATGCGTTGGAAAGGGGACAACGACGCCGTCGTTTTGGATCTAGTCCCAGCTCCAGAAGGTCCGTTGATCATTCTGTGTGACCACAGAAAGGTGCTGCGTCACTTATTTGGGCCAACTTGGCCATGTATCGTGTCGGGCCTTAAGCCCAAGTTGTGGGCGCCCAACCCCTGGCCGTCCTCAACCCTAGGTCGAGTCTTAGACTATAAACACAGCCGCCACCGCTGTTAGACAATTGGGTTTTGTTTAGAGTTTAGTTTTCCATCGAGAAACTGAATCGTTCATTGTAACTGTGGTGACAAATCCTTTTACAGTGATCCAGGGCCCCTGTTCTTGATCTCCTCCACTGTGTCGATTAGTCCTTTGGAACCGAGTTCTTGAACCCTATTGATATTCGCATCATTCATATTTGCAATTTTAGATTGCGTGTTTTTACCTTCTTGCTTGTGTTCTTCGATTCGCTTGCAGGAAAAGCCTTCTTGGCGAGGTCAATCAAGTTGTGCTTGGTTGATAACCAACGGAGCAGTGGTGTAATGGTTGCAGGATTCGAATCGTGTCTGATTTGAAGCCGGATCGCCAACGTCGAGATCTCTAAAAGTCGAACTTACCGGTTACCTCTCGGAAGATCGGGCCTGTATCTCATCATCCAGTCATCTCCAACCTCTCCTCATCTTCGATGTGCTGCTCATGCCTCCCCCTATCACCACATCCCCTCAGAGCTACACTACTGCTGGTTGCTGCTGATCTTCCACACGACCACGGTGAGAGGGATCCTTGTCTCTTGGCTCAACCATCTTCCTCTTCCCCCTTCGGTCATCATCTCCATGCTCCATCTATGCATAAGGTAGAACTAGATAAGAAACTGTATGAATGGGAGATAGAAAAACACCTGTAGAATAGTCTTGATAAGTAAAAAGATTTAGATCATGAATTTGAGAGATCGCTTGGGCAGTGCTACTTCAGGTAGTGCGGCATTGCCGCACTCTGAGAGCGGCACTGCTGTACTCAGCATCTCCACAAACTCATGACCAACTTCTTTTTTCTTACCAAACCTACTCTTCAACTGTCCTTCCAAATCACCAGACAATTCCATATCTCATAGTTCAAGATACAAATATGAGGTCATGTAATGGATGGGAATAATGATATCATTTTGAGTGGGAGAGAGCATGAGGTGAACAAATCCAATTAACAAATCGATTCATCTGTCGAAAATCACAGTCAGGTGCAGTTTTAAACTGCAGGGCGCGGCACAGCCGCTGCTGAGTGCGGCACTACCGCACGAGCAGTGTGCTTCTCCACCCATGAATCGATATTTTGATTCCATTTTTTCATCAAATATCTTCCTCCAATTCATTCATACTACCACTAGGAAACTGAATCCATCACAGAGAAGCTCATATTGCATAGATCAGGTTGGTTCTAGGGTTATACCTTTCAAATCATGGATTGAAGAGAGAAGGAGAGAAGCCACTCAGGTCAAGAGCAGCGACAGTCATTGGCGTTGATGAAGGAAGGCAAATGACAACCGTGGCACTGCTAGGGAGCAACAACGCATGGCCACAAGACGATGATGACGCGGGTGTGAGAGGAGAAGAGGGACGCGGGCATTGACGTCGGGGTGAGAATGAGGGAGAGAGAGTTACTGTGGGCCGGTTGGGTAAGAAGTAAAGGAAATCGGCCCGCAGTAATAACCATTGTGGGCCAAATCTCAGTTGAGATTCAAAGTGTGGCACTGCCACATGCCTAGCCCGGCACTGCTGCATGGCAGGTGCGGCACTGCCGCACTCCTCAAAACAGTGGGAGTTAGCTACTAACTAGGTGACTCTCTATAAAAGATATGGACACGTATCTCCTATATACCATGACCAGCAACAGATAATCAATACAGACCATGATCATGATACATAAGCTGCTTTTACTAAACCATTTTGAAGCACAATATGAAATTTTACAATTCTTTTGCTTAGATACTAGTTGATCAATCAGAGGCATGCTAAAATTCAAACCACATTATGAGAATCAAGTATATTTAGCTCACTACACAAAGCACAGAACCTTGATTCATCAAGGGGCTTAGTGAAGATATCAGCTAGTTGTTTTTCGGTTCTCATATGGCAAATTTCAATATCTCCTTTGGTTTCGTGGTCTCTCAAGAAGTGATGTCGAAAGTGTATGTGCTTGGTTCTTGAATGGCTTACGGGATTATTTGTAAGATTTATGGCACTTTCATTGTCACAAAATAATGGAATTTTGGTAATGTGACATCCGAAATCATGAAGGGTTTGCCTCATCCAAAGTAGTTGAGCACAATATGCATCGGCTACAACATAATCGGCCTCGGCGGTGGAAAGGGCTACATAATTTTGCTTTATAGAACTCCAAGGCACTAGGGACCGTCCAAGGAATTGACATGTCCCTGAAGTGCTTTTTCGATATACTTTGCAACCGGTGTAATTGGAATCCGAATACCCAAGTAGATCGAACTTAGAGCCCTTAGGATACCACAAGCCAAAGTTAGGTGTGTACTAAATATCTCAAGATTCTTTTAATGGCCACCAAGTGACACTCTTTCAGGTTAGCTTGAAATCTAGCACACATGCACACACTAAGCATAATATCAGGCCTAGATGCGCACAAATAAAGTAGAGAGCTGATCATGGAACGATATACCTTGGTATCCACGGCTTTCCCTTCATCGTTGAGATCAAGATGTCCATTGTTTGGCATGTGAGTTTTGATAGGCTTGGCATTCACCATATCAAACTTCTTGAGCATATCATGGGTGTACTTCATTTGGCTAATAAAAGTTCCATCCTTCAATTACTTGATTTGAAATCCAAGGAAGAACTTCAATTCATCCATCATGGACAACTCAAATCTCTTGGTCATGATCCTACTAAATTCCTCACAAAAAGCATGATTAGTACTACCAAATATTATGTCATCGATATATATTTGGCACACAAATATATCTTTTCCAACTTTGCAAGTGAAAAGGGTAGGATCGTCTTTGCCTATTTTAAAGCCTTGTTTAAGCAAGAAATCCTTAAGGCACTCATACCATGCTCTTGGTGCTTGCTTAAGCCCATAGAGCGCCTTTTGGAGTTGTATACATGGTTGGGGAACTTGGGATCTTCAAAACCCGGTGGTTGCTCAACATAGACAAGTTCTTGAATGGGGCCATTGAGGAATGCACTCTTGACATCCATTTGATATAGCTTGAAGTCATGATGGGTAGCATAGGCTAGAAGCATTCGAATTGCTTCAAGCCTTACCACCGATGCATATGTTTCTTCAAAGTCCACGTCCTCTACTTGAGTGAAACCTTGAGCAACCAATCTTGCCTTGTTCCTTGTCACCACGCCATTCTCATCTTGCTTGTTGCGGAAAACCCACTTGGTGCCAATTACATTCATCTTGGGTCTTTCCACTAATGTCCAAACTTGGTTTCTCTCGAAGTTATTCAACTCTTCTTGCATTGCTATCACTCAATCTTCATCTTCAAGTGCTTTTTCTACCTTGAGAAGTTCCACTAGAGAAACAAACAAGTAATATTGATAGAAATTTGCTAAATGTGAATGTGTCAATACCCCCTTTCGAAGACTTCTAAGGATGTTATCAACGGGGTGGTCCGATTGAATGGTTTGCTTGAGTGTTGGGTGCTCAACTGCTTCTTGTTCATATGTTGGACCTTCATCTTCTTCTTGTTCAAATATGGGTTGTAGGTTTTGACCTTGAATTGAAGTCAAATCAGCTGCTGCTGACTAAACAGGTGTGGCACTGCTGCGTGCTGGGGTTGCAGCAGGTGTCTGCTGCTGTTCAGCATCAGGTACGTCAGCAAAAAATGATGCAACAGCAACTTGAGGAACCTCTACTTAAGTAGCTTCATCTTCTTATGGTCTAATATCACCAATAGCCAATTCTTGATTGCTTCACAAGGTGGATCCTCCTTTTCTACAACACTTGAATCAACTTGCTCTACTTGAGAACCATTAGATTCATCAAATATCATATCTACCGCAATCTCAACTCTCCTAGAGGTTTTGTTGAAGACACGGTAGGCATGCTCATTTGATCCATAACCAAGAAGAAAACCTTCATTAACTTTAGGTGTGAACTTAGAGTTTTTAGATCTCTTGTTAAGTATGAAACACTTACACTCAAACACTCTAAAAGTAAAACACTTTAGGCTTGTTACCGGTTAGAAGCTCATATGAAGTTTTCTTTAACTTCTTGTGTAGGTAGAGACGGTTAATGACATGACAAGCGGTGTTGATGGCGTCACACCAAAATAGATCCAATGTCTTATACTCATCTAGCATTGTCCTTGCCATATCAATGAGTGTCCGGTTCTTCCTCTCTACTACACCATTTTGTCGAGGGGTGTATGGACTTGAAAACTCAAGCTTGATGCCCTCTTTATCAAGAAACTCCTCAACTTGAGTATTCTTGAATTCGGTCCTATTGTCGCTTCTCACTTTCTTGATGGAAAGACCAAACTTCTTTTGAGCTCTTCTAACAAATGTCTTTACTTTGTCTTGAACTTGACACTTGTCAAACAAAAAAATAGCCAAGTGAGGCGGGAATAGTCATCAACAATAACAAGACCATATTTGTTACCCCCGATACTTAGGTAGGCGATCGGTCCAAAGAGATCCATGTGTTTGAGCTCCAATGGTTGTGTGGTGGTCATGATGCTCTTTGCCTTAGAGGGATGTGAGTTGCTATCCCAAAGAATATTATATTGCAGCTCAAGTTCTTTGTGCTTTTTATCTAAGTCACAATACTTTTTTTGAGGGCAATATTTTTTTTGTGATAGCATGGTCCCCTTGCTCTTTGGCCAAAGCCTTGAGCAAGGATTCCACCTCACTTCTCTCTAATGCAAGAGCTTCCTTGCTAGCAATGTAGAGATCCTCTTGTTGGATAAGAATTTCCTCTCTAGATTTTTAGCTTGGCTTGAACACTCTCTAAATCCTCTATTAGCTTAGTGATGAATAATTTAGTCTTTGCATCCAAATTTTTAGTTATCATGTTTATTTCTTCATCACTAGATTCATCATCACTAGAGCTATCACTAATATCACTACTAGATATATCACTAAGAGGTGGAGGTGGAGGTTTGGCCTTGGATTTAGATTTTACCTTCTTACCCTTTGCCATAAGACAAATGTGAGGGGAGTAGTAGTCATCATCGGACATGTTGTTGAAGAGCCTTGGTGTAGAAGATGGCTTGTGGATAGCTATGGTTGCAACTTTCTCATCTTCTTCACTTGAGCTCTCAATAGTTGAATCCCATTCATGCCCAATGTGAGCTTCTCCCATATATTTCTTGCTCTTTCTATGATCGGCCTTGTTGAAAGCCCAAGTTTAGTTTTGGTAATTAATGACACCAAGTTGCTAATGCCATTGTGTCAAGTGGTTTGAATTAGGCATAAGCAACACACGTGATGAAGGAGCAAATGGCATAAAGAGATGGCCACAAGACCACCTGTTTTGGTGCATGAAATAATGAGCAAGATCATGAAGGAATGCACATAAAATGATGGACATGATGATCAAGTGGAGAAGGATCTAAGAGCGCAATGCAAAGATATAACCATAGGGTTTTCCTTTTGCCGGTCTAAGATGAGTAGAGAAGTGATTGACCGGATTTAGGATACATAGCCGATTATCAAGAGGGGCAATCATGGTTAGCTCGGGAATCAAGAGCCACTAGATCAATGTCTTGAGCATATGCATTAGGATCTAGTAGAGAGCTAACATATCACCTTGAAAATGTTTGTGAAATGCTAACACACATGCACATGGTGGTGTACACTTGGTGATGTTAGCACATTTGCGAAGGCGGTGGAGTTTAAGCGGTAGAGAGGGGTTTGGGTTCGGTGCTTTTTGGGGAAGTGAAACGCCTATTTTCCACTATGCCTGAAGTCAGAGAAGAAACGGAGACGAACGGAGGTCACCAGGCTGATCGGACGCTGCACCGGACGTGGTCATGGTTTAACTGGACGCGTCCGGTCAGTTCTCGCAGCAGTTAGGCGCGCGAGTGTTAGGGTTTCCAACCGGCGCGTCCGGTCCCTCACGGAACCGGAGCGTTCGGTCAGGCACCCAGAGGGGCAGAGCCGGTCGTAGAGCCAACCGAACGTGTGGCGCGTCCGGTCACGTGCGATCGGACGCGTCCGGTCGCGGTGGGAGCTTACTGGACTCCGACCGGACGCCAGGTGCAACGCGTCCAGTCAAACGTTAGAGCGCGTCCGGTCACGGCAACGGTAACTTCTGACACGCACTGTTCACGCTTGTCCTGTAGTGACCGGACGCGTCCGGTCACCCTGACCGGTGCGTACGGTCAGTACGTTTTTCACTGCGTCGTCCGGTAACGGCTAGCTGCGTACCCCTTCGCTATAAATAGAAGTTGGCCAGGGTTTGAGGGTAACTCTTGCACATTTTGAGACCTAGAGACATCCTTTGAGCTAGAGAACAACCCCTCCACTCATCTCTTTGCTTGGTTGCACATCTTGAGTGAGATTGAGTGAGATTCAAGTGCATTGCTTGAGAGTTGCATTCTAGAGGCACTTGATCTTTGAGTTGCTGCGGATTTCTTGTTAGTCTTCTGTGTTTCCCGACATGGTAGACGGCTTGGAGCAGCGGAGGTGATTGAGCTCGCAATTGGAGATTGTTGGAGTCCTCACCAGGTGTTGTAAGGGGTTCTTGATCCTTTCCCGCGGGAGTTCGTGAATTGGATACTCTAGTGGAGCTCGTGGCTTGGAGGATCCCCATCTTGTGTGCGGTTGTGCGGCGCCCGCCGAGGGCTCGACTCTTGATAGTCGATTAGCTCGCGAACCGACAAATGGGTGTATCGCCACAATGGGGAGTAGCTTGCCGGGAAGCAAGTGAACCTCGGTAAAAATCTTGTGTCATCTCTTTGCCGAGGATTTCTCTTGTGATTGCTCATTGTGATTGATTCTTCGAGTGCATTACTTCTCTACATCGTTGGTATAAGAATCAAGTCACTTGCTCTTTACTTTCTTGTACTAGTCCTAGTGTAGTTTGCTTAGTGTAGCCTTTATCACATAGGAGTAAGTAGCTTAGTGACTTAGTCTTGTTGGTGTGTATTAGAGATCATAGTCTTGCTTCACTAGAATTGTATAGGTGGCTTGCATAGTGTAGTTGAGCTAGTGCTAGAATTAGCTTAGCCATCTTTTATACTAATGTGGTTGTTTAGTGAAGCTTGTAGATTTTTAAATAGGCTATTCACCCCCCCTCTAGCCTTTTGGACCTTACACTTGTCCTTCTTCTTGTCTTTCTTGTACTTGTCCTTGATCTCATGTGGGCACTTGGCAATGAAGTGGTCGGTGCTACCACAATTGTAGCATGTCATTTTCTTCTTGTTTGGAAACTTTCTCTTCACTACCTTGTAGCCATGCTTCTTTAGCCCTTTGTGAAACCTCTTCATAAAGAGAGCAACGTCATCAACATTCTCATATTGATCATCATCATTTTCGCTCACTTGAGGATGATGTAGTCTCTACTCTTTCTTGAACTTGCTTGGTTGCTTAGGGCTTGCTTGGTGATCTTGGACTTGCTAGTAGAGCCTTGCTTGCTTGATTTGTTGGCCTTGAGTGCAACATCCTTGATCTTGATGCCTTCTAGCTTTGCTTGCAACTCTCCAAGCTTCTTCCTCTCATTTGCTTCTTCTCTTTGCATGTCAAAGGTCAAGATCCTCCCAAGTACATCATTTGGTGTGAAGTACTCAAACTTCTTCTTGTCTCTAATTAGAGTCACTACGGTCTAATTTCTTGGTGAATAAGCCTCTAACATAATCTTGACAACTTTGTGATCATCTAGCTCAGCACAACCATAGCCTCTAATCTTGCCAACCATAGTTATCAATCTATCGAACATCTCTTATGGTCCTTCTCCATCCAAGATAACAAACCGGTTGAGTTTGGACATCATCAAATCAATTCTTGCCTTTCTTACTTTGTCAACCCCTTCATGTGCAAGGTGCAAAGTATCCCATATTTGTTTGGCAACATCAACACTAATCACTCTATTGTACTCATCACCATCCAAAGCACTAAGTAGCACACTAGTGGCTTGACCGTTGAGGTGAATGATTCTCATTTCTTCCATTGTTGGATTCTTAGGATCAACCGGTGGCTCAAACCCATTGCAAACAACTTCCCAAGTGCCGGGATGAAGACCTGTAAGATAGGCTCTCGTCAAATGCTTTCACTTGGCAAAGTTAGTCCCATTGAAATGAGGTAACTTGCCCGTGGGCACATTGATGAAAGACTTGCAATCATTGTTAATCATAGACATAGAGGAATAGTTAAAGGATACAGCGGCATATTTGTTGTTGTCGTCATCCTTGCCCTTTTCTTTCTTGTCCTTTCTTCTATTCTTGATCACTTGATAGGACTCATCATCATCTTCATCTTTGGAACTACTTGATAGCTCACTTGAAGATGCATTGGTTGCTTTTGCTTCTTCTTCTTCTTTCTTCTTCCTTGCTTCTCTTCTCTTTCTTCTTGCTTCTCTCTTGAGCTTTCTTTCTTCTTTTCTTTGCTTCTTGTCTTCTAACCGTTGCTGCTCCTTCTTCTCTCTAGCTTCTCTTTTGAGCTTTCTAGCTTCATTTCTCTTTCTTCTCTCATCTTCATTGAGAGCTCTTTTGGCATCGGTAGTCTCAAGATATGGGAGCGTGGTGTTGCTTGCTGTCGACATGCTTACCTCGCTGCTGTCGGTGTCATGCAGATCAACCCTCTCCGGATCAACATCTACCGGCTTCACGTCGCTGGTTCCTCCTCCGGGCTTCATACCTCACGTGGTTAAGCCTAGAGGGGGTGAATAGGGCTGTTAAAAATCAACTCGAGCAAACGTTAGAGTCACTCACGGCACTGCCACTCTGGGACAGCAGCACTGCCACACCTGCAGGAAAGATTTGTTCACAGTTCAAAACCTACCAACAGAAATTTAAATCAGGTAAATTTCTTAGCTTCCTGCAGTGTAGTAGTTCACAGATCAATAGCTGAAAGCAGTAGCACAAGAGTATACACGCAGATCGGCCTCAAACCCTAGAAATCACCTCAACAACAATATGAACAACAAGTATAGTAAAACGAGCACATGATGACACGATGATTTATCCCGTGGTTCAGCTCGCCACCAAGGCGTTGTTGAGGCTAGCCACTAAGTCTTAGGGCTTTGCAACCCTTCCACATTCTCAAGTCAAGAGACTCAACTCTTGAGGTGGGGGGTAAGTTTACTAGCTGCAAGAGATGGTTACAAACCTCCCAGGGCTACCATAAGATTGGTAAGCTCACCGGGCGACGCTCTAGCCGTCTAGGAGCAAAGCTCCAAGAGTAAAGAATGCAAGTCACCGGCTAAAACACGAACCAAGTGCTCTTAGACTTTGAGAATCAGTGGATCTGCTCTCTAATCGAGTTTTGGAGCCTTTTCTCTCAAGTTTAGATAGTGAAATCACAAGGGATGCTTGAGAAATTGAAGGGCACCAATGGAAGAGAGAGAGAGAGGTGAGCACTTGTCTGTTTTCATCGATCTGAACCGAGGTGGAAGAAGAGAGCACCGTTGGGGAGGTGAGAGAGAGGTATAAATACCCCATTGGTCCCAATGGTCAGTTAAGTGTGGCACTGCCGCAACTTAATTGCGGCACTGCCGCAACTTAATTGCGACACTGCCACTCTCTGAGTGCGGCACTGTCGCATTGGCCAGGATAGCAAAGATGACAGAGTGAAAGCATGGTTGTCTTGGCTAAGATATGAGGATGTAAAGACAAAAGATTGAGCACTTGGTTGCACACTTTAGTAGGTTTATTGAGTCTCCCTTAATAGTACGGCTTTTCCTAAACTCAAATTCAAAATATAAAAGAATTTAAACCTCCAATGAGTGTAATACTGTCCTTATTCGTAATTAGGGGCTCCTCCATCTCATGTAACATCCTCTATCATAAATTTCCTTGCTTGTCATCTTGATATATCTCATTAGTCCTCTAATTAAGTGGTCATCAACACCAAAACCCACATTAGGGCTTGATTGCACTTACACAACTAACTACACTAGCAAGCTACAACTACACAAGAAAAGTATATCGACAAAGTAATACAAAGAGAAATAGAGATCGATATACCAAGCCCGGCAAGTGTCCAATATGAAATCCAATGAGACAATTGACACAAGATTTATCCCTGAGGTTCAATTGCTTGCCGACAATCTACGTCCTCGTTGTGACGACGCACTCACTTGGTGGCTCACGCGCCAATAGGCTTTACACGCCTAGACCTACACAAGAGAGTTGTAAGAACCAACACAAGGCGAGGGTACACAAGTCATGAGCAATCCACTGGAATTGCCTTTTGCGGCTCTCCCATGGGGAAGACACAAGAACCGCTCAACGATCCCGCTGCTCCACCAAGAGTAACAAGAGAAATCGTAGCAAATGCAATCCCAAGTGCCATTAGATGCAAGAAGTCAAGCAAATGCACTTGGATCACTCTCCCAACTCACTTGGATGATGAACAATCAAAGGAGAGGTGTGGGAGTAGAATATATTAGCTCTAGGGGGTGTATAATATGTCAAAGTGCCAAGACAAGGTGCCCAAGGCCGGCCCTTCCACTTAAATAGCCGCCCCAAGAGCTCCTAGCCATTAGAGGCCGAAACCGACCGTTGAACCGCTAGCACGGGACCATCGGACCGTACGACTCTTAGATACATACTTAAAGCATAGAGTTAGTCCAATAGGTTTCATCAATTAGCTAAAACCAAACTAGGGCTTTCAATCTCCCTCTTTTTAGTAATTAATGACAACCTTCACAAAGATATGAATTAAATTCATTTTAGGGAGAGAGAAGATCTGGTGGACCTGAAATCCGGCGGCGGCAGTGGTGCCTGTGACCATGATTATTGCCCCCATCCGCGACTGCAACTCCTGCCCAGCGCAGCCGTGGCTCCAGCCCCATTAGCGATCGCATTCTAGACTTTGATCGTCCGCCGCCCTCCTCAATTCATGTCCACTCTACAGGCATGTCCTCCCTCTCCTTCCTCTGTTCTTCCTCTCCTCCTCCTTGTTGTGGCTCTACTCTTCCTCCCCTTCTTCCTCTGCTCTGGTGTTCCTTCTTCTACTCTGCTCTGCGATCCTCCTTACTACGGATCTGCTCTTCCTCCCCTTCTTCCTCTTCACTGCTCTGCACTCCTCCTTGCTGCGGTTTGCTCTTCCTCCCCTTCTTCCTCTGCTCTGCTCCTTCTACTCTGCTCTGCGCTGGTTGGTTGCTATTTGTTGCTGCTATGGGTGCATAAGTCCATCTTTGTTTTTACAGCTGATAGACTGCAATTAGAATGGAGATGAAAGATTGCTTGATTGGTCATGTCTAGATGATGTTATCTCACTAGAGTCTAATTTTCTGCTCTAGTGGCATTATATATATTAAGATATGTGTATGGCGTCGTCTTGCCACGTGCATTAAAAGCCTAGGAGTCTAGAAGGAGGTAGCTCGCCACACCTTGCCTTACCACCTTAATAACCTTGAACGCAGTAAGATATTAGTTAGGTCTAGTGGGGATCTATGGGCCATCCAATTTTCGTCAACCCATTTAGCTTTGCCCCTGGACAGTGGTTCCATGATTAGAATAAAGATGCTGAAACAATCATACCAAATGATTGTTAAATGTCTACAAGCTTCGTGAAGTCAAATTAACCATAGTTGGACATTACATAGCCTTTGTCCATTGTTGCTTCCATTTTAGTAATTATCAGTGTTTAAATAGTCCGTTAAATGGTTAGACTGTTTAAATAGTCTAACGAAACATCGGTAGTGATTGTAATGATAAGACTACCCGCAGTGGGTACTCTAAAACGATACTCTAAAGCTTTAGAGTATGAATATAGAGTAAAAACTGTTGCACTGGGTACTCTAAAACGATACTCTATCTTTTCTCTCACTCTATATTTAGAGTAGTACTGTGCTTACTCTATACTCTATAGTGACGGGCCCCACTAGCTAAACAAAGGAAAAATGCTATAACTCACAAACCAAAAATGCAAATTAAATTTCGATTTCACCATTAAATTCGTCTCAATAAATCCTTCAAAACTAGATCACACATGGATATATTTAGATAAAGTGATAAGTGGGTCCCACAGTGGATAGAGTGGATAGAGGATGATATAGAGGATGGATGGGTGCGGGAGAATTGAGTATAGAGGAGAGAATCTTGCTGACTAGGACGTATAGAGGATGAATATAGAGGTCCATGAGTGCGGGTAGTCTAAGATATGCTAAAATGGAATCTCTAAATAGTATTTCAGATCTAGTTTATAAAACATTTAGTGTATGTCAAGTCAAACTTTATAATCTTTGATCAATAATGTAGCTAACAAACTTTCAACTATTATAATACAAACTTGATACTAGTAAATTTATAATCAAATATACTGTCAGCTAATTTATAATCAAGTTCTAATCATAATAATATAATATAATATAAAATAAATAAATGATCAAAGTGTAATTTAATAGACCATCGTACGTTAGAAGGCGTCTTATAAACGGGACCCAAGGGAGTTAGCAAAGAGTGACTGATTGTTTACGATAGCACTGACTATAATCATTTACATAAGACTTGTACAATTTAGATGTGTCCCTGCCAAGATGTCTTTTCTATTGATTTTGATGCTTTTCTACCCATAAATACCAAAATATAAGATTGTTCATACATATTTCAATGTATTCCCATTTCCCATGTAAACAATATTGTACTACCATTTTGGGAAAAAAAAATACTATCATCAGGAAAAAGTTGAGATATTAGTATGCAACTTCTTGAAACCTAAGATAGAGTGCCATCGTTTAGAGGCTGAGAAATTCGAAAACCAAATCATGGTAGTAAATGTTCCTATAAATAAGAAAACTGAAAGAACAGTGCCTTCTTGTTGAGGATGCTACCTCGAGCATAAAGGCGAAGCAACCCACCGCCAGCAAGTGTAAGAGAACCAAACCTTACACAATTATTATACCAGTGTTACGTGAGAGGTCGCCATCGCACTTGATTCATTAAGAATTCAAGCCTACCACCGTCTCTTTACATACAGAAGAAAGAATTACTCCATATATACACATGGGCAACTGAATTGTCATGAAGAGCATAAATGTCTTAAATAAAACCCCTAAGGTCCCGAACCGGTGACGGCAGCTTGTTCAGAAGCATCTAAACAGTCCTGGAAACGCTACCACATGACATGTACACAATCCGGAAGACTTCACCCTACAGCACTGTTGCCTGCTTTCCAACCACCAGAGGGGCACAAAACAAGAAAATTCATCTGTAGGCCATGAAGAACCTTTCCCACGGTCCCTCCACATACTGACCAAAAAACGAGGACACTTTATTATCGGGCTCGTATCCCTCCCTTTTCCTTTTGGAGCTGCTTTGAGTAAGCAGCAGCCTTAGCATCTAGGGTAGTTTGCTTCTTCCGCCTCGACTGCCCAAGAGCTGCTGGGTCAAACAACGGCCCTGACCATGTTTGTGAGGTCCCCTTCTCTATGGGGACTACTGTACTGAAGGAAGCATCCTGGTGCTCGAACATAGGCTCCATGTGACGACAGGATCCCAGTGGATTACCCGTACCTCCATCCTGATGTGGAGGAGGAAACTTCTCACTTTTGCTCTTTGCATTCGCATGAGTTATTATCCGCCGCCTCTGCTGTTAAGAAATTTGGGAAGCATATTAGTGTCTATTAAGCAATAACATTAGAAAGTGACAAAATGCCTGAGTTTACTTATGGCACATCAGTTATAGTTTCAATCCATGTTAATTCATCTGGAACAACTCATTTGTGGTCAGAAGCAAAAAAACAAAGATAAATCTCCCTGTTTTGCAGCAATAACAAATGTACTAAGAGACAAGGGATAATTCTTGGAAGGTTTTGCCACAAATTAATAGAGGCAAATGATTTTGTAACAATTTATTTAGCACTTAGCAGTAGTGCAATCAAACAATGTTGACTTTGATCATATTTTTATGTTAAAATTTCACTGTTCTTTAAGCAACAAGGCAAGGTGTGGCAACCCACCATCCTATTACCACCTAGGCACTTAAGGCGAGGCAGTAAGGCACTAAGGCGGGCAAGGCGGACGCCATAGTCATGTATATCAGAGAAGAGAAGGAAAATAGGCCCATCAATGGACCACAGAGGCACAGACACAAGAAGCAGTGAACCAACTGGCCAGCTAACCTACTAAGGCTCAACCCAAGATTCCAAGTCATAAAGCACCTGTCTCTTCCAACCTCATGGCCAATTGACTCCCCCTTCTGCGTCGTGTATGTAGTCCCTCATGCAACCACCCAGGAGCAGTGACGAACCCCGCCCCCTTGCGCCTCCGCCAGCCATAAATCATCCCCTTCCCCCTACGCTAATGGTGCACCGTTGCCTTCCCTTTCCAGATCACCACTACCGCAGTGGAGTGGGCAGAACCTCGCCAGCCATCGCGCTTGATCTGGCGGGCAGAGCTGCACAGGAGCCAACGAAGGTGGGGGAAGGCAAAGAGAGAGCCATGCCACCCGCTGGTTGGTTCCCCATATCCTGCCCTTCATTTCTTCTCTGTTGTCTATCTGTCTCTGTTCCCTCTCTTGTTCCCTATTTTGCCTATGTTACCCTGATATGTGAGGTAGGGGCCGTATCCCATATACCGGATACGTATCTGATACAGATATGTGGCGGATACATATCAAGGAAGTATCGGGACAAAAATAAATACTACAATTTCAGATACTTAAGCGAATATGTATCAGCCCATCTACTGGATATAGCCTAACCCAGAACATTGATACATCACGCCCGGCAAAGCTGTGTTTGGTTGTTCAGTGCCCCACCTTCCTTCCCTCGATCCCTCCACGCCATGGCCTCCTCACCCAGACATCCAACTGCCACCGCACACAGCCTACGCAGAGAACAGCGCCAGCGGTGACCTTAAGCAGCTGCCTGCAATGCTCAAGCAGGCATCAACTGCTAGAGGTGCCCGCCGCCCGCAAGGCACATGGCACCTGTTTGTTGATGCTCTGATGAGCGTCAGCTGCCTGTGGTAAATAAGCAGGGAGCTCTTTCCTCCTCCCTCCCGTAGTAATTAGTCCCTTCCTGTCCTCTCTCCCATGTCCCACCCCATACCTAGTCAAATTAATCCATACTCTTTGCTTGATTTTTCCTAGCCAAGACTAGATGGCAGCAACAAACACAAGGAGTGCTTTCAGTAGTATGTGTTTTACTGCCGGCTGGAACTGGAAGTGGGAGGGAAAGGAATTGGATCAGTTATCTATTGATCTCCTCCAAGCCTGGAAGCCTAAGTCAAAGGTGATTTTGCAAGTTTGGATTTTGAGAATTGGATGGAGGTGCTTCACAGGCTTGGCAGTTGGGAGTGTTGACAAAATTGAAATGTGGAAAAGATGAGCAAAACAGTACAAATGCAAGACTGTGTTGGCAAAATTGCTATAGGCCACTACTGCTTTTAGAATTTTATAATATGCCTTATTATCTATTTATTTTAAAAAAAACTAAAACATATTTGTGTATTGGGCTTTTACAAAAAATGACATCCACCTATCCATGTCTGTCCGATGCCACGTAACTGTATCTATGATGCATAGATTTTTGCTAGGGCATCAGCGACACTTTGGCACCAGTTAGTGCCTTGTCAGCAACATACAAACACTAGTTAATTTCAACTTTTTACGACACTTGGAATTTTGAAGTGTTGAAGTAGTGAATTTTGCCGTGTCTATATTTCTTCCCTAAAAAGGAAAAAAAGGCAGAGTTTCATGGACACTCATTTTCTTGTGCAAGCTTTGCAAAAAATTTGTTCATTGCAGGACAGGTTAGTGAACAGCTCTTGTTTCCCCTAAACAAGGATAACTTATCATGGCGAAATAAAAAAGTGAACTACCTAACAGTATCAGATAATCACAATCAACTTGGCAGTTACTGTATTTCTCAATGGTGAAAATCATAGCAAGCAAAACAAGCATAGTCTTCAGCCATAAAGAGCTTTGACTTACGTCTAAGTTCGCTTGAATTTCTGCATTAGCTTCTGGTGCTGGTCCAGCCCTGCGAGATCGATCCCGTGCTCGAGTCCTTTTTGCTTCTCCTTTGGCCTTTGCAGCAGCTCGTAGTCTGAAGGATGATAATGCAACACAGAAACATAAACTAGTTACAAAGACGAATATATCCTTTACTGCTTACTGGTGCAGTCTCTTGATTGAAAAGAGGAAGTTTAAGCAGTAGTAGTTAGAGTGCACGCAGATATATGCTATTCAAGTTTACAGAAGTGTTTAGCCAATAACATGTTGATGGTCTCAGTTTCTTTTTTCTTCTTTTTTTTTCCTCTGGCTAATTCCTATTTCATAACAGTAAAAGGTAAAAAACGAACACTAAACCACACAGAAAATAGCAGAAAGTGGCTGCATGACAGTTTAAGGAAAACACAGGAAGTTCCTATCAGATAGGTTACAAATGAATAACAATAGTTATGGTTAAATGAAGAATGATGTGAATCCAGAATGTGTTCAATATCAACATTTCATTATTCATGACTCAAAACACTAATCCCAACTTGACGCAAGATCATGACTCAAAAAACTAATCCCAACTTGACACAAGACGGTTCATGTAACCCATTAAACATGTGATGTAAATGTTGTAGGTAGGGCTCAAACATGTTTATATCCGCATGTATGTCCAGCAAAAAGTAAAAAGGGCAAATGTGACACACCTTCTAGCCTCCTCGTCTCTTAACTTGGCATCCATCTCCTTGCTTGGTGGATATGTTGGCAGACTTGAAGGGTCACAAGCATAAGGCTCGGTTGAAAAAAACTACGCCAATTTTTTTTTAAAAAAAGAAAAGAGCACATGATGAGTAACTATTGATGATGGAATAATAGTTCATTAAAAGCAGCACAAAAACATAAGGCCATTCAAAAAGAAAACAACCATCTTCATTGCCTGATCCTAGAAGAAAAGAAAAGAAAAGAAAAAGAGAAAGGGGGGGGGGGGGGGGGGGGGGGGGGGGGGGGGGGGGTACTTCTTTGTCACCCGTCGACAGAGGCATGTTGCAAGTGTCAAGGAAATGGGACTGGATAAGGATTGGCAGTAACTCAATGGATAACAAGCCTCTCCTAGAGATCAGCCAGTATCACGACACTGCAAATCTAAAACTAAAATGGATATACAATATCGATCCTAGTAGGAGAGCACCATTTTCTATGACATACTGTACATATGATTGAATTGCACATTGCACTATAGTACAAGGCACAAGACTGTAGTACAAACATATATGCGTCCAAAATAGAATCATATATTGCTTATTTGCAAAGACTGAAATATATGCAACCCATAAATAAAATTTGAGAATTATATAATACCAACCATACAGATTCTCTCAGCTAGTGGAGTTCTGCTCCATATCTAGTTATTAACATTTTGAAGCAATTTTTTTTTCTAGATCTATATTGTTTTCCTGCAGCACCATACTTTGCTTCATAGTAACATTTCTGATTACACACCTAAAAAAAATTCTTTCCAACTAAGAAGAAGAGAAAGGATAGGAACATACATCACTGTGTAATGCAGCTGTCGCAGTTTGTCTCTCAGCTGGATCAATTGCTAGCAGAGTTTCAACCAATGGCAGAGCCGATGTAGGAAAATCTTTAAATGTCTCCCTGATGCAACGTTTATAGGGTTGTTGAGGTTTGAATATTGTTGCATGTGGCAATTTAGACTTCTTCCAGTACTCCTCAGAAGGGGAACCACATAGCTTGAAAATCTTGTGCAACTGTTCCACCTGGTAAATAGTGTACATCCCAGTTTTAACAGTAGACTAAAAGTGTGGCATAAAAAAAAGAATATATGGTAGCTGGAGGAACATGAACAGAAAATCGAGAAAAAAATGTTTTTGTGGTGTAAGCACTCTCGCTGAATTTACAACTCAATAGATTTATGAATAACCAAAGTGCATGTACATGGCCATTGGCAACTCAAGCATCATGCCCAGTCCATACTAATCTCCTAAGCAATTTCAAAAGATCAAATTCAGTATTTTCTACGTTTTCACTCATTCATATATTGCAGAGTTTATTAGCAACCCCCTCCTAGTTTCTATGTAATATCTGGCACATCAGGATTTCACCTTTTACTTTAATCCCACGAGGTTAGGTGGACAATAAGAGTATATGAATTGGTTCAGTCATGCAAGTCTGAACTTATATAATATATGCCATCTTAATCATCCCTGAACAACAAGTGCAGCAAGAAAGCTCATGGGATACTAATCCTTTAGCTCAAATGTAAGAGTTGTTATGAATAAGGGAGACTGAATTGGATGATTTTATTGAGGCCCAATGGGGACTATATATATAGAGTACATGAGAGACACAAGAGGGAAACCCTAGACTAGGAGATTACACTAATAACCCTGACTATTATACCCCAACACCCCCTCTCAGATACAACGTGAATGCAATGTTAGTACATATGGAGAGTTGGCACTATGGACTAGACTTGAAAAAGAAAAGTGTATACATCCAAAATCCAAAAACGAAGATGTCATCTAACTCTTGAACAATGTCGATGTAGAAAATGATCTCCTCGACAAGAGGGTATTGCCTTCACAACCCGTACTTCAGCAAATACGTCAAGTCTTCACAAATGGTACTTCAACTCTTCAACTGTGAACCTTGCTTTGGAGACTTTGAACTCGACGGGAATAAAGAGATGTATCAAATCAAGCCAAAGGAAGAATAGAGAGATCACTGTTGCTAGATGGCAAGCAGTAAGACAGAATGGTGAGACGACAAACAAACGGCCATTGATCATGAGGCGTAGCAAAATGGCTACGAAAGAAATCAAGAGGGCAAAGTCACATCAAGATGATGATGATTAGCTAAATCAACGGGGCTCAGCTAACCAAAGAAAAAAAGTTGGCTAATCCGACAATAAATTTGTGGATACGAACGACTTGGACAAATTGTAGGTGTAGAACTATACTTGGATGGACACAAATGCAATAGATTCAATGAAATTTAGAAAATTGGCTTCAGACAGAAGATGGAAGCAAGGGTGCCCCGGAGCAGCCAAACATGGGAGGACGAATCCGCAGACTGGGCGAGATTGACAACAAGGCGGGCGAGAAGAGTCCACAAGGACAGGCAACGGGCTCGCAGATGGCGGGAGGCACAGACAGCGCAAAGACAGGCGGACGGGTAACATGTACGAGCGGCATTGAAGAGGGTCCACGATGGGCAGACTCCAAGCCACAACGAGCGGCAGGGCGGATGACGGACGAGGAGTCGCACCGCCAGGCGTCCTCTTCGTGCTTGAAGACAAACGGATGGAGACAGCGTCTATGGAAGATGCTGCAACGAGAGATGTGCAGACAAGAACTAGGAGAACCTAGACTAGGAGATTACACTAATACCCCTGCCTATTATACCTTAACAAGAGCATTGTTGTAAATAAACTAAATAGAAGAAGTTGGATGTTTTATGTCTTGTGTTTTTGGATGCTACTGATATACGATGTATTGATGGAGACGGGTTTCTAATAACTTCTCTAAAAGAACAAAAGTCCTAGACAGCAATGGTTTGTCCACTACAACAGGTTTTCATTAATAAATGTGAAAATACATTGCAACTATTGGCCATATTCGGAAATTTTGGTGACTAATGAAAGAGGTCGTCAAATGACAAAAAGCATAATAACTACCACAGGGGAGCTAAGCATTGAATCTGTAAAAATTGATTAAAAATTAAACATGTATGTTGAATTCAACCTTATTGTTATGTATGCCATTCCACCAGTACCAGATATGTGAACAAAATACTTAGAAACATCAAATCTGTTTGGAAATTTCCAATAATGGATACAGTTGCATCAAAAGCTTATTATAGCAGAAATGGCAGACGCATGTTTGTCAACAGAAGTTCCCACTAAAGGCAACAAGCAATGGGAGTCCACAATATCCTTAGAGAAACCATAGTCAGACACTTACAATAAGGGCAAAAGGCCATCCAAGTCTTCCCATAATGACAATGACATGTTTACAAACAACTACTTGCCAACATAAAAGTCGAACAAAAGACCAGAGTCACAGACAGCGTAGAGATAACGCTGTCCTCACAAGGCTATCCGAGTAAAAAGTCAACATATTCAGCCACTACCACAGAATTCTTTATAATGTGAACAGTGGGAAGGGGAGATTTAACCATAGTTCGGATATTGACAGCATAGCCCCAAGGATTACTACAAAAATTAACATGGTAGAGTACAGAGCAACCCCAAGTTCAAGACTCACCTCAGTGCGCCCAGGCATTATGGGCTTTCCATACAAGAGCTCTGCCAGAATGCATCCAGCACTCCACAAATCAACGCCTACACTATAATCAGTGGCACCAAGTAACAATTCTGGTGGTCGGTACCACAGCGTGACCACTCGGCTCGTCATTGGCCGTTTATGCCGTGGATCAAAGAATGTCGCCAGCCCAAAATCCGCAATCTTAAGAATCCCATTATTATCCAACAACAAGTTTGACCCCTTGATATCCCGGTGCAATACATTATTGTCATGACAATGCTCAAGCCCTGACAACAGCTGCTGCATGTAACATTTTATCTGCAAGATAACATAGTGACATCAAACTCACAATTTCCACCGAGTAATAGACCGTGTCTGAAACTGAAACAGCAATCAAGTCTCACACACCTGAGGCAACGTGAACTTGACATCAGGACTTGCGGCGAGCCCAGCAAGGTCATGGTCCATGTACTCGAAGACAAGGTAGAGGCTGCACGACATCCTGGAGGTGACCAAGCCCTCCAATTTGATGACGTTGGGGTGGTCGAGTGTCCTTAGGATGAGTATTTCCCTGGCCATAAACTTGACGCTCTCTGGCTCGAGGTTATCAAAGCGGACCTTTTTAAGAGCGACGATGCGGCCGGAGACGGTGTCCCTCGCCCGGTACACGTTGCTGTACGTGCCCGATCCTATCTAAGAGTGAATCGCCGGACAAAGCCAACACAATAAAGTAATGGCGAATCAGTACGTTACTCCAGTAGGGGGAGAGAGGGGGGGCTTCCGCCTACCTTATTGAGTTTCTCGAAGGTGTCGGCGCGGCGCGGCGCCCAGCCGCGGAGGGCCTCCCCCGCGACAGCGACGAGCCACGGCGGCCAGCCGGCGGCGAGCTGCTCCGCCGCGGCGGCCGCGGGGACGCACCCCTGCCTGGGCCCCGCCGCCCTGCGGCCCCCGAGCCGCCGCCTTGGCCTCCCGTCCCCGTCGGCGGCGGCGACTGCGGAGGGCGACCCCGCTTCGGGCTGCGGGGACGACCTCTCCTTGCCCCTCTTCTTCCTCGGCGCCGCAGGGGACGACGCGGCCGCCCGGCCGAAGACGCAGCCCATAGCCGGTGGCACACCTCTAGCCTACCCTACCCTACCCTACCCTCTCAAACTTTCTCGGAGCATCTGACCCCCGCCCGGCCCGAGCCGCTAGGGTTTCTGCTGCCCTCCTCGCCGGGGCGAGGGGAGCGAGCGAGCGCGAGGCGGAAACAGGGGAGTGAGTGAGGCGGGGAGGATCAATCAATCAGCAATGAATGAGAAGCCACGAGAGGCGAGCAGGGGAGGGGCTTTTTACATTTTTACCATTATAAAGAATGGCTCTTATCTGATTAGCACTCTTAGATGCCACTTACCAATTTAGCAGATAAGAGAAGTTTGTGTTTCAAATTTACCACATTTGCGCATGTGGCATGCCACACCAGCTTACATGCTGGCGCCTAGTCAGCATGGACAAGTGAAATGTCCATGCTACCTTGCCTGACTCCTCTCTTCCTCTCCATCTCCAACAGGTGGGTCCCACGTCACTGTCACTTCCAGGTAGGCCCCACTTGTCAGCTTCGTCTTCTAGCTTTGGTACCCACGGTTGCTACACTTCAGTCTCGTGGGCAAGAGGACGGAGGATGGAACAGCACGGCATCGATCGGGAAGCCGAGGAGGAGGTGCGCGAGTAGCAGCTCTACCGTGGCCCCGCTGGCGCGGCGCGAGTAGATCCCCATGGGCATGCGCACGAGCACCCGCTCCGCCCGGCGCAGACGCGACAGCTCCGTCGCGGCCCCGCCGCCACAACCTCGCTGGCACGGGCGCGAGCAACAGCTCCGTCGCAGCCTCACGGGCGCGGACGCGAGCAGCTCCACCGCGGCCTCGTGGGCGCGAACGCGAGCAGCTCCGCCTATGCGAGCGACGCTAGCCCCAGCAGGGGCACCGCGGCCGCCGGCGGCGCCGCGGGCATGACGCCGACGCCGAAAGCCTGCTGCTGCGGCAGGGCGTACGCGTACGCAAGTCGGCGTAGCGCGAGCGCGGCGGCCTCGGCGCGGAGCCGCGCGTTCTGGCAGCGCACGGCGAGGTCGTGCCGCGCCAGGGCCTACAGCCTGGCCTCCAGCTCCTGCTTCTCGGCACGGAGCTGCGCCGCCACCTGCCGGAGCTCCTCCAGCCGCTGCTGCTTCCGCGCCCATGAGGTGGTTCGACTTGCGACGCTGCCGCTGGAGCATCTCCTCCTCCTCCCGCTATTTATAGAGGAAAATCAGAGACCGCGGCCTGTGAGGCCGCACGTGCCGGTGAGGCCGCGGCGGAGCTACTCGTGCTGGAGGTTGGGGATGAAGATGACGAGGGGGATCAACTTGTTAGTGACATGAGATTTGGTACTATGCTGTTGGAGGGGGAGAGAGAGGAGATAGGCAGGGGCAGCAATGTCATTTCCATGCTCTGGCTGACTGTACGCCGGCATGTTAGCTCGATCTGGCATGCCACGTAGATAAATGTGGTAAAAATGAAAGACGTCTGATGAAACGATGTTGATTCTGTAAATGCCATCCTAAGAATGTTATTCGAGTAAACGTCGTCCGTAATAATGGTATAAATGTAAAATGCCCGCAGGGGAGAGGGAGGAGCGGTTGTGTCCGTGGATGAGCATTTAATAGGTCACGTGGCGGTGGGGCTGACTAGTGGGCCCTCGGGGGTCAGATGGGGTCAACAGGTGGCGGATCGGTAAATCCAACCCAGCCAGCCGCAGCGCAGCGCAGCGGGTGTGTCATTTGTGTTATTGGGGTGGGACCCGCGGCGTCATGAGTCAGGTGGGGCGGGCGATAAAGGCGGTTTGGGCTTTGTTTAGTTGCCCAACTTTGGGGCAGCAAAGTTGGCGAAAACAAGCACCGTAGCATTTTATTTTTATTTGGTAAAAAATGTCCAAATATTGACTAATTAGGCTCAAAACGTTCGTCTCGCAAAGTACAATAAAACTGTGCAATTAGTTTTTAATTTTATCTACATTTAGTACTCCATGCATGTGCCGACATCTTGATGTGATGGAAATCTTCTTTTTGCATAGTAGAAGTAGGGGACAAATTTTGAGAACTAAACATGGCCTTGGTCGTTTTGCTGCTGGCGGCGGGGTTCGAGGCGTGCGGGCGCGCGCTAACCTCAAGCCGTAAGGAATAATCCGTCGACTGACACTCCGCGCCGCAGCTGAGCCACCTCGGTCTCACGGCTTCACACTCCGCGCCGCAGCTGAGCCGCGGCACACCGTATGGGCGTTAGGTTGCTGCCGCGTTTTGCACGCGTCAAAGGTGCGACGCCGCTCGATGTGTAAACTGCCGCCATCTCTGGCTAAATATCTAGCGTCCGATTTGCTCGCCGTCTGTTTGGCGGTCCAGTACAGTGCGGCATCCTGCAACTATTCCCTCCCTCCCAAATTATAAGACGTTTGACTTTTTTTACACCAAGTTTGACCACTCGTCTTATTCAAAAATTTGTGTAAAATATCAATTCTTTTATTGTGGCTTGGTATATTAATAAAAATTTCTTAAGAATCACTTAAATTTGACTATGTTTGTACAGATTTTTTGAATAAGACGAGTGGTCAAACTTGATATAAAAAAAGTCAAACGTCTTATAATTTGGAATTGAGGGAGTACTAACCAAACGTGCCCCTAGACGTTCGCACGGAAATATGGGAAGGGTGTAGGAGTGCAAATGGTATGAATTATTTTTTATTATTCGATTGATTGAAGAGGAGTATGATGTCGAAATGCAAATGGTATGAATTATTTTTTATTATTCGATTGATTGAAGAGTTGTATGGTGTCGGAGTGCAAATGGTATGATTATTTTTTTTATTACTAGGTGAGTACCCGTGCATTACGACGGGAGCAATAACAAATTGAAAAAGATGTAGCCAAATCAAATAAGTATAGTTAGTCCAATTATCTATGACTATTAGGACCTATAATGTTCCAAACTTTTCAAGTACCACTACTGTTCCAGCTCTAGCTCCAGCTATGCCCTGCAATTAAAAGACAACTAGGCAGGTCCCCCGCGCTTCGCGCGGGTAGAACTGTTGCAAGCGGACTGGGACTGTTCATACCGGGTTAACACTGTTTACATAGGGTCGGTACTGTTTACCTGGATCCGGTACTGTAGTTTACCGGGTGGTACTGTTCACGGAGACCCGGCACTGTAGTTACCTGGATCCGGTACTGTAGTTTAACGGGTGGTACTGTTCACGGAGACCCGTTACTGTAGCTAACACTGTAGAAACTGTAGCTAACTCACCACGTTTAAAGACTTATATAGATATAGATATGCATAAGATCAGAAATCAGTACATCTCAAGGAGACACACGGGTTAAAGGATGCAGCATTACCATGAGCAAAGTAGCCATGTACTCAATGTTGGTGAGACTTTATAAAAAAGGACGACAAGAAAGATTGTCATTAGGCCAACTACTTTTGATTCTTTTTAAACCCTTATCAGAAAATTACCACGCTGGTGTCAAATCAAAACAACAAAAAAAACATGGATTCAACCATAAGTAGCTTTTCCGTCCTTTTTTATGAAAAACATAAAAGGTACAACAAAGTTACAAGATTGCTAATCATATCAGCGCCATCAATTTTTAGCAATTGTAGAACTCAACCAAGACACCCATTGAAGTGCTACATCCCTAGCTCGCAACCCAGTTCACCTGAACCATTGATTATTCAAGCATTTTAAAAAATTGCACTGACACGAATATACGTATGCATCAGATAGTGGTCCACTTCGAAATTTAAAACAATTTATGCAGTCCCGTAAATATGTACTCAACCTCAAAACTGTCAACCTTGCAACTGAAATCGAAATTTTTGTACAAAAATGAAATGGGAATCATCCGGTCCACTCTGGCTATATTTAAATGAACTTTGATGTGCAACATTTGAGGTGCACTCTGAGATGCTGCTATGAGAACAGTTTTTTATTGTAATAAAAAACATACACTATAGCATGTGGATTCAAAATCTAAGAATTTTGTTAGAAACATTTTTATAGCAACTGTAAGCAGAAATTGCATTTTGTCAATTCTACTGAAGGTTCTAGAAAAGGGGTTGAATTTGTCAGCTGTTCTCTTTGCACTGACCATTTCTTTCTAAAAAAACAAGATCAAGACATCGAGCTGCGCTGAGACTACCCGTGCCGAGCTGCCGCCCGGTGTCCTGCCGGCCCATGACCTAGCGCGGCACCTCTGCGCCGTGCGTGCTCTGGCCCGTGCATCGCTCGCCGGTGAGGTGAAAGCCAAGTCGCCGGTAATGGTTGGGTGGAGCAGTGCCCGCCCTGTCACCCGTCCGCCGTCCACGTATCTACGATAGACTCCGCGGTGATGAAGACACGCTCAGATCTGAGGGCACTCCTCTGTATTGGGGAGGAGATGACACACGCAAGCACGCGCCCGCACTGTTCGCTCGCTCCCCAGTCCCCACCTCCACCCGCCGCTCTCTACGGTGCCACTACTGAGGTGGTGCCGCTGCCGCTGCCGAGTCGTCTTTCTCCGATCGTATGTGCCGAGCTCCTCTTGTCTGCCTCATCCCCTTCTGTTTTGCCTGCACTTGAATAGCCGCCTTCGAATAAAATTGAGAGAAAAGAGGATCTATTTTTGGACTCTATGACATGGTACCTTTTCCCTATTGAGATTAGCATATGCTGCATTGGTGAGTTTATCAGGATAACAGGTTATGACAATACAATTTCGTGCACTAAAATAAACTATCAAGAGATTGTGAAACAAAAATCTAAAAGAACAGAACTATACACTCTCAGAAGCAGAGGTGACCATATGGAATGAAAAGTAAACTTCATAGAACATGGTAGTTTAGAGAGGCCTACCTAGTGGAATTATCACATGCATTGATGAGTTTATCAGGATAACAGATTATGACAATGCAATTTCCTGCACTAAAATAAACTGTTAAGAGAACGTGAAACAAAAATGTAAGTAGAGGGAGCAATCCTTTAGAATCAGTAGAACTCTTTTTGAGATCAACCACACTGAGCACAGATGTAGCAGGAGCTGGCATGACACACCAAATTAGAAGAACTGAAGGTATAATTTTTTTTTGAGAAAGAGGATGGAGCTTATGCAGATCACCTTAGGAGCAATGCAAACCGAAGTCCTGTGTTATGACAGGGATAGCATGGGTCATTCAGTTGTAGATCTATACAATTAGGAGAGATCAAATAATTTAGATTCGACAAAAGACATTAAGCTATGAGATTCATGAACAAATGCCATGATATTAACCTCAGGATTTCTCTATATCATCCGGTCGATATTTGCCAAGCAAGTTGAGACCATGTCAGATCTATATCTGTATAAGGAAACGACGATAAGACTTTAGTATCACAGAACATATCCAATTCATGAGCAATCTAAAAATACACAATCCTACTCTAAATACAACTCATTTCCTTCAGATCTATCTAAGATTGATGTCCATTAAGAATCGCACATTTATCTCATTAGAATGCACAAGAATAAAGACACATAAAGCAGTTTATCATTTTCGTTATCACTTTGAGCAGTCAAAATTGGTTCAGCTGAAACAACACGGACTAATTGTACAGCTGAAGAAAGGTGTGCACATTTAGGAAATAACCCAAGAGATGAACTGCGAATACAACCGGTTCAAAGAGCCTAAAATTATTATACATGAAATATGAGCTAACCACTTGACAAAAGGCATTGAAACTATTTTATGCGCTAAATATATTGTAAATTATAGATAATGCTATAAATATACTGGGGACACAATATCGCTACAATAATATATCTATTCATCTATTGAACACTTCATGCTTTGCAAGAAACGATGTTAAAGTTAAAATTGTGTACCATGATAGAACGGCAGCAAATGCATAAACTTAAAAAGGTGTCATGGTCTCCTTGGAAAAAGGATAGTAGTTGCAGTATAAAGCAGAATAGATTTTTAAATGGAGAAGAGCAACAGAGAGCGTGAGAAATTACTGGACATGCCGGGCATGAGGCAGGCGGAGGTGGTGTTGACAGAGCGCGACCTGGGGCCGAGCGTGCCGACGATCTTGGTCGTCGCCAGGAAGAAGCTCTGTGACGGGATCCATTCACGGGTGAATCAGGCCAGAATCCGAGAGTATTGAACAGAGGAAATCTGAAGAAAGCAAAGATGAAAGAAAGGGAGGGAGGGGGCTTACAGTCTTGTCCAGGATGGAGGCCATCCGGATGTGCTCCTCCAGCAGTTCATCGAATCCATCATGCTATGCCCTGAGGTCGTCGAGGTCGCGCGTTGGAATAGATCGGGAGAGGGAGGGCGAGGAAGAGGACGTCGGGGGCGATACGCAGAGCAGGCAGCGGCGCAGCTCCCTTTCTGTCCTGCCCATCCAAGTTGTACCCCAGATCCAGACGGAGAAGAAGAAGGGGACACGAACCTCCGTCTCGTCCACGCCGCAGCAGGTGCGGCGGCTTGCCGTCCTCGACAGCAGGCGCGGCGGTGTGCCGTCCTCCCCGCTCGTCACGGCATCCGGCGCGACATCAGGCGTGGCTCCCTCACCGGCGGGGGCGGCGTAGGAGGGGAGGGGTGAGCGGATAAGGATGGGCGCGTGGGAGGCGAGGCCGGGTCGAACGGCATCGCGGAGCGCGGGGAGCAGGCGACGAGGGAGAGGGGAGGCGGATAAGGGTTGGGGGGCTCAGGGCTGAGACGTTTCTGGAGGAGTGGAGGCGCGGCTTCCGGGGCTCCGACGCGGGGGGCGCGGGGCGCGGGGCGGGCCGATTAGGAGTGCGGTGACGATAACATTTGAGGTTTTTTAGTCGTAGAGATTCGATTGGCTAAAGAGTAGTATCGGCTAGCAATTCAGATATAAGTTTTGAAAATCCAAATATTATCTCACCGTATGGGTGGGGTAGTATCTGTCATAATCGGATATCCGGTCTGATAATCCGAATAGCTAGTTCAGATATTGAATTCGGATAGTTCTATCGGATATCTACAGTGGATTCCTAAGATAAATTTCAGCCCAGAAAAGATAAGTGAAGTATAATTGATTATCCTTTATATATATGCTCTCTCTGTCCCATATTACATGACATTTTAGAAAATCTCTCAGGAAGACCAACACAGAAGGCAAAAGAGCAAAATGCACCTCAAGATATGGAGACAGAGACTCCTGAAAAATAAGAAAGGTACAAAGGTGTATTAGGAAATGAGAAGATTAGGCTCTGTTCACTTGTCTTATAATCTGTACTTTTCAGTTTATTTTTTCAGCCGAAACAGTGTTTTTCTCTCACAACAAATCAGCGAACAGTACTTTCAGTCATGTCTTTTCAGCGAAACGAACAGGCTTTAAATATTTCAAAACAAAATTTAAATGCTATAAAGTTATCCATTTTACGATGGAGGAGGGAGTAGAAGTATGGGCTAAGTACGTTCAACTTAACTTCATTAAAATATTTTGATAAACTCAAATAAATTGATAAACTAAAAATGGTCACCTAATGCAATTATTGTTTTCCAAAAATAAATATGTTGATAACCGTTTGAGCCATTTGACAAAAGTTTAAATATGTTGTCTTGCTTAGAGAATTTATATACTTTTTCCAGTATTTTATTAAAGTATATAAGAATTGCCTTTACTCAATATCCAAAAAGAAATATCATAATACTACCAAAATAAATTCATATTTGTAGTTGTATTCGACATTATGTATTTGGCTTTGACTTCAAAGGAAAATACGAAAACAAATACGGCATGAGCCATATTCTTGAATGATCTATCGCTTATGTTTGTCGTCACCGTTGCATCTGGCTCAAAAGATCGATTGCATCTAATTTGACTCATGTGATCTTGCTTGTGGTTTTGCAACGTGTTACTCTTATTATTGTAAGATTTAGCAAGACGATGAGGATCTAAATCATTATCATGAAATACCAAGGTGTTGCACCTCAATACTACTACAATTACCCTGAAGCATAGCTTGTAAATACATTACATGATTCTAATTATTATTTTGCAAGTTTTATCAACTCTCATGTTAGTGTTGCTAGGCATGATGATAATAGATATGTTGCATCGGCTAATGTTTATGTTGTTCGCTTCGCTGAAAAGCCAGGTTCAAAAGTACTGTTCGCTAATTTGTTGTGAGAGAAAAACACTGTACCATGACTGATAAGTTCAAACAAACAAGCTATGTTTTTTTGATATCATGTTTGAAAGCCAAGGTCAACTACGAATTCTTTAACTTTTAGTGCTACTAGCAACATACAACATGCATATCCTTATTCAGCGGCTAGCCATAAAACATATTGATGAATGAGGGAATTTGCTATAAGAATAACTATTCAGCTAGTTACTCTAAATTCTTATACGATGCACGATATGCCAAGAACAAGGGTGCGTGCCCTCAGACTTGGCGGTGGAAACCAAACACGCGAGGGCGGGAGCCAAACACTCCCTGTAGCCCTTAATTAAAAGCAACTCCAAGAGATTAACTAAAAACATAATGTGAGTTTGATGATTCAACTATTCTCTAAAATAGAAACCTCTAAAACAATGAGACTAATCCAACCGTCTTTGTAAAATTTTCTATTCAATCAGGATGGGCCTCCTCCGCGTCATCAAAATAAAAAATCCATCTTCCTGTTCGTCGCACAGCTCACTTCGTCCTATAGAGCCGTCGTGGCTCATGCAGGAGGCCGTCGCCGCTCGCACAGGAGTTTGCCGCTCTAGAGCCCAGCGTTCTTGAGGCTGCACCGTTCTGGAGGCCGGCACCGCTCGTGCAGGAGCCCGTCGCTTGACCGTGCAAGAGTCTGTCGCTATGGAGGTCGTTGCCGCTCGCACAAGAGCCCAATTCAGACACCAACACCGCCAGCCACTGTTGGGTGAAACAATCACACAAGCATCGGATTTAAACATGAACATAACATTATATTCATTTCATGATCGTACTGTATATGTAGGAGGGGTATTTGTAGAGGTCCTAGCTTTCGCAATTTGCATATAAATGACCATTATACCCCTATCTTAAATCAATACAACCCCTTTAACTTACAGGGGCGAAATTGTCTTTTTACTCTTCGCAATCTTTTTTTCATTCTTCATGTTGCTTTGTCAATCTTCAAAGCTATGTTCATGGGTGATGTCTTCGCATCTTTGACTTGAGAGTCCTTGCACTGGATCCTTTTGACTTCACATGCCAAGCGAAGTCATAAGTTGTCTTGGTTCTTGAATCTTTTCAATCTTTTTGTTTGTTCCGAGCGAGGTCGAGACTTCGCCTTCGCCACTCCTGCAATCAAACTTTGGCATAACATTTTAGTGATCAACTCCTAAGTTCTAGGGCCGCGCTTTCTGGCAAAATTAAATCCTGAACAGCCACTGGCCCCGTGCTTTCAACGGAGCTGTGCCTTCCCTATCACCCTCCTCTTCAAACTGATGTAGGGTCCGTTTTGTTGAATCGCCAGAATCTATGCCAAACAAGTTTTTCCGTGCGATCCGGAGCTAAAACGTTTCGGCATTCCTTCCTCGGGGCTCGAAACGGCCGTAGGCTGGTTTCACCCTGATTCGTTTCTAATTGCTACGCTTTCCCTTTTGTTTGCTAGAAACTACAAGATTTGCCACCGCCCTTCGCCCAGCTACAACAACACTCCCGAGTGGGCAATAATTATTCTTTACATACCTGAGAGGAATTTGTTACAAGCTAAATTAGATGTATTTTATTAATGGCTGTACAAGACTTTATTTTCTCTATGTTACTACTCAAGAAAAAAAATCATCGCATGTCAAGGGCATGTTGGTATATTTCATCACGCTCTTCCTTTCAAGACATGAATCCAATGAGTTAGCCAAACGATTTGAGCAGATGATTCTGTTTTTCCTCATAAACATTTCTACAGAGAATTTGAATTTGAAACGTTTCATAGGATCTAGATCCCTACCAAACATCCTTAGTTTCTACTCCCTCCTGATCTGGTTCATGAAGGCGCACGAGGGGTCGAGGACGCGCGGAGGACGGCCTTCACTTGTAGGAAGAGGCCACCGAGCCCACAAAAAGGATGGATGGCGAGCGAGGCCACGATTCCATCTCTGTCGAGTTTTTCTTATTGGAAAGCTACTAAATTTAGAGAGGCACTTGCATAGTCCATTAGAGACATTTTTATCGTTACTAAGAATATCTCCAAGAGACTCTCCGTATCCTTCCTAAATGCTATGAATAGAGATTTTGATGAAAAACTACCCTTTAACAACTTGTCTAAATGGTCTTCTAAATATAGCCATCTTCTGTTCCAGATTTTTCGCTATCCAAAAATAGAAAACAAGAATGACTCTCTAGAGTGTGTATGAGATATAGAAAAACTGTTGGAGAGCAAAAAAGTATAGAAAACCATTTTTATGCAAATAGCTCTCCAAATAATGATTTAGAGAGTAAGATTTATAAAGATTCTTAGATACTCTAATACTAGCTATATTTAGCTTTACATATCAATTTAGCTCTCCTCTTGCAATGCTCTAAACAAATGGTCCTGCCCTGTTCACTTGTTTCCTAAGTCGTATTTTTTCAACTCACGAACAGTATTTTTCCTTCCCAGCAAAAGTGAGGTACTTTCAGCCGAGGCTTTACCGGCAGTGAAGAGGACAATATCACGAGCAACGCACATCTATGGCCATCGGATAACGTAGTGGATCCGCGTTCCAGTAGCACAGGAACGGCGTGAACAAAACGCTCCCTGGCCTGGGTTTTTCCATTTCTCCAACGTCCACGAGACTGACGCCGCCACGCGCCATCGGCATGGGCGGAGCCGCACGACTTCTGCCACGTCCTATTGCCCAGCTCCACTCCCACCACCACTCAACGTCTCTTCCCTATCTCCACGCTGCCGCACCTGTCGCCGCCGCCTCCGCCCTCTCTGCCCCCCGCGCCACTCCAAGCCCGAGCGTCCGCGTCTCCCGCCCGCGCCGCCACGCCGCGATGTCCGCCGCCGCCGCCGATTCCTCCTCCCCCTCCTCCATCGGTAAACCCTCCGTCCACCACTCAATGCTGCCGCCCACTGGCGCCTCTTCCGGAATTCACCTCTCGTGTAATTATTATTTCCCCGTTGCATGATCGCAGGAGTATCAGGTGATGCAGCGGTTAGCTCGCTCTCGCCCGAGAGCATTGGGCACAACGATCTGCTCATCGTTGGGCCGGGCGTGCTCGGCCGGATCCTTGCCGAGATGTGGAAACAGGTTGCTACTCATTGAATCTTTTGATATAGATTATTATCAGCCTCGCCCCTCTGTTTAGCGCAACTCGTCAACAACTTACCAACGGGGGTTGGACACATATATTGCTTTCATTAATTATTCAATTTGTCGTGCTCCAAGCAAGTCCACGTTGAGTTAGTAACGAAGGAATGTCGCCTGATAATTCCTTTTTTTTACCACCTACTAGTCACCAAATAAAACTGAAGTGTTGTAAGAAGAATAGTGCAATTCTGAACTACATGTATATCTATATCTATACCTAATAATAAAATAAAGAGGCAAAATTTCAGGCTCTTTTTTTTCGTCCATCCATTTGTTCTGTCTCCCTTCGGAGAATGGAAAGTTTCTTCCATCAGGACTTATATATACAATCCATGCTCTTACGAGTTAGAATCCTAACCTTAAATAGACTTGATCATGTTTGATATTGAATCCTAATCCTAATCTAAATAGAAAAGGAAAGTAAGAGTAAAAATTAGGCAAATATACAACCTTTAGTCCTCACGTTATGTCCTGTTACAATGCACGGGCACGTTTGCTTAAAACTAAAGAGGCAAAATTTCTGCCCACAAAAAGATTTCGTTCAACTCTTCCGTATTTATTTCCACATCTGTTTTTGTTTCAATCGCTGCTCTGCTCTGCTCGTTCCTCTTTATTATTAGGTATAGATATATGAACTTATATATATAATAACCCGTGCTCAGCTGTTGTCTAGCGTGATAAGGAGTCCGATTACAAAATGTGCTAGGTTGTGTAAAGGAGTCTATACTCATGCGCAAAAAAGTCCATACCCAATACGATTACTATATAAAAAATATGATTACTATATATAGTAAATTTGGTTTTTTTCCTTTTCGTATTCCGTCATCTGTTCGGTCTTTTCTGTTTATAACCCGACGTGTCAAAAAATCGAGAACCTTAACAGAGTTAAAGTTCAGCACGAACTCCATAATGTATTCTATCTCTTGTGCGAGCCAAACTCCACCACCTCCCTCTCGATCCTGGTCCCAAACTCCACCACCTCCCTCTCAATCCTGGTCCCAAGCGGACAGATAGACTCCCGTGGCTCTCCTCGGCCAACCATGAATAAATAAAGACGAGTCTGCTGGCGGGCATCCAGGTGCTCATCTTTGCGTTGGTGGCAGGGGCTAGGATTGTGGACATGAAGGCTGTGGCGCGGGCGATGCTGCCCAAGTTCTACTGCACGGACCTGCACCTGAAGTCGTGGCGCATGTTCTCGGCGTGCAGCCGTCGTCCTACCATCCGCCGGTGCGTGCTCACCGCGAAGCCGTGGATCATGGTGGTGGTGGAGGCGTTCCTCAAGGAGTACATCAGCACGGACATCGTCGGCGGCACGGAGCTCGTCGTATGGCGAGGCTGTGCGATGGGGCCGGTGGGCTCGTCTGGCGTCCTAGACGGCAAGCAGAAGGTGGACGCGCTCCGAAAGGCATTCAGCGATGACGTCGTGCCCGAGGTCGGTCTCGGCGATAGGAAGACGGACTACCCGTTCACTATCGAAGTTTATTTACGGTGAGGTTTAAAATGCAAGGAATGGCTGCGTCGTGCCGGCGACAACCAAGCTGAGGCCAGTGCCACACAAGAGAACCTTCCAAAATCAGTCTTCCACGACGGGCGGCTGGTCCAGAAGCCGTCCCCAGCGCTCGCGCTGCTCACGGTGCTCTAGATCCCAAACGGGTTCTTGCTCGCATGCCGGTGCATAGCGGCGGGCGCGCTCCTGCGGATGCACATGCATGGTGTACCACGCGTTATGCGCCCTCAGCGTCCACGTCTCCATCAACGAGATCCCTCCACCGCCAGCTAGCCGCGAGACGGGCCATACCGGCGTGCTGTTCATCTGCTCTGACCGCACTCTCTCTGACCCCGTCTTTCCTCTCGCCCGCCCTGGGGCGCCCATCTTCCTCTCGGTATTATCATGCGACTTCGATGCCACATGTCACGCAGGTCAGATCAAAGAACCCACTAATCAATCAACACTCACCGATATATACTACTCCAATACATATATGATATTGATTTCTCAAGAGGTCTCATAGTTGTCAGAAATTCTGCCACCTATCCGCACAGTGCGCTGCCTTTTTTTTTTGGTTCTGCGTTCTGAATTTTGTCCCACCACACGCGCTCGGTTGCTTTCGATCGAGTCGTCTGCTCTGGTGAATTGTTTCCAAGTACCGAATTTGTTTTTTTTATTGTTGTGCTCAGATGTTCAGATTTACAATTTGCTTTCGTTTTGTTTCGGATGTACGTTTCAGAATTTTTTGTTGGCTTAGATTTCCGAATTGCTTTTTTTAGGACCTGTAAACGATGAATTAAACAATTTAACAGTTAAAAACTGTCTAATAAACATTCTAAATAAAATCGACTTAAACATGATTAAGTTAAATAAATGACCATTTAATTCATAATTTAGTCAATATAAGAGGATTACAACTATTGCAACCAACACCGAACTAATTAAAAGGGCAGACCCAGTGCCAGAGGCTCCCACACAAGTGGGGTCTGGGGAAGGGAATAACCGAAGTGTTGTGTGATTTAGATTTCTTACAAAAAGATTATTGGGTGCAGCACTTATTCTTTTACATGTGTAAATATGTACACTGTTTAGCATATTTTTCTTTTACATATAGGAATGGCTCTCCTTTCATAAGTATTGGTGGATAGACCAATCCTTAACATGTTGGCAAGTAATTCCTTGCCGAATTTTATAAGAGATTAGAATTATATATTTTTATGGTGTTCAAATAAAAAGTCGCATAACTCAATATTTAATTCAACTGTAGTAACACATGAATAGTATGAGTTATGATATTTTTAAATATTTATTTATGCGGTTGGCAACAGGTGAAAAAAACCAATATGGCTGTGCTTTAACTTGATACAAGCTTAATAGGACATCTATTCATTTCATAATTTCTCATTAACATTTGATATTGTTTTCTCCCGTTGCAACGCACGGGCATATTTGCTAGTAAAAATAATACTTGTTAATAATCGGTCGGATATATTGAACTAAAGGGTAGGAGATACTTGCTGAAGTTAATTTTGTTTTCATGCAGTTAACTACAAGTCACTCCCTATAAAAATAAAAATCAATCATTAGTTTTCCATCTCTGCTAACATTTCTTTAGTGGTACAGCAAAGTACCATCAGCACTGCGATTCTGGCAATCTTAACCTAATGATCTTTTAGTGGAGTGTCGTGTCCTTGTGATATCTTCTTTACATTATCATTATAGTACCGATTGTAAACGTAAATTTCTTAACGGGTCAAATACTGTAAAGCTTGGTCTAATTAAGAGCTTGCCTTATAGGAATATCCAGGTTGCAAAGTTTATGGCCAGACTGCAACCACAGATCATCACAGTGAATTGACTGACATTGGTATCATTCCCTCCTTGAAGGGGTCCGTACCGGGTCCAAAATTTCCATATGTTATTTTCTGTGCTCCACCATATCGTTCTGAGGATTATGCTGGAGATCTGAGGTAAATAATTGTAAGCTTTCAATCATAATTGCCTCCTTTATTCATGCTGTATGCCACTCACAGTCTGACTTACATGCTCTGCCTTTTCTCTTCACCAGATTTTTTTTAAATCTCCATAGTCCATACTTGAAAGTTGTAAGAGAATCTCCAATAGTCCCCACCCCCCACCCCCCAAAAAAAATGGTAAATCAATGAGTTTTCCATGTTGATAAAAAGTTAGGAGCACATTTGTTGGGTTCCTCCAACCATTTCCAAAATATCGCTCCTAAAATATACAAGGCAATTTTGCATAGGAATCTCGCATTATTTTCAAATCACCCCAACCAATTTTATACTTAATTTCTCTCTTGTGCATTTGCATTGGTAACTTTGTCCTTACTCCTTATTCTTCTTCCCCACATCTTTCCACCTCTAGATTGGCCGATCGATATGTGCACGTATATTTCTACGCTATTGGATCGATTTTCCCATGTGCGGAAAGATTGGGAGTTGAGATACAGAGTTATGGGAGAGCGATTTTTTTTTTCAATCTTGCCAAAAAAATCAAGATTGGGAGTGGGTTTGAAAACTCTTGGAGATGCTCTAATGCATGATTGGCTTCTGAGTAACATGCATCTAGAAAATAGTTCAGAAATGTTATATACCTTGGATTTCTAGGGTTTTGGGCATTTATTCTCTTATTGAATTTACTAGTTTAGTATGAGTTAGTAATCTTTTATAATCCGACAAGACTTTGAGATGAGTTAGATAAGAAAAACACATAGAACTTTGCAAGGCTTTGGATGAAATGTCAATGCTGCATGAATGAGATGATATGCCAGCCCCCTCGCACCACGGGCAGTATCTCTGCTATGGATCTATGGCTGCTTTCTGACACCACACGACCCCATAGCCACGTGGCTCTTTCCAATCGGCCATTACTCTGCTGCCTGTGGTCAGCGGCATCCCCACCAACTCATCGATGCCGCGGACTCACCACCCCTCCTCACCAACTGCCACTGCTGGTTGCCGACCTCCTGCTATGGCATCCCTCTAAACCCAGTCAGCACACCAGACCCTGATGATCCCCTCTCTCCTGAACTCAACATCATGGTGGAAACTTACAGGATGCCAATGACTGGAAGGAGCGTCGTTTTCAGGAAATTGATGTATAAGAAGTGTGGAAAACATTGATGAATGGTTCAAGTGTCCTTGCAGTCAAATATACCTCGCTCTGTCTTACACTTGAAACCTACTAGTGTCAGGTCCCAAGGACATGTAAGACATCCTTATACCAGATGACATGTGCAGAGTAGCAGCTTCGAATTGGAATGGAGAAGGCTCTTTCCTATTCACCTCGAGTACTGCTGTGTATGACTGCAGTGACAATGGATTCTGCAGTGAGGTATTAGTCCTATGAGCTTTGTATTACACAGCATACAAGTGCAGAGTTATAGTCTTTTGTTTGCTCCTGAACTTTGTGGGTGCAAAATCCACTCCATTTTTGTTGGTAGTATATGCAGTATTACACTATTATTTTCTGCTAATATTGCAAACAGAAACGTTCAAGGATTCATATAGAAAAAAATTGAACTTTAAACAATAAAAAAGATTGGTTAGTATATGCAGTATTACACTATTATTTTCTGCTAATATTGCAAACAGAAACGTTCAAGGATTCATATAGAAAAAAATTGAACTTTAAACAATAAAAAAGATTGGTTTTCAGGCTGGTAACATGCTGTTTTGTGGTGGTTCCACTTTTCAATGTTCATCTATTTGTTTGGGCTTTGCAACAATTTTCCAGACTTCCAGTACCAGCTCTGTCTTTCTTGATTTAATTTAACCTTTATCTTCTTTTCTGCTTGTGTAGGATTCTCCTTGTGTACCAATTGGTCAGAGCCCTCGTACTGACGTACTTCTAAAAGCTGAAAATGTTGTCCTTGAGGCAGGGGGCTGTGTTGTTAGGCTAGTAGGACTTTACATATCCTCACGGACATGAATTTTTTGGGTTCCAACCTTCAAGCACCTTACTTCTTAGATATATATATACATACATTGCCTGATTCCTACTGAATTAAATTGGGCAGAACTGATGCAATATTCCTTGACTTCCATTACAAATCAGATCGAGGTCCTCATGTTTACTGGTTGTCAAAAGGAACCTTGGATGCGCGTCCTGATCATATACTCAATCTGATACATTATGAAGTAAGCACTGCTACTTATTTATGGTTGAATCATAACATGGACTAGTGGATTGTACGCAAAAGATGTTTGGGGCAAATCTGAATCCGCAGTTACCAATTTAGAGCATAGCCTTGGATGCAACATGTACTCTGAAGTGTTAATTTGTGTGATCACCCCATTTAACAAAACATGTATCCTTACTGTAGATACTAAGTTTCCTTCAAAAAAAATTCAACCATTGCACTGATATGACTAGATCCCTTTCTTGATTAATATGTCAGGGTGTATGTTTATGTGTTTTGCATTTACAATTTTTTGCCTTATGTTATTTACAGGATGCAGCCTCTCTTGCAATTGCCATCATGAAAAAGAGATTACGGAGCCGCATCTTTGTGGGCTGTGACAATGAGCCTCTGTCCAGGTCACTGCCAAAGTTCATCTTCTTCAGTTCCCTTTCTTCCCACCAACAATGCTTTTGCTGCAAATACTTGTGTGCTGACAACTTCGATGCTGCAGGCTAGAGATTATGGACCGTGTCAACAGAAGCGGGAAATTTGACACACAGTTTCAGGGCTTCACTGGTTAGTCAGTCATATACTAGCATTCTGGCTGCTTTCATGAATTCCCCATTAAATCATTTGCTCTCTTAATTAACATATATACCTGCATGCTGTAGGGACTGATGGTCCGCTCGGGAAGAGGATGGAGAACTCCAAAACTCGGGCAGAGCTCGGATGGCAGCCCAAGTATCCGAGCTTTACAGAGTTCCTTGGTCTCAGCAATCTCTAACTTTCATGCGATGTCGCTAAATACTTGTGATTAAAGATGAATATACCGGTACATAAAAGAAGTGATGACAGATTTGAAGTGGAATGTTGGTTGCTCATACTGCAGTTTTTTGGCTATCTTTTTGTTTTCTTCTGTATGTAAAGCATTGCATCATGGTGTGGCATGTACCTAAGTTGCCTTCTATTCTCTTTTGTTAACTCATGAAAGCATTGTACCATCTCATTGACTCCAATACTTGTTAATTGTTTCCATAGCTTCAACCCATCGAACCATTTACAACTGTTCAACACTAATCTCAAATGTTACAAATGTTCAACAGTCTGTCTCGATGTCTCTCTCTAGAATTGTAACAAAATTTCCAATGGTCCTTTTGGATGAGAAGAAGTAACAAGTTTTGATGAAAATTTTGTTGCCTAGAGGAAATTTCGAGTTTTCTAACAAGTGGCCTTTAGAATTCCTATTTCCTACCATTTTTTCTAGGGTCGAAGGGGTTGTTACATTTTCAATAGTCAAACGGCGTGGCTGATGCTCTGATGTCCGGACGTCCACGCTGCTGCCTCCCGTCTCGTGTCCCATGCCAGCCTGCCCACGTCGCTGCTGCCTCCGGTCTCGTGTCCCATGCCAGCCTGCCCACGTCTCGTCTGCTGCACCTACTCGCAAACACATGGGGCTTGCCCGCACTAGCTGGGACTGCCTTTGCCATCCTGTGGCTGACACCGAGGTGAGATAACACTAAGGCAAGGAGGAAAATACAATATTCGATCTAGTTTTGAAACATCCAGATGCAACAATTATAACATATGTCTGAAAATAAATGAAATATTTGAAAACATGCGTCTGAAACACTTGAAACTAGGCCTTGTTTAGATGCACCTCAAAAGTTGAAATTTTTTCACTCTCTCTCTCCATCACATCAATCTTTGGACCCATGTATAAAGTAGTAAATGTAGGTAAAAAAATAACTAATTACACAGTTTAGTTGGAAATCACGAGATGAATCTTTTGAGCCTAGTTGATCCACGATTGAACAATATTTGCCAAATAAGACGAAAATGGTACTATTCATCGGGTTGAAATTTTTTTCAATCTAAACGAGGCCCTATTGTAAACATACAAAACACCCAGATAAAACACTTGATCATATGTGTGAAAATATATGCAACATCTAGATAAACACGCTTGTAACATACGTCAGAAAAAACAGATAAAACATTGAGAACAAAGAGCTTGCAACATATGTGCGCAACCATTGCAACATCTGCAACATCCCGATCTACTTTTGCAACATCCGTATGAAATATTTGCAACATACATCTGAAACATTTGAAACACTTGAAATAGACTCTTGCAACATGCAGTTTCAGTGCAAACATCTCCTTGCTGCTTGGAGAATGGAGGCTTGTCGGTACGTGGAGTTCGCTGAAGGCCCCAGCGATGCTCGTAGGCAGTGGCTAGGCGGTGGCTACGCGATATGGTACGGAGGCAGGCGGCCGTGCGCCGCGCCTGGTAGGGCCGGTAGCCGAGAGCCGCAACTTACAGGCAGCCGCGCGCCGAAACTAGGAGAGGGCAGCCGCACGCCGGATCTGGTAGGATTGGCAGTCGAGCGCCGCATATGGGAGCAGAGCCGAGCGCCGTGTGCGGGAACGAAGCGGAGCGGAGCGAGGCGTGTGGGAGTTGATTTTGTTTTTTTAGGTGAGCGACGCATGCAGTACTGAGTGGAGCAAGACGTTCGGCCTTCCGAACGTATTAATGTTAGCATTACCGATAGTCAAATCCGATGGGCTGTTTGGTTCAATATACATAGGGAAAAGCTGTGAACTCATGATATGTGTGCAGGCAAAATCATCCAACACAATGTCGTTGCATAAAATTAGGAGCTAGGTGCCTGTGGCTGCTTCATGGGACAGTCCTAATTGGTTCTTTTTCTCGGTATATATGTTATGGAGTCGGTTTGGCATCGATGTCAACTCTAAAGAGTTCAAAATCGGACACTTGGAATCTCCCTACGCTAGAAAACCCTGTTTAGTTCGTTACCCGGTGGTTAGGGAGCTAGGCATTGATCTCAATCCTAGGAATCCAAAATGGGCGTGTTCTCAAAAAAAAGGGGACACATAGCAAAGTGAGAAAGTTTGATATTTTACATTCAATTCGCGCCCCAATTCACATGTCTTTCAAAATATGATCTTGTGTCTACAAATTCTTTCTATTATACGATTTTCACTCTTTTCTCTTATTTTTATTTTTTTCTCTTTTCTTTTTCATCATGTGCGGTGAAGGAGCCAAAATACTCCCGTCTAATCTTTTTGATGAGGGTTATGAATTGGAGATTAAAATAAGTGTAGTGTGTGGATCGGAGTCAGCCTGCTCCTCTATGGACTCCCTTTGGTATGGATTCAGCTACTCCAGCTCCTATTGCGATTTTTTATTGTAGTGACCCTGTTTATAGGAGAAGATTTCCTCTTTTCTCTCCTTCTCTTTCACTGATACACAAATAGCTGCTGGAATTAAAAAAAAGCTGGCATCTCCGACTCCTTGTGTGTCAGTGAGAGAGAGAGGCAGAGGAGAGAGGAAATCTGCTTCTATAATCAAAGCTTCTTGATGATTTCCTGTCTTCGGTAGAGACGTAGGGTGGTGGAGAATTTTTATTTTTTAATTCTTTTTATTAAATATTTTAATAACAATTGCTCCTAAGAAAATTTGTGGCCCTAGCGCCGCTAGCGTGACTAAATAACTTTGTCGCACCACATGCATTGGGCGATGACATATGCCACGTTAGACGGTATTTCTGACGTGAAAAACGTTGTCACGCCACTTCCGGTGGCGCGACAGTACCTTTAAAAAATTATAACTCTTTGATACAACGTCGGATGAAGATGAAATTTATATGAAAATTGTAGCTCTCGATGAGCTCTATAACTTTGTAGTTTTGAGTTTTTTCATTTCAGAATGTTAAGATGCTCAAAAAATATTATAAAATTTCAGGAGCATAATAATCAAGTGCTTGTCATATTAGAAAAATAATATATTTTCTGTATGTTGTTAAATGAAGATACTTTTTACATGAAAATTATAGCTCTCAATGAGATCTACAACTTTTTAGTTTTGAGTTTTTACATTTAAGGTCGTTAAGATGCACAAAAAAATAATATAAAATTTCAGCAGCATAATAATCGCGTATTAGCGCTTGTCGTATTAGAAAAATAATATTGTTTTTACATGGTGTCAAATGAAGATACATTTTATATTAAAGTTGTAGCCTTTAATGAGATCTACAAGTTTATAGATTTGAGTTTTCATATTTGAGGTTGTTAACATACTCTAAAAACTAATATAAAGTTTTAGGAGCATATTAATCGTGTATCAAAGCTTATCTTTTTAAAAAAATCGTATATTTTTTATTTGATGTCACATAAAAATATTTTTTAAATAAAAATTGTAGATCTCATTGAGAGCTCCATATAAAAAGTACCTTCATTTGACATGATACCAAAACGATATTATTTTTTCTAATACGATAAGCACCAGTACACGGTTATTATGCTTCTAAAATTTTATATTATTTTTTGAGCATTTTAACGTCCTCAAATGAAAAAACTTAAAACTACAAAGTTGTAGGTTTCATCGGGAGCTACAATTTTCATATAAATTTCATATCCATCTAATGTTGTATCAAAGAGTTATGATTTTTTAAAAGTTTAGTTTTGTTACGCCACTCCCGGTAACACGACAGAACAATACTGTCACGTCAGCGTTTTCCACATCGAAAACGCCTTCTAATATGGCGATATTGCCATGTTAATGCTTGTGGCGCGACAACGTTATTTGGACGCGTCAGCGGCGCTGATACGACCAAAAGAGTCAAATCCACAAAAAGTTCTTAGAAACAATTATTATTAAAATATTGAATAAAAAATTATTAAAAATTAAAAAAAATCCTGTTTTGAGTGGCTGACTGGTCAGTACCTATCACACCTATTTTTAAGGACAAAAATAGGATGTATAAAAGACTCATGTGCGCCCCAGGATATGATCGCACACACAAATAGACAAATTACATAGTATCATCACAGTGCTTATTACATAGCGAATAAATATTTAACACATAGTGTTAAATAATAAATAGTAGCATCTAGTAGTAGATCTCCAGCGAAAACTCCAAACACAAGGACACGGTTGACTGGTTGACACCAAGACTAGTACTCATTACGATAATCTTCCTCATAATCTTCATCTGTTATGGTAGAAATAGCAAGAGTGAGTCCATATCGAACTCAACAAGTATAACACAGGGTTCATGAGACACAAAAAGGCTAAACACTGTTTAACTGCGTTTAGCTTTTATTCATCACATGATTAAGCAATTGAGTAGCATCAAGATAATCCACTTCCCATTAAAGAACCAATGATCAATTGTAATAAGGATAATGAATAGTATTAACATGAGCAAAAGAGACGCTGCTTATCTGCATCTTTCCTCACTTCATTAGGAGCATAGCGAGCCAACTGCGTGAACTTGTCATGATACTCACTAACACTCATCTGTCTCATCCTGAGATTTCTGAATTCTTCTTGCTTCAACTCGATTATACCCTCAGGAATGTGGCGAGCTCTAAAATCTCTAACAAATTTATTCTAAGTGACAGGAGGAGCATTGTCAGGACGTGCAGCTTGATACGACTTCCACCAAGTCTGAACTGTCCCCCTGTAGCTGACCAGATGCATATAACACCTTTTCCAGATCATTGCATTGGATATCTCTTGGTCACCATCTACATGGGGCTCTTGGGGTTTGAAACGGGTAATGTACTGTGCAGCGGATAGACGGGGATGAGGAGGCATCTACAAGAATTAGACATAGATTAAATGGAATCAATGTATTTTCACAAAAGAATAAGATAGAAGGAGCATAAAAATTTAGCAATTAACAAGGTAAAAGGAGTAAGCATGAAATAAGTGAAGCATGGATGCTAATAACGACCATTCTACTAGGCTTGCGTCCTACAGTCAACACGGCTCTGATACCAATTTGTCACACCCATTTTAAGGATAAAAATAGGATGTATAAAAGACTCATGTGCGCCCCAGGATATGATCGTACACACAAGTAGACAAATTACATAGTATCATCACAGTGCTTATTACATAGCGAATAAATATTTAACACATAGTCTTGAACAATAAATAGTAGCATCTAGTAGTAGATCTCCAGCGGAAACTCCAAACACAGGGACACGGTTGACTGGTTGACACCAAGACTAGTACTTATTACGATAATCTTCCTCATAATCTTCATTTGTTATGGTGGAAATAGCAAGAGTGAGTCCATGTCGAACTCAACAAGTATAACACAGGGTTCATGAGGCATAAAAAGGCTAGACACTATTTAACTGCGTTTAGCTTTTATTCATCACATGATTAAGCAATTGAGTAGCATCAAGATAATCCACTTCCCATTAAAGAACCAATGATCAATTGTAATAAGGATAATGAATAGCATTAACATGAGCATAATAATAATCAACAGTAATTACACATAATATAACAATGGTGGTCATCTATCTGTAGATGTTCCAAGGCCGCTCGTATCCGTGAGCATGGCTAGTATACTAGTTTTTAACTCTGCGCAGAGGTGTACACTTTCACTGTGAGTCATGACTTCCAAATGCATGGGTTCGCGACTCCCCAAAAACACCAGAAATCATATAAAGCAACTTAAAGGTTCGTCTAACAAGTTAGGGCCATTAGATTCACTCAGCAGGCAGATGTAGGAACCCCTTTTCAAATGACACACTTCCTTCTCGGCTATACTCATTGACTAGAAGCTGTCCTACACCCAACGTGTCAAGCCATTCTTACGCCATTTAAGGTAACCACTAACAAGCTAGAAAAGGTCTTTTAAACAACTAGAGCCAGAGCCATATAGCCCTCACAGCTGTACTGTATGTCCCAGATAAATCACGTACAGATAAGTCCTTATAGAGAGAAACCAGAGCATCAAAATAACCCACATGCTCTAGCCCCCTTTTCAACAGTAATAAAATCATCATTAAAGGTTGGTTGCTTAATCCATTAATCAAACTACAAGATCATTGTTTATAATTAAGCACTAGCAATAGCTACCCAAATGCATCCCCAAGGTTGACAAGAAATCAAGGTAACAATCACTAAGTTATAATCTCTAAGGTTGTTAAGGAGAACACATGTATATATATGATAATTTTAGTGAAAAGGACAATAAGGATATTCCCATGTTATACTTGCCTTGATCAAAGCTTTCCTAATGATACTGCTGGTTTGGCTCAAAATAATACTCCTGATCGTCCAGAAACTGCTCACCGTCTATACTCAATCATCAAGCATCAATACACAATCATCCGAGCAATCATACGCGAAGCAAACAAAGAAACATAGTTAGAACAGTACACCAACAGTAGCAAAATAGTATAAAAAGTTTGTAAAACTCTTCTACATGTTACTACGATCACACAGACGTAAAGATCACAAAATTCGGATTTAAAACGTGAAAGTTATGAATTTTCTAAAATTTCCTATAGATAAATAATTACTTAAATATAAACTCGAAAATTAAACTTTCTAAACCTACTGTACAACTATACTAACATGTAGAGTTCGCAAATACGAATCTAACGTAACTTGAACGGGTCAAATCGAAGTTAAAACGAAGATTTTATGACCAAAACAAGTTTAGTGGCAAAACTATAAATATCAGAAAGCATATTTTTGATTTACCGAGAATAAATATGTTTTCAAAACGAAGAAACGTACGTCGGATAATACGCCAAGGACCACGGGTTGAGCTTTAAAGAAATCCAGGGTCTCTTTAGCAAAAACGCCGAGCCGAAGGGGTACGTTCTAATCTCGAGCGTTGATCTAAGGATGGACGGCTGTCATCGATTTCAGCGGAAAGAGTGAGAGGGCGCGGCCTCCTTCTCCAACTCCGGCCAGTGGCCACCATGGCCGGCACCCTCAGCTCGCCGGAGAGCTTCGGCTCCATCGTTTCCGACCACCAATCTACCCGCAACCAACACCAATCGAAAGAGGAGATCACCGTGAACACATCTAAGCGGTTTAGGTAAACTACGATGGTCCGAGGAGGGAATGCGGCTCGGGAAGGGCGGCAGCGCCATTGCCGGCTCACTGGAGATCTTCAAACTCGTGATTCAAAGCATCACAACCCAAAAGAAGAGCATGGGGAGGAAGAGAAGGGGATGGCGAACTCACCAAAGCGAAGAAGAAGGGCGCAAATCAACCCACAAGCTCCGACGACGAGCAACCGAAAAATCCTAGGGTTCCAACTCCTAAGCTCGAAGTCAACTGGTTAGGCTCGGGTTTAAGATGGAAAAAGGGAAGAGGGGGATCACGGCTACTCTTTTATAGCACTACAACACCGTTTTCGGGTATGATATCCTAGGTAACGCGGTGAGAATCGGTTGAGGCGGTGTTCCTCTCCGCCTCGGTCACTGCTCGAGGAGGAAGGCGCGACTGACAGGCGGGCCCGGCTTGTCAGCGACTCCAGAGAGGAGAGCGCGCACGGTGAGAAACTGGGCCGGCCCACGCGGCGCGGGGAAGAGCGGGTTCGGCCCATCAGCGCAGGGAAAAGGGAGGCAGGCCGTCCGAGCGGGCCTCCAGGCCGCCAGCAACACAGGTAAGCTTTCATTCTCTCTTTTTTTCTTTTATTTGTTTGTTTTCAAAACCATTTAAAGAGATTTGCAAACCCAAATCAAATAAAATAAAAACCACACCACATAATAAAATAAATGCAACAACATGAATGCATCATCAAGTATTCCATCTAAAATTTTAAATTTTAATTCCCCATTAATTATTATCTAAATTATTTAAACTTATACTAAATCTCTTTTAACTCTAAATTTTTTTAATTCTTAATTTTAAATTTTTGGGTGTTACAGTACCGGGATGAACCGGGCCAGACCAAAGGACCAGATCGACCGGAGCAGGCTAGGATTGAGGCCGGTACGGTATGATGATTCTCTTTACCGGTTTTATAGGTGGTGGAACCGGATATACCGCCCGTTTCGGACGGTACCGAATCGATAAGGGTGCGTTTGGCAGTGTTTTATGGAGCGGATTCTCGAGAAGAATCATCCCCTGGCTGTCAAACGGTTTTTTCAGAGCGAGGTCATTCTCTGCTGATTCTGTGAAAGTGATTCTCTAAAATGAACTAAGAGCCTGAGAGCTTAAAAAAAAGTAGCTTCTCCTAATTCTGTAAAACGATTCTCCATAATGATTTTAAGAGTTTATGCTAAAAAAATCAAAGAAAATTATTTTTAGCCTTAAAATCACTTTATCAGAGAATAAGAGCACAGCCGAAGAATCAGTGGCCCTGTGCGATTCTCTCACACGAGTTAGCGAACAACCCGTTCGGTTGGGCTTATAAGCCGGCTGTGTTGACTAATTTTTTGTGAGAGAAAAATACTGTTTTAACTGAAAAAATGAGGCCTCATTTAGTTCAAAGAATAGGGGAAAAAATACTGTATCAAAATTCCTATAGCATTTCGTTTGTATTTGGTAAAAATTATTCAAATTTTGACTAACTAGGCTTAAAATGTTCGTCTCGCAAAGTACAACAAAATTGTGCAATTAGTTTTTGATTTCATCAACATTTAGTACTTCATGTATTTGCTGATATTTTGATGTGATAGAGAATCTTCTTTTTGCACAGTGAAATTTAAGGGAGAATTAGGGGAACTAAACAAGGGGCAAGTAAAAAGAAAACGGATTACAGGCTCGATGCTTTTACCTGGCTTTTCAGCCGGACCGACCCCGATTCGTGGTCGTGGGACTCGAACTCGATCCACACCGTCATCCATCCCTCACCGTCACACTGTCGCCACCGCCGCGACCCCGCCGGCCGACGAGATGAGAGCCGCCGCTGCGGCCTCCTTCCATCTGGCACCTGCCACGAACCCAGCCCATCGCCGCGGCTCCACCACCGACTCCTCTTCCCTGAGACCTGCGCCGACTGCTCGGCCGCCTCGCCTCCGTTCGCTCGCCCGCCGCGCGCCTCTCGCCCGCGCCTCTCTCGGTAACCGTCTCACCGCCCCTGCCCTTCTCATAGTTGCGACGCTTGTCATGCCTTCGCCTTGAATTGACCAATTGGATTGAATTATATATCATTTCTCGGTTCTGTTCCGAACTGCTGCTAATAGAGCTTGACATCACAATAATTTGGAGGACGTATCCAATCCTCTCAAGCTACATGCGCGTTGGATGCCCAAGCCCTCTGTTTCCGATGGAAATGAAGGTATTAGCTTGTCACTCATGCCGTTGGAAGACTGTAGTGCTGATTTCGATGGGCGCCAGGTTGTACTAGTAGCTATAATCAATTTGGTGCCATGTATGTATGTTGCAGTTTTTATTGATTGCGACGTGCTCAAAGTTGTAACTTGCAAAGGTTCCTGTGTTATGTTCTTTATTTCCAAATCACGAAGTTCATAGAGATGATTGCTATTATTTAATTCTTCTTTCTTTTTTCTGTGTTTGCGGTTCATAGGGATATCTCATGATAAAGGGTCTGACATTTCTGACCCCAATGTTGTTGGCCAGAATGATTTACTGATTGTGGGCCCTGGTGTTCTTGGACGAATCGTAGCTGAGAAGTGGCAAAAGGTATTCCTAGCTATGATTAATATTTCTGATATATTTACTCGGCTCCTCAATTGCCTTAGTATTGACAATCATGCACCAGAACAACTCACTCAGCCGATGATTTTACTGTTCAAATCAGTTTTATATCTTTGCTGTTTCTTTTTGGAATGATCCCCTTTTAACCAAACATTTCCTTTTTTCTGTACCGGGGTGGGGGGGGGGGGGGGGGGGGGGGGGGGTTGTATATATCAACTCTTGCATAATTCCATATTTGTTCATCCTATAGGAGCATCCAGGTTGCAAAGTTTATGGCCAGACTGCAAGCAAAAATCATCACAGTGAGTTAACAGATCTTGGCATCATCCCCTCATTGAAAGGGACCACTATTCATCAGAAGGTTTCACATGTTATTTTCTGCGCTCCCCCGTCCGGTTCAGATGATTACCCTGGGGATGTCAGGTAAATGAGTGCCATGATAATGATGATTTCATCAATGTATTTCAATTTTCCAGTGCCATATTTTATCACGTACTTTGTTCACTGCTAATGATAATGGTAAAAATGATCTGGCTTACTCTTTTTTTTCTTTGGAAATCATGAAGCTCTCCAAAGTCCAAATCTGTGTTCTTCTAGTGCATTACAGTACATAACATTTCTAGAAAAAAAATTCGGACCACTGATACTGAAATCCGTTTTGGGGTGTGTTAGTCTGTTTAGGTTGAGATTTCATATCCAAGTCAAACTTGATGGAGATCTGGGCACTATATCTTATTTAAATATCAATTGGGTCAATCTGATTAAACTGATGGCAGTGAATGCATTGTATGTTTGTTGACAGCCATAATAGTGGCATATGTTACAAAGAAACATGAGCATAGGTTTAGTAATAATTATTGTTGGTGACTAGCATGGTGGTGTAAGACTAGATGCAGCAGTGTTTATGCTAGAGCTGATAGCAGATGTGCCACCATCACAGTATCTTGCATAGTGACAGAGAACGGGGGTGTAAAACATGGTTGATTTCTCAATTCTTGAGGCAGGACCTGATGATCTCTTTTACTTTAGTTAGGCTAATATAAGTATACTCAGGTGAAATTTCAGATATGACAGAAGACTTTACATCTCATATTTCGGTTGCAACTCATCCCTGAATTTACCAAAGTGTATTATGCTTGAAACAACTTCCCAGTTGGCGATAAGTGTTTTTGGGTTCATGGACCAACGAAGGTAACATGTTGTCTTGTTAGCAACTAAGGTAACATATTGTGTTTGGCTATGGCTATCATGGAATCTAGGTGCTGCGTTTTATCTGGTACTTGGTTGGTGTTGTCCGTAAATATTTATTTATGCTAACAATGAATGAAAAAGGGCTCTTCACTATTTGTAGAATCTAACGTACTTGTTGGTTAATCACGTGGATACTATATAAAGATGGTCATTGCTAGCTTTATTTAGTGTCAACACATCTGTGCTTCACACTATCACCATTCATAATCCATACTTGACTGCATTTTGCCACTGTTGCATGTGAGTCTGTTATGAATTCGTCATTCATCTTTCTTCCACTAATTAAATTATATCTTATTGAGTGTGGACATGTGATGTATCCTCATTTCAGAAAATGTGTGCAGATTGGCAGCATCAAATTGGAGTGGTGAAGGATCTTTCCTGTTTACATCAAGTACAGCTCTGTATGACTGCAGTGACAACAGCTTGTGCAATGAGGTAGTAGAGAAAGACATCTATTCTGCAGGGATCATATTTGTCTCCACTATTTTCTCTGGCTCTTTTGAGTGGTACAAGTTGGCAAACTTTTAAAAGTAACCACAAACCATGTTATGCATCCGTATCTATATTTTAGTTGTCAGTGGGAAAACTTTGCTTGTCCTGCTTTCCTTCTTTTTTGTGATGTATTAACCATAAATGTTTTCATTGTGCAGGATTGTCCGTCAGTGCCAATTGGCAGGAGCCCTCGTACTGATGTGCTTCTAAAAGTGGAAAATGTTGTTCTTGAGGCAGGAGGCTGTGTTCTCAGGCTAGCTGGACTTTATATATCCTCAACTAATGCTTAATTGTTATGAACACAAACTCTTACACATTACTATGGGTGAAACTGGTTAGCATTTCCTTGACTTGGACACACAAGATAGACAGAGGTGCTCATGTTTTCTGGATGAGGAAAGGAACTTTAGACACACGACCTGATCATATCATCAACCAGATTCATTATGAGGTAAGATGAGCTACAGATTTATTTTATTTGCAGTGTTGTACATCTTGTTTATAGTTTCTCAACTCATCTTACCATCTGATGGTTGAGCACTTGAGCTTATTTATGTTATGTCCAGAATCTGTAAATGAACATATAGCATTTGGCTCAAAAAATGCTAAGCAGAATGCCTGTTATCGCTCAGATGTTGGTAATTTTAATATTGTACTTATTTATTTATGAAATACAAAAGCATAGGTTTTCAGAACTATATATGTAGCCTGTAAATCCTGAAGCTTATATTGTTGCAGTCTATGAAGCAAGTTGAAAAAGTGATTTTTGTTGGTTTGTTATCCTGGGTTCGAAGTCATCTCTCTGCAGAATTTCTGCGGGGGTAAGACTTTGCTTCGGTTATTCCCTTCCCCAGACCCCACTCGTGTGGGAGCCTCTGGCACTGGGTCTGCTCTTTTTTTGTTACTTTAGACAATGCAATGCTATCCAATTAGAAGTTACTATATGTCCACTTAATTAGTTTTGACCATAGTATTGTTCGATGTGATCCTAGCATGCATGTGAATCACTAGAGCTGTTGATATCTTTACATATTCTTAAGGTCTTTTCCATGTCAATCACATGGACGGGTGTGAGTATAGCTTGTTCCTCAACCATCGTTATATTATTAGCTCTCATTATACATGTCATATTGGTGCCAGGATGCTGCTTCCCTTGCAATAGCAATCATGAAAAAGAGACTGCGGAGTCGAATATTTTTGGGTTGTGACAACAAGCCCCTTTCCAGGTAAAACTGCTGACCTTGTTCAGATCGGTTTCTTTGTTTTGTACTGTCAGTTTTGCTGGGCAGTGTTACACTTTTGGGTTGCCTAAATCGAAAAGGGATAAAACTTTACAGGCAAGAAATAATGGATGCTGTTAACAAAAGTGGGAAATTTGACACGAAGTTTGAAGGCTTTACTGGTTAGTCTTGTACTACCTGCTATGGCTTTGTCATATTCTTGAGTGCACAGGCATTAGCATAGCTTAATTAATCTGAAATGTGTTTTAACTGCAGGTACTGACGGTCCATTGGGGAAGAGAATGGAGAATTCGAAAACTCGGGCTGAGATCGGTTGGGAACCAGGGCTGAGATCGGTTGGGAACCAGAGTATCCAAGCTTCACCGAATTCCTTGGTATCAGCAGTTAACACATCCTCGCATACTGTTCAGTTACTCTGACTCAGCTGAGTAGCAACTGCGGTTAGATTGTACCATCCTCTGAACTGGTGAGGGTGTACATCTCAGTCTACTCCGGGCCTGTCCTCGGTATTTTGATTCTCATACTATTTGAGTTGTGAACCAAACAGATGCCACCCCACCCCTCCGGGCAATATATACTGTCACGTGAGTCGATTTGTCGATCATGAACATACATGGCCAACAAGTTTTAACTTTTAGTCGCGGTTGTATAACTGCAAACTAGTTTTAACTTTTAAGGTCTGGTCCTCTGGCCAACAAGTTGATTTGTCGACTGCAAGTTCCTTTCAACGAACTGAAGCTTGGGGGTCGCAGAATGGTTCCAGAGAACTGATAGTCAACTACAGAACAAACGAGCAGTCAACAATTGTCCCGTTTGCACCAAGCTTCTTTAGTTGACTAGCGCAGTTCGCCACACCTCTTGCCATACCCTACCAACTTCGTTGCCAAGATTTGGCTAAAGAATGCATGAACAAAACAGCTGCCATCAAAAGCCCAGTAAAGTTTGGTAAAATGTGGTAACTGACTGAATAGGCCGTTAAACCATCGCTCATATAAAAACTGAAAGTTAAAATGTTTTAGATCATCGGACTCAGCAGAAGGTTGAGGTGAAAGCCATCCATCCATCCCCATTTTAGACCTGAACTGGAATTCCAAAACCCTTTGAAAACGACATTACGCCAATAAATCAAAGTCAAGAGTTTAGAACAGTGCAGCTCAACCCTTGCGAAAGATGAGAAGTCCAAACGGTTTTCTCTGTTCTCGTCACTGACATGTGGGTCCTCACGCGCCATAGATCCTGCCGTCTCTGCACCGGCCTATTCTTCTTGGACCTGCGCCCCTGGATGGTAGTAAAGAAATGAGCTGTATTTGTGTATCGTCCTCCCCTTTTGCGTCCCAAGCAACCATTTGCCTCCCTTTCTCCACACTCGAAGCAACTCTGTCTCTTCCTCCGGCCGGCCCCTCCCACTCACAGCCACAGACCCACAGGGAGCTCTCGTCTTCAATCTCTCCATAGAGGAGGCGTGTCAGGTTTGGCCCACGCACGGGCGCCCACCCCCATGGGATCGTGCTGCTGCATGGGGTGCAACGGCGGCGACGACGACGGCGGAGGTGACGCCGGCGGCCTGGACCCCAAGGGGTTCCTGCTGGCGATGATGATCGCCCTGGTGCTCTTCATGCTCTGCCACGTACGCCCGCCCCGCCGGAACTCGTACGTCGTCTACCGCTACTACTGATCGTCGATGGCCGGCGCCGCCGGCCGCCGGCCGCCACGTTTCATGCTTGACCGGCACCGTCGTGTGCCAAGCTGAAGGTCTCTCCCCTTCGTTCCGATTTCTCCTCTGGCTGACCAGGCCAGCATGCTTTGGTAAGTCCATCCTCTGTAGTGGCACGCAATTAGCTGAGTTATTTATGATTACTTTTTTTTAAAAAAAATCTTGCTTGGTCGGAATATATAACATAGCGTATGTCTTTAGCAGAAATCAATACACGTTTGATGTATATGATGTATCCAACTGAATTGGTCAATCAGAAAGAGAGATTGCACGGCAAACCTTTTCCTGTGTTCTTGGCCGGATAATTTTTAATTTCCTCCCTAGCTTGTTCTGCCTTCTCTTCATGTAAATATTCAGGATATCATCAACAAGATAAGGAGATGGAGATCATATTTGTTCTCTTCATCTCTGTAGGCATGTAGGATAGGTAGAACCAAGGTCTAGCTTATACTTTGATGAGGATTCATCTGGTGCTTTGTTCCGATCTAGAACATGTACGGCCAGGCGGCAAAATCAAGATTGTAGCCTTGTAGGAGGCATTTGTGTCATTTTTTTACACAGAAAATAATCTTTGTTTCAGTGCGCACATAGTACAGCACACTGAGACAACAGAGAAATTTATTGTTTAATGCACGAGGACAAACAACCACGGGAAAATACAAAGAGCCACTGTAAATAATCTACCTTTTATTTAATTAATTTGATTTAATTGTATTTACTGTTGGAGTTCACGTCCCTGTAAAATTTCTCTAATGCATGTCTACCGTAGTGGCGGACTGGCGCTGGCGGTCATCAAAATTGACGGGGTGTTTTGTCAGTACGTACGTGCACCAACGACGTATTAGCTTTTTTTCTTAAAAAAAAAGTGCGCTACAGTCGGCTGCTGGTTGTATGAATCCTTACAGATTATCTCTCAACTAATTCATATAGTAGTTATAGTTTTCACTATTAATACATAACCCACTTGTAAGTCTGAGTTTCTTGGTTCTTATGTCCAAGTGGGCTGTAAGCTTACAGCCTGCTTCTCCTTTCTCTCCTTCTCACTCTCTTACATCTCAATATTTAGTCTGTTTGTAGCCCCTTATTATACTTGCTCTGATGTCAGCTAATCTGATGTAAACTTGAAAGTTGGGCTAGGTAAACGCCAACCAAAGCTTTTGCTCGACACTGGTTTAATTTGTGGACCAAAACAAATGATGTGAAAACTACGCGTTTACTTGTAGCTACTGTAGGTAGTGTATGTGGCCAAACCTAGCCGTTCAAAGAGTGCACGGCCAGACTACCTCGCTCCTAGCGATGGTGTATAGCGTGGCTTGCTAAGACGGGTACTCTAAAACGATACTTTAAAGCTTTAGAGTATAAATATAGAGTAAAAACTGTTGCACTGGGTATTCTAAAACGATACTCTATCCTTTCTCTCACTCTATATTTAGAGTAGTACAGTGCTTATTCTATACTCTATAGTGGCGGGCCTCACTAGCTAAACAAAGAGAAAAAATGCTATAACTCACAAACAAAAATCCAAATTAAATTTCGATCGCACCATTAAATTCATCTCAATAAATCCTTCAAAACTAGATCACACATGGATATATTTAGATAAAGTGACAAGTGTGTCCCACAGTGGATAGAGGATGATATAGATGATGGATAGGTGCGGGAGAATTGAGTATAGAGGAGAGAATCTTGCTGACTAGGACGTATAGAAGATAAATATAGAGGTCCATGAGTACGGGTAGTCTAATACAGAAATCGAGCTAAAAAAATTCGGTACCGATGTTCCGTACCAAAACATGATGGGAACGTGCAGCTGACGCGTAGATTATAGGATATTTGATTTATTATGGGTGCGGTTAAATTAATATGGGGTGTTTTTTTTTGTTTATGCCTTTATTGGAGCCTGACTAGAATTGAAGCTTGATTAGGCTAGACCTGTCCCAGCAAGCCAACATAAGGTTGTTTGGTTGTGCTGATATCCTTAGCCTGGCTTCCATAGGAGTTTTTTAAATTACTTACTTTGTCTTGCATAGAATCACTACATCTTTAGCCTGGTAAAGTTACCCATTGAAGCATTCTATCGAACAAGTGGTGAGCTGTGCTTGTGCTCGATGTTGCCGGGGCTGGCGGTGGAGACCAACAGTTGCCTTTCCCTCCGTGTCCATGGCCACGCTCGGCTCCAGCACACCCGCGCCCACAGGCCTCTGGATCCCCTCGCCAGCAGTGGTGTCCCTCACCGGCTCCAGCACCACTGCTTACCTCTGCTTCGGCTCTGTTTCCCCCTTCTTCTCCAACCACACAGGACATAGCCATGGCGGACCGCCGCTGAGCGGAGCGGACCATGGCGGAGCGGACCATACAACGGCCACCTCCGCCTACACCTCCAGCACCGAGGTGCTCCGCGGCACAGTCTTCGCGTCCGGCCTGCAGCTCCGCCAGAAGGAGCTCACTCCATTCTTCAAGGCCTGGACCGCCGTTCTCCTCTCCCCCTCAGCACACGCCACGATCTCGCTCCTCAGCGGTGGATGAGATGCACTTTCGCGTGAGTAGGGGCAGGGGTGGGGAGGAGGTGCTCTTCCGACGGGCTCTGACGGGGAGGCGCTTGTTCTCCGAGGAGATCTGACCATGGCGGGCTCCGGCGGGGAAGCGGTGTTGGACGTCGGGAGATGAGCGAACTCAAGCTGAGCACTGGCCAGGGCCTGCGTTTTTCTGGAGCTAGGCTAAGACCTCTGGGTGCACTACTAAAAAGGTGGAATTCTTCTAGTGTTTTTAAGCAGTAATAAAATATTACCACTAATCATAGCACATGGGATCCTCATTAGGAGGCATTTAGTAGAGAAAGTTTATACTAAATTTTAAATGGTAAAACACTAGGAGAAGCCCACATCACTAGGAGAAGTAGAAAATTCTAGTTGTGGTGGCTCGCTGGAGCCTGGCTAAGAGGCTTGTTCAGCCAACCAAACAAGCTCAAGTTAACTCTGAAAGCCTAGTTAGAAGATAGCCAAACAACCAAATACGCCCATGGTGACGCAAGTATCAGCTAAACAATCCGCACCGTGTGCGTTGTCCCTGCCAGTGCCAGCCCGCCTGGCTCCAACAGCGATAAGCTTGTCTAGTTCTGATGTCGGTTGCTCCCTCCTCGCTAATTCCAATTGTCCGCCTCTGCAAATTGACTTCATTTGGAGTTTGGCTGTTGCTAGAGAAGGCGACAGTGCAAAATCTGTCTTGCATATATATGTCTTGCATATATATATCCCTTATATGGTTTGGTCATTTGCTTGGAGTCGTAGGTTGCAAAAGCAAGATTGATATCAAATAGGAGTACCTACAAAAGGCCCGCCTGATGCAAATACTGATGTGTTTGTGAGCTTCTGTGAATTCTGATGAGCTCGCTTAATTTAAAATAACCCCCCGTCAATTTTGTCCTCGGTCGACGGGGCGTTTTGCTGGTATATATACGTGCTGTACGGACTTTTCTTTGCTTAATAAAAAGTTGCTAATAAAAGCGTGCTTGCGTTGGATTTTTGGAATGTAGCACATGATGTGAGCTAGTCTGTACTGTACGCACTAGAAAGTTAAGATTAGGTTCACGTCAACAGATGTTGGCTTCCGGTGTCAACCTAACTACTGATGTGAAACCTAGCCAGCATCGGATATTCAGATTTTGGTGGGACCCGATGACATTTCACCTTTTGAGACTGGCTGCTGGATCTAGCTACCTAATGAAAATTTTCTCTCTTGACACGCTGTTTGCTGAAATTTAGCTTATACTGAAATATTGTGAGAGAAAAATACTGTTTCATAACTAAAAAGTAGCTCAAGCAAACAGGTAAAGAGATCTACTAGCTAGGATTGATGATTGTGTTGGCAATGCCAATGCACATCCGAGGACCGAGCCTAGCTCGGTTGGTACGTTCCCAGGTGTGGGAGCGACCGCTCACAGGTTCGATCCCTGGTGATTTATTCCCCTTTAATAAATCCAGTTGCCTCGCATGGATGAACTGTGTACTGTTAGCCCTAGATATAAGTCGTAGGTCTAGCTTACGCACTAGTGATGTGTGTAAAGTGTGTGTGCGTGAGGTGTGAGTAGGGATGAAAACAGACGGAATTTTTTCCGTACCGCCCTGTTCCGTTTTCTACATTTCTCCATCTGTTTCCGTATTTGCGAGATCCTGTTTTCGTATTTGCGGAAGTAGAAAATGGTGTTTTCTGTCCGTTTCCGAGTAATCTCGTTTTAATATAGAATATACCCGTATTTATCCCGTTTTCAATCTATGCTCAACATGTTCAATAATTACATGTCCTTATGTTATGTTAATATAACTACGAATCACCAAATATGCATGTTATGTTCACGTATATAGCATGTAAATGAATATTAAACTTTGTATATATTATTACATGACTTTATATGTATATACTTTGAGAATATTAGATTATGTGATCTTAATTTAATTTTCTGGCTCTCCATCTGTATTTGTTCGTTTCCGTATGTTTGCATATTCCGATTTTGTTTTCGAACCTACATTTTCCGAACCCGGTCCCGTTTTCGCCAAAAAATATAGAAACAGAAGTAGAAATAGAGTTTTTCCGTCCGTTTCCATCCGTTTTCGTCGCTAGGTATGAGTTGGGTGCGTGAGTTTAGATGCTAAAACTTGTACTCGAAGGGTGATGCAATAAAAAAATGCCAATGCACATCCATTACCGCCCGGTATATAATCAGAATTTTAGATTTCTCATAGTGATGTGGGCTCCTAGTGTTTTACCATTCAAAATTTAGTACAAACTTTACCTACTAAATGTCTCCTAGTGAGATTTTCTTATGCTATGACTAATGGTAGTGTTTTATTACCGCTTAAAAACATGAGGAGAATCCTACCATTTTAGTAAGGGTACGCTCGGAAGAGTGCCTCTCGCAAAACAAAATGTGTATAACGAAGATGCATGATGATTGTGTAAACACAGCCAGACCTGCAGTTCCGTGTCACGTTAGGATGGCCGCCGGCATATATATACAGATTACTACAGTATCACATATCAGCTGAGCGGCCACTTTTGACATGTGCGCACGCAACTTTATTTGTCATTACGTGGATTTTTTTATTGGTAGAATATGAGTAGGCAAACTATAAATTTATATCCATTCTAGGATCATAAACCGTCACTTTGTGTACAAAATATAAGAATTCTACTGGTATGTACAAGGTGGTCCTAATACTAAAAACCCCGAATAATTCCAATAACTATTAATTTATACTAGCAGGAGAGTCCGCGCAAAGCGCGGGCAGTAATCTGACTTTTTTTTTCTTTTTTCTGTTCTGTCCATATTTGTTAGCGGGTTGCTATTGTTTTTTAGCGAGTTTGATACTGTTTAGTAACGGGTTGTACTGTGTTGCTTAACTGTGTCACTGTTTCATAACGGGTTTACTGTTTCTTTAATGGGTTTGTACTGTTTTTTAGCGGGTTGTACTGTTTTATTAACGGGTTTGTACTGTTTATAAGACCCGGTACTGTATTAACGGGTCTACTGTTCCAATGCACTGTTGCGGAAACAGTAACATGTGTCTATGACGGACCCGACCAGCGTCCACGACTTTTATAGATATGGTTAGATTACATAGATGCACTCATAGAAACTATATCCCAATAGATAGCTTCTATAAAATATATTTTTTTAATCATATATCTTGTCTCTGCCATCTATACACATGGTTTTTCTTTACTCTTCTTTAATTGTAACGTCACATCATTCGTAATTAATGAATATAGAAACCATGTGGTTTTTGGGTTAGGAGTGTCATTTTTTGAAAATTACACGGTGCAATGCAGACGTCCATAACACGCACGCACTCACCCATACGAATGTACGTACGTAAATCATACCCCTATGAGCACCTCCGAAAGACTGGCCGACAGATATTGAGATTTACGAAGTCACCACAAGCGTCACGCTGTCGACGGAGACGTCACTTACCACTGAACCAGGAAAATACGAGCACCCATACCAAGTCGAGGACTTAACCCGGTGGATAGGTTCCACCGCAAACCACCTGATCTATGATCAGTTCGTGGGTTAGAGTGTCCTAATGATGAAAAGAAATGGAGAACAGAAACTGCACGGATGCAATTGTTAGTGTAAGGAAACTGCAGTGGCATGATCGCGGCGACACGGCCATACCTACGACCTGCCCGTGTGTATTCAGTCGGCGGATAAAGGAACGATCTTGCAGATATCGAACCAAGTTTGGACTTTGCTTTCTCGCATCTTCTCAGCGTCGAACCAAGTTTGGACTTTGCTTTCTCGCATCTTCTCAGCGTCGCCTGTCTTTTTTCTTTCACATTTGATTTTATTTTATTTTCATTCACATGGCACGCATGCAGGAACCATTGTTCGCACACGAATAAGTATCCAAGAGCATGGCTGGAGGCACGTGGATCCCGTTGCCGACATGCCGAGTTTCGCCGACCGACATGGCCTTGGAGTATGTCATGCATCATCTCCGTATATATGTTTATTTTGTTCTGGTCATGTAAGTACGTCGTCACCGGGCGCTCTGTCCCCGTAGGAGTCCACCATCGTGCCCATGTTGCTAGCCCTACGCCCTACGCCCTACCCATCACTCCCATTTTGCCTTCTCGGTATCCGCGGCACACCACCCGCCAAATGGCTGCGTGCGGTCTGCGGATAAGGCAGGGAGCGAGACGGGAAAATGCTGCCGACCTGCCGTCCGTCCCCTGGTCCCGGCGGTAACGGGATGGAGTGCCGGCGGCCCCACGTCGACACGCCACGAGTTGGCTCCTCGAGATCTGCTTGCGATGCCGGCTTCATTCCTGATCTCTCGTAGTATTTGTTTTCCTTTCCCAATTGAAGCCTGTCCATCTTTTTCTCACAAAAAAAAAGAAAAAGAAAGAAAACAAATCCCAGAAGCTTGTCCTGACTTCCGAGGATTCCAAGCTGTGCGGCTCGGCGCAATAGGTTCTGCTGTATCAACACCGGCATAGCCAGCCTCAGGGTCTCCGCTCGCCGGCCACCGCAATCCTAACTCCCCTTCGCTCGCCGGCCACCACAATCCCAACTCCCCTCCGCTCGCCACCCTCCGCCCACCGCTTGCCAACTGTAACAGCCCCAAATGGGCCAAGTGGGCTCAATTCACGGAATGGGCAAATACTACTGTAGCCGAGCAGTGGGCCATACATGGTAGCTACGGGTTACAAGTACTGTAGCTGTGGTTTAGTACCATACTGTGAATCCTAGGTGAGTTCGACCAGCTTAAATACCAGTGCCAGGGATGCGTAGTAACCTTCGGTTAACCGTTTTGAGCGAAATGAGGACGAAAGCTCAAGCGGGTTGCTACGCAGGTAGGACCACTCCTCGGTAGAGTGGGCCTGGGCCGTGTATGCCGGAACTGGATGTTACACCAACCCAGCATGCCACCGCCTGTCGGACCCTTCTGCAAGTAGTTTTGCCGCTGTAACACCTGTGGCCGCCGGCGAGGTCGTCGTCGACGTGAGAGACAAGATGGATCGCTGGAATCGGCCAACGGAGCAGAGAGGAACCTCTATCTCACGCGATGTCTTTTGACTTAATAATAATTCGACAAAATCCTTATAGCAACAGTTTAGATCTTAAGGCATTCAACCATCGGTCCCATGGATCCACATGTCATAGTCTACCTTATTACATAAAATGGAAATACACTTTCTTCTCTTGGATACGTCTTCTGCTTCTCACCGACATCTGTCCGGGCCATCAGTCTTGGGCCGCGACAACTCCCCCACCGAAGAATTGGCTTGACCCCAAGCCGGCGCATCGGGGAACCTCTTCTTCACCACGTAGTAGTCTTCCCAGGTTGTTGACGTAGCTAGTAAACCTGTCCAAGACAATAAGACCTGTGGTATGGCTATATTACCTTTCTTTACCAGACGCCTGTCGAGCACTTGTAGCGGTTGAGTCGAGCTGGCCTCAATGTCAGTCAGCATAGGAAGTGTGGAAAAGACTGGTGTGTGATCTGGATGGTATGGCTTCAGTTGAGATATGTGGAAAACTGAGTGTATCTGACTGTCAGCAGTCAGAGCCAATTTGTATGCCACTTGACCAATTTTCTCCAAGATAGTGTATGGACCAAAGTACTTGTATGATAGCTTGGGAAATGGTCTGCTACCTACAGAGGACCGTGTATATGGTTGGAGTTTGAGCAGTACCTTGTCCCCAATAGAGAGCTCCTTGTCAGTACGATGGCGATCAACTTGCAGCTTCATCCTATTTTGAGCTTCTTCCAATATGTGTTTCAATGCCTCTAAGTGTTGATCCCGATGCTCAATAATCTCAGCCCCTAAATTAGGCTCATAGCCATACAATGCTTTGAATGGTGAGCATCCTAGTGCACTATGGAAAGAGGAATTATACCATAATTGAGCCAATGGAAGCCGTGATTTCCATTTCTTAGGGGAATCTTGGACTGAACATCTCAAGAACATTTCCGAGCATTGATTGATGAGCTCTGTTTGTCCATCTGATTGTGGATGGTAAGCTGTGGTGAAGTTGAGAGCAACTTTATACAATTTGAACAGTTCTTTCCAAAAGTGGTTGACAAAGACTGTGTCCCTATTTGTGACAATTGTCTTGGGCAATCCATAAAGTGTGACAATATTGTACATAAATAGTTTAGCAATTGAGGAAGCTGTGTATGGGTGTTTGACTGGGAGAAAATGGGCAAACTTACTGAGTCGATCAACTACAACCAAAATAACAGAATAACCTTCTGACTTGGGTAAGCCTTCTATGAAGTCCATGGACAGGTCTTGCCATACCCCTTCGGGTATTGGGAGGGGTTGCAGCGACCCAGTGGGATGAGTATGAGTATGTTTGGCTTGTTGACATACTGAGCATTGTTGAATATAATTCTCCACAACCGTCTTCATCCCTTTCCAGTGAAAATGTCTTTTCAGCCTGTGGTATGTGGCTGTGACTCCTGAATGGCCCCCAGTAGCACTTGCGAAAAGCTGCTATTAGTTTTGTCTGCAGTGCTAAATTGTAAGCAATCCATATCAAATCATGTTTTCTTATTAATCCCTGGTGTAAATTGAAGCCCTTAGCATTGGGATTGACAATGGTTAATTCTGTGAGGAGCTGCTGTGCTTTGGGGTTAGTTGCATAGGAATTGAGAACCTCCTAGACCCACTGTGGTTGGACCACTGCCACTGCCTGGATGGCATAAACGAATTACTCTGGATAAAGCATTAGCAACTATGTTCTCCTTGCCTGACTTATATACAATTTTGAATTGAAGTCCCATGAGCCTTGTCATAGCTTTCTTCTATAGCTCAAAATGCAAATTCTGCCATTCAAATAGGATAAAGACTTGTGGTCAGTGGGGATGACAAATTCTTGCCTTTGAAGATATGGACACCACTTCTCTACTGCCATAATCAATGCCAAGAACTCTTTTTCATATATAGACAATGCCTTGTGTTTATCCCCAAGTGCTTTGCCGAGATAGGCTATAGGTTGACCTTGTTGCATGAGCACTGCCCCAATGCCATCTGCATAGGCATCTGTTTCCACTGTGAATTGAAGCTAAAAATTAGGCAGAGCCAATACTGGTGTCTTGGTCATAGCTAGCTTGATATTGTCAAAAGCTTGTTGAGCTTGGGATGGCCATTAGAAAGCTTTCGATCTCAGAATGTTGGTTAGGGGTTTAGCCAAGACTCCATACTTGCTAACAAATTTTCTATAGTATCCTATCAGACCAAGAAAAACTTTGAGCTCTGTCATGGAAGTAGGTATTGGCCAATTCACCATAGCTTCAATTTTTGTTTGAACAGTAGCTACTCCACTATCAGAGATGATATGGCCTAAATATTCTAGACTTGTTTGAGCAAATGAGCATTTGGACAATTTGAGATAGAACTGATGTTTTCTTAGTGTCTGAAGCACCTACTGCAGATGTTGCAAATGATCATTCCATGAAGCACTATAGATCATAATATCATCTAAGAAGACTAAATCAAACTGTCTGAAAAATGGTTGTAGCACTTGATTCATGACATATTGGAATGTGGCAGGAGCATTGGTGAGACCAAATGGCATGACCTTAAATTGGTAATGGCCTTGGTGAGTTTTAAAAGTAGTTTTTGGTTCATCTTCTGGTAACATTTTGATTTGGTGATACCCAACCTTCATGCCTAGCTTTGTGGAAAATTTGGCTCCAGCTAACTCATCCAGAATCTCTTCTATTATGGGCAATGGGAATCTGTTTTTGATGGTCATGTCATTGAGCTTTCTGTAGTCAACACAGAATCTCCAGCTGCCATCCTTTTTCTTGACCAACAATACTGGGGTGCAAAGGGACTGTGGCTATGAGTAATGAACCCACTTTCCAACAATTTCTTGACTTGGCTCTCAATTTCATTCTTGTGCTGAGGGGAGTAATGATAAGGTCTAGAATTCACAGGGATAGACCCTGGTTGTAATGGAATTGAGTGATCATAACTGCGCTGAGGCGGGAGTGTTTTGGATCTTGAAATACATCAGCATACAGTGCCAATAAATGCTGGATGTCCTCATGTTTTGAGTGTTTTGGTGGAGGAGGTGAGTCTGCATGTGTTATAGAATCCACTATGACATATGCCCAAATGTCATTCCCTTGAGATGATTTATACACCTGTTTTGCTGAAATTGGTCCAGGTGTTGAAGGAGGGTCTTGTAAGCCATGCAGTGTTAATGACTTCCCTGAATGAGTAAACTGTAATGTCTTAGCTTGCCAATCACAGTTCATGGGACTGTTCATCTGCAACCAGTCATACACAAGTATGGCATCTTATGGAAGGCGATCCAACACTATCATATCAGTGTGGAAAGTGTGTCCTTGGATCAGCCAAGACAAGTTAGCTACCTTCTTAACAGTAGTCATCCATTCACCATTGGGTAACTTGATCTTCTGAGGAGCTATTGGCACTGTTGGTAATTGGGCCATGGTGACAAAATGTGAACTGACAAAACTATGAGAGCACCCTGTGTCCACCAGGATTAGCATGGTTTTGTTTTTGACAGTTGCTTTGAGTTGAATACAAGAAGGTGTTGTTGTACCAGCCAAGGCATTTAGTGATAGCTACCCAAAATCTTCAGTAAGAGCTAAACTGTTTCTAGAGACTGGTCCAGGTGGCGTAGGGGCTTCGTGCGGTCGAGGCGGGCTCGGTGCCTTACGCGAGCCGAACCGGAGAAGGGTGGTGCGGCGGAGGAGCACTATGCCGGCGGGGCGCACGGCGGTGCTGCGGCCATGTGGCTGCTGCTGGCGCAAGAGCGAGAAGGAGGAGGATGAATGGGCTGCGGGGAGGCGTCCTGACCAGGGTTAAGGCGGGGCGACTCCGGTCGGCCAGCCGACCGCCCACCATCGCCGGTGGTCGGCCGCCACGCGGCCAGCGCAGGATGGAGCGAGGCGGGCGCGCTCACGGGCAAGCTGGGCCAGCGAACCCTAAGTGGGCCAAAAATGGGGCGCTCGGCCCGTTTCAAAAGAAAAAAAATCCATTTTCTTTTCATTTTTCAAAATAACAGCAGCAAAACCCCTATTTTGAGCAGCTTAGAGACATTTTTACAAGATGGGCCAAAAATAAAAGTTGATCAGGATTTTGTGCTCTACAACTTTGTTAAAAGACACAAAGCCAAAATCCCAACCAATTTTGAACTAGGGTTAAAAAGTTGATTTTCAAATAAAAACCTTATTTTTCAAGGATATTTTTAAAAGCAAAATTTGGGAAAATTTTCAAAAGGAAAATTTGGGAAAATTTGGGAACTTTGCTTCAAAAGAAAATTTTCAAAAATTTATAAGTTATTTAAACACTCAAACAAACATGTTTAACAATCAAACAAGTATCAATCTAGCATAGGCCCAATGAAACAAACAAATGCAACATCTATGTTTCATTAACATGTCTCATCAGTTTCTAAGCTATGTTTCAATTATATTTTATGCCATGCTTATGAATGCATGATAGTGCTTATGCTCATGATTTGCAGGTGTTAAATGCATGCATAACACCGGGGTGTTACATGTTCCCCCAAACACGCGACAGGTCACGCGATAACGTCGTCCTTCCAGCAGACCGTGCTACATTAGTAGGTTTTGGCACAGAGATATGCTCAAACTTAAATTCCTAATTCCCTTTCCCATTTACTCACACTGTGCTTATACACTCCCATGCAGCTAGGTGGATGATATAACCATGATGATACAACCAATTCATGTGCAAAAGGGAACCGAGCGTAGCTCGGGTGGTGAGCGCTCCCGGAGCGGAGGCCACCGGTCACGGGTTCGAGCTCGCTCGGCCGCGTGATTTCCCACCGGGAACAGTAGTTCCCAAATAAATTTCGTTGCCTCGCACGGATGTGGCACCACTGTCATATCTATCAGCCGTGTACTTCTAGCCTTAGATATAAGTTGTAGGTCTAGCTTACACACTAGGGGTGTGAGTGTGTGCGTGTGGTGTGAGTTAGTGCGTGAGTTCAGATGCTATAGCTTGTAATCGAAGGGTGAGGCAACCAAAAAAAAAAAAAAAAAAAAAAAAAAAATTCATGTGCAAAAAAAGTGAAGGTGAAGAAAATACACTACTATTCCCAATAAAAAAACATAGGCCCAGCTCTTCTACCTATGGACATTTTGGTTAACAATTTAGTGAACACAACTAATCCTTTCTAGATATGCAAGATTATAATGGGCAACGTTTCGTTGTGCTGTCCTGAACCTTCTCCACCTAATATAAGTAAACTACAATCCCATAGGTGTCATCCAGGATTATGGAGCCAAACATATTTGTTGTCTCATGTTACTGGCTAGTACACAAAAGGGAGATATAGAAAAAGAATTTTACAAATCATAAAGTCTGAATCCGTAGGTCAAAAACGTCATGCATGAATGTGCTCCAAGGTGGATTAAAAGTAAATCTCCAAATACTTTCACTGATAGTCAAATAGGCACGAGAGTTCCTAAAATAACGAGCAAGTAAAACTGGGACAGGAAAATTGATGCCTCAAATAGCTACCAATTAGTCATCCATACAGTCAGAGAGCACCAATTAGGAAGAAAGAAATAAGTATAAGCTGAACAATAAAGTTGATCGCTTGGCAATAAGGATTGTTTAACACCAAGGGTCGCTTCTGCCTTCACTCTGTTAGGGATGAGGATGCAAAGGTGAGGAGTAGCTGAGCCCACAACGTAATCTCACACTAATTCTTGATATGTAATGCATATGGGAATATAAGTTTCAATAGTGGCGGACCCAGAAATTTTTTTAGAGCCTAGGCGAACATTACAATGGATAAAAAATCCACATAAGCATATCGACCACTGATATAAGACAAGTTGCAGACATGATAGTTTGGAAACTAAAATCACCGTTCAACATTACACATGTGGATATGCAAACATTAAGCCTCGTTTGGCATAGCTCTGAATGCCTTCGACTTCTTGTTATAGTGCACACAGAGGAGATGGAGCCGGTGAAACTAAAAATTATGGCTTCATTGACACCAAAAGTTCAATATACACTATGCCAACTCACAGATATGCGCCAGCTACATTTTTAAGCCTTAAGTTCTGAGACCGCTCGATGAGTGGTAATTTAACTGTTGAGTGAAAATGGAAAGTCAATTAGACTCAAAGAAAAAAAATAGAAAGTTAAATATGACTTATGAGTGGTATGCACCAGCTACTATGCATGGTACTCGTAGATGGTACTCCGTAGCTGAGTACTATCTGCTGGCTGCTGCTTGTCTTTTGCTCTGTGAGACATGAGAACCAACGAATCAAGTGACTGATTTTCTGAAGCCGAGACAGTAACCAAGACTGCAGGCCTGCCGTGCTGCATTGGCGTTGCTGCCCTTCACTGTGTCAGGTCGTCACCAAGGAGAGGCGGAGAGCCCGAGCAGGTGCCCAGGGTTGCCGGGCCCTGGGTCCGCCCATGAGTTTGAATGCTGTGCTTCGTCAGTTGATGGTTCATTGGGGCTTGGTTATTTGAACAGTCTTATTTTCCTTACGCTCTCCAGAGTTTTTCCTTACATTCTCTGGAGTTCACTTTTGTAAGGATAGACAATATTACTCCTTCAGAAACATTACTCTGATATGTAGTTGACAGTGTGTATTCTGAATTGCTCTTTTAGTTAGAACTATCGCGACGGCCGCAACGTCGACCGAGGATTTCATCGCTGTGTTCAAGAAGCCACTCTCGACGCCTATCTTGTTGTCGCCTCCGCGGCTGCGGCGAACCCGGGCGGCCAGAGCACGGGCGGGGGAGCTAAACGACTCAGAGCTCGTCTCCAAGAGGAGCGCTAGGCTTGCAGCTAAGAGCAGGTACAGGGAACAGAAGCCGGAAGCGCAAGCAAGGAAGGTGATGATGAAGAAGCTTGGCTTGGAGGTGGAGACGCATCTTCCTGACGAGGCGTCCTTCGACGGCCGTCGACGTCGACGCGGGAGGCAATGAATGTCCTCCTCTTTTCGGGCAAGAAACATTGACGTCCGTGCCTTGGGTAACGCCAGTGTTAGGTCGTGCAACATGTTTAAGATGTAACTTTTAGCTGAAACTCTGGTAGTTAGGGTTGTTGTGACTCGCTAACGATGGCCCCTCGCCAGCGTTGTGGGTAAGGCTGGATAACGAGCCGAGCCGTCGGCTCGGCTCATTCTGGCTCGTTAGGATAACGAGCCAGCTCGGCTCGGCTCGTTATGAGCTCGAGCTGGCTCGTTAGGCTCGCGAGCCAGGTATAAAAAATACACAAAATATAATATTTGCATTTATCTAAAGCTTAAAAATATTAATAATATAAAAATAATATATTCAATAACCTTAAATCGAATAAAATATTCATATGAGCTAACATATCATCCATTTGTGAAGTGCAAGACATGAAGTAATACAAAACTAATATAAGTTATGATGACTTTTTCCCTAAAACTACGGCTCGTTTGGCTCGCGAGCGGTTCACGAGCCAGCTCGAGTTGGCTCGTTATAGCTAACGAGCTAAAATCCTGGCTCGGCTCGGCTCGTTATCATAACGAGCCGAGCCGAGCTGAGCCGAGCCAGCCACGAGCCGAGCGAGCTAACGAGCTTCGAGTTTTTCGTCCAGCCTTAGTTGTGGGTCGCTCGTGTAACTTGGGCACTTTGCCTTCTTTCTCTTAATGAAAAATGGGTTAAACGCCCGATCGAGAAAAAAATTGCTCTTTTAGTTAGAACTCACTGTGATGTATCGACTGTTGCTATTCTACCAATTATCGTGATTCTAATGTTTCTACCTCTTATTTTCGTGCAGAATTTTTATTACCGAAATTGTATTGTTAAAACTTTTGTCTCTTGCTGCAGGTCAAGCTTTGCAAGGTCCGTTCTGTCCAGTTTGGTCAGAAGGGTATTCCGTATCTAAACACATACGATGGGTGCACCATCCACTATCCTGATCCTCTTATTAAGGCAAATGACACAATCGATCTGGAGACAAATAAGATCGTTGATTTGATCAAGTTTGACGTGGGCAATGTTGTCATGGTCACTGGAGGGAGGAACACTGGTCGTGTTGGTGTGATAAAAAAACAGGGAGAAGCACAAGGGAAGTTTTGATACCATTCATGTGGAGGATGCCTTGGGCCATGCCTTTGCCACCCGCATGGGCAATTGGTTCACAATTGACAAGGGCAACAAACCATGGGTGAGCCTCCCCAAGGGCAAGGGTATTAAGCTCAGCATCATTGAGGAGCAGAGAAAGCAGGATGCCACTGCTCAGGCTGCTGTGAATGCTTTAAGTAGTTTGCATAAAGTTTGCTGTAACATTGACTTCAATGGAAACATGCCGTGCATCTGAGTTTGTGGCTGAAATGTATCCCTTTTAGGCTACTAGTAATTAGTATTTTAAAATTCTGTAGACATCTATCTACCAGGTTTACATCAGCTCATAGTCAAGTCATTCCAGAAAATTTTAATTTGGTTCCATTCTAGATTTTGTTGTGCTATCTTAATAATTTGCGTTGTTCAACTTCAACTTAGATGAATGTAGTTTTTGTTCTAGACAGTTCATTTTGTGATGAAGGAATGAATTTATCTGTTTATGGCTTTGTTGTTGAGAAGAACCCGATGACTGTGCACTAAACAATGCTCACAAGTATGTATCGCCGTGCACTGTCAGTTGGGCTGCGAGCACGAAATAAGCCTTAAGGGCAGTCCAATGGTGTATTGATGATGGTTTCTATCCTCATTAAATGACTTGCCACGTAGGCAAAATGCTGACATGGCAACGTAATTAATGAAGAAAGAGAGCAAAAATCATAGAAATGGTTTCTTCATGAAGAAATCAGGTCTACTCTTGACCCAATGCACCAAGAAACCATGAAATCATCATTGGGGAGAAACCACCAGTTTCTAGGGAGCTCGTGTCGCACTCCCATTGGAGGAAGAAGATAGAGTTGGGAGGAGAAAGAGAAAATAATTATTACTCATAGAAACTATGGGTTGGAAAGCAGTACTTTTTTGGTGCGGTATCCTATATTATAGAAACTACTAGTTTCTTTCATTGGGACTGCCCTAACTGCTTCTTGTAACTTGAAACGTATTTGTAGAATCTCATTTAACCCGGAAGTTAGTCATCTTTTCTGCACAAAGCATCACAGCTGTAATCATTTCAAACACCAAGTTAGCATCGTTTGATTGTATTATTGTTGTTATTATTATTATTATTATTATTATTATTATTATTATTATTATTATTATTATTATTATTATTATTATTATTATTATTATTATTATTATTATTATTATTATTATTATTATTATTATTATTAAGGTTGTTTTCACGTGGCTGGATTTCAAACCGACTATTTGTGTATGTCGATAGCATTACTGCAGAATCGGTTAGCTACTTATGTCCAATAACAGTTTGAGCGCCTGCACCATGAAGTTGGGCCTTTGGCATGTAGGAGTATCAACAATTGACAAAAGCAACTAGCAATTTTTCATAAACATTAGAGCCATTACAAAGCCGAGCTCACTTAAAAAGAAATGCCATACTTGCAGTTCATTTTGCGAAATGCAGAACTCATCATGGGGAGATAATAACAGCCAAGATGTCTATGTATTCCATGGGAAATAGTTTCAATATCCACAGTCTCTGCATCCACAGTCTCTGCAACGGTAGGTTCAGGCTGGGTATGGATACCTGTGGTCGTTGTTTGTTCGGTTCTAAACTTCGTCCTTCTTGGGTTGTTGTTGAGTAGAACTTTGTAGGTCTGTATTCGTGCCGTCCAAGCTAATAAATAGCGGATAGCAGTTTCATAATAGATCAATGTCTATGTAGCGGATCACGGATAGCAGGTGCTATAGCGGACGCTAAGTTCCAATAGTGAAATATTAAAAATAATCATTTTTTGGAGGATATATTCAATACTAATATCATGTTTTCTTGAAGAATTAGAAGTTTTTAATTAATTATTACATTTAATGACACCACATAGAAGCATATAAATGAATAAGGTATAAAGAAGGCATGTGGTGATATGATTAATCATCCCATCATTCTTTATGATTGTCCAAATTACCATCTTAACATTTTATTGCCATGGGAAACCATCCACATCATCACTTGAATCATCGACGTAGTGAAATAGCGGACATGTGTGTGGTCGCATGTTTCCTTATTTCATAATTAAATACTTGCTCAAGCACATTTGTGAAAAAAAATTATATCTCCAAATATATAGGTTTGCTCTGAAAATATATTCAGTACCAAAAATATTAGTATTTGTTATAGGTTTGGTTAAACTTAAGATTGATTGACTAAAAGATTGGCTAAAAAGAACTAGAACTCGATACTTTTTTAGACGAAGGGTGTAAGTTCAAGAAAAATATTCTCTACAAAATGAAAAGGTTTAGAAACATATGAGAGAGAATCCACTTTACCTCTTTCCTTTAAATTCATCGTGGAGCTTCTTCTATGCCTCTTCAAGGTTCTTCCCTGAGCTGCTGCAGATTTTGTTTGCAAGCTTAAAAACATCAAACTCGTCTGACACGCAGACCCACTTGTGTAGCTCAAAATGCTTCTTGACATGAGGGTGGTTGTAGATGAGCTAAGCTAGGGTAGTCTTACCCAACCCACCCATTCCAACGATAGGAAGGACAGTGAGCTCTGCGACGTTAGCCCTATCAATCAGGATCTTAACAATCTTCTGCGTCTCTGCATCTCTTGATTTGGTGGCAATATTACCAGAGTCAATAAGGATGGAATCAGTCTCACGCCACTGCTTGGGTGCTGGTGCTTGGTTTTGATAATTGAATCCAAATGTATTCATTTCAGTCACAAGGACCTCAATGGTCTGCACAATCCTGCAAAGCTTGTTGCCCATTCTATTACAGAATGCAACGCGGTTGTGAGTAGGAAAGAGCCTCACTCCCTCGAAACCAAGCTTGCAGATCTGCCCCTTCTCCTTGGCTTCACGACGGAGCGCCTCGTAGTTGAACTCATCAAAGGCTTCATTCATCTCGTACGCCACCCTCTTGACCTCCTTGAGCCACGCCTTCACTCCTTCTGGGCGTGTCGCCTTCTCCTCGGCATCGGTGATGACGTCGAGGATGGTAGGTAGCTTGCGCATGAGGATCTTGTGCTGCTCCTCCATGCCCTCCATCACCTTGTACTGCTCCAGGAGGTAGCTCGACGCCTTCTCCTTCACCAGGGACAGCAGTGGCCCGACCACCGTGCTGACCACCAGCTCCGCCATTGGAGCAGTAGTCAGGGCTCACGAGAACGCACGCTCAGAACCAACTCTGGGAAAACACGGCTTCAGAGTGCAGAAAGGAATGGTCTGAGCAAGCGCTTTGCCACTTTGGAGGTAGATGGAGATGAATGCCCATTGCCAAAGCATTGACCTTCGGGGAGCCAAGTGGATGCGTTTGGTTGGTTTGCATCAGCAGCCACAATAGAAAAAAGATGTTTTGTACAAAATGCATGATAATCGCCTAAAATAAAATTCTCCTAGCGTTCGATCCTCATGCAGAACCTGTTCTTGTGCATGAGGATCTTAGGGCCATCAAGTTAAAACAAGTCTTTAGCAAGATTGTCCTTACGAGCAAAGAGCTGGGCTCAGTGGCCTGGGCATACAGGACCTGGCATACTTCAAGTGTGCCTTGAGACTAGGATGGTTATGGTACAAACGGACAGCCCAAATAAGCCATGGACAGCCCTGCCAATCAATCTGAATAGTACTGAGGAGAAACTCTCCAAGCATTGTACAGTCCTTCAACTTGGAATGGGAAAAGAACAAGGTTTCAAGTTGGGAATGGGAAAAGAGCAAGGTTCTTCAAGGATAACTGGTTAAATGGCTGTGCACCTAAGGATACTGCCCCAGCTTTCGGCTTTCTTGGTGCAAAATCAAACGGTAGCAACAGCATTGCAAGGAAGATGACGGGTGCGCAGGTTACTTCACATGGCCAATGATGAAGAGTTACGATAATCCACTGAAGTATGGACTCGATGCTACCAGAAGAGGAAGATGGTATTACTTGGCGCTTCGAGTCGTCTGGCCAATATACGGCAACATCTGCCTACGATGTTCAATTCATTGGTGCATACCCGGATCACAACTGGAACAAAATCTGGAAGCTAAAAGTCGAACCAAAATGCTGATTCTTTATCTGGCTCCTGCAATGGAAACTCCCTACCGCTGACTGCATAGAAAAAGTGGTGCCAAGGCAAACCCAACTTGCAAATTATGTTTTAGCCAACCTGAATCACACAAACACATGATGACAAACTGTACATATGCCAGGGAGGTATGGAGACGGGTAGAATCATGGTCTGAACAAACCGGCTTAACTGCAAACCAATCAGTAGCAAACATCAAAGGCTGGTGGAATGATTTGGTACTTCGGCAAGGCCAAACACCAGACTGCCAGAGAACAACGACCATAGTTTTTTTTTTAGATTACGGAATAAAAAACATTCCAGCCTTCACATTCACAAGTGAATGCTTATGGCCAAGTAATACAAACAGGGAACTTAGCCCACAGTTCCGCTAGGCGGACAAAGAAGAACCTCTGACAACCTGACATCTCACACCTGAGATATCTGAAACTAAAAGATCTCTAAAAAACCTGACATCTCACACCTGAGAAAGCCGATACAGCTAGATCACAGATCACAGTTCAAAACTCCTAGTCGAGGAGAGTGACAAAACAAAAACCATAGGACACTATGGTCCTATCCTTTGCTGGTTCTTCCACACATGAGCTCCAAAAAATTGCAGCGCCACGCATTCCAGACGCCTGCAGCCCTCTTTCAACGCCCCTCTCTCTTCCTCTTTAGACAACAGGGACCATTGCCTGATCCAAAAAGTCCCCCTGAAAATTACCTGCAAAAGAGAGTTAGCAACTATCCTTTGAAACACCGCATCATTTCTATTCAACCATAAAACCCAACATATTGCCGCTATTCCCACCACTATTTGATTTCTTAGCGCCCTGGAGCAAATCTCTTTATCCAAGATCCAAACATGTGAGACGTGCTAGTTGATGATTGAATGTTAAAGGTGATGAACAACGCATTCCAAACAAACCTAGCCACACGGCAATCGAAAAAAAATATGTTGAATAGTTTCTTCTAAGCCACAGAAATTACTCTTAGAATCTCCTTTCCATCCTCTCTTCATTAAATTGTCTTTTGTTAAAACCACCCCTCTTTTTAAGTACCATAGGAATATTTTAATTTTCAAAGGCAATTTAGCCTTTCAGAACACTTCTTTACCTGAACTTCTCTCTCTCTTCATTATTTCTCTATACAGCAACTGTGTTGAGAAAACTCCATTTTTCTTTATTAGCCAAATGAAGTTATCCTTGTCATTGTTTAAAGTGACTGGTAGTACTAAAGATACTAGCGTGAGCCACTCTTTCAACCTCTCCCCCACTATTGCCCTCCTAAAAGAAATATTCAGCGGAGTCGAATTTAGTACGCTAGCTACCGACACCCCTTTTTTCCTTACAATTCTGTACAAATCCGGGAACTTCCGCATTAGCGGTTGTTGATCAACCCATACGTCTTCCCAGAATCTAGTTTGGTGGCCATTGTTTACCTTGAACCATCCATGCTAGAGTACCAGATCCTTTACCTCCATCAGTCCTGACCAGAAATGCGAATCCCCAGGGTGTCTTTCTATTTGTGATAGACATTTGTCTATGACATATTTCCTTTTAAGCACCTCTTGCCACAAGCCATCCTCATTAAGGAGTTTGAACAGCCATTTACTAAGTAAACATGTGTTTTGAACTTCCAAATTTAAAATCCCCAGGCCCCCCACACATTTTGGTTTGCAAAGGATACTCCATTTTGCCAGCCTATACTTCTTGTTGTGTTCATCACACTGCCAAAAAAACCTGGACCGGTAATAGTCTAGTCTTTTTAGCACCCCTTTAGGGATGACAAAAAAAAGACATAATGAACTTTGGTAGGCTAGATAGGACCGAATTAATCAACACTAGTCTACCTCCCGAGGAAAGAAGCTTCCCCTTCCAACTACTCAGTTTTTTCTAGAAGCGTTCTTCTATTGAACTCCAATGTCTATTTGAAAGCTTCCGGAAGTGCATTGGAATTCCTAGGTATTTGAAAGGGAAACTTCCCTCTACGCACCCGAAAAGCTCCATATACTCCTTCCCCCGTTCTTTAGCAGTGCCAAAACCAAAAAAGTTCATTTTTATGAAAATTAATTTTCAAACCCGACAGTTTCTCAAAAGCTACCAGCACGAGTTTTAGATTCCTAGCCTCCTCCAAGTCATCCTCCAAAAACAGGATCGTGTCGTCTGCGTACTGCAGAATAGATAACCCATTATCAACTAAATTATCAACCAAACCCCTAAATTGACCATTGTTCTTTGCTCTCGACACAAGGATGGCCAGCATATCTGCTACCGGGTTGAAAAGTGTTGGAAATTGATTCTCTATTGATTAGGGCTAACCCTAGAAGGGTAGCTATATAGGTTCCATACATGGGCCACATGGGCCTTAGCCTCATGGGCCTAAACACATACTCCAACACCCCCCGCAGTCTGAACTACCGGCGCAGCGGAGTTCAAGGCTGAACAAGAAAGAACACACACAACCCCCCCACAGACGCAACTAGCCACCAGTGATGTTGAGGCTGGAGCGAAACTCGGCGAAGGTCGAGGACGGGAGGCCTTTGGTGAAGATGTCCGCGAACTGGGAGGTCGTCGGAACATGAAGGACCCGCACCTCGCCCATGGCCACCCGATCACGGACAAAGTGGAGGTCGATCTCCACATGCTTCGTCCGCTGGTGCTGGATGGGGTTGGTGGAGAGGTAGACCGCACTGACGTTGTCGCAGTAGATCAGTGTGCTCTGGAAGGGCGGAGTGTGCAACTCAGCAAGCAGCTGTTGGAGCCAGGCGGCCTCCGCCACACCGTTAGCAACGGCGCGGTACTCCGCCTCGGCGCTGGAACGGGAGACCACCGGCTGGCGCTTGGACGACCAAGACACCAGGTTGCCGCCCAGGAAGACGGCGTAACCGGAGGTGGAGCGGCGAGTGTCCAGGCACCCCGCCCAGTCAGCGTCGGTGTAGACAACGAGGTCGGTGGAGGAGGCCCGGTGGAGGAGAAGGCCGAAGTCGAGCGTGCCCCGGAGGTAGCGGAGGAGGCGCTTGAGAGCCGTGAGGTGAGGCTCCCGGGGGTCATGCATATGAAGACAGACCTGCTGAACTGCATAGGTGATGTCCGGCCGGGTGAAGGTGAGGTACTGAAGGGCCCCGGCGAGACTCCTGTACGCAGTGGGATCGGCCACCGGGGGGTCCCTCAGCCTCAGACAGCTTGCCCTGAGTGTCGACCGGAGTGGAGCAGGGGTTGCAGTCAGTCATCCCAGCCCACTCCAGGATGTCCCGAGTGTACTGCCGCTGGTGAAGGAGGAGTCCGGCAGGACGGTGCTCAACAGTGACACCGAGGAAGTGGTGGAGCTCACCCAGATCCTTCATCGCGAACTCCTGCTGGAGAGCGGTGATGATCCGGCGGAGAAGTGGCTCGCTGGAGGCGGTGAGGACAATGTCATCAACATAGAGCAGCAAGTATGCAGTGTCGGCTCCATGGTGGTAGACGAACAGGGACGTATCAGACTTGGCCTCTATGAACCCCAGGGTCAGCAAGAAAGCAGCAAACCGGTGGTTCCACGCCCGAGGTGCCTGCTTGAGGCCGTAGAGGGACCTGTTGAGCCGGCAGACCATGTCAGGACGGGTGGAATCGACGAACCCCGCCGGCTGACTACAGTACACCGTCTCGGTAAGAAGGCCGTGGAGGAAGGCGTTCTTGACGTCCAGCTGGTGGACAGGCCAAGACCGAGCAAGCGCCAGCGAGAGCACGGTACAGACAGTGGCCGGCTTGACCACCGGGCTGAAGGTCTCATCGTAGTCGACCCCAGGGCGCTGGGTGAAACCCCGGAGAACCCATCGAGCCTTGTAGCGCTCGAGAGAGCCATCGGCCCGGCGCTTGTGGGTCCAGATCCACTTGCCGGTGATGACGTTGGAGCCTGGTGGCCGGGGCACCAACTCCCACGTCTGGTTGGCGAGTAGCGCGGCGTACTCCTCTTCCATCGCACGTCGCCAGTGAGGGTCCAACAGGGCGTCGCGGACGGAAGAGGGTACCGGGGAGACCACTGCGTCGCCGGTCGAAGCCTCGACGACACGAGGCGGCAGTGTGCCAGCCGCGTGCCGTGTCACCATCGGGTGAACATGCCGCGGGTGTCGGTGAAGCAGCGGCGGGTGGTAGACCGGCGGGGCACCACGAGCCGGCGGGGACTGCGGCGGTGGTGTCGGTGTCCCCGGCGGAGAGGGGACCGCGAGCAGCGGCGGCCGCGGCCTGCGCTGGTACACCCGTACCGGCGCGGCAAACCTCGATGGAGGTGCCGGGGTAGGTGCCAGGGCGGGATCCGGCATCGGCAACCGGCACGACCCCCCCCGGGGCAGAAGCGGGGGACGACGGCCCCGGGTCTGCACCAATCGGAGAGGACGGGGCCGCGCCGGAGGACGATGGGCCCGGACCCACAGGGGATCTGGGACCGGTAGCCGGCTCGGAGCGCGGCGAAGCGGTACCTGCAGGAGACCACGAAAAAGGTGGCTGGACCACCGGGTCAATGGGAAACAGAGAGGTAGGGTCAGGGACCGGAGGGGTGGTAGTGCTGGAGAAGGGAAAGACAGACTCATCGAATACCACATGGCGAGAGATAAGAACCCGTCGGGAGGTAAGGTCAAAGCACCGGTACCCCTTGTGATCCGGGGAGTACCCTAGGAAGACACAGAGCGTGGAGCGAGGGTCCAGCTTGTGAGAGGAAGTGGCTGTGGTGTTGGGGTAACAAGAACACCCAAACACGCGGAGGTGATCGTACCGAGGCGGGGTACCGAAGAGGGCATGGTGAGGTGTGGGAGCAGGACAGGCAGCGGAAGGAAGGCAGTTAAGAAGGTAGGTGGAGGTGTGCAGGCCCTCAGCCCAGAAGCAAGCAGGAAGAGAGGCCTGAAATAGAAGAGTACGCACGGTGTCGTTGGTGGTGCGAATCATCCGCTCAGCCTTGCCATTCTACGAAGAGGTGTATGGTCAAGACATGCGCAACTGAACACCGTGAGAGAGGAAGAAAGCTCGGGAGGTGGAGTTATCAAACTCGCGACCATTGTCACACTGGACGACCTTGATGGTGAGGCCGAACTGTGTAGACACCCAAGTAAAGAAGTGAAGGAGCGTGATAAACGTATCTGACTTCGCACGGAGAGGAAATGTCCATGAATAATGCGAAAAATCATCAACAACCACAAGATAGTACTTATAACCAGAAATACTTAGAACAGAAGATGTCCATAGGTCGCAATGTACAAGATCAAAAATGCGGGCCGCATGGGAAGAACTAGAAAAAGGAAGACGAACATGTCGGCCCAATTGGCACGCATGACACAGTTGCTCATCATGAGCTCGAGTACATGGAAGACCAGAGCTACGACTGAGCTGTATCAGGGCATCACGTCCAGGATGGCCGAGGCGCCGGTGCCAGGTAGTAGAGGAAGTAGAAGCGGCGAAGGCAACTGACAAAAAGGACGGCGAAGAAGACGAAGGCGCCGCCGGGAAGCGAAGGGTGTAAAGGGGCCCGGTGCTGTCACATCGGAGCAGAGGACGCCGGGAAGCCAAATCCTTTACAGTAAGACCAGAAGAGTCAAATTCCACAGAACAAGAATTGTCAGCTGTAAAACGACGAATAGAAAGAAGGTTATGAACCATAGAAGGAGCAACAAGAACATCAGGAAGACGAAAGGAGCCATGAGCACCGGTGGTACCCACAGACGTGACAGGAAGACAAGAACCATTTGCGACCATAATGGACGAAGGAAGCGAGGAAGAGGGAGAGTGGAGCGACGAAAGTATACCAGGGTCAGGAGTGGTGTGGTGGGTGGCTCCCGAATCAGCGATCCACTCGGGTCCGACCAGAGGTGTCAGACCCATGGTGCTGAACGAGCGAGCCAGGGCCACCTGGTCCCATCCGGCGACCCCCGGAAGAGTCCCAGAAGGTGGAGTCCATGCCGTAGCAGGTGTTGACGGTCCTTAAGTACCAAATATAGTTATCAAATAAATAAAGAAAAGGATCCAAATGCAACCAACACCTAGACTTAGGGTTTTATCTGACAGAATTCCACGAGTTTTGGTGTTTGTCTGTTTCTGCAGGGGGTTATCAGAAAATACGGAGGAAAGGCCCACACGTCGGGTTTACATAGAGATAATAACGTGTTCACCGATTTTTTATCATCTAGAAGACTCCAGAAGCCACGAGATCGAACGGGAGGCCGAACGGGCCCGGAGGCAGGGCGCCCGCCCTGGCCTGAGAGCCAATCAGGCTCCGTCTCGCGAATTATGGTCCACCGACCTAAGGGATCAAGGAAAACCGTGCGATTAATGTCGGTTTGATCCAACGGCCCACGTTCACTTGAGGGGGCTATATAAGCAGGACCCCTGGCCCCTGGAGGAGGCACTCCCTCATTCTCAATTCCTCAAACCCTAATCTCAGGAGGAGAGTCTCTGATCAAGCCCTAGAGCCACCACATCAACTAGATCTCTAGTATAGCATAGCTACATAGGATTAGAACTAGAAGGAGTCAATCTTCGATTGGTTTCCGGATCTATCAAGAGGATTCTTGGTAATTCCTTTACTGTTCTTCATTGTTCATCTTTGTTCTTCAATATTATGAATACAACTTTGTTCTATTTCAATATATTGATTATGACTATGCTCTACTTGTTTATGTTTGCGATTATATTGTTCTTAGTTTATCGTAGTTATACGCTTGGCTTAGTTAGATTGGAATTATATACATGTTTAGGATCGTATAGCGTTTATCCATCGGATCCATGGGTAAATGATAAATATTGTGTAGGCGTGGTGCTTAGACCATATTTATCTGCAATTGCACCTTATATGCCGGATCGTGGGGTGGTCCGCGATGGTGACAGCTTCGTTGGTTCTTATATAGTCCCCCTCCCGTGTGTAAGGCAGGCAGAGCAACATTATTACGGGGGAGTGATTGCTATGTTTCTCATCTTCCTTGATAATATCACTATGCATGGGCGTAGTCCTTTTTCGCAATGATTGCCAAGTGTACTTGCACTAACTATGATATGCTAGACTTTATAGTTAAGAATAACTTAGGAAATATCCTTGTAGTTCGTTCTAATACCATGCTAATGACTTGCTAGAATATCTGTTGAGGTGCTTATCATTATTATATGTGGCTAGCTGATCAGATTAATTATCTTTGTCACCATTCATACTTTATCTATATTTTATGTGACACTTACCCCTGTATGCAAGAGATAGATGAATGCTCTCACTTATACATGCAATGATTGATACTCATTCCTATATTCCATTCCATAATCAACATTGATGTTAGTAATCCCTTCCCAGTGGTAAAAATATAAATAACGATACCTGGAATACTTCCCGGTTAAAATGCTACATCGGTATTAATTTGTGCGCTTGCAGATCTTATTTATTATTTATTTAGAAGAGCAGTTGCATATTTCAATACCGCGTCTCTCATGTCATGCTGGGGATGACAACTTGGCTTAAGTGGCATGAGGGATAGGTTCGGCATTTTTGGCGCCGTTATCAGAATTAGAAAACTAAGTCTAGTTTTGGTAATGACGTTAAGAATGCCCAACAAGCATTTTTGGTGCCATTGCCGGGAAGGTTGATTTACTAACAAGGAATGAATACGGAATTTGAGTCATCATTCGCATCATTAAGTGATTGAGATCATCAATTCTCCCATACAGATTTACCCCTGTATTTTTCCATTCTTATTGTTTTGCAGGGTGATGTATGAATAGAGGATATCTTCTAGAAAATTTTGTTGACAACCCCGAAGCATTAATCAGAAAGGCAAGAGCCAAGCTCAAGAAGTCAACACTTCGACGCAACACTTCATCCAATTCAGAAGACCGCTGAAGTTTCATCCGGAATTTGTCAACAGAGTTCGCAGCCATGGCGAACAAGACGATCCACGAGTTCTCAGCTCCCACTACGGACAACATCCGCGCTGGACCTGCCGCGGCCATCGACAAGAACTTTGAGCTCAAGCCAGGGCTCATCAACATGGTACAAGCCAACCAGTTTTGTGGGAAGCCGCACGAAGATGCAAGTGCTCATCTCCAATACTTCCTAGAGATTTGCAGCACATTCACTTTATTAGATGTTCCCAGAGACGCCATACTACTTCGCCTTTTCCCATTCTCACTATTGGGGAGAGCGAAGCAGTGGTTCTACACGACGAAGGATAAGAACACTACGTGGGCACTCTGCTCTATGAACTTTCTGGCTAAGTTCTTTCCCATGGGCAAGACCAATGCTCTCCGTGGGAAGATTACAAGTTTTCAGCAACAACATGATGAATCCGTTCCAGAAGCATGGGAGCACTTTCAAGATTACATCCTAGAATGTCCCCATCATGGAATGGAAAGCTGGCTACTTATGCAGACTTTCTATCATGGGCTCATCACTAGTGCTCGTGAGACCATGGATGCTGCAGCTGGAGGCGCATTTCTATCACTCACCATACCACAAGCTACAGCCCTTGTGGAGAAGATGGCGTCCAACCAAGGTTGGAACGAAGAGAGGACTCAAACTCACAAGAAGGGTGGAGGTATGCACCAGCTCAAGGAGGTAGACATGCTGTCTGCAAAGCTAGACCTACTCATGAAAAAGCTCGATGACAAAGCTGGAGACAAAAGAGAAGTCATGAACGTCTACGACTCTCACATGACTTGTGAGGAATGTGGAGATACTGGACACTCAGGCAATCACTGCCCTGAGATGCTTGAGGATGCAAGGTACATCAACAACAACAACAACTACAACCGTCCTCAACAAAATCAAGGTTGGAATCAACAGAGGCCTAACTACTCAGGTAATTACTCAGGTAATTATCAAGGTAATAACTCTTACAACAACAATAATAATTTTCCACCCCTGAGAGAGTTAGTGTCTAATCAAGGAAAGCTAATGGATAACTTGTCTAAGAAATTGGCATCCAATGATAAAATACTAGAAAACATAAATAATAGAATGGATAATTTCTCTACTGCCATCAAAAACCAAATTAGCTTTAATAAAATGATTGAATCTCAGTTAAATCAAATAGCTGCTGTTGTTCCTGCTACTAACCCCGGTATACCATCATAACCGGAAGGATTAGAATCTGCAAATCTTGTAGACATGTTTGATGCAGGTAACTATTGGAGTAATCCCGCTGTCGGAGTACATAATGACCTTCTGCCAGTCAAGAGAGGCGATCCAGGACGCCCCGTCATCCCGATCTCCATCGGCATGGTGGACTTCCCAGAAGCACTCTGTGACTTTGGCTCCAGCGTCAACATTATGCCCAGGGTACTCTATGAAAAATTCTTTACATATCCTTTATCAGAAACAACTATGTGTTTGCAGCTTGCAGATCGGACACTAAGCTTTCCTAAAGGAATATTAAAGAACATGTGTGTCCGAGTTGGTACCTCGTATGCTCCAGCTGACTTCGTGGTGATAGAGACCGGGTCCGATGAGAGGTCACCAGTTATTCTGGGAAGGCCATTCCTGAACACCTCGGGAGCTGTCAACTACGCCAGCACTGCGAAGATCAACTTCAACATCAAGGGGAGGAAGGAGACGTTTTCCTTCAAGAACAAGATTACACAAATCCCAGAGCAACCCCAACATGAACCAAGGAAGAGGACCAACAGGAGGAACAAGCAGAACAAGAACAACCAAGGAAGGACCGAATCAGCTAAGATAGTCACTGCAGTTCAAGGAGGTCAAGATGGTCGACTCAAGTCGCCGTTCCTAATCAAGAAGGACGACCCAGGTATGCCAAGCATTGAGTGCTCAATCAATGGATACTCCTTTCAGAAGGCGCTCTGCGACACTGGATCAGGCGTCAACATAATGGCCACAGTCACCTTTCAGCTCTTGTACGGGACCATGCCCTTAAAACCAACATACACTCAGCTCCAGATGGCAGATCAGACATCCCGAAAGGTCGAAGGTATAGTAACCGATGTCCCTGTTAAAATTAACGATCATTTTGTCCATACAGACTTTCAGGTCATTGACATGGGAGACGACGAGTACGAGCCATCCATCATCCTAGGAAGACCGTTCCTAGGCACCGTCAAAGCAATCATCTACATTGGAACCAGAGAAGTCCATATGCATTTCCCCTCTGAGAAGGTACGCCGCTACTTTAATGACCCTAACTATATAGTTGAAGATTCTAAGCAGGTCAGGACAAGAAGAAGGTGACGTAACCGTAACCAAAGGAGGCAAACCATCAAGGATGTATGGGCAGAATATGAAGGAGAGGTCATAAGGCCCGAGGATACACAACAGGAGACCGAAGCACCAAGTCGGGTATGGAAAGTGAAGACAGTTACACAAGAAGAGGAGGCGCTGCCGGAACCACCGTCTACGCCACCCAAATCCCAGGACAACTAAGAAGAAAAGAAGTCCTGTTCGGAGGACTTAAAAATACCGAACGCCGTGCCAAGAGGTAAACTTGGTAGTTATCATTTTCCCTTTAATTATTGCTCAGTTAATCATGTTCATTCTGTCTAAAAAAAGTTAAAAACAGTAAGCCCCATGTGAGTATGCGAGTGGCATAAAACCCATAAGTACATTCACTGTGGTGGCATATAAAAAAAATAATATATATTTTTTCTGTTCTATAAAAATGAAAATAAAAATAGAGAGTGACATTTATCAAGGAAGCTCAAACATGATAAAGGCTAGATATTTATGCTAACACTTAATCAAGTTCCACGAAGCTTTGTTGTCTATTTGAGCTCCACAGAATTCAGGAAGACTAGCAGATGGAGGACATCCTAATCGTTGTCAGGGTGCTGCCGACATTCAAATACACCTCTGCACCTGCTAGCTACATCAGAAGAGATTACGTCAAGATCCAGCTTGGGGGAGAGCACCCCCATTTATCTCGATAAGTATTTTTATCTACATTTATACCTATGCTTTATTAAAATAAAAAGATGCATAATCATGAAAACCCAAATAAATATTTTGTGTTTATATATATTTGCTTAGTTTAATAAATAAATAAAGTAGCTATGCTAAACTGAATCTTGAAAATAAAACTCTAGCATGGATATGATGAATAGTTGCTCTGCCTAATTTTCAAATTTGTTCTCTCTCTAGTTTAGACATAACTGTTATAATTTAAAACTGGCTCTAAACCTAAACTAGTGGGAAGAGAACTTGATCTGAAGTCTAAGTTGTTAACGGATATGATATGGGAAGGTTGAGCTGCTGTTTATCTGTTCCTAGAGATGCTAGAATTCTGGAGAATTTTATCTTTGAAAATCTTTAAAATGTTGCATGATGAGTTCCTGTATGATGAGAGTTTAAATTCCTACCACAGCCATACATACATGCTTGTTAGATTAAGAGCCGCACTTTTACTACTTACTGCTTATGGGCATTGAGTGTGGTCGAGCTGTGTAGACCCTTAGGAACTTGTCATGTGGTTAAAATCAAGATTCACTTGCACGTTCACTCATACATGCTGCTTCTACTCTGGAAGTACGCATCCACATATATCCACTCATTTCCATCTCCAGATTCACCCAAAATTATTCTACTCCTGACCCGGGAGAGAATAGCCAAAAACATTATCCCATTCCTGTTATTCCCTGTGAAGTTAATGCTCAAGTCATTTCTACTACCACTTGCTATATTTTCAAAAGAGGGAGATTGCTCTAAAAAAAATATATAAAAAAGCGAGGAAATAAAAAGGAGCAAGTGCTCGGAACCTCGAAGAAAGAAAAAGTGAGACGAGAGGTAAAAATGGACAAGTGTCTGACAGTAGAATTAGGGGTACAAGATACCCACCTGAGAGAAAAAAAAGAAGAAGAGAAAATACAGAGCATCTCATTCCCCTCAAAAAGTTTCAAAAAGCAAGAAAGGTATGTATTCCCTCAAAAAGAGCATTAGACTTTTGTTATCACCATACACCACTCATTCACCACACATGCACATCTTGATTTGACTTATTGACTTGTTTCTCTGGATCCATGGTTTGACTATGCAATAAATGTTCTATGAGTATGTATACTGTATCTCCCACCTATGAGCTCCAGATATCAAAGCCTTATTAGAGTAGGGTGAGAGAGAAGGCAATGTCACTACGCCTTATACCATAAATACCACATACTTTGAGAGAGAAGGCATATACCATTACTGCCTTGGTAAGGATCCAGAAATACCACAAAAGAGAGACCCGAGAAAGTCATATAAGGAATCTCTGAGTTTTATTTGAAAAATTTGCAAAAACTCCAGAGCTATAGCTGATCAAGAATAAGAGACACGGCGTTTGACTAGACCGTTCTATCTTTTAACCACTCAAGATGCAGGTGACGGTTGCAAGCCCCATGGTGAAAGGTAAAATGAGTAAGTTTTAAGTCTTGACAGTTTACTCTAACTCAGGGATGAGACCTTATTTGAAAGCATATGTACCGTCAACGTTCAAAGGCGTTGCAGCAACTTCTGATCCATAATGAGTCTATCCTTGCTCAGGGACGAGCAAGAGGTAAGCTTGGGGGAGTTTGTTGACGGTCCTTAAGTACCAAATATAGTTATCAAATAAATAAAGAAAAGGATCCAAATGCAACCAACACCTAGACTTAGGGTTTTATCTGACAGAATTCCACGAGTTTTGGTGTTTGTCTGTTTCTGCAGGGGGTTATCAGAAAATACGGAGGAAAGGCCCACACATCGGGTTTACATAGAGATAATAACGTGTTCACCGATTTTCTATCATCTAGAAGACTCCAGAAGCCACGAGATCGAACGGGAGGCCGAACGGGCCCGGAGGCAGGGCGCCCGCCCTAGCCTGAGAGCCAATCAGGCTCCGTCCTGCGAATTATAGTCCACCGACCTAAGGGATCAAGGAAAACCGTGCGATTAAGTCGGTTTGATCCGACGGCCCACGTTCACTTGAGGGGGCTATATAAGCAGGACCCCTGGCCCCTGGAGGAGGCACTCCCTCATTCTCAATTCCTCAAACCCTAATCTCAGGAGGAGAGTCTCTGATCAAGCCCTAGAGCCACCACATCAACTAGATCTCTAGTATAGCATAGCTACATAGGATTAGAACTAGAAGGAGTCAATCTTCGATTGGTTTCCGGATCTGTCAAGAGGATTCTTGGTAATTCCTTTACTGTTCTTCATTGTTCATCTTTGTTCTTCAATATTATGAATACAACTTTGTTCTATTTCAATATATTGATTATGACTATGCTCTACTTGTTTATGTTTGCGATTATATTGTTCTTAGTTTATCGTAGTTATACGCTTGGCTTAGTTAGATTGGAATTATATACATGTTTAGGATCGTATAGCATTTATCCATCGGATCCATGGGTAAATGATAAATATTGTGTAGGCATGGTGCTTAGATCATATTTATCTGCGATTGCACCTTATATGTCGGATCGTGGGGTGGTCCGCGATGGTGACAGCTTCGTTGGTTCTTATATAGTCCCCCTCCCGTGTGTAAGGCAGGCAGAGCAACATTATTACGGGGGAGTGATTGCTATGTTTCTCATCTTCCTTGATAATATCACTATGCATGGGCGTAGTCCTTTTTCGCAATGATTGCCAAGTGTACTTGCACTAACTATGATATGCTAGACTTTATAGTTAAGAATAACTTAGGAAATATCCTTGTAGTTCGTTCTAATACCATGCTAATGACTTGCTAGAATATCTGTTGAGGTGCTTATCATTATTATATGTGGCTAGCTGATCAGATTAATTATCTTTGTCACCATTCATACTTTATCTATATTTTATGTGACACTTACCCCTGTATGCAAGAGATAGATGAATGCTCTCACTTATACATGCAATGATTGATACACATTCCTATATTCCATTCCATAATCAACATTGATGTTAGTAATCCCTTCCCAGTGGTAAAAATATAAATAACGATACCTGGAATACTTCCCGGTTAAAATGCTACATCGGTATTAATCTGTGCGCTTGCAGATCTTATTTATTATTTATTTAGAAGAGCAGTTGCATATTTCAATACCGCGTCTCTCATGTCATGCTGGGGATACAACTTGGCTTAAGTGGCATGAGGGATAGGTTCGGCATTTTTGGCGCCGTTATCAGAATTAGAAAACTAAGTCTAGTTTTGGTAATGACGTTAAGAATGCCCAACAGCAGGGAAGGCGCCGGGTGGAGGACCAGCAGGAGGAGCTCCGGTGAGCATGGCCATCGGTGGGCGCGAGTCGGCCCCGGTGGCGTGGTAGGGCCACATGGAGATGCGCCCTGACCATGGGTGCTAGAAGGAGGGCCATGGTGCCCCCCCTGTGGCCCACCAGGTGCCAGAGCCTGGGTGTGTCCGCCCCAGCCACCCCCGCGACCCCCTCCGCGGCGACGGCGACCGGCACACCCCCCCCACCTCCGCTCGGCCCAGAGGGAGGGGGACCTAGGAGAGATGGTGGCGGTGGAGCGGTGGACCGCGGTGGAGCAGACGGGCGCGGCGAAGAAGCAGCCAGGGCCGTCGAGGAGGACGAGGACCCCGTGGAAGTGGTGGATCTCGGCTGGAGGCCCTGCGTGAGCTCCTCCATGACGAGATCGTCGCTGAGCCACCGGAGGACGTTGAGGACCAAGATGCGATCCTCCACGGGCCACCCAAGGTCCCCCAGGGAGTCGGCCATGCCCTTCATCCGACGGCAGAACTCGCCGACGGAGAGGTCACCCTGTACGAAGGTCCAGAAACTCGCGTCGAGGCGCAGAGCCCGGGCCTCAGCGTTGCCCAGGAACTGGCCCTCAAGGGCGAGCCATGCCCGGCGCGCGTCAGGAGAGGTGCGGACGAGGTCGTGGAGGTCCAGAGAGATCGTCCCCAGGATCCAGGAGAGGACGATGCTGTCCAGACGAAGCCACGATGGGGTCTGGACGGCGGCCGGAGCGTCAACGAGGACGTGGTCGTCGAGGGCGTAGCGGCGAAGAGTGAGAAGCACGAGGTCCCGCCAGCGGGCGTAGGAGGGCGACTCCGGCTTGAGAACGACCGGCACGAGGAGGCGAATGTTCTGGACCCCCCCCCCCGGCCTGGTAGTGAAGCTGCGCCACGAGCGGGTCAGCCGGGTCGTGCCAGAGGACAGCGGTGTGAGACACACGGCGACTCGGCGAGGCAGAGGAGTTGGCCCCAGCGACCGGAGAGGCGGGAGAGAGGAGCCGCTCCGCCTCGGCGATCTGGCGAGCCAGGGCATCGGCCGCTTCGCGCTCATGCTCCCACACGAGGGCGGCCGCCCGCACCCAGGCCTGCCCCTCCGCGGCGGAGGCACGTGCGGCGGTGAGGGCAGCGGCGAGAGATGAGGCGTCACGGCCGGCGTAGAGGTGGGAAAGCAGTGGTGGTGTCGGGGCCGGGAAGGCCTGGGCACCGGCAGGAAGGAGGTTGTCGGCGTCCAGCCCGGCGCCGGGAAGTTGGACGGCGTCGGCGGGGCGCTCTGTCAGGGCAGCAGCGGCAGCAGCCCCCCCCGTCCTTAGCGCCTCCTGCAGCAGCGGCTGCATCAGGAGCCCTCCTGCTCCCCCCAACCGCAGCAGCGGTAACAGAAGAGGCGCCCCCTGCGGCACCCTCAGCAGCAGCAGCTGCTATGAGGGCAGCGGCGGGGTTGAGGGGAGGAGGATGGGTCGCGCTGAAGCCAGGAGAAAGAGCAGGGGAAGGGCGGCCCCCCAGAGCGGTGCCAACGGCGGGAAGGTGAAGGAGTGGAAGTGCGGCATCAGCCGCCCCTGGGGGTGCTGGCCCGCAGCCGCTAGGGCACCAGCGAGCGCAGCCCCCAGGAGAGGAGAGGGCGCGGAGGGGGGGAGGGAAGAGGAGCCGCTGCTCCCAGCGGCGGCAGGCAGAGACGCGGCGCTCGAGCCATGGAGGCCGGCGGCGCCCGATCCAGGAACCGGCACAATGGAGGAAGAACGAAACAAATCGGCCCAGGAAGGAGAGGAAAGGGGAGGGAAAACGGTGAAATAGGAAGGAGGGGGAGGAGGGCGGCCGGCCATGGTGTTGACACTAGCTAACACCACTTGAATACTAGGTTGTCATCCCTAGCATGGTGCTAGAGCGTACTAAGGTATTTATAAACATAAATGCTCTCTAGAAAATAATCTATTCTATCCGCAAGCGCACAGATAAAATACCTCATTGTAGCATTTCACCAGGATAAGTATTCCAGGTATCGTTATTTATAATTTTGCTTAAGAGAACGGCGAAAGCGAAAACAGGGGTAAAATCTATCAAGGCTTAGACTAGAGATAAACTTGCAAGAACATGATTACTAATGAGAAACTCGTCACACAGTCACTTGCTTTGGCAGGGGGTAAGCCATAATAATAAAGATAATGAAATATAAGCTCAGGGGTAAATAACACAGCGATTAGAAATAGACTACTCCACATAATTGTAAGGTGACGTCGGACTAGCAAGAGAATGGATTCTAAGTATCTACTATTTACTAAGTCATAATCTACTCTAAGCATCTACAAGATCATATATAGCACAAAAGACTCTTCATTCATGTATAAGGAACATTGCTAAAGTAAATCAGAACATAGCAAGACTTACTCCGCAATACAAATTCTGCCTGTCCTATCAACGGAGGGTGGACTATATAAGAATCAACGAAGCTGTCACCATCGCGAACTACCACACGACCCGGCCAATAGGATACATTTGCAGGTAAATAACATCTAAGCACCACGCCTACATGTGATCTACCACTTAACTCCCACGTGAAAAGAGCTAAGCGCTTTGCAAACTCATGCATGAACTCATCATCAATCATAACTATATTACTTATAGAACTAGAGCAAACTAGGAACATAATAAATAAAGACATAATGCAATTAGAATAAAGTCATAGAGAAAGATATGAAATAATACCAATCTTTATTGACGAAGATCCGAAATCCAGAGCGCTAGGCCCTACTTCTCTAATTCTATCTAATCAATCCTATAAAACTCGAAAGAATTGGGAGTAGCTAAATCTAATTCTCTGCGGGAGAGAGTGTAACAGAACCGACCAAATTATAAGAGCACAAGTACGAAAACAAGCACCGAAGCGCTCAAATTTTCAAACTTGAGCCCATATAATCCCGGTAGTCAATCGAAATCATGAAGGATTTCAAACCAAACTGCTTACAACCAGGATCGCATCATTCAACATACACATCGTACGTTACATTTCACAAGTAGTTCCGAAATAAGTTTACACCACGGAGTAGCAAATATTACAAACCAAGTTTTGAAAGTAGCGGAAGCATAACACACACATTAGTTACTTAATTACTGCCAGTCTGGATGATCGACATCCCGCAAAAGCATGAGGAAAGTACATAAAGACGATCACGCCCTTGTGATCTAGTCATCATCACCCGCAGGGTGGAGACACGTCTTGCAGAATCCCTGATAAAGCATGTCATCTGCAACAGGAGGGAATAAACCCTGAGTACTGGAATGTACTCAGCTAGACTTACCCGTCATAAACCAGAAATAATATGACACCAAGGATTATGCAAGGCTTACACAAGAGGCTAGCTGACACCACATTTTGCATAAAGGCATAAGTAGTTGAAACTCTTATAACCTGTACTAGCATTTATTTTTAGCATTTACCTGTCATCTATCTTAGCACTTGTACTAAACATGCACTTGATTATCATCAAACAATTATTCATATTATTTCCATAGCAGGTATAAATGGTGGCAACATTATATCATTCACTTAACCATCTGTTCAATTAATGAGATCTACGTTGCCGCTGCTCAAGTCAAGTGCTCACTAACTGGGAGCGACGGCGATTCGAATCGAATTCCTATCCAGCTGGAGGGGTATTTCTAACACTCACCGCGCAGACCCCTACCAGGGTCGCACAGGCCACCTTTTCATATGATTCAGGAATCGCGGGTCCGAATGATGTCGCAACCCCAAGGGCGACACTCTGCCAGGTGATAGGGACTCTAACCCCCCCTTGGTCTCACGCCAATGTCCCCAAGCACATCCTTTCTCTCCTCCAAGAAGCAACTTACCATTCGATTCCCGGCCTGAATCACATTACTCGGCTTCGCGGTCGGAACGACTTATCCGGCCAACTAAGTGTTAGACTGCGTTCAACATGACTCAAGGACGTACATCGAATCGGTCCTTAAACGACTCAGACGGGCATGGCTCCACACCCAAGACGTGAAGTGTCTTGCAGCTGTACCATCGAACTCCCCCCGGTCTCAATTTCATTTTAAGGCATGGTTCCATCACGATAGCCATAAGCCACTCGCGACCCAATCCTAGCTCTCGCGGATGACCGGAAATCACCCGACTTCTACCGTACTAAGCAGGGCTAAGCATTGACACGTGCCTAAACCTATTATAGGATTTAGTACAATATCTGGATAAGGACATGTATCATGCAACAATTGTTTTCATATAACTCCTACTACTTAATGCAAATAACAATTAAAAGTACTCAAGATATATTTATAAACGATGGGTTTAGCATGCACCGGGGCTTGCCTTTGAGAAACGTTGCGGGTCTGTGGTCCGGACACTCGGGTAGATCTTCTTCGGAAGCTTCTCCGATGGTGGGTTCCTCTGTCAGTTCCGGCGGATTCTGAATCTCCTCCGGTGTCGCTTGTTCGAATTCGAGGAGTGTCACCCCCTCCGGAACACCTATTGCATGAGTGCATAATAAATCTCATGAATGCATAGTGAAAGATGCAGTATGCTCGGAATGGATGCATTACAACAATTTTAAAGCTCTATTCAAATCACTTCAAAAGAGTAGGTGTAAATTTCCTCTCCGGTAGAGAAGTACTCACCTAATCTACTTAGCCTAAGATAAAGCTGCTCTTCCTCAGTTAAGGCCCTAACACCTAACAATTACAAAAGTAGCATTTCTTAGGATACTACACCACATCAATCAGCAAAATACCACAGTAAAACATTCTGGACAGCAGCTACTTGTTTTTATCATAACTGGAGATTTCCAATTCCAAAAGATATGATCTAAGACAATCTGGAAAGCCTAAGAAATGCACTATAATTCATTTTCAGACCTCAACCCCAAACTCCTAAGTTTTCTATATCAAATTTCATAAGTCCCAGAATCTGTTCTCTCTAAACAGAGAGTAGCAGATTCTGAACTGCCACTTTAAACAACAATAACTCTCAAACTAATAAGCCAAATGCTCCCAAATTTTGACACAAGCTAGTTTATCAAGTTTACTACAACTTTGGTGTTTACAAGTTTTCCAGCAACCATATTTATCAAAGGTTAAACTTAGAAATACTACCAGCTGTCCAGAAAACCTAAATTGCAAGGGTTAATTATTTATTGATGTGGCCAAAGTTCCCTAAAACCAAACTAAGGTTACCAAAAGTTCACATGGGGTACAAAAACACCAGAAAGTAGGGTGTGACTACCTAGAACACTTATTTATACTCATTTCTTAATTTACTTAATTAATTAGGTGGAATTTTAAACCTATATGTAAACTGCTCCTAACATTCTACAAAAATTACAGGGGGCTCTCTGACCCAAAAATAGACCACTGTAAAAATTTGAACAAATTTTATTCACAGAAACTCCCTATACAAAATTCACAAGTCCAAAAGGCTGATTTTTGTATAATTAATACATCATATTGAAAAGTATCAAACAACAGATTTCATATTTTTCTTAGATACTCTAGGGTACCAAGACATTCTCCAAAAAGTTACAAGAACATTGCACATGTAGAAAAATTACAAAAATTCATTCAATTATTTCCTAGAATAACATGATAGCCTTATAACATAAAATTTACTTAATCACTGATGCCCAAATTTTTACCAGAGCTAGGGCAAGTATAGAGTAACCTACCCACCAAATTTCATGATTTATGGGAGACTACAGCTCAAGTTATAAATTTAACAAATTTGCATGTATTCCAAAACACATTTAAAGGATCTATTAAATTCTTACAGAATTTAAACATCACATACCAAATTTATATTTTTCTAAAATACTACACATCATGTAGATCCTAACAAAATTTATCTTATGATTTTTGGGTCAGTAAAACCCTAGATCTACATTTTTCAAACTACCACAATAATCTGTGACAAAAAGAAAAATCAGAACTACACTCTATGCGACAGTGCCGGGCCGGACTTCAAACCGACGCGGCCCACTCCCTCAGCGTGGCCCGTTTTCGCGCGCGGCCCGCTACGCGGCCCAGCTGGCAGGCCAGGCACTGACACAAGGGCCCCGCCCGACAGGGACACAGAACAGGGGAGGGGACACTCGCCGGCGATTGCTCGCCGCCGGTGACGACTCCGACGAGCCCGAGGGCACCGGCACGCTCACCTCCACTGCGCGCAACGACTGCTATAGCTAATTGACACTATGACCGCGGCTAGGGGGGTTGGCAGCGGCAATGGCGGCCACGGCCGCGTGCTTGCCGGCTCCGGCGAGCTAGCAGCGACTCGACCCCAAACGGTCTACCCCGCGAGCATCAGCACTTCGAGGTGAACCTAGAACACCGGAGAGGGAAGGCGGTAAGGGCACCGAGGAGCACGGCCACGCGCGAGCTCAGCTTGGCGGCGACAATGGCGGCCGCGGTGGAGGCGCAAGCTCGGCGAGCTCTATCTGAGGTCAAGCAGTTGTGTGGTGTGGTCCACGATGTGGAGGAGCTCACCGTGGAACTGTGACTACGAGGGATTGGGTGGTGGTGCTCGACTGCGGTGGATTTTTCAGTGGCGACCGCTGATGCTCCTCCAGTCGCCGCGCTCTCGGTGGAGAAGGGGACAAGGAGGCAGAAGAAATGAGTAGCGAGGAAGGGCCTCCGTGCGTCGTGGCGTCTTTGGGCAACCGAGGTGAGCACCGTGTCGACGCGTGTTGCCACGCGGCGGAGGCTTCCTGTCCCCGGTCGGCCACGCGCCGAGTTCGGTTTCTGAATTTCTGAAACGAAGTTTCAGTTAAGCCAAGCCTGACAGCGCGACTTTGACAACACATAACTCCTAATCTAGGCCGATCTGGTATGATCCGTAGTTAGTAAAGTTGTAGAGGGACATGATGTCTACAAAATTATCAACTAGAGCTCGAGCTGGTTCGGTTTATTTAGGGAGTTATAGCTCTCCAAAGTAGGTCACAAGAAAACTGACACTGAGTTTCAGTCAGAGAGATGACTGACAGCCAATAAAGATCAAGGCTCAACTCCTAAACCAGTGAGAACCAGGCTTGGGTGATGTTGGCAATGTTGTAGAGCTACATGAGGACTACAAGTTTGTCAATATGAGTGAAAGCTGGTTTGGCCTGGTTTGCAAACTACAAGCTCCTCAAGTAGGCCTCAATAAAACTGGAGGGTCAAATTTCAGACTTAGAAAAATTCTAAGTATTGAGGCCACTCCTCTAGCTGACTTGTGGGCCACTTTTGAGCATGTTCTGGTCAATTTCATGAGATGGTCATATTGAGACTTTTGTTCCTCATAAAATTCCCTACAACTTTGCTTAAGGGTGCTCTTCCATGCAAGGTCTCTAAGCTAGACTTTTTAATTGGTCAAACTAGAATCTCCTAGGGTCAAATGGTAGTCAAACATCTCTTGGAGGGCATTTTTGAAATTTTGATCAACATGAACCTTGATCCAAAAGTTACCCTAAGTATAATTAGGGTGTTGTAGGACATGATTGGCTACTTTACCTTTTTGTCACACCAACTATCAAATACCCCATGATATAAGCCAACAAAAACCCTAGAACAAACACATGTGTTGCATTACATAAAATAGTAAACATGAATGATGCATGCTTATGCTTATGCAATGCAATGTAATTATGGACTAAACACTTGAGGTGTTACAGCCCTCCCCCCTTATAAAAATCTCGTCCCGAGATTTGGAAAGCGTACCATTTTTCATAGAATTCCTTATAACCATCCCGCAAATAATCTTCCCGTTCCCACGTAGCATCACTTTCACTACCCTGATTACTCCACATCACTTTGTACCACTTAACCACTTTACTTCTAGTTACTCGTTCCTGAGTATCGATCACTCGGACTGGCTTTTCTTCATAGGTTAAGTCGGATTCAAGCCTGATGTCTCCTAAAGGAACTTGTTCCTCAGGAACTCGAAGACACTTTTTAAGCTGAGATACATGAAAAACGTTGAATATAGCTCTCATTTCAGGAGGTAACTGGATTTTGTACGCAACAGCTCCACTCTTGCCTATGATCTGGAAAGGACCCACGTATCTTGGTGCAAGTTTCCGCTTAACACCAAAACGTTGGACACTCTTCATTGGAGAAACTTTCAAATAAACGAAGTCTCCAACTTCGAACTCGAGTGGTTTTCTACGATGATCAGCATAGCTTTTCTGTCTAGCTTGGGCTGCAGCCATGTGTTTCTGGATAGTACGGACTTGTTCCTCGGCTTCCTGGACAAAATCAATGCCATAATACCTTCTTTCCCCAGCTTCTACCCAGTTTAGTGGAGTTCGACACTTACGACCGTACAAAGCTTCGAACGGGGCCATCTTAATACTCTCTTGATAACTGTTATTGTACGAGAATTCGGCCAAAGGTAACCATTTTTCCCAAGAACCCTTGGATGAAATGACGCATGCCCGCAACAGATCTTCCAAGATTTGGTTAACTCGTTCCGTCTGACCAGACGTCTGGGAGTGATAAGCAGAGCTTCTCACTAACTTGGTTCCCAGAAGGTGATGCAAATGCTCCCAAAAGCGAGCAGTGAACTGGGGACCACGGTCAGAAACGATAGTACGAGGTATCCCATGAAGCCGGACTATCTGATTGAAGTACAACTCAGCATAGTCAGTGGGACGATAGTCCACTCTCACTGGGATGAAGTGAGCTGATTTGGTCAAACGATCAACAATTACCTAGATAGAGTTATGATTTTTGACAGTAGGAGGAAGTCCGATAATGAAATCCATACTTATCTCTTCCCATTTCCAGCCTGGGATGGAAAGTGGCTGGAGTAACCCAGCTTTCATGTGTACAGCTTTAACCCTACAACAGGTGTCACACCTAGCCACATATGCAGCTATCTCTTTCCGCATCTTGGTCCACTAATAAAGTGGCTTCAAATCATAATACATCTTATTACTACCAGGATGAATGGACAACTTGGACGAATGTGCTTCGGACAGGATCTGATCTCTAAGCTCTCGGTCCTTAGGTACCACTAATCTATCCTTAAACCACAGCACACCTTCGTCATCTAGCCTGAAATGCTTAGTCTCTCCCTCTTTCATCCTCCGTTTTATGTGAAAGATACCCGGATCAGTCTTTTGGAGCTCAATGATTCTGTTTCTGAGAGTACCACTGACAGTGATGTTGTACAAGACTGCCGGATGTAATAGGCGGGATCGGTGAAAATCAGTTTCAACTAAGGAATGGCAGTGAGACTTACGGCTCAAAGCGTCCGCAACCACATTTGCCTTGCCTGGATGATAGTGCACTTGAAGATTATAATCCTTAATCAACTCGAGCCATCTTCTCTGACGCATATTTAGCTCGGGTTGGGTGAAGATGTATTTGAGGCTTTTGTGGTCTGTATAGATATTGCAGACATTGCCCAGCAGATAATGCCGCCATACCTTCAAAGCATGAACAACTGCAGCCAGTTCTAAGTCATGCGTTGGATAGTTCACCTCATGCTTCCGAAGTTGCCGCGAAGTATATGCAATTACTCGGCCTTCCTGCATCAAAACACCTCCCAAACCTATGCCTGAGGCATCACAGTAAACATCAAACGGTTTCTCGATATCCGGTTGTGCCAAAACCAGAGCCGAGGTTAGGAGGGTTCGCAGTTGGTGAAAAGCCGCATCACACTTAGGAGTCCAGACAAACCTGGTGTCTTTTTGCAGCAACCAAGTCATGGGTTTGGCTATTTTTGAGAAATCCGGGATGAAGCGACGATAATAGCCAGCCAACCCAAGAAAACTCCGGACCTCATGAACCGAAGTAGGAGCCTTCCAATTCAATACTTCTTGTACCTTTGTGGGATCCACCATAATTCCTCCATCAGACAACACATGCCCAAGGAAAGGTACTTCACGAAGCCAGAATTCACACTTACTGAACTTCGCATACAGTTGATGCTCACGAAGTCTGCTGAGGACAATACGCAAGTGTTCAGTGTGTTCTTCCTCATTTTCAGAATACACCAAGATGTCATCGATGAACACCACCGCAAACTTGTCCAATTCGGGCATAAACACCGAATTCATCAAGCACATGAAGTGTGCTGGGGCATTGGTCAGGCCGAAGGACATAACAAGATACTCATAAAGGCCGTATCTTGTCGAGAAGGCTGTTTTTGGAACATCTTCAGGACGGATTTTAATCTGATGGTACCCAGACCTTAGATCAATCTTGGAAAAGACTTTAGCTTTGGACAATTGATCAAACAAGATGTCGATACACGGTAGAGGATACTTATTCTTAACAGTGACTGCATTCAGAGGTCTATAGTCCACGCACATCCGCAAGGTCTGATCCTTCTTCTTTACAAAGATAGCAGGGCATCCCCACGGAGACAAGCTAGGACGAATCAACCCCTTCTTTAACAGTTCATTCAACTGCACCTTAAGTTCAGCTAACTCATTTGGAGACATCCTATAAGGTCTCCTAGAGATGGGTGCCATGCCAGGCAACAACTCGATTTTAAATTCCACATCCCGATCCGGAGGGAGTCCCGGCAATTCATCGGGAAAAACGTCCGGAAATTCATTTACTACAGGAATTTCAGCCAACGCCTTTGCTTGCACAGCATGAATTTCCCCCGACAATTCAACTTTTCTGGGAAGTTGTACTAGAAAACCCTTTTGATCTGTAGGATCTCTGAGCATAACTAACCGAGCGGATGTGTCAATGAGTACCCCATTCTGACTCATCCAATTCTTGCCCAAGATAACATCTATGTCTAAACCAGGTAAAACCAATAGGGCAAGCGAATAATTTCGCCCTTCTATTTCAAACTTAAGGTTCCCCACTACTTTGTTTGTGGAAATATTCCCACTTGCAGCACTAATGCAATAACCCACACCTTCAATAGTATGCAACTTGTGTGTAAATTTGGATGCAAACTTAGGACTGATAAAGGAATGCGAAGCACCTGAATCAAAAAGTACCACTGCGGGGTGTTGGTCAACTAGGAACTTACCAGCAGTGACCACCTCACCAGATGGAATTTCCTCAATGCTGTTATAATGAGCGTGTCCCTGACGGCCACCTTGGTTGACTTTTTTCTTAGGGTAAGGGCAGTTCCGGGCCCAATGGCCTGGCTTGTTGCAGTTCCAGCAAGGCATATTGCTGGGAGGAACACTAGAGCTGCTCTGTCCAGAAGTCCCCTTTGGCAGAGCGACTGTATAAGCCTTACGGAATCCAGTTTTTGCAGTAGGCTTTTTCTGTGGCGGACGGAACTTTGTATTCTGAGCAGGTGGGCGCGGGGAAGACCTTGGTGCAGCTGAGGCCCGTGACTGAGAAGCACTTGCCTCAAGGGCCCTTTTACGGCTCTTAGAGGCAGAATAAATAGCATTGTTGTTCTCCTAGGTCAAGGCATCACTGATAAAATCATTGAAATTGGTACACTTGCTAGTGCCCATAGTCTTCATCAGCTTTGGGCCGAGGCCCCTTTTGAAGCTAGCAATCTTCTTGGCATCGGTATCCACAAACTCTGTGGCATACCTTGCCAGGTTGTTGAAGGACTGCAAGTATTCAGTCAAGCTTTTGTTTCCCTGCGACAGCCTCATAAACTCCGTGTGCTTGATTGCCATAAGACCTGGAGGGATATAGTTCCCCCGGAATGCCGCCTTGAACTGGTCCCAAGCAATCGGGACATTGGCAGGCAGTGTGGAACGATAGTGGCTCCACCAGATGCCCGCTAGACCATGCAACTGATGGGAAGCATACTCAGTTTTCAGCTCATCAGTCAGGCGTAGTAGACGAAACTTTTGTTCAATAGTATTCAACCACTCGTCAGCCTGCAGTGGTTCTTTCGCTTCCTTAAAGAGCGGGGGCTTTGTATCCAGAAAGTCCTTAAAATCGCTGTACTGATTTGGCTCTGGGCCCTGGCGGCCATGACGAACCTCTCGATTAGCCAGTTGGCGCATGGCGTCAGCCAACATGTGCTGCCCTTCAACCACTGATTGCATCAACTCAGCCGGAGTAGGTGGTGGCGGAGGGGGCGGCTGTTCCTCCTCCTCATTGCCACGACCCCGCCGTAGATTGTACGACATCTGCAAAATGCATAGCCAATGAGCACTGGCGATGTGGGAAATTTGTAGATAAATTATTGCGAAATATCAAACTGACTTCATGAAATAGACTTCTCATAATAATTAAGGCACAATAATTCATCACAACCGCACAATCCATTCAAGCGCATCAATTGGCGCAATCATACGAGGGAATCCAACAAGATGTTCTTTGATAAGGCTCACTCACAGGGAGCACAACAGTTACCGGACCGTTTACGTCACTATCTACGTGATTTTTGACCTTTCGCACGGTACTTGGATTTGATCTCAAGATTTTTAGTTAACTGTGAAAGACTACTTCAAACTGACCACAAGGAGACTTCTCAATGGAGAGTTTCATGGTGGATCATGACTAGCCACCTCGATACCTGCGCGTGCCAAGCAGCACAACCTTATGTCACGCGCCATAGGAGGCCCTCGGTTTCGTCGCGGCACCGAAGGGTGCTAATCGTGACACCATCATCGAACACAACACAATAAGACATCCCATTGCAATCGAAATTAACAGATCCAAACTACATTCAGGAAACATACGGTTCAACCTTACATCCCAAAGTCAAGTCATTACGAGGCCTCACTCCTACACAGGGAGGCGCAAAAGACGATCCTAACATCATAGGTACGTGATGACTACTCTAAGCATCATCCTCCGAGTCAGTGTCAAGGATCTCCCCACCGTCCTCATCACTGACAGGCTCTAACTCCTCGTCTTCTTCTTCTTCTGGCTCGTCCTCTGGTGCTTCTGCAGGTGGGGCATCCTGTGGTCCATCGACCTCCACTTCATCATCATCCTCAGCCATGAAGATTCCCGAACCCATGTCCTCATCTACGTTGTTGTTTCTAGGTAGCAGAGGATTAAGCTGGTTGTTCAGGCGGTGCACTTCTTCATGAAGGTTGTCATTGTATTCTTCAGCATTCTCTAACTGTTGTTCGAGCTCAAACTGACGAGCCCTCAGAACATTGTCCTCGTGCCAGGCTTCATCCCTCTGGTCCATCACACGGACCAACATGCGCTGACAGTTGCGATTTGCCACTGTCAACCTCTAGACTGCAAGCGTTTCTTGATCACGATCATGAATCACTTGCTCCAGTTGTTGCCGTGCTGCATCCCTAGCAGCAGTCACCTCTGCCAACTCAGCCTGTAACCTATCCACCTTAGAGGGCTCAGGACGGGGCTCGCGTGGAGCTAGCTGGTGGCGAGGGACCCTTCCACCAGTTGACTTACGAGCTGTCATCCTGGTACGTGCCATCTGTATCAACAAGATATGACTTAAAGTGAGGATCATTTAGGGGATACGAAATTTAATTTAGTCGGGACTATTGAAATTTTTAAGGAGGGAGTGAATGACATGTATGATATAATTAAACATGATGCATGCACGTTCCGTACGTCCTCTCATCTTAGTAGAAAACTAAAATGCTAACGCTAAGCGGTGGCATACATACGTTCTCTCATATAAGCGAAACTATCGGTCTACTCGTTACGCTGTTAGTGTGCCGGAAGAAAATTTCATTGCAGCCCAACAATTCCCAAAATAACATACAAGAAAGCAGTAACTAAATACTTTCCATATATACATCCCCGGATGTATATATTTCAGTATCAAAGCTACCCGATTGATAGATGCCCACAATTAAGTGCTTTTTACATAGTTACATGGTTTGAACATGTAAGTATGCAAGCCACCAAACTACTCTCCCCTAGACCGCCGGTTGGACGATCATGCTCTCACAACTCACACTTACCAGAGCGTCGAGGTAATTGATCCATACATTACCACCCAAATGGATGGCATCCATACAATATCACGCCGTATGGACGACGAAACAAAAACAAACAAGGCCCCCAAGTTAGTCTTTATAATAAGCCACCTAAGAGTCCTTATTTGGGCTAAGGGATGTGATCACTGGCATACCTATAAAAATAATCTTTAGAGTTTAACCCTTTTCGCAAACAAATACTTTTGTTTTTAATTACTCGTAAGATGTGTTTAATGTTGAATTATGCTCCGGTACCAGCTGTAACAGAACCGACCAAATTATAAGAGCACAAGTACGAAAACAAGCACCGAAGCGCTCAAATTTTCAAACTTGAGCCCATATAATCCCGGTAGTCAATCGAAATCACGAAGGATTTCAAACCAAACTGCTTACAACCAGGATCGCATCATTCAACATACACATCGTACGTTACATTTCACAAGTAGTTCCGAAATAAGTTTACACCACGGAGTAGCAAATATTACAAACCAAGTTTTGAAAGTAGCGGAAGCATAACACACACATTAGTTACTTAATTACTGCCAGTCTGGATGATCGACATCCCGCAAAAGCATGAGGAAAGTACATAAAGACGATCACGCCCTTGTGATCTAGTCATCATCACCCGCAGGGTGGAGACACGTCTTGTAGAATCCCTGATAAAGCATGTCATCTGCAACAGGAGGGAATAAACCCTGAGTACTGGAATGTACTCAGCTAGACTTACCCGTCATAAACCAGAAATAATATGACACCAAGGATTATGCAAGGCTTACACAAGAGGCTAGCTGACACCACATTTTGCATAAAGGCATAAGTAGTTGAAACTCTTATAACCTGTACTAGCATTTATTTTTAGCATTTACCTGTCATCTATCTTAGCACCTGTACTAAACATGCACTTGATTATCATCAAACAATTATTCATATTATTTCCATAGCAGGTATAAATGGTGGCAACATTATATCATTCACTTAACCATCTGTTCAATTAATGAGATCTACGTTGCCGCTGCTCAAGTCAAGTGCTCACTAACCGGGAGCGACGGCGATTCGAATCAAATTCCTATCCAGCTGGAGGGGTATTTCTAACACTCACCGCGCAGACCCCTGCCAGGGTCGCACAGGCCACCTTTTCATATGATTCAGGAATCGCGGGTCCGAATGATGTCGCAACCCCAAGGGCGACACTCTACCAGGTGATAGGGACTCTAACCCCCCTTGGTCTCACGCCAATGTCCCCAAGCACATCCTTTCTCTCCTCCAAGAAGCAACCTACCATTCGATTCCCGGCCTGAATCACATTACTCGGCTTCGCGGTCGGAACGACTTATCCGGCCAACTAAGTGTTAGACTGCGTTCAACATGACTCAAGCACGTACAGCGAATCGGTCCTTAAACGACTCAGACGGGCATGGCTCCACACCCAAGAAGTGAAGTGTCTTGCAGCTGTACCATCGAACTCCCGCCCGATCTCAATTTCATTTTAAGGCATGGTTCCATCACGATAGCCATAAGCCACTCGCGACCCAATCCTAGCTCTCGCGGATGACCGGAAATCACCCGACTTCTACCGTACTAAGCAGGGCTAAGCATTGACACGTGCCTAAACCTATTATAGGATTTAGTACAATATCTGGACAAGGACAGGTATCATGCAACAATTGTTTTCATACAACTCCTACTACTTAATGCAAATAACAATTAAAAGTACTCAAGATATATTTATAAACGATGGGTTCAGCATGCACCGGGGCTTGCCTTTGAGAAACGTTGCGGGTCTGTGGTCCGGACACTCGGGTAGATCTTCTTCGGAAGCTTCTCCGATGGTGGGTTCCTCTGTCGGTTCCGGCAGATTCTGAATCTCCTCCGGTGTCGCTTGTTCGAATTCGAGGAGTGTCACCCCCTCCAGAACACCTATTGCATGAGTGCATAATAAATCTCATGAATGCATAGTGAAAGATGCAGTATGCTCGGAATGGATGCATTACAACAATTTTAAAGCTCTATTCAAATCACTTCAAAAGAGTAGGTGCAAATTTCCTCTCCGGTAGAGAAGTACTCACCTAATCTACTTAGCCTAAGATAAAGCTGCTCTTCCTCAGTTAAGGCCCTAACACCTAACAATTACAAAAGTAGCATTTCTTAGGATACTACACCACATCAATCAGCAAAATACCACAGTAAAACATTCTGGACAGCAGCTACTTGTTTTTATCATAACTGGAGATTTTCAATTCCAAAAGATATGATCTAAGACAATCTGGAAAGCCTAAGAAATGCACTATAATTCATTTTCAGACCTCAACCCCAAACTCCTAAGTTTTCTATGTCAAATTTCATAAGTCCCAGAATCTGTTCTCTCTAAACAGAGAGTAGCAGATTCTGAACTGCCACTTTAAACAACAATAACTCTCAAACTAGTAAGCCAAATGCTCCCAAATTTTGACACAAGCTAGCTTATCAAGTTTACTACAACTTTGGTATTTACAAGTTTTCCAGCAACCATATTTATCAAAGGTTAAACTTAGAAATACTGCCAGCTGTCCAGAAAACCTAAATTGCAAGGGTTAATTATTTATTGATGTGGCCAAAGTTCCCTAAAACCAAACTAAGGTTACCAAAAGTTCACATGGGGTACAAAAACACCAGAAAGTAGGGTGTGACTACCTAGAACACTTATTTATACTCATTTCTTAATTTACTTAATTAATTAGGTGGAATTTTAAACCTATATGTAAACTGCTCCTAAAATTTTACAAAAATTATAGGGGGCTCTCTGACCCAAAAATAGACCACTGTAAAAATTTGAACAAATTTTATTCACAAAAACTCCCTATACAAAATTCACAAGTCCAAAAGGCTGATTTTTGTATAATTAATACATCATATTGAAAAGTATCAAACAACAGATTTCATATTTTTCTTAGATACTCTAGGGTACCAAGACATTCTCCAAAAAGTTACAAGAACATTGCACATGTAGAAAAATTACAAAAATTCATTCAATTATTTCCTAGAATAATATGATAGCCTTATAACTTAAAATTTACTTAATCACTGATGCCCAAATTTTTACCAGAGCTAGGGCAAGTATAGAGTAACCTACCCACCAAATTTCATGATTTATGGGACAATACAGCTCAAGTTATAAATTTAACAAATTTGCATGTATTCCAAAACACATTTAAAGGATCTATTAAATTCTTACAGAATTTAAACATCACATACCAAATTTATATTTTTCTAAAATACTACACATCATGTAGATCCTAACAAAATTTATCTCATGATTTTTGGGTCAGTAAAACCCTAGATCTACATTTTTCAAACTACCACAATAATCTGTGACAAAAAGAAAAATCAGAACTACACTCTATGCGACAGTGCCGGGCCGGACTTCAAACCGACGCGGCCCACTCCCTCAGCGTGGCCCGTTTTCGCGTGCAGCCCGCTACGCGGCCCAGCTGGCAAGCCAGGCACTGACACAAGGGCCCCGCCCGACAGGGACACAGAACAGGGGAGGGGACACTCGCCGGCGATTGCTCGCCGCCGGTGACGACTCCGACGAGCCCGAGGGCACCGGCACGCTCACCTCCACTGCGCGCAACGACTGCTATAGCTAAATGACACTATGACCGTGGCTAGGGGGGTTGGCAGCGGCAATGGCGGCCACGGCCGCGTGCTTGCCGGCTCCGGCGAGCTAGCAGCGACTCGACCCCAAACGGTCTACCCCGCGAGCATCAGAACTTCGAGGCGAACCTAGAACACCGGAGAGGGAAGGCGGTAAGGGCACCGAGGAGCACGGCCACGCGCGAGCTCCGCTTGGCGGCGACAATGGCGGCCGCGGTGGAGGCGCAAGCTCGGCGAGCTCTATCTGAGGTCAAGCAGTTGTGTGGTGTGGTCCACGATGTGGAGGAGCTCACCGTGGAACTGTGACTACGAGGGATTGGGTGGTGGTGCTCGACTGCGGTGGATTTTTCAGTGGCGATCGCTGATGCTCCTCCGGTCGCCGCGCTCTCGGTGGAGAAGGGAACAAGGAGGCAGAAGAAATGAGCAGCGAGGAAGGGCCTCCGTGCGTCGTGGCATCTTTGGGCAACCGAGGTGAGCACCGTGTCGACGCGTGTTGCCACGCGGCGGAGGCTTCCTGTCCCCGGTCGGCCACGTGCCGAGTTCGGTTTCTGAACTTCTGAAACGAAGTTTCAGTTAAGCCGAGCCTGACAGCGTGACTTTGACAACACATAACTCCTAATCTAGGACGATCTGGTATGATCCGTAGTTAGTAAAGTTGTAGAGGGACATGATGTCTACAAAATTGTCAACTAGAGCTCGAGCTGGTTGAAAGGTCCAAATAGGCTAGAGGGGGGGTGAATAGCCTAATTAAAACTTCTACAAGAAATACTTAACCACAAGTTAGTACAAAAGGTGGCGGAGCAAAATGCACTAGCTCTAACTAATTAAGCAAGCCACCTACACAAGTCTAGTACAAGGCTATCCACTAAACACAACAACAACAAGCTAGATACAAGATGTAATACGAGAGAAGAGCTTCGAGTGATTATACCGCCGCGTAGAGATGAGAAGTACCAATCAATCAATCACACAAGAGAAATCCTCGGGAAGAGAGTGACACAAGAATTTATCCCGAGGTTCACTTGCTTCCCGGCAAGCTACTCCCCGTTGTGGCGATACACCCACTTGTCGGTTCGCGAGCTAATCGACTATCAAGAGTCGAGCCCTCGGCGGGCACCGCACAACCGCACACAAGATGGGGATCCTCCAAGCCACGAGCTCCACTAGAGTATCCAATTCGCGAACTCCCGCGGGGAAGGATCAAGAACCCCTTACAACACTTGGTGAGGGCTCCAACAATCTCCAATTGCGAGCTCAATCACCTCCGCTGCTCCAAGCCGTCTACCGTGTCGGGAAACACGGAAGAGTAACAAGAAATCCGCAGCAACTCGAAGATCAAGTGCCTCTAGAATGCAACTCTCAAGCAAAGCACTTGAATCTCACTCAATCTCACTCAAGATGTGCAACTATGCAAAGAGATGAGTGGAGGGGTTGTTCTCTAGCTCAAAGGATGTCTCTAGGTCTCAAAATGTGCAAGAGATGCCCTCAAACCCCGGCCAATGTCTATTTATAACGAAGGGGTACGCAGCTAGCCGTTACCGGACGATGCAGTTCAAATCGCGCTGACCGGACGCTCCGGTCAGGGTGACCGGACGCGTCCGGTCACTACGCGACAAACGGAAACAGTGCGCGTCAGAACTAGCCGTTGCCCTGACCGGACGCGCTCAACTGAGTGACCGGACGCGACAGTGCCAGCGTCCGGTCGCGTTCCAGTAAGCTCCAGCTGCGACCGGACGCGTCCGATCGCACGTGACCGGACGCGCCCCGCGTCCGATCGGCACTACGCCCAGTTGAACTGACCGGACGCGCCGGTCAGGCCAGACCAGCGTCCGGTCACAAACCCTAGCGCTCACGCCACGTTGAACTGACCGGACGCGTCCGGTCACACCGTGACCGCGTCCGGTGCAGCGTCCGGTCAACGCAGTGACCCTCGTTCGCCTTCGTTACTTTTCTGACTTCCGGCGCAGTGGAAAATAGGCATTTCATTTCCTTAAAAACGCCTGAATCCCGCGCTCGCATGCTCGGCGGGAGGGAGAGCGAACCCCAAACCCCATACTACCATTCAAACACCACCGCCTTCGTAAATGTGCTAACACCACCAAGTGTACACCATCAATGTGCATGTGTGTTAGCATTTCACAAACATTTTTCAAGGCGTTATGTTGGCTCTCAACTAGATCCTAATGCATATGCTCAAGACATTGATCTAGTGGCACTTGATTCCCGAGCTAACCGTGATTGCCCCTCTTGATAGTCGGCTATGTATCCTAAATCCGGTCAATCACTTCTCTACTCATCTTAGACCGGCAAAAGGAAAATCCTATGGTTATACCTTTGCCTTGCGCTCTTAGATCCTTCTCTTCCACTTGATCATCATGTCCATCATATTATGTGCGTCTCCACCATGATCTTGCTCATCATTTCATGCACCAAATCATGTGGTCTTGTGGCCATCTCTCCATGCCATTTCCACCTCCATCACATGTTGCTTATGCCTAGCTTAATCACACTTGATATAATAGCATTAGCAACTTGGTGTCATCAATTACCAAAACCAAACTTGGGCTTTCAATCTCCCCCTTTTTGGTAATTGATGACAACCATCACAAAGATATGAAATGAAATTAATTTTCAACTTCGATAGTATTAGCTCCCCCTACATATGTGCTACCATGAGTTTGGTTCAATTGTGCACATATGTATGGATTTGAATTTTGGGAGAGTTACTACTATCAAATTGATGCTAAGGTATATAGAATGGACCTTTGAAGCGTGACACCAATCGGAGTTGCCTTTATATACCATCCTTAGCATCGATGTAGCTAGACACCACTTGTAATTCATCACTTGTAAAGATCACAAACAAATACCAATCGGAGTTGCCTTTATATACCATCCTTAGCATTGATGTAGCTAGACACCACTTGTAATTCATCACTTGTAAAGATCACAAACACTAAAGTACCCCGTGAGATCAATATTATAAGCAAAGGTGTCTAGATACCACTTGTAAAGCTACTCACAACAAATCATCATTCAAGTTCTATTTCTAGCAATCACCATACAATCATGAATATGAATTTAAGCTTTGCAATGCAACAATACATCATGTTAATGCACATACAAATGCAACAAACAATTCATGAGCTCGCTCCCCCTACTTGTGTGCTCAATTTTAATTGATCCCTTTCCAATGTCATTCTCTCCTCTCCCCCTTTGCAACTTAACTTTTTATCTTTGTGACTTTTCTCTCCCCCTTTGTCAACAATCACCAAAAAGGTGCCAATTTTAGTGAGAGTTAAGTCAATCAATATGAGAGAGTCCAAATTATGGTTCAATCTAGATCACTTGCCTAGAATATGTAATTCGGTTTGATCCAAGGACAAGCTTCTTCACACCTCATAAAGTATAAGGGTTATCTTGACCATGTTGAATTACACATCATGAGCTCATTTTCTAGATTCAACACTAGGTTTGCAAGCCCACAAACATGTCATATGCTACCACTAGATCAATCAAAACATAGAAGCAATAGTGGTACCATATATACATTAAACTCATTTGATTTTTATGAATGAGCCTATTTGTCATGCAAATATGTCTATATGTTCTAAACATGTCCTTAGCAAAGTATGGATGATATGCCAAACAACTTTACCTTGCTATGTCGGAGGAGAGGCATGTCATATAAGAATGTGGGGGTGCACTCATTTCAAGTTGGAGAAGTCAAGTATGTTCAATTCATTCTTCAACTTGTAAAATCTTTTCTCATCAAGTGGCTTTGTGAATATGTCGGCTAGTTGATCTTCGGTGCCAATGCTCTCAATGCTAATATCACCCTTTTGTTGATGGTCTCTTATGAAGTGATGCCTTATGTCAATGTGCTTCGTTCTTGAATGTTGAACCGGATTTTGTGTCATCTTGATAGCACTCTCATTATCACAAAACAAAGGCACATTCTTGAATTTGATTCCAAAGTCATTCAAAGTGGCCTTCATCCAAAGCAATTGTGCACAACAACTACCGGCACTAATGTATTCGGCCTCGGCGGTAGATAGTGCAACACTATTTTGTTTCTTTGATGACCATGAAACAAGAGACCTTCCAAGCAATTGACAAGTGCCACTTGTGCTCATTCTATCAATCTTGCATCCACCATAGTCGGAATCCGAATATCCAATCAACTCAAAATTAGATCCCTTGGGATACCATAATCCAATATTATGAGTGCCCTTAAGATATCTCAATATTCTCTTGGTTGCTTTCAAGTGACTCTCTCTAGGTGAAGCTTGATATCTTGCACACTTGCACACACTAAACATCACATCCGGCCTAGAAGCGGTGACATAGAGCAAACTTCCAATCATAGACCGATATTGCTTTTGATCTACCATGTTACCACTAGCATCAATACCCAATTGATCATTTGTGCCCATTGGTGTACTCATTGGCTTAGCATCTAGCAATCCAAACTTCTTGATCATGTCCTTGATGTACTTGCCTTGACTTATAAAAGTGCCATTCTTCAATTGCTTGATTTGAAGTCCAAGAAAGTAACTAAGCTCTCCAATCATAGACATCTCAAACTCTTTTGCCATCATATTTCCAAATTCTTCACAAAAGTCTTGGTTAGTTGATCCAAAGATAATGTCATCCACATAGATTTGCAACACAAACAAGTCATTTCCAAGCTTCTTGGTGAAGAGAGTGGTGTCAACCTTTCCCATCTTGAACCCTTTAGAGAGAAGAAAGTCCCTCAATCTCTCATACCATGCTCTAGGTGCTTGCTTCAAACCATACAATGCCTTCTTGAGCTTGTAAACATGATCGGGCTTCTTATCATCTTCAAAACCGGGAGGTTGCTCAACATAAACTTCTTCATTGATGTAGCCATTGAGAAATGCACTCTTGACATCCATTTGATAGAGCTTGATGTTGTGTGCACAAGCATATGCTAATAAGATTCTAATTGCCTCCAATCTTGCAACCGGTGCATATGTCTCACCAAAATCAAGACCTTCAACTTGTGTGTAACCTTGTGCTACCAATCTTGCTTTGTTTCTTACAACTACACCATCTTGATCTTGCTTGTTTCTAAAGACCCACTTAGTACCAATCACATTGTAGTTCTTTGGCCTTTCAACAAGTTTCCAAACTTGATTTCTAGTGAAGTTGTTTAGCTCTTCATGCATGGCATTTACCCAATCGGAATCTTTCAAAGCATCTTCTATTTTCTTAGGTTCTTCAAGTGACACAAATGAGTAGTGCTCACAAAAGGATGCTAATCTTGATCTAGTTTGAACACCATTTTGAATTCCACCAATGATTTGATCCAATGGATGATCCCTTGCAATACTAGTAGGTTGGAGTATTGGGAGTTGATTGCTTCCACTTGTTTGACCTTGAACTTGAGCTTCATCATGAGAACCACTAGAGCTTGCTTGATTTGTATCAATTTGCACACTTTGGTTGATCACATGAATATCATCATCATCATCAACATCAACTTGCCTTGGCCTAACATCACCAATGTCCATGTTTCTCATTGCATTTGCCAATTGGTCTCCTCTCACATCATCAAGGTTTTGAGCTTCATTTTGAGATCCATGGGTTTCATCAAACTCAACATCATGAACTTCTTCCAAGGTGCCATTTGTGAGATTCCAAACTCTATATGCTTTGCTTGTGGTAGAATAGCCAAGTAAGAACCCTTCATCACATTTCTTTTCAAACTTGCTCAATCTAGTGCCTTTCTTGAGAATATAGCATTTGCAACCAAACACTCTAAAGTATGCAATGTTGGGCTTTCTTCCATTCAATAGCTCATATGGTGTCTTCCCAAGCTTCCCATGGCAATAAAGACGGTTACTACAATAGCAAGCCGTGTTGATAGCTTCACTCTAAAATGAATGACTCACATTGTATTCACTAAGCATTGATCTAGCCATGTCAATCAAAGTTCTATTCTTCCTTTCAACTACACCATTTGATTGAGGAGTGTATGTTGGTGAGAATTGATGTCCAATACCGAGATCATCACATAAATCTTCAATTCTTGTGTTCTTGAACTCACTACCATTGTCACTTCTAATCTTCTTGATGATGATTTCAAACTCATTTTGCACTCTCTTGACAAAAGACTTGAATAGATCATAGACATCACTCTTGTCATAGAGAAAGAACACCCAAGTGTATCTAGTGTAGTCATCAACAATCACAAAACCATACTTGTTTCCACCAATACTAGTGTATGTTGTTGGCCTAAACAAGTCCATGTGCAATAGCTCAAATGCCTTTGATGTGCTCATTTCACTCTTTCTGGGATGTGCATTTCCAACTTGTTTGCCGGCTTGACAAGCACTACAAGGTTTATCCTTCTCAAAAGTCACATCTTTCAAGCCTCTAACTAAGTCATGCCTCAAAAGTTTGTTCAATTGTTTCATTCCAACATGACCAAGCCTTCTATGCCACAACCATCCCATACTAGATTTGCTAAGCAAGCATGATGTCAATTGTGTCTCACTATCATTGAAGTCAACCAAGTATAAACTACCTTGTCTAAATCCTTTGAATATCAAATTTGATCCATCAATACTTATGACTTCAACATCATCACTACCAAATATGCACTTGAAGCCAAGATCACAAAGTTGTGCCACCGATAAAAGATTGAAATCCAAGCTCTCAACTAGCAACACATTGGATATGCTCATGTCATTTGAGATAGCAATTTTACCAAGCCCCTTGACCTTGCCTTTCTTGTTGTTGCCGAAAGTGATAGCATCAAAACCACCATTTTGACTTGTATCAATTGATTTGAACATACAAGAATCCCCGGTCATATGTTGAGTGCACCCACTATCAAGCACCCAATGCCTTCCTCCGGCTTTGTAATTGACCTACAAGACAAGATCAATTCCTTTTAGGTACCCAAACTTGTTTGGGTCCTCCAAGGTTAGTGACCAAGCTCTTTGGTACCCAAATGGCTTTCTTCTTTGAGCCCATCCATGGTGCACCAATGAACTTAGCATGAACACCATTTGTACCCTTGGTAAGTATATAGAAAGAATCAAACTTAATTGAGGATACATTAGCATTGGATTTCTTGTTCATGCAATGTTGCTCTATGTGACCAACTTGCTTGCAACTTTTGCAATAGCTACCATTGTTCTTCACAAAACGAGTCTTGTGAGGAGTAAAAGCGGCCTTGCCTTTCTTGGGGTTATAGCCCAATCCCTCTTTGTAGAGAGAAGCTCTTTGGCTACCCAAGCACATAAGCAAGCGGTCCTCACCACCATAAGCCTTAGCTAAGGTGTGATTGAGCTCTTTTACCTCCTTCTTGAGATTTTCATTCTCAATTATAAGTGTGAAGTCACAAGTGAAACCATCACTACTAGATGAGGATGATGTAGATGCGCTACATGAAGGGTTAGTGGGAGCAACAACAATAGGCTTATGACAAGATTCATCAATTATATCACATGATATGCCTATGTTGTAAGTTTTAGCTTTCTCAACATTAGTTGGCATGTTTTCACATTTTTTAACTAGAGAGGAATGAGCTTCTTCAAGCTTAGTGTGAGACTTTTGAAGCTCTTTATGGTCTACCTTTAGACTCTCATAAGATGCCCTAAGCTCATCAAGTTCTTGCATAAGGTTTTTCTTTTCCTTAAGCAAGCCCTTGCACTCCTTTCTAGATTCTTTAAAATATTGAGTGCAATCTTCTAGCATAGTGATTAGTTCATCTTTAGTGAATTCTTCTTCATCACTATCACTATCACTATCATGATCACTCTCATCATCGAATGATACCTTAGCGGCCTTAGCCATGAAGCACGATGGAGTGTCGAAGAGGGAGACCTTCTCTTGAATAGCAATGCTAGCATGTCCCTTCTTCTTGCTCTTGTTGTCATCCTCATCATCACTTGAGGAATCATCACTATCCCATGTAGCAACATGAGAATCATTCTTCTTCTTATGAGAGCTCTCCTTCTTTTCTTGCTTCTTCTTTTGCTTCTTCCTTTCCTTGTTGATAGCATCTTCATCATCACTATCATAGGGACACTTTGCAATGAGATGGTCCTTGCTATGGCATCTAAAGCATCTCATGGTATGCTCATTCTTCTTGGATGAGTTCTTCCTCCTTCTTGCACGAAAGCCTTTCTTCTTCATGAATTTGCCAAATTGCTTGACAAAGAGAGCCATCTTCTCATCAATGTCATCACTATCACAAGAGCTTGAGTCTTCATCACTTGATGATTCAATCTTGGATTTGCCCTTGGATGTGGTGGCTTTGAATGCCACACTCTTCGTCTTCTCATCATCCTTCTTCTCATTTTCCTTCTTTTTTTTCTTGACCAACTCATCCTTCTCATCATCTTCTCTATATGAATCATCGGTCATCACTTCTTGAAATATTTGTTGAGGAGTTGAATCCTTCAATGTAGTCCTCACTAGCACGGTGATCAATGTATCAAACCTCTTGGGCAAGCTTCTCAAGAACTTCATAGAGAATTGGTTGTCCTTGACTTCCTCACCAAGTGCCTTGAGCTCATTGATAATGACTTGCAATCTATGAAACATTTCCGGTACACTCTCATCTTCTTGCATCTTGAAGCTAGAAAACTTTTCTTGCAAGATATATGCTTTAGCGGTCTTTGTGCCTTCGGTGCCCTCAAATGTTTCTTCTAACTTAGCCCAAGCATCATGTGCAACTTCTATGTTCTTCACTTGCTCAAATGTCTTGTCATCTAATGCCTCATGAAGAGCACTAATGGCAATGTCATTGCATTGGAGCTTCTTCTCCTCCACCGGTGTAGGTGCTTCCGGATTAGCAACTTCAAATTTTGTTTCGCTGACCTTCCACACTTCTCTATTTATTGACTTGAGGTGTGCGGTCATCTTAACCTTCCAATATGCATAATTTGTCCCATCAAAGTGAGGTGCCTTCTTGGTGTTGTTGATGTGCAAACTTAATTGAGCCATTTCTTCTTCACCGTAGGTTGTTAAGCCTCAAATAAACGGTGCCTCGGCTCCGATACCACTTGAAAGGTCCAAATAGGCTAGAGGGGGGGTGAATAGCCTAATTAAAACTTCTACAAGAAATACTTAACCACAAGTTAGTACAAAAGGTGGCGGAGCAAAATGCACTAGCTCTAACTAATTAAGTAAGCCACCTACACAAGTCTAGTACAAGGCTATCCACTAAACACAACAACAACAAGCTAGATACAAGATGTAATACGAGAGAAGAGCTTCGAGTGATTATACCGCCGCGTAGAGATGAGAAGTACCAATCAATCAATCACACAAGAGAAATTCTCGGGAAGAGAGTGACACAAGAATTTATCCCGAGGTTCACTTGCTTCCCGGCAAGCTACTCCCCGTTGTGGCGATACACCCACTTGTCGGTTCGCGAGCTAATCGACTATCAAGAGTCGAGCCCTCGGCGGGCACCGCACAACCGCACACAAGATGGGGATCCTCCAAGCCACGAGCTCCACTAGAGTATCCAATTCGCGAACTCCCGCGGGGAAGGATCAAGAACCCCTTACAACACTTGGTGAGGGCTCCAACAATCTCCAATTGCGAGCTCAATCACCTCCGCTGCTCCAAGCCGTCTACCGTGTCGGGAAACACGGAAGAGTAACAAGAAATCCGCAGCAACTCGAAGATCAAGTGCCTCTAGAATGCAACTCTCAAGCAAAGCACTTGAATCTCACTCAATCTCACTCAAGATGTGCAACTATGCAAAGAGATGAGTGGAGGGGTTGTTCTCTAGCTCAAAGGATGTCTCTAGGTCTCAAAATGTGCAAGAGATGCCCTCAAACCCCGGCCAATGTCTATTTATAACGAAGGGGTACGCAGCTAGCCGTTACCGGACGATGCAGTTCAAATCGCGCTGACCGGACGCTCCGGTCAGGGTGACCGGACGCGTCCGGTCACTACGCGACAAACGGAAACAGTGCGCGTCAGAACTAGCCGTTGCCCTGACCGGACGCGCTCAACTGAGTGACCGGACGCGACAGTGCCAGCGTCCGGTCGCGTTCCAGTAAGCTCCAGCTGCGACCGGACGCGTCCGATCGCACGTGACCGGACGCGCCCCGCGTCCGATCGGCACTACGCCCAGTTGAACTGACCGGACGCGCCGGTCAGGCCAGACCAGCGTCCGGTCACAAACCCTAGCGCTCACGCCACGTTGAACTGACCGGACGCGTCCGGTCACACCGTGACCGCGTCCGGTGCAGCGTCCGGTCAACGCAGTGACCCTCGTTCGCCTTCGTTACTTTTCTGACTTCCGGCGCAGTGGAAAATAGGCATTTCATTTCCTTAAAAACGCCTGAATCCCGCGCTCGCATGCTCGGCGGGAGGGAGAGCGAACCCCAAACCCCATACTACCATTCAAACACCACCGCCTTCGTAAATGTGCTAACACCACCAAGTGTACACCATCAATGTGCATGTGTGTTAGCATTTCACAAACATTTTTCAAGGCGTTATGTTGGCTCTCAACTAGATCCTAATGCATATGCTCAAGACATTGATCTAGTGGCACTTGATTCCCGAGCTAACCGTGATTGCCCCTCTTGATAGTCGGCTATGTATCCTAAATCCGGTCAATCACTTCTCTACTCATCTTAGACCGGCAAAAGGAAAATCCTATGGTTATACCTTTGCCTTGCGCTCTTAGATCCTTCTCTTCCACTTGATCATCATGTCCATCATATTATGTGCGTCTCCACCATGATCTTGCTCATCATTTCATGCACCAAATCATGTGGTCTTGTGGCCATCTCTCCATGCCATTTCCACCTCCATCACATGTTGCTTATGCCTAGCTTAATCACACTTGATATAATAGCATTAGCAACTTGGTGTCATCAATTACCAAAACCAAACTTGGGCTTTCACTGGTTCGGTTTATTTAGGGAGTTATAGCTCTCCAAAGTAGGTCACAAGAAAACTGACACTGAGTTTCAGTCAGAGAGATGACTAACAGCCAATAAAGATCAAGGCTCAACTCCTAAACCAGTGAGAACCAGGCTTGGGTGATGTTGGCAATGTTGTAGAGCTACATAAGGACTACAAGTTTGTCAATATGAGTGAAAGCTGGTTTGGCCTGGTTTGCAAACTACAAGCTCCTCAAGTAGGCCTCAATAAAACTGGAGGGTCAAATTTTAGACTTAGAAAAATTCTAAGTATTGAGGCCACTCCTCTAGCTGACTTGTGGGCCACTTTTGAGCATGTTCTGGTCAATTTCATGAGATGGTCATATTGAGACTTTTGTTCCTCATAAAATTCCCTACAACTTTGCTTAAGGGTGCTCTTCCATGCAAGGTCTCTAAGCTAGACTTTTTAATTGGTCAAACTAGAATCTCCTAGGGTCAAATGGTAGTCAAACATCTCTTGGAGGACATTTTTGAAATTTTGATCAACATGAACCTGGCTCCAAAAGTTACCCTAAGTATAATTAGGGTGTTGTAGGACATGATTGGCTACTTTACCTTTTTGTCACACCAACTATCAAATACCCCATGATATAAGCCAACAAAAACCCTAGAACAAACACATGTGTTGCATTACATAAAATAGTAAACATGAATGATGCATGCTTATGCTTATGCAATGTAATTATGGAATAAACACTTGAGGTGTTACAGAGAGTTTCTAAACCCTAAACTTGATGGCTTCCTCTGATAATGATTTCTCCTCCTCCCCTGGGGTGGAGAGGCCCTGCTTATATAGCCCCCTCAAATGATCGTGGGCCGTCGGATCAAACCGACATTAATCGCATGGTTTTCCTTGATCCTTTAGGTCGGTGGAGCATAATCCGCGAAGTTGACGCTGATTGACCACGGGAGTAGGGCGGCCGCCCCAAACCCTAGGGCGGGCGCCCTGGGCTGGGCCCCGTTCAGCCTCCCGTTCGTTCACGTGTCTTCTGGAGTCTTCTAGATGATAGAAAATTAGCGCACATGTTAATATCTCTATGTAAACCCGACGTGTGGGCCTTCTCTCCGTATTTTCTGATAACCCCCTGCAGAAATAGACAAACACCAAAACTCGTGGAATTCTGCCAGATAAAACCCTAATTCTAGATGTCTAGTGCATATTGATCCTTTTCCATGTTTAGTTAAGGATCGTCAACAAACTCCCCCAAGCTTACCATTTGCTCGTCCCTGAGCAAACAACTAAAACTCAGAGGAGTTGCTTTGATGTTTTCTTTCCTGACAGGCACACATGCTTTCATATAAAATTCTCCCAGATTAGAGTGAAGTGTCTTGAGGATTAGCACCTGTACTTAAGCCTTAGGTAATTGAAAGACAAAATAATTAAGCCAAGCACTATTCCTCCTGTCTATACCTCACCTTTGTTCTAGAGTTTTGCATAAGTTTTCAAAATAAAGCTCAGAGTTCCTAGACATGATTCACTTCAACAGCCCATACATATGTTTAATCGAACTGCGGATCCAAAGGAACTCAACATACAATTAAATCAAGATGTGCATATGTGGTGGAGTAAATAATAGTGATGGTGATGATAAAACTTATCGCTCACTGTTCCTCATATTGCTATCTCTCCTCCTCTCTTGATCTTTTATTGGGAGAGAACATGGGCTATCTCTTTTTCTTCTTTTTTTTCAGGTGGGTAGTAAATACCCCTAATTCTACTGTCGGACACTTGTCCATTTTTTCTGCTCAGGTGGGTATCTTTGTACCCCTAATTCTACTGTCGGACACTTGTCCATTTTTACCTCTCGTCTCACTCTTTTTCTTTTCTTTTTCGAGGTTCCGGGCACTTGCCCCTTTTTATTTCCTCGCATATTTTTTCATAGCCCATGTCTCTTTCTGCATTTGATCTTTTAGGAGAGAGAGAATAACAATACTTTGGGACAGTGAGTGATAACAATATTTTTAACAGATTTTTAATGATTGATGTAATAGATGTGTGCAAGTGAGTATCTTGATTTAACCACATGAAAAGCTCCTAAGGATCTACACAGCTCAATGAAACTCGAAAGATACAGCGATTATAGCAAGTATGGCTGTGGTAAGAATGTTATGCTAGGAACTCATCATGTGATTTGCAGGTTTTTTTTTCAAAATAAATTTCCAGAACTTAGTGTTGTAAGAACAAGATAAACAGCAGCTCAAACTTTATATCATGTCTTATCTTTTACCTGGACTTTAGTTTTAGACTCATGTTCCCACAGATAGTAAATTTCAGATTTTAGCAAGTCTTGGGAGAACTCTTAATATAAAAGCTAGGCACTTGAAGGTAAGTAAACAGAGCAACTGTTCATCATTTCCATCATACATATTTTTGGATTTTCTTCATTTATGTCTAGAGATTGAACTAAACAGGAAAATAAAGCACACTTATCTACACACTCTTTTTATTTGGTTTTCATTTTTTAGGAATGCAGTAAATTAAGAAAGAAAATATTTATTGGGTTTTCTAAGTTTTTTTAAGATATAAATATCTAAAACAGAAAAAGAAAAACTGAAAAGTAAATAGGAAAAACAATTAAAACTCACTCGGTAACTGGGGAGGAACTCCCCCAAGCTGGTTGTTGTCGTGGCTCTCTTCACTCAATGTTGAAGTAGCGCAGCATGGTCGTGACGTTGTTGTTCAAGGTTGTGGTGTCTTCCCTTATTGCTTGCACTCTAGCGGCTTGCTCCTGGTTCCATTTTTGTTGCTCCTCCAGGAGTCTTCCGTGCTCTGCTTGCGTAGTGCGGATGTCGAGGAGAGTGTTGTCGGTGCGGGTGTAGAAGGCGGCAGTCTCTTGGTAGTAGTCCCCCGAGAAGGCGTAGGAGGCGTCGGAGTATCTTCCTGTATCAAACTGGGGCTGGGGCCTAGACCCTGAAGCTCCATATGGGTCAGTGGAGTACCTTCTTGTAAAAGGCGGGTTCTCCCACTGGTGATATTGTCCCTCCGGCCATGTCTCTTGTGGTAATTCTTCTGGCTGGACGTGTCGCGCCCATGGGTCCCGAAGAACTCTGGGGTTGTAATCATTATAGTGCAGATGTGCTGCCTCTTCTGGCCCGGGATCAGCTCCTTGCCATGTATGTTCCTGATGGGTGGCCATCCTTGCGGATGCCGCGCGCTGTGGAGCTCTCCGGTTCACCGGTGCTGCAGTCTCAATCAAATAATTTCGAACAGAATATATGCCAAGGTTCGGGTTAGGTAACCGAACCTTGGTGTTGTTGTCATACAGCATGTACATTATCTCCGCTTTCCTTTTTAATATCCGTGCGTATCTAAAAGTGTCATAGCCGTGATAAAATCTAGGTTCCTCAATGAATTCTAACGATGAATTTTCTAACAACTTAAGGCTAACGGCTAAACGAGTTATGAGTGAAGTACACCCGACAGGTCCCTGAAGAGTAGGTGTGCCAAGCCAATGGGCAACTAAAAGAGTAACAGGTGAAACTTGGATTTTGTTTATGGCGGCATAAATGAGTTGTAGATCTCCCATACGCACCTTTCTCAAGTCATCACGAAAGAAAAAATTATACCCGAGCCATTTGTGGAACATCCGGAGTGTAGGATGCTCTATGTCGCTGGTTCGGGGTTGGTAAAAGAGTTCGTCCCTAGAGATTTCTCTCCAAAACTGATGTTTCTCAAAATTGGGCAAGCCGGAGTCAAGGTCCAGAATGCTCCGTGGAGGAAAACCGAGGTGATTACTCAGCTCTCTCCAGGACAGCATAATGTCCTGCTTGAACATCCAAAAAGAAATTCCCCCCTCACAATATTGTAACGTGCAAAGAAATTCAATAGTAAGGAGACGGGAACCATGCTCAGTGATATTCCAAAAGTCCGTCCATCCTATCATTTGAAAAATTAAGTCAAATTCAGCAGCCATACCTGTCTCTTGGAGTAAGGCGAAATCGATGGTGGGAGTGTGAATGAATGTCTTGTTTTTCAACTGCTGGAGAATCTCCTTCTCCCTGCGATTCCTCAGCCCAAGGTCTCCTGTCTTGAGTAGGACCTTGTTTGGTGCACCCGACGAAGACGATAGAGCTTGCAGAGGTGCCGGATCGACACTCATCTCCGACTGGCGTGAGGAGAGTCGAGACGAACTCCTCGTACCACTCCTGAGAGACTTGGCCGCGCTCTTTACTTTCTTAAACATCCTGCAGAATAATAGGGACAAACAGAAACTCGTAGAAATATGTGAGAAAAATATGTTAGTGGTTAGCTGTCCGAGAAGTCAGTCGTCCAGGGGTTAGTCGTCCGAGAGAATTATAAATTTTAGCAGCACTTCCCCCTAAACAACTTTTACTTCCGCTTGGGACAGCGGGAACACTAATTACTAGGTGATCTCACTCTCTATCTCAAAAATTTTCCAAACTCTCTTCCACTCTTTCTTTCCCTTTCCACTCTCCTTCTCACTCTCCCACTAGATCATTTCTTCTGAAAGTCGAGAGCTCAAGCTTGCATATGTTTTCTGGAATGTGTGTGGGATGAGAATGAGGTAGAGAGGTGGCCTTTTATAGTTGGAGCTGGGGGCAGGGCGGGCGCCCTGGCCAACAGGGCGGGCGCCCCACTTGAGTGCCCTCTGTGGCTGAAACTTTCCCACTCCCTCACATGCTTCACTCCTACGTCAAATAATGCTGCATAGGTGGTGGTTGGTCGGTGGAAGTTGTCTGGTTGAGTAGAGATGAGTTGGTGGATGAAATTATGTGTTATGATGTATGTGAGGTGTAGTGTATGACATATGGGACCAAAGGATGTGGGTCATGCTTCTAGAAGATTGCTATAAATAAATATAATGCAGGAAAAATTATGAGAATTGAAACTAAAAAATGATCATGGAAAAATATTTTTATGCCTCCACAATAATTAATAATTATGGGTTTTTACACACCACAAATATTATTTATATGGGACTTTTGATTTTTATAATAATGCTATGGATGAGTATGACTAATGCAAGAATTAATTATGCAAAAAATTAAATGATGTGGATAAATACCGAATTACCTCCCGGCGAGGGTTTGGGAATTTTAGGTCCCCCAAGCTGGACCTCCAAATCTTTTTAAACTTCTGAATTGCCTTCCTCTAGAGATGGTGTCTCCAGTGGTTTCTCTTCGTGAACCTCCTCCACTGTAGAGTCTCTCTCTGGTCTGAGCTTGAATGTGAAGTGTTCTTCTTGTCCGTTTATGCTGAACTTGATTTCTTCCTTACTGACATCAATGTGGGCATTGGCGGTGCTCAGAAATGGCCTTCCAAGGATGATGGACACTTTTGAGTCGGGGTTCATGTCCAGTACCACGAAGTCTACTGGCACAAGGAAATCTCTTATTCTGACTGGGATATTTTCTGCGATGCCCATCGGGTGTCGAACTGATTGATCTGCTAGTTGTAGGCACATTGATGTTGGTTCTAGGGTTGTGTGTTCAAGCTCCTTGTAAACTGATGCTGGCATCACACTGACACTTGCTCCGAGATCACAAAGTGCATTGTTAAAGTGCTGGTCTCCGATTGAGCAATCAATGGTAGGACATCCTGGATCTTTCTTCTTCCTTAGTGGTTGGTTGAGGATGGCCGCACTACATTCTTCTGTCAGCTTGATTACCTCAGTGGTGGGCAGTGGCCTCTTTTTGTTAAGAATATCTCTAATGTACTTCGCATATGTGGGTACCTGTATGGCATCAAGTAGAGGTATGTTGACATATAACTTTTGAATGACCTCTACAAACTTACCAAACTGCTCATCCGACTGTAGTCCTCTGTTTCTTCTGGGAAATGGCAAATAGTTGGTGTCGTGAAAATCTTTCCTCATTTCTCCAGTTCTTGATGGTTGTAGCAGATCTTCTGCTTCAACTGGTCTCTCTTCTTCTATCATTGCTGGTTGCACTGGAGCTGGTGTTTTTTGCTTCTCTCTTGGGTGTGGGGGATCTCTGGTAGATCTCTCTCCTTTAGTAGTTATGTTCTTTAACTGCTCAAGGTTAGTGGCAACAGGCAAGACAGCAGCTAGCTTAAGCTCTACCCTCTTATTAAGAGTGTTTTGCTCATCAAAGGCAGTTAATAGAAAATACATTTTATTGTGTATATCTTTTAAAAATGATTCATTTGTATCTAGCCATTGTTTGACTTCATCATTAGTTTTAGTTTGTTGAGCTATTATCTCCTTTAATGAAGGTTGTTTGAGAATATTACCTGAATTCATACCTTTGCTATTGGGTTGACTTGAGGTGGTTTGATATTTGTATACTGTCTCTATAGCCCTTTGATCTTCTTTGAACTTGGCCCTCTGGTCAATCTAATGGAGCAAATCTTCCATCTTAGTTGATAGTGCTTTTACTTCTTCTGGTATTTCTTCAGTTTGATGACAATGTTGAGTCTTGTCTTGGAACCAGCTTTGGTTTTCTGCTATCTTATCCAAAAGTGTCTCTACTTTTCCAATTGTAAACTCCAAGAATGATCCTTCAGCAGATGCATCTAGGCACTCACGAGACTTTTGGGTTAATCCATGATAAAAGGTCTGCATAAGTAACAATTTGGTCATTCCATAGTGAGGACAATCTGATATGTATCCTTGAAAACGCTCCCATGCTTCTGGAATGGTTTCTGTCTTCTGCTGTTGGAAACTGACAATATTTCCTCTTAAGGCAGCTGTTTTGCCTATAGGGAAAAACTTTGATAGAAAGGCATCTGACAGGTTCGTCCAATTTTTGATGTTTGCTTGATTGGTGTAGAACCACTTCCTCGCCTTCCCTTCTAGTGAAAATGGAAAGAGGCGAAGTAGTATGACGTCTTTGTCAACTCCGTTGATGCTAATTGTGCTTCCAATCTCCAAGAAGTTCTGCAAATGTGCACTAGCATCTTCGTGTGCCTTCCCACTGAATTGTGTAGCTTGCACCAAGTTGATGAGGTTTGACTTGAGCTCGAACTCAGGTACTCCTTCTTCTACTTCAAATCTTGGACCAGTAAGAATGTTCTCAAGACTTGGGGCAGAAAATTCCTGTAAGGTCTTCTGTGCCATCACTTCAATAATTGGTAGCTAGCTTCTTCTTCCTTGATTGCTTTGGTTCTGATGATGAAGAATTTAATTCACCAAAGTCAATCCTGATATACCTGTAAAATATAAACATAGGAAAACAACAGGGTGAACCTGCCAAAGCAGAGGTGCCTTGCTATGATTTCTCATTTATATAGTAGCTGTTATGCAATTATTTCTCAATAGTCTAGTCTAAAATTTTATTTGAATAACCTTGACCGACTTCCTGACTTTCCTTACCGTTCCCCGGCAACGGCGCCAGAAATGCTTGTTGACACTAGCTAACACCACTTGAATACTAGGTTGTCATCCCTAGCATGGTGCTAGAGCGTACTAAGGTATTTATAAACATAAAGGCTCTCTAGAAAATAATCTATTCTATCCGCAAGCGCACAGATAAAATACCTCATTGTAGCATTTCACCAGGATAAGTATTCCAGGTATCGTTATTTATAATTTTGCTTAAGAGAACGACGAAAGCGAAAACAGGGGTAAAATCTATCAAGGCTTAGACTAGAGATAAACTTGCAAGAACATGATTACTACTGAGAAACTCGTCACACAGTCACTTGCTTTGGCAGGGGGTAAGCCATAATAATAAAGATAATGAAATATAAGCTCAGGGGTAAATAACACAGTGATTAGAAATAGACTACTCCACATAATTGTAAGGTGACGTCGGACTAGCAAGAGAATGGATTCTAAGTATCTACTATTTATTAAGTCATAATCTACTCTAAGCATCTACAAGATCATATATAGCACAAAAGACTCTTCATTCATGTATAAGGAACATTGCTAAAGTAAATCAGAACATAGCAAGACTTACTCCGCAATACAAATTCTGCCTGTCCTATCAACGGAGGGTGGACTATATAAGAATCAACGAAGCTGTCACCATCGCGAACTACCACACGACCCGGCCAATAGGATACATTTGCAGGTAAATAACATCTAAGCACCACGCCTACATGTGATCTACCACTTAACTCCCACGTGAAAAGAGCTAAGCGCTTTGCAAACTCATGCATGAACTCATCATCAATCATAACTATATTACTTATAGAATTAGAGCAAACTAGGAACATAATAAATAAAGACATAATGCAATTAGAATAAAGTCGTAGAGAAAGATATGAAATAATACCTATCTTTATTGACGAAGATCCGAAATCCACAGCGCTAGGCCCTACTTCTCTAATTCTATCTAATCAATCCTATAAAACTTGAAAGAATTGGGAGTAGCTAAATCTAATTCTCTGCGGGATCATGGAGAAGCCGGAGAAGAACTCTTACCTTAAACCCTCCCAGAAGTTTCAGCCGCGGAATGGAACTCCGAGCATTTCCTGAATCCTCCCCTGAAGAACAGAGAAAAACTAAGGAATCCAGTCTTCAGCGAGCAGTCGGATTGCAGGCTAAAAAAAAGAAACAGAGGAAGTAACTTCGCGCTAGAGAATTTCAGATTTCAGGGATGGAAACGGAAAGAGCAAAAGGACAAGGTCAGTGGTACCACAGCGCAGGAGTACACGCGGCGCTGAGAGGCCACCCCCAACGCGCCAAGCTGGCTTGTAGCCCCTTCTTCCACGTCTGCGCGTCCAGATCATATCCGACAGTGACTCTGCAGCAGCTCAACTACCCGCACTCATGACCTCTATATTCATTCTCTATACGTCATAGTCAGCAAAATTCTCTCCTCTATACTTAATTTTCCTGCATCCATCCATCCTCTATATCATCCTCTATCCACTCTATCCACTGTGAGACCTACTTATCACTTTATCTAAATATATCTATGTGTGATCTAGTTTTCAAGGATTTATTGAGACGAATTTAATGGTACAATCGAAATTTAATTTGATTTTTGGTTTGTGAGTTATAGCATTTTCCCTTTGTTTAGCTAGTGGGGCCCGCCAGAGTATAAAGTAAGCATTGTACTATTCTAAATATAGAGTGAGAGAAAAGATAGAGTATCGTTTTAGAGTACCCAGTGTAGCAGTTTTTACTCTATATTCATACTCTAAAGCTTGAGAATATCGTTTTAGAGTACCCACTGCACGTAGTCTCATACGTGCCTGCAGAGGCTGTGACAGCCTCCGCTGACAAAAGTTTAAGGCGCCCAAACAAGCATGCGTTGTGGGCGACGAGCAACAGAACTGGTCTGTGCTTTTTCAGAGGTTGTGAGAAGAACAGGAAAAGAAGGCAGTGACAAAAAACTAAATGATGAGGTGACGTTTTTACTGTTGTTGTTAGCTCGCGTTGTAAAATCAATAGTCCTGTGCACACACTGTCTACGTGTCCTATACTTTTTGGCTCAAGCATATGCTGCTGTAACACCCTAAAATTTTAGAAGGTTTAAAAATAGGTAAATATGATTTTTATACAATTTTGAGAGCATACAAACTTAGAAGAATAATATTTTTTATTAATTTAAAATTAAATATAAGGATAAAAACATGATTGAGCATTCAAAATTTTGTATTATGTGCACTTTTCGAAAATACAAAAGAGAATTCAAAATTCATTTGAAAATGTGCTTTGAAAATGTTGAAAAGAAAAAGAAAAGGAATTTCATTTATCCTCTCGTTTTCGGCCCAGCCCAGCAGCAGCCGGCAACGCGCCCCGCCTGTCTCCCGCGCGCGTGCCCCGCCTTCGCCCCCCCCCCCCCCCGCGTCCGCTTGGGCCGAGCCCAGCAACCGCCGCTGGCCCAGCTTCCCCGCCCGAGCGCCTTCCTTTCTCTGCGTTTCGCTGACGTCGCGGGCCCACGCGTCAGGAGTGCCTCCTTCCTCAAGCCGTCGGTCACGACGCTTTCCAAATTTCTCCACCGACCGAATCCCTCTCCAAATCTTCCTCTTTCCTTATTCGGTGCATCTCCGGGCTATATAACTAGGGGGCTGCGCCCAGCCGCCTCCATCTCATCCCTTCGCAGCGTCTGCCGAGCTCTCGAGGCGTCACCGCGAGCTCGGGGCTTCATCTCGCCACCACCGTCCGCCTCTCCAAGCCAAGCACCGCCCTCGGCCGCCATTCGACCTCTTTCTTGTGCGTGGTGAGCTCGCCATGTCCCGTACTACCTCCCGGTGTTTCCCATTCGTTGAATGATGCCCGGACGCGAGGAAACGCGTTTTTCGGCCATGGCGCCGCCGGGCGGCTCGCCATCGGCGACTAAAACGTTGCCGTCATCCTCCCCTTTTGATCTGGACCGTCGGATCGAGGAACAACGGCTGAGATTAGAAGTTACCGGTTCGCTGGACTTTCTGCTAAAGAGACCCTACAGTTTTGCGTTTTATAACCCGCAGTCCAAGGCGTATTTCCGATTTACGTATTCTTTTTCGTAAAGCGTATTTTGATCGCGGTAACTTTAGAAATACGTTTTCACTTATTTACAGTTTTGCCATTATGTTAATTCATGCGTAGAATTTCCGTTTTAACTCTGATTTGACCCGTTCAAATTGCGTTAGGTTTGTATTTGCGAGCTCTACATGTTGGTAGTACTGTACAGTAGGTTTGTGACAATTTATTTTCGAGTTTACATTAAAGTAATTATTTTTCTATAGGAAATCTTCATAAATTCATAACTTCGTCGTTTTAGCTCCGTTTTTTGTGATCTTTGCGTCTGTGTGATCCTAGCAAGTTGTAGATTCGTTTTAAAGACTTTTTATCTTATTTTATTACTGTTGGTGTACTGTTCTAATTTTAGTCTTGTTTGTTTATGCATGATTGTCTCTGGATGAATGTTGTTGCTGTTGTTGATCGAGTATAGACGGTGAGTAATTCGTTGGGGATCAAGAGTCTTTCTACGAGCAAGATCTTCAGGATCAGTTTGAGCAAGGCAAGTATAGCATGGGATTATCCTTGTTGTCCTATTCATAATATGCAAATAATATCATTATGCATATATTCCCTGGTTAAGGATGACTTAGTGTTGATCTTATACCTTGACACCTATTATATTGCATTGAGTAGGATGGCTAGTGCTTAACATGAACTATGATCATGTAATCTGACTAATGGAATATGCAATAAACATTAAAAGATGATTTTGATTACTGTTTAAAGAGGACTAGAGTATGGTGTTACTTTTGATGCTCTAGTTACTCTCCTTAAGGACTTATCTGTAAGCGAATATTCGGGATTTACAGTACAACTGTGAGGGCTATATGGCTCTGGCTTTAGTCATATAGAAGAACCTTTTCTAGCTTGTTAGTGGTAACCTTTTTGGCATAAGAATGGCTTGACGAATCAGGTATAGTGCGGCCTCTGTCCTTATGTGTATATGCTGCGTGTCATTGTGCCATTTGGAAGGGGGGCTCTATATCTGTTTGCCGAGTGAATCTAATGGCCCTAACTTGTTAGACGAACCTTCGAAAGACTTCATAGTGTTCCCCTGCCTGCTCACCTTGGGACTGTTTTGGGAGTAATTAACCCATGTATATGGGCAACACGACTCACAGTGAAAGTGTACAACCTCTGCAGAGTGTAAAATTGTTATAACAGTCGCGCTCACGGTCACAAGTGGCCTTGGACCCTTATGGAATAGTTGATCATTAATAATGAATATGTTTTTGCTATTCGTTAATCATTTCACATGGATCATATGTTTATTGTTTACATTGAGACATTTTGATGCTATTGATATGCTAAAATTGTGCTAAATAAAAGCTATATGCTGATAAACCAATGTCATGTCTTTGAGCCTCATGAACCCCGTGTTACACTTGTTTAGTACGAGATGTACTTACGCTTGTTTATTTTTCTTACTTGGATAAAAATCCCAGATGGGTAATAGATGGTGCTGAAAGCATCTAGGCCCCGAGAGTTGGTTTCGGCAATTGATGACAACGCTTTATTACCATGAGTAACGTGTGTTTTGCAGAAACTTTGGTAAGTTAGGTCATAGAGGTAATAACTACTTTGGGCACCATGGTTTTTCATGCCCCTTGATGGAAATCGTTTCGGTTTTCAAAGGAGTGACGTCAAGATTAAGGACGGTTAGTTCCGGATGTCGAGGTGTTGAGATACATTCGGAATAGTCGTTAGGATCTTCGTTTTCTCTTTTGGCCGTACTATAAAGGGGAGCATGAGCGGGTAGCTTGACCTAGGTGAGTCCTATGTTTAGGTGTGGTGCACACTTGTTAAATTTAGCACTAGGTAGCTCTAGAATAGCTCAAAGTTCAGTTGGAAGCAACTTGGTTCAAGTTGCGTCGCGTTTCAGAGAGTTTAGAGGGCTTTTCCCTTGACCGGATGCGGTTCTCGGCTTGACCGGACGCGTCCGGTCAGTTCTAAACCGCGACTGCGTTTCGGCGCTGACGACCGGACGCGGCCCTTGCGAGGACCGGACGCGGTGGTCAGGGCCGACACGTGTCACTTAAGGGAAAACATCCGATCGGACGCGACCTGGGTGTGATCGGCGCGTCCGGTCACGTTCCAGTAAGGTCCTGCGACGACCGGACGCGTCCGGTCATCACCGATCGGACGCGGTCGCGCGTCCGGTCTCGTTACAGTAAGCTCCTTGCACGATCGGACGCGTCCGGTCACCCCTGACCGGCGCGTTCGGTCACTCAGCCGAGATTTCAGAATTTCGACCGTTACGGCGACCGGTGCGTCCGGTGACTTCGACCGGCGCGTCCGGTCACCCCATATTTTTGCTCAGTTGGCAGGTAACGGTTCGTTTCGATTGTGGGGTGTATAAATACATCCCCACCACCTCTTTTAGAGGTCTCTTGCTCATTTGATCAGCTGAGAAACACCTTTGGAGTGCAAGGGATTCTGTTTTGAGAATCAAAGCTTGAGAGTTCCTCACTAGCCATTAGAGAGTAGCAAGTGTGCATCCACCTTCTCATTAGGCTCGTTGTGGTCAAGTGAGAGTTCTAGCTTGTTACTCTTGGTGATCGCCATCACCTAGACGGCTTGGTGGTGATTGGGAGTTTGGTGATCATCCGGCGGAGCTTGTGGATGACCCAACTCGTCTTGTGAGCGGTTTTGGGCGATTCACCGCGACAGAGTGTCGAAGAATCAGCCCATAGAGAGCACTTGATCCTTGCGCGGATCAAGGGGGAGCTATACCCTTGCGCGGGTGCTCCAACGAGGACTAGTGGGGAGTGGCGACTCTCCGATACCTCGAAAAAACATCGCCGTGTTCCTTGCCCTTACTTTCAAGCATTTACATTCTCGTATTTACATTCATTGCTTGATTTACTTTCCTAGAATTGCCATGCTAGACTAGGATTGGAAACTAGGGTGCAAAACTTTTACCGGTAGAATCTCTAGGAACACAAGTAGGCACTAGGGGTGAATTCCGGCATGTAGGATTTAATTCTTGCAATTAATTTTTAGAAAAGCCCAATTCACCCCCCCTCTTGGGCATCTTGATCCTTTCAATTGGTATCGGAGCCTAGAGCAAGATGTCTAACGGGGAAAGACCACTGTAACAAAACCGCCCAATTATACGAGATTAAGTAAGAAAATCATCCAACGGACGGACAATTTAACAAACTTAAGCCCGTATAACCCGGTAGTCCGTGAATCTCGACGGATTTCAAACCATTTCACATCACAACCAAGATCGTACTAAGTTTAGTGGTCACCGTCATAAGTTACATAGAAGTTCGCGGCACAAAATACATCGGAGTTTAAACATAGTTATTACAAACCAGTTTCGAATAAAAGTAGCGGAAGCATTAGTTCAAAGCGCACACACACACACGACTTTCTAAAATAAAGTGCCAGCTCGCGATCATCTCCCACAAAAGCATTAGGCGAGGAGTAGTGAGTGACCATTGCCCATGGTCCTAGGCTTCGCCCATCGCAGGGTAGAGACAGTTGATACAATAACCATAGTACATCTGTCCATCTGCAACAAGTGGGAACAAAGCCCTGAGTACGAGAAGGTACTCAGCTAGACTTACCCGACAGAACCAAAGTAAAATGACACCAAGGATCATGATAGGCTTTTTGGTGGGATAGCTGACTCATTTGCAAGAAAAGCATTTTTAGCTTAGCAGTTCTTTTACAAAAGCATGTAATATTTTAAATCTTTATTCCCCTGTCGACTATGTTTGCACTTCTGCAAAAGTAACCATATAATTAACAAGCAAGGGTTACCATTGATCATTTACAATAATTACCATGTCATTTTCCACATAACTATCCAAGTGTTTCATCAATGTTACTACGATGAAGTAACTCAAGTCAAGTGTTCACTATCCAGTGAACGATGGCGATTCGAATCGATTATTGACCAGCTGGTAATTTATTCCTCACACAAACCTCACTCACCCGCTAAAGTGAGGTATTGGTCACCGAGTCAACCATTCAGGTAAAGTCACGAGCTTGCCAGGAACCACATGTACCCGGGGGCCGCCCGACTGCTCTTTGGCCTTATCATCGCGCCCCCGTTTCCTGCCACTACTGCTCCGGTACAGTGCGTTGCGGGAAATCCACTCGGCCCGAATAATCTCCCGGCTTCACGGTCGAAAGGTACTTTATTCGGCCAGCTAAATGTGAGGCATGCGTTCAACATGACTCGAGGCCCGACAACGGACGGTCCTTAATCGACACAGACGGAAGACACTGCAGTCCAGAAACCCTGCAAACTTCCGCCCGGTCTCAAATTCATTTCGACACTTAGTTATTCTCACATGACATTCTTTCACATAAATCCAGGTAATCCCCTATAGCTCGCGGATGACAGGCAATCACCCGACTTCTACTGGTCTAAGCAAGCTAAGCAATTATTGATCGCAGACACCAGGGTAACAAGGATCGGGTAAAACAAGGTGAAACAAGGTAGAATGCAGCAACGTTTGCAAACAACTCCTAAACGTAATGCATCAAATTAAGTGAAGTTAATAAATAATTAATTGCAAACCGGGGGAGAAATGCTCCGGGGCTTGCCTCGCTCAAAGGAGTTGGGACGGTGATCGGGGCACTCTGGAAGCTCTTCACCGGCCTCCTCTTCTGCTTCTGTTGGCTCCGGCTCCGGCACCTCGGGCTGCTCCTCTGCGTCCTCGGGAACTACTGCCGGGGCCACTTCCTGTGATCCTGTATGATGCAGAAGTATGAGTGCCTCATGCATGGGTGCATTGCATAGGTGACATGAGATGATGATGAGGATGAATGCATGCGATGTAATGAGCATGTTACATTGTTGGATTACGTGGAACTTATGACTCTTCTACAAGGTAGTCTACGTCATCCAAGAACATGTACTCGAAAACTACCACCACTATTCTCTACCATGCAAGAGTACTTGAACACTCAAGATGCTTCAAAGATAGACCAAAGTATACTTTACTAACTATTTTTGCATTAAAGAATGAATGGAAACCCTAATTAGCCCTATGATTGAACAGCAACACACATTTTAGTAGCTCAGAAAAATCTTAGAAAATTACAGTGGATTACTAATATCAAAACTAGCCTGACACAAGATTTTTACTACATTTGGATTACTAGAACTGATTATACAAAAATAACAAACTAAGGCCTAAAATGAATATTTTAAATACTTTACATTATGAAAAGTATCAAACAACAGATTTAGAAATTCTCCTACCTTCTACACACTAAACAAACATTATAGAAAAATTATCACTTGCCTGTTCTATTCAAATTTATTTAAATAACAAAAATAACAAATATTATTGATAGAAAGCATTTGAACTACATCTAAAAATTTTTCTACAGAACAGACATGATATACAATTTTTCCTAGCAAGTAGAGGGCACACAAAGATCAACAAACTTGGAACCACATTTTTCTGATTATTCTACAATTTATTATTAATTTTTCAAGAAAACACCAATTTCAAGGATTAAATAAAACACTACAGAAAAGTAATGAAATATTGGCATGCAATATTTTTATATTGTAGATCTGGTTCCAATGAGTACATAGAAATTTATTTCACCATTTTTGGAGCTAAAATGACCAAGAAAAACATTTTCCAAAGTATTTTTCACCATGAATAATAAAAGAAACAGAAAATGATTTTTCCGTTAATGATATTGGGCCGGCCCGTGGAATCAACGGGCCCGTGGCCGTTCTCGGCCTGGCTTGCGCGCGCGGGGGACGGCCGAGCCGGCCCGCTTGGGGCGCGGCCCACAGGCGCGGCCTAGTTCACCGCGGGGGGAAATAGAGCGCGGTCGCCGGCGTCCACGGCCTCGACGTCGCGGCGGCGGTCGCGGCCAATCGGCCGGCTCCGGCCAAACCGAGGCCAGCCAGTGCGCTCAACATGTTCGCAAGGGAGCGGCTAGCGCGTGAAAGCGACGCGGGAGGGCAGAGATAGGGCGAGCGAGGCGGTGGAGGAGCACGGGCTCGACGGCACCGCCGCGGTGGCGCGGCGAGGCGAGAGGAGATTGAGACCTACCGAGGCAAACGAGGGGATGGCGATGCTCGTTCGGAGGAGGGGAGGACGGGGCGGAGCTTCGGGCACAGGCAATCGAACGGAGGCGGTCTACCGGTGCTGGAACAAGGCGGAGATGGAGGCGGAGTACGGTGACAGGCGGCGTTCCGCGATGGATGGCGCTGGAGGGAGGAAGAGAGGGAGCGGCAGGGCGAGAATGGGAGGGAGACCCGGCGCTCTGCTGGTTTTGAAGCTGGACGCGGGCGCGGGGTCCACGGGCGGCCACGCGGGGCGTCGCCGGCATGCGGCCGCCACGCGGCGGGCGCGTTCTGCCGGGGCGCCAGCGCGCGCGGGCGTGAGCGGGAAGAAGAGGGAGGGGGCCGGCTGGGCCGGGCCGCGGTGGAGGCGGCTGCGGGCGCGCGCGCGGGAGTGGCGCGGGCCGCTTCTGGTCGCGGGCCGAACCTGAGGCGGCGGCCTGTTAAGGCAAAAACCGATTTTTCAAATTTTCAAATTTCAATTCAAATGAATTTCAAACTTCAAACTACATTTTGAACAAGAAGAAGACATTTTCTGGAATTGACCCAAAAATAAAAGTTGCTCAGAATTAAATTCTCTACAACTTTGATTAAGGGGCCAACGAAAAATTCTTGATAGATTTTGAATGGCAGAATAAAAGCTAAAATAGGGGACATTTTTGAATATTTTCCAGGAATATTTTTGAACAAGTTTTGACAAAATTTGAGTCATCTAGTTGCTCCAAAAAAATTGAACTAGGGTTCCAAGTGATGTAAAATTTATAGTTGCAAGATTTTTGGTGCAATGTGATTATCATATTAATACAGTCCATCAAATATATCATTTTCAAGCTTTTATTTTAATCAAATTATACCATTATCACACATGATTATAATGATATGAATGCTATGCAATATGATTGCCATGCAAAAATGCATTGCGTAACACCGGAGTGTTACAGCCCTCCCCCCTTATAAAAATCTCGTCCCGAGATTTGGGTTACGAACCATTTATTATAAAAATCTTCGTATGACTTTTGTAAGTATTCACCCGTTTCCCAAGAAGCATCCCCTTCATCATGATGACTCCATTGTATCTTATATGTTTTCACCACACTGTTTTGAGTAGCCCTCTCCTTGGAATCCAAGACTCGAACTGGCTGCTCACGATACACCAGATCTGACTTGAGTTTTATGCCTCGAGGTTTAATCCTTTCCTCTGGAACGCGCAAACACTTCTTGAGATGCGATACATGAAAAACTAGGAATATAGCACCCATTGACTCTGGTAATTCCAATTTGTAAGCCACGGGACCCTTCCTTTCCAAGATTTTGTAAGGTCCTACAAATCTGGCGATAAGCTTTCAACGTACGCCAAACCGTTTCTTTTTCATTGGCGTGACTTTTAGATAAACATAGTCACCAACTTTGAACACAAGCGGTCTCCTTCTCTTATCCGCATAACTTTTCTGACGTGACTGAGCCGCTCTCATATTCTGCTGGATGATATGAACTTTCTTTTTGGCTTCCTCTACGAAGTCAATACCATAATACCTTCTTTCTCCTGGCTCAATCAAGTTTAAAGGTGTTCTACACTTTCGGCCATACAGAGCCTCAAAAGGTGCCATCTTGATACTTTCTTGATAGCTGTTATTGTATGCGAACTCTGCTAACGGTAACCATGACTCCCATGAACCTCTGGAAGACAACACACAAGCTCTTAACATATCCTCTAGAACAGCATTAACTCTTTCAGTCTGACCATCTGTTTGAGGATGATAGGCAGTGCTACGAATCAGACTAGTCCCCAAACCTTTGTGCAAATGCTCCCAAAAGTGAGCAGTGAACTGTGACCCTCTGTCAGACACTATAGTCTTTGGTATACCATGCAATCTCACAATCTCCGCAATATACTTCTCGGCATATTGAGGTGGTCTATATTCCGTTTTGACAGGCAAAAAGTGGGCTGTCTAGATGAATGATGCCCGGACGTGAGGAAACGCGTTTTTTGGCCATGGCGCCGCCGGGCGGCTCACCATCGGCGACTGAAACGTTGCCGTCATCCTCCCCTTTTGATCTGGACCGTCGGATCGAGGAACAACGGCTGAGATTAGAAGTTACCGGTTCGCTGGACTTTCTGCTAAAGAGACCCTACAGTTTTGCGTTTTATAACCCGTAGTACAAGGCGTATTTCCGATTTACGTATTCTTTTTCGTAAAGCGTATTTTGATCGCGGTAACTTCAGAAATACGTTTTCACTTATTTACAGTTTTGCCATTATGTTAATTCATGCGTAGAATCTCCGTTTTAACTCCGATTTGACCCGTTCAAATTGCGTTAGGTTTGTATTTGCGAGCTCTACATGTTGGTAGTACTGTACAGTAGGTTTGTGACAATTTATTTTCGAGTTTACATTAAAGTAATTATTTTTCTATAGGAAATCTTCATAAATTCATAACTTCGTCGTTTTAGCTCCGTTTTTTGTGATCTTTGCGTCTGTGTGATCCTAGCAAGTTGTAGATTCGTTTTAAAGACTTTTTATCTTATTTTATTACTGTTGGTGTACTGTTCTAATTTTAGTCTTGTTTGTTTATGCATGATTGTCTCTGGATGAATGTTGTTGCTGTTGTTGATCGAGTATAGACGGTGAGCAATTCGTTGGGGATCAAGAGTCTTTCTACGAGCAAGATCTTCAGGATCAGTTTGAGCAAGGCAAGTATAGCATGGGATTATCCTTGTTGTCCTATTCATAATATGCAAATAATATCATTATGCATATATTCCCTGGTTAAGGATGACTTAGTGTTGATCTTATACCTTGACACCTATTATATTGCATTGAGTAGGATGACTAGTGCTTAACATGAACTATGATCATGTAATCTGACTAATGGAATATGCAATAAACATTAAAAGATGATTTTGATTACTGTTCAAAGAGGACTAGAGTATGGGGTTACTTTTGATGCTCTAGTTACTCTCCTTAAGGACTTATCTGTAAGCGAATATTCGGGATTTACAGTACAACTGTGAGGGCTATATGGCTCTGGCTTTAGTCATATAGAAGAACCTTTTCTAGCTTGTTAGTGGTAACCTTTTTGGCGTAAGAATGGCTTGACGAATCAGGTATAGTGCGGCCTCTGTCCTTATGTGTATATGCTGCGTGTCATTGTGCCATTTGGAAGGGGGGCTCTACATCTGTTTGCCGAGTGAATCTAATGGCCCTAACTTGTTAGATGAACCTTCGAAAGACTTCATAATGTTCCCCTGCCTGCTCACCTTGGGACTGTTTTGGGAGTAATTAACCCATGTATATGGGCAACACGACTCACAGTGAAAGTGTACAACCTGTGCAGAGTGTAAAATTGTTATAACAGCCGCGCTCACGGTCACGAGTGGCCTTGGACCCTTATGGAATAGTTGATCATTAATAATGAATATGTTTTTGCTATTCGTTAATCATTTCACATGGATCATATGTTTATTGTTTACATTGAGACATTTTGATGCTATTGATATGCTAAAATTGTGCTAAATAAAAGCTACATACTGATAAACCAATGTCATGTCTTTGAGCCTCATGAACCCCGTGTTACACTTGTTGAGTACGAGATGTACTTACGCTTGTTTATTTTTCTTACTTGGATAAAAATCCCAGATGGGTAACAGATGGTGCTGAAAGCATCTAGGCCCCGAGAGTTGGTTTCGGCAATTGATGACAACGCTTTATTACCATGACTAACGTGTGTTTTGCAGAAACTTTGGTAAGTTAGGTCATAGAGGTAATAACTACTTTGGGCACCATGGTTTTTCATGCCCCTTGATGGAAATCGTTTCGGTTTTCAAAGGAGTGACGTCAAGATTAAGGACGGTTAGTTCCGGATGTCGAGGTGTTGAGATACATTCGGAATAGTCGTTAGGATCTTCGTTTTCTCTTTTGGCCGTACTATAAAGGGGAGCATGAGCGGGTAGCTTGACCTAGGTGAGTCCTATGTTTAGGTGTGGTGCACACTTGTTAAATTTAGCACTAGGCAGCTCTAGAATAGCTCAAAGTTCAGTTGGAAGCAACTTGGTTCAAGTTGCGTCGCGTTTCAGAGAGTTTAGAGGGCTTTTCCCTTGACCGGACGCGGTTCTCGGCTTGACCGGACGCGTCCGGTCAGTTCTAAACCGCGACTGCGTTTCGGCGCTGACGACCGGACGCGGCCCTTGCGAGGACCGGACGCGGTGGTCAGGGCCGACACATGTCACTTAAGGGAAAACATCCGATCAGACGCGACCTGGTTGTGATCGGCGCATCCGGTCACGTTCCAGTAAGGTCCTGCGACGACCGGACGCGTCCGGTCATCACCGATCGGACGCGGTCGCGCGTCCGGTCTCGTTACAGTAAGCTCCTTGCACGATCGGACGCGTCCGGTCACCCCTGACCGGCGCGTTCGGTCACTCAGCTGAGATTTCAGAATTTCGACCGTTACGGCGACCGGTGCGTCCGGTCACTTCGACGGGCGCGTCCGGTCACCCCGTATTTTTGCTCAGTTGGCAGGTAACGGTTCGTTTCGATTGTGGGGTGTATAAATACATCCCCACCACCTCTTTTAGAGGTCTCTTGCTCATTTGATCAGCTGAGAAACACCTTTGGAGTGCAAGGGAGTGCAAGAGCTCTAGTGAGGATTCTGTTTTGAGAATCAAAGCTTGAGAGTTCCTCACTAGCCATTAGAGAGTAGCAAGTGTGCATCCACCTTCTCATTAGGCTCGTTGTGGTCAAGTGAGAGTTCTAGCTTGTTACTCTTGGTGATCGCCATCACCTAGACGGCTTGGTGGTGATTGGAAGTTTGGTGATCATCCGGCGGAGCTTGTGGATGACCCAACACGTCTTGTGAGCGGTTTTGGGCGATTCACCGCGACGGAGTGTCGAAGAATCAGCCCGTAGAGAGCACTTGATCCTTGCGCGGATCAAGGGGGAGCTATACCCTTGTGCGAGTGCTCCAACGAGGACTGGTGGGGAGTGGCGACTCTCCGATACCTCGAAAAAACATCGCCGTGTTCCTTGCCCTTACTTTCAAGCATTTATATTCTCGTATTTACATTCATTGCTTGATTTACTTTCCTAGAATTGCCATGCTAGACTAGGATTGGAAACTAGGGTGCAAAACTTTTACCAGTAGAATCTCTAGGAACACAAGTAGGCACTAGGGGTGAATTCCGGCATGTAGGATTTAATTCTTGCAATTAATTTTTAGAAAAGCCCAATTCACCCCCCCTCTTGGGCATCTTGATCCTTTCAATTGGTATCGAAGCCGAGTTGCTCCTAATTTAGGCTTTACCGCCTAGAGCAAGATGTCTAACGGGGAAGGACCACCTCCCACCTTTGAGGGGGATGATTTTCCATATTGGAAAATCCGTATGGAGGCGTATCTCGAAGCCATAGATGTTGGGTGTCTTAGAGCCGCAACCCAAGGGCTTCCCGCTATCAAGGATCCCGCAAACCCCATTGGTGACGAGGAGAAGTACGACCGGTGGAATGTAAAGGCTAAAAACGCACTCTACCAGGGCTTAGGCAAAGATATCTTCAATCGTGTGCGTAATGCAAAGAACGCTCATGAATTATGGGAAAATCTTTGTGCTCTCCATGAGGGAACTAAGAGTGAGCGTGAGGAACGCTATCACATTGCTTTAAAAAAATTAATTCTTTTGAGATGCTTCCCAAAGAAAGTGCTAATGATATGTACACTCGTTTGAATGTCCTTGTAGAGGATCTCAATGCTCTTGGGCTCACTCAAATGAGCCAATCGGATGTTGCAAGGAAGATCTTGAGTGTTCTTCCCATTGAGAAGTATGGTCACATTGTCACCGTGCTTCACCAAAGTGATCTTTCCACCGCAACACCGACACAAGTATTGGGGAAGATCAATGCTCATGAGATGTACATGCACATCACTCCGGAAGAGGGCTCATCATCTTCCAAGAAGAAAGACTTGGCCTTCAAAGCTAGTCATGACAAGAAGAAGAAGAAGGGCCAAGCCATGATGGTGCAAGAGAGCTCAAGTGAAAGTGATGTTGATGATGAATCACTTGCACTCATGGTGAGAAAGACCACCAAAATACTAAAGAAGCTCAACAAGAGTGGCATCAAGTTCGACGGCAAGAAAAAGAAATTCTTCACAAGTAGCAAGAGAAAGCCAATCTCGGAGATGGATTGCTACAATTGTGGTGAACTTGGCCACTTAGCTCATCAATGCCCTAGACCACCAAAAGACAAGTACAAGAACAAGAACAAGGGCAAGAAAAATGATTCAAGTGATGAAGAAGAAGAGAGGAAGAAAAACAAGCCATACAAGAAGAAGGATGGCAAGAAGAAGGAGTTCCACAAGAAGAAGAAGGGAGGAAAGGCATACATTGTTGGTGATTGGCTCACCGATATTGAATCATCTTGTGAGTCCTCCGAAGATGAAAGCAATGATGAGAAAGAGAAGGTTGCCGCATTTGTGATGGGGCCATCATCTTCACCAACATCTTCATCACCACCTTCACCGCCTCCTTCACCATCATCGTCCACTACTCACCTATGCCTTATGGCCAAGGGTGAGCGAAAGGTACAAAACCATGATAGTGATGATGATGATAGTGATAGTGATGATGAATATGATGCACCTTCTTATGATGAACTTGTAAAATTGTTGAACAAATACACTAAAGTCATAAGAAGGACAAGGAATGAAAATGATGAACTTCAAAATGAAAATGAATCACTCTCATCTAAGCTTGAAAGTGCTCAAAAGGCTAGTGGCGAGCTTAAAGATCAAAATAAAGTTATGTCTTCCACTCTCAAGGAGCTCAAAACTTCTAATAAAGAGCTTAAAGATCAACATGATAAACTTGAGAAGAAGCATGATGAGCTCATCACTAGACATAACTCTCTAAAAGACAAATACACCACATTGAAAATTGACTATGATAGTCTTGTGGTTGCTAATGAACTTGCTCTTGAGACACATGATGCTACTAACAATGTTGTTAAGTGTGATATAGCTACATCATGTGATGACTTGATCATTGAAAGCATTAAGCAAGGTTCTAGTAGCAAAGGCAAGAGTGTGGTTGAGTCAAGCAACTATGATGATTATGCCAAGATCAAGAGTGAAAATGAGAAGCTTGCAAATGAGAACAAGAAGCTAAAAGGTTTGATGGCTCTTGAGAAGCAAACAACAAATGAGTCACTCATTGAAGAAAACAAAAAGCTCAAGCAAGAAAAAGAGCATCTCAAGACCGGCCTAAGCAAGTTCACAAGAGGTCAATATTTGCAAAGTGAGCTACTCATGAACACCGTAATGAAGATGGATAGAAGTGGCATTGGGTACTTGGCAAATCAAGAGAAGAAGGCAAAAGCTCAACAACAACAAAGCAAGTCAAAGCCCAAGCCAAAGAGATGTGTTGAGTGTGGACAAGAAGGTCATTTTGCTCATGAATGCAAAACTCCACCACCACATCCCTTGCCCAAGCATGCTAGACCCTTTGCCTTCAATGCTCATTACATGCTAAGAAAAGATTCTAATGGAAAGATGAAAGTTATGTTTTTGGGTCCCCTAAATAAGAATAGGCCAAAGAAAATATGGGTTGCCAAGTCACTAGTTGAGAAAGTCAAAGGTCCCTCTCAAGTTTGGGTCCCTAAACAAAAAGCTTAATCTCTTGTGTGTAGGTGAACTACAAGACCGGTGGATCTCATTGGGTTATTGATAGTGGTTGCACTCAACATATGACCGGTGATCCTCGTATGTTCACCTCCATTGAAGAGAATGGGATATGTCAAGAGAAGATCACATTTGGGGATAATTCAAAGAGCAAAGTCAAGGGTATAGGCAAGATTGCAATATCAAATGATCACTCACTCTCAAATGTGCTCTATGTTGCGTCATTGAGTTTCAACTTATTATCCGTTGGGCAACTTTGTGACCTTGGCTTCCAATGCTTGTTCACACCAAATGAAGTGGTAGTTTCAATGATAGATGACAAGCAAGTGATATTCAAAGGCTTTAGATACAACAATCTTTATCTTGTTGACTTCACCTCCGAAGATGCAAATTTGATGACATGTTTGTTCACCAAGACCTCACTTGGTTGGCTTTGGCATAGGAGGCTTGCTCATGTTGGAATGAACACTCTCAACAAGCTATTGAAGAAAGAACTAGTGAGAGGATTGAAGGATGTAAAGTTTGAAAAGGACAAACCTTGTAGTGCAAGTCAAGCGGGCAAACAAGTTGCAAACACTCATCCAACCAAAGCCTTCATGTCAACTTCAAGAGTGCTAGAACTTCTACACATGGATTTGTTTAGGCCTACAACCTACAAGAGCTTGGGTGGTAATCTCTATTGTCTTGTGATAGTGGATGACTACTCAAGGTACACATGGACTTTCTTCCTTCATGACAAATCCGAAGTGGCAAATTGCTTCAAGAAGTTTGCAAAGAGAGCTCAAAATGAATTTGAAGTCAAGATAAAGAAGATTAGAAGTGACAATGGCAAAGAGTTTGACAACATAAACATTGAAGCTTATTGTGATGAAATTGGAATCAAGCATGAAGTCTCTTCAACCTACACTCCTCAACAAAATGGTGTAGTTGAAAGAAAGAACTGGACTTTTATCACCCTTGCAAGAACAATGCTAGATGAGTACAACACTCTGGAAAAATTGTGGGCCGAGGCAATCAACACCGCATGCTATGCTTCAAATCGCCTCTTCCTACAAAAGTTTCTTGGCAAGACCCCCTATGAGTTGCTTAATGGGAAGAAGCCGGACGTCTCATTCTTCCGGGTGTTTGGTTGCAAATGCTACATCTACAAGAAGCGTCAACACCTAGGGAAGTTTCAAAGACATTGTGATATTGGTTTTCTTGTTGGTTACTCATCAAAGTCCAAAGCATATAGAGTATTTAACCATGCCACCGGTTTGGTTGAAGAAACATATGATGTGGAATTTGATGAATCTAACGGCTCCCAAGGAGCAATTGAGAATTGTGATGATGTAGGTGATGAACCCTTGAGGGAGGCCATGAAGAACATGCCCGTGGGAGACATCAAGCCAAAAGATGATGATGACGATGTACAAATTATTGATCCACCATCTTCATCACATGTGCCTCAAGATGATGACAAGAATGAGAGAGTTGAAAATGAAGACACTTATGTCTCTCATGAACGAGCCGAGGCACAAGCTCAAGATGTTGATGATCCCCGTCCACCTCCTCAAGTGGTTGATAGAAGAAACTCACCTCTACTTCAAGCTCATCCACAAGATCTCATCATAGGGAGTCCTACTAAGGGAGTAATGACTCGATCTCAAAAGCTTGCTTCTTTTGTTGAACATCACTCTTTTGTCTCTTGTGTTGAACCTAAGAATGTAGAAGAAGCTCTTCAAGATCCGGATTGGGTGAATGCTATGCATGAAGAATTGAACAACTTCACCCGCAATCCTAAAGGTGCAAGAGTCATTGGAACCAAGTGGGTGTTCCGAAACAAGCAAGATGACCAAGGCATAGTAGTGAGGAACAAGGCAAGACTAGTTGCAAAGGGGTTCTCTCAAGTTGAAGGTCTTGATTTTGGAGAGACCTTTGCACCCGTTGCAAGACTTGAAGCCATTCGTATCCTCCTTGCATATGCATCACATCATGATATGAAACTATATCAAATGGATGTGAAAAGTGCATTCTTAAATGGCTTCATAAATGAACTAGTCTATGTTAATCAACCTCCCCGGTTTGAAGACCCTAGATATCCTAATCATGTTTATAGGTTATCCAAGGCGCTATATGGGCTCAAGCAAGCCCCTACAGCGTGGTATGAGCGCCTCCGGGACTTCCTCATTGAGAAAGGCTTCACCATTGGGAAGGTCGACACCACACTATTCACCAAGAAGCTTAATGGGGAGATCTTCATTTGTCAAGTGTATGTTGATGATATCATCTTCGGATCAACAAATGAAGATTATTGCAAGGAATTTGGTGAATTGATGTCGAAGGAGTTCGAGATGTCAATGATTGGTGAGCTCACATTCTTCCTTGGGTTTCAAGTCAAGCAAATGAGAGAAGGGATTTTCATCTCTCAAGAAAAGTATACCAAGGATCTTCTCAAAAGATTCAAGATGGAAGAATGCAAACCAATCAAGACCCCAATGCCATCTAATGGACATCTCGACCTAGATGAGGGAGGTAAGCCGGTTGATCAAACTCTCTACCATTCTATGATTGGTAGTTTGTTGTACCTTACCGCATCTAGGCCCGATATCATGTTTAGTGTGTGCATGTGTGCTCGCTTTCAAGCTTGCCCTAAAGAACCTCACTTAAGTGCCATAAAAAGAATCCTAAGATACCTTAAGCACACCCCAAGCATTGGTCTTTGGTATCCCAAAGGAGCTAGATTCCAACTAGTTGGCTACTCCAATTCGGATTATGTCGGTTACAAAATTGATAGAAAAAGCACATCCGGAGGGTGCCATTTGCTTGGGAGATCTTTAGTATCTTGGTCATCTAAAAAGCAAAATAGTGTGGCTTTGTCCACCGCCGAGGCGGAATACATTGCCGCGGGGGCTTGTTGTGCACAAATCTTATATATGAAACAAACCCTCCTAGACTATGGAATTGTTCTTGAAAAGGTGCCACTTTTATGTGATAATGAAAGTGCCGTTAAAATTGCTAACAATCCGGTACAACACTCTCGCACCAAGCACATTGATATCCGCCATCACTTTCTAAGAGATCACGTTGCTAAAAATGACATATCACTAGAAGGTGTAAGAAGTGAAAATCAATTAGCGGACATCTTCACTAAACCTTTGGATGAGGCCACCTTTTGTTGGTTGAGAAGTGAACTCAATGTGCTTGATTCTAGCAACTTTAAAAAATGAGCTTGTGTTGTCCCTTGCATTGCACTGTATTATATGCCATGTGTTATCTTATCGCAATGCATCTAGGGCTTGGCTAACACGGTTACGATAACCCTCCTTTGGAGGAGTGAAGAAGCCTAACCGTGGATCAAACTTGACAAGCAACCTAGCTTTACTTTCTTGTATTGCATTGCATATGCATGGTTGTTGGTTTGTCGTTTCTTTTCGGTTTGGCTTTGAGAAACCTCTGTGTTCGTCCATGGGTAGAGAGAGCATTTTGACGCTCCTAAGGGTTCAAAAACTCTATTGCATGGCCATACGTTGCTCCTCGGGTGTTTATTGCCTATTTTCTTAAAAATAATACTAGCCTAAGGCAATCTATTTTGAAAAACTTGAGGGTTTGAGTGAGGTCACTCATATCTGGTTCCAATTGGTGTTTATTTGTGTCTCTTTGAATTGGAACTTGATTGGGAGAAGTCGCGTCGAAGTTCGGAATGAAGAAGGGCGAAAAACTATGACCGGACGCTGGACCGGACGCTGCACCGGACGCAGTGATGCTTCACCACCGCGTCCAGTCCCGGTATCCACCACTGCGTCCGGTCATTCGCGATGACTTTCCCGAGTACCCCTCGACCGGACTCTGTCCGCGTCCGGTCAGTCCTAACCGGACGCGTCCGGTCGCTCCAGGAGCTTACTGGAGTGTGACCAGACGCTGCACCACCGTGTCCGGTCATATCGACCACCGCGTCCGGTCATCGGTTCCCGAGCGGATCTAACTCCTCATAAATTTCTTCGGTGCTCGGTCTGTTTCTTCAAATCTTCCACGCCCGTGCCCTAACCGCTGCCGTCTTTTCGCCGCCTCGCCGTCTTTTCGCCAGAGCCCGCGCCTCCGCCGCCCCCTGCCCTCTCCGGCGAGCCGCGCCTCACCACCACCGCGCTGCTCCACCCCAGCTTCGCCCGCGCAGCGCTGCCGCGCCGCCCGCAGTCGCCAGCGCCGCCGTTTGCCCTAGCCGCGCCTGCACCACCGCCGCCGTTCGCTCTGCCGCCGGTGAGCCGCGCCCACGTCGTCTGCGCCACCTCCAGCCGGCCCTTGCCCTGCCTCGTGATCGTCTTCGCTCTCGGCCGTCGCGCTTCGCCCTAACCCTAACCCTAGGGTTCGCGCAGCGACGTCTCGTTCGTTCGTCGTCGAACTTTCATCGTCGCGCGACATCTTCTTCGCGAGGTTGTTACGCATCTCCTTGATACTCGTGTTAGGTTTTGCTGAAATTTCTTTATTATTATCCTAATTATCTCGTGTTTCGGCAAATCAGAGCTCGTCTGGCAAATTCGGGAAGTCTCGCAAACTAGGTCGTCTCGTCGATCCGAGGTAGCTTTTGAGTTTTGATTCATGTCTTACCTAATATGCTTGCTATCTCTAGGGTTTCGCACCTAGTAGTTTATATATGTTTCTTATAGTAGATCCATCTATTCCGTCTTTTCAGTGAGTTTGTCAGTGTGTCGGGGTGATCTCAGTTTGCTGAATCCGAGGCCAAGCCTACAGATACGGATTGAGACCAAGCCTCTCGAGTGTCAGTACACCATCTTTCAGAGGCTTTTCGATAGTGTGACAACATTGTTCGTTGCAAGAACGCCGGTGGTGCTCCTAGTGATGGGGATGACAGTCCTCCTCGTTTATCTGAGGTTGCGCGTGGAAAGCGCATCAAAATCATGGCCAGAAAGAAGAAGAAGACCCTTACCGATGCAGAGATCACTCAGGTAGTTGCAGATGCAGCAGAGCAGGCAGAGAGGGGAGGCAGGAGTAGTGGTATACGCATTGGCGAGCTCGCTTTCATCTTGAAGGCCGACAGCTTGGTACAGAGGCTACAGAGGCCACTGAGGGCACAGAGGGCACATGGGCTGCAGATGCTATGTCAGTTGATCCACCTGCAGAGGCTCCAGAGGGGACAGAGGAGCAGCCAGCTCAGACTCCACCGCGTCGCCGCTCCACACGCACATGAGCTCAGGTGACTCCTAAGCCAGAGGGCCAGCGTCGTGGAGCACGTCCACCTCCCAGGGCTAGAGGTTCTCCCCCGGTCGAGCACTTTGACTTGAGGGGTGCTACAGCACGTCAGGTGTAAGGCTTGAGGTTTGTTGAGGTCAGTCTGTGGTTCCCACCTCTGAGGGACTCCAGAGCTTCAGAGGGTTTCTATACTCCTCTACAGGAGGACTTTTACAGAGCTTATGTTGACAGTGGCATTGCCTTTCGACCACAGAGGGTCTGTCGCATCGAGTCACTTGTTGAGGTTGTGGGTGAGCAGCTTCGTCTGCACCTGTCCTTTCTGCCGAGCTTGTCAGATTTTCTTGGACGGACAGGTGCATACTGCGGCACATGGGTTAGAGAGTTCTATGCTTCACTATGGATTGATCCTGCCCATGAGTTCATACACTTTGCATTCCGAGGGCGCGACCGCAGACTGTACAGCACTAGAGTGCGGGAGATTCTCAGACTCCCAGCTTCAGACACGAAGATTCATCAGCTCTGCTTTGGTCAGACTCCTCCACCCAGACGCCCTCACGGCGGGACAGTGCCACCTACAGATTTGATTCAACCCTGCTTCCGTAAGCCTTTTGGCGAAGGGTCTCGTCGCACTCCTGCCAGTTTGACACCGCTAGCCCGAGTCCTAGATGCTATAGTCAGACGCACTCTTCTTCCCAGGCTTGGCTACAGAGAGGGATTGACTAGGATGCAGCTATGGGTTGTTCACCACCTCCTCTCACAGACACCTTTTGACATTTGGGATCTTATGCTTAGTGAGATGGAGGACACCCTAGCAGAGGGATTTAAGGGACATCGTCAGCTATGCTATGCTCACTAGATTTGCTTCATCATCAGATCTGCCCTTGAGCTTCCTGCATAGATTAGAGCTGAGATATCCGATACTACCACCGCTTTTCCTGAGTATGATATTGTAACACTCCGGTGTTATGCAATGCATTTTTGCATGGCAATCATATTGCATAGCATTCATATCATTATAATCATGTGTGATAATGGTATAATTTGATTAAAATAAAAGCTTGAAAATGATATATTTGATGAACTATATTAATATTATAATCACATTACACCAAAAGCCTTGCAACTATAATTCTTACATCACTTGGAACCCTAGTTCAATTTTTGGAGCAACTAGATGACTCAAATTTTGTCAAAACTTGTTCAAAAATATTCATGAAAAATATTCAAAAATATCCCCTATTTTAGCTTTTATTCTGCCATTCAAAATCTATTAAGAATTTTCAGTTGGCCCCTTAATCAAAGTTGTAGAGAATTTAATTCTGAGCAACTTTTATTTTTGGGTCAATTCCAGAAAATGTCTTCCTCTTGTTCAAAATGTAGTTTGAAGTTTGAAATTCATTTTATTTGAATTTGGGAAATTGGAAAAACGAATTTCGCCTTAGCAGGCCGCAGCCTCACTTCTCGGCCCGCTCGTGAGGCAGCCCGGCCCAGCCGCCCGCGCGCTCGCCCGCTCGCCCGCGCGTCGTGGCCGCTCGCCAGCGCACGCCGCGACACGCGCGCGCCCGCGCAGACGCCGCGCGCCCCGTGGCCGGCATGCGCCGCTCGCCGTCGCCATCTGGCCGCCGGTGGCCCCCGCCAGCGCGCGCCCCGCTCTTCTAAGCCGCCCGCGCTCCACACCTGCTCTCCCATTCCAAGCTTCCTCGCCCCGGCCCTCCTCCGCTCTCTGCCACGCGAGCGCCGCCCGCGCGAACACCGCCACCGCCGCACCCGCCGGCCGAATTGGCCACCGGTGAGCCGCCATTGCTCGCCTCCTCGCGCACCCGACTTCGCCCCTTTCTCCGACATCCCGTGCGCACCTTGTTGCCACCTTCCGAGCCCAGCAGGTGGGGATCCCGTGCTTTCACCGTCGGCGGCCATGGCGCCACCGCGCGCGGCCTCCCGCCGAGGCGGCTCCCCGCTACCCCTCTCGTCTCCCTAGCACCGAAAACGGGTTCGCCTTCTCATCGCGGTTCTCGTGCGCTCCTTGCTCTGCCCGCTCGCGACCGGAGACGGCCGCTGGCCGGTGGCAGTCGCCGCGCTACCGCGGCCAAGGTCGCCGGCGTGGCGTGACCGCGGTCGCGCCCGACCGCGCGAGGCCAGGCCGGCCTTGAGCCGAAGCCCGAGCCGGGCTGGCTCGCCCTTCTCTCCCCGCGCGCGTGAGCAGGCCGTGAACAGCCGTGGGCCGATTGTTTTTCCCGGGCCGGCCCAGCGCCAGTTAAAGAAATCCATTTTTCATTTTCTTTTATTATTCTTGATAAAAATGCTTTGGAAAATATTTTAGCAGTCATTTTAGCTCCAAAAATTGTGAAATAAATTTCTCTAGATTCAAGGGAACCAGATCTATGATATAAAATTATTGCATGTCAAAATTGAGATACTTTTCTGTAGAGTTTTTAATTAACTAGTGAAATGGTTGTTTTCTTGTTAATTGCTTAATAAATTCTAGAAAAATCAGAAAAATGTGATTTCAAGTTTATTAATCCTTTTGTGCCATGTACTTGCTAGGGTAATTTTATATTATGATTGTTCTGTAGAAAAATGTATAGGTGTAGTTCAAATGCTTCCTATCACTAATATTTGTTATTTTTGTTATTTAAATAAACTTGAATAGAACATGCAAGTGATAATTTTTCTATAATGTTTGTTTAGTGTGTAGAAGATAGGAAAATTTCTAAATCTGTTGTTTGATACTTTTCATAATGTAAAGTATTTTAAATATTCATTTTAGGCCTTAGTTTGTTATTTTTGTATAGTCAGTTCTAGTTATCCAAATGTAGTAAAAATCTTGTGTCAGGCTATTTTTGATATTAGTAATCCACTGTAATTTTCTAAGATTTTTCTGAGCTACTAAAATGTGTGTTGCTGTTCAATCATAGGGCTAATTAGGGTTTCCATTCATTCTTTAATGCAAAAATAGTTAGTAAAGTATACTTTGGTGTATCTTTGAAGCATCTTGAGTGTTCAAGTACTCCTGCATGGTAGAGAATAGTGGTGGTAGTTTTCGAGTACATGTTCTTGGATGACGTAGACTACCTTGTAGAAGAGTCATAAGTTCCACGTAATCCAATCACGTAACATGCTCATTACATCGCATGCATTCATCCTCATCATCATCTCATGTCACCTATGCAATGCACCCATGCATGAGGCACTCATACTTCTGCATCATACATGATCGCAGGAAGTGGCCCCGGTAGTAGTTCCCGAGGACGCAGAGGAGCAGCCCGAGGTGCCGGAGCCGGAGCCAGCAGAAGCAGAAGAGGAGGCCGGTGAAGAGCTTCCGGAGTGCCTGTTGACGGTCCTTAAGTATCAATTATAACTATCAAATAAATAGAGAAAAGGATCCAAATGAAACCAACACCTAGACTTAGGGTTTTATCTGACAGAATTCCACGAGTTTTGCTGTTTATCTATTTCTGTAGGGGGTTATCAGGAAATACGGAAGAAAGGCCCACATGTCGGATTAATGACGGGATATTAACTGAACACGTAATTATCTTACATCTAGAAGAGTCCAGAAGCCACGAGAACGAACGGGAGGCGTAACGGAGCCAGACACAGGGCACCCGCCCTGGTCCTTAGGGCGCCCGCCCTGGCCCCGGAGCCAATCAGGCTCCGCCTCGAGGATTATGCTCCACCGACCTAGAGGATCAAGGAAAACCGTCCATTCAATGTCGGTTTGATCCGACGGCCCAGATTCATCCGAAAGGGCTATATAAGCAAGGCCCCTGCCCCTGGAGGAGAGGCCCTCGTCTCATACTTCAAACCCTAATTCAGGAGGAGAGCCTCTGATCAAGCCCTAGAGCCACCACATCAACTAGATCTCTAGTTAGCATAGCTACATAGGATTAGAACTAGAAGGAGTCAATCTTCGATTGGTTCCCGGATCTGTCAAGAGGATTCTTGGTAATTTCTCTATTGTTCTTCAATTGTTCATCATTGTTCTTCAATATTATGAATATGACTTTGTTCTATTTCAATATATTGGTTATGACTTTGCTCTACTTGATTATATTTGCAATTATATTGCTCTTAGTTTATCATAGTTATATGCTTGGCTTAGTTAGATTGGAATTATATACATGCCTAGGATCGTATAGCGTTTATCCATGTGTACAGTGGGTGAATGATAACTATTGTGTAGACGTGGTGTCTATACCGTATTTATCTGCGATTGCACCCTATATGCCGGATTGTGGGATAGTTCGCGATAGTGACAGCTTCGTTGATTCTTATATAGTCCCCCTCTCGTGTATAGGGCAGACAGAGCAACACTATTACAGGGGAGTGATTGCTATGTTCTTCATCTTCCTTGCTAATATTCACTATGCATGGATATAGTCTTTTCTCACCATGATTGCCAAGTATAATTGCACTAACTATGATATGCTAGACTTTATAGTTAATAATAACTTAGGGAATATCTTTGTAGTTCATCCTAATTCCATGCTAATGACTTGCTAGAATATCTGTTGAGGTGCTTATCATTATTATATGTGGCTAGCTGATCAGATTAATTATCTTTGTCACCATTATCACTTTACCTTTACTTAATGTGACATTTATACCTGTATAAAGAGATTGATAAATACTCTCGGTTATACATGCAATGATGTGTACTCAGTTCCATATTCTCATTCCATTATCAACCATGATACTTAGAAATCCCTTCCCAGTGGTAAAAATATAAATAACGATACCTGGAATACTTCCCGGTTAAAATGCTACATCGGTATTAATCTGTGCGCTTGCAGATCCCTTTTATTATTTATCTTGATGAGCAAATGCATATTTCAATACCGCGTCTCTCATGTCATGCTGGGGATGACAACTTGGCTTAAGTGGCATGAGGGATAGGTTTGACATTTTTGGCGCCGTTATCAGAATTAGAAAACTAAGTCTACTTTTGGTAGTGACGTTAAGAATGCCCAACAAGCATTTTTGGCGCCGTTGCCGGGGAAGGTTGATTACTAAGTAGGAATGAATACAGAACTTTGAGTCATCATTTGCATCACTAATCTGATCGAGCTTATCAATTCTCTTATACAGTTTTACCCCTGTATTTTCCATTTTGATTATTTATTGCAGGGTGATGCATGAATAGAAGACATCTTCCAAACAACTTTGTTGACGATCCCGAAGCCTTATTCAGAAGAACAAGAGCCAAGCTCAAGAAGACATCATCAACACTTCAGCACAAAGCTTCATCCAAATCCGAAGACCGCCGAAGTTTCATCCGGAATTTGTCGACTGAATTCGAAGCCATGGCGAACAAGTCGATCCGTGAGTTCTCAGCTCCCACTACGGACAACATCCGCACTGGACCTGCTGGGGAGATCGACCGCAACTTCGAGCTCAAGCCTGGGCTCATCAACATGGTGCAAGCTAACCAGTTCTGTGGGAAGCCACATGAAGACGCTAGTGCTCATCTTCAACACTTCCTGGAGATCTGCAGCACTTTCACCATGGCTGAAGTCCCCAGAGACGCCATACTACTTCGCCTTTTCCCATTCTCACTGTTGGGGAGAGCGAAGCAGTGGTTCTACGCTACAAAGGAGAAGAACACTACGTGGGCACTCTGCTCCACGAACTTTCTGGCCAAATTCTTTCCCATGGGCAAGACCAATGCTCTCCGTGGGAAGATTACAAGTTTTCAGCAACAACATGATGAATCCGTTCCAGAAGCATGGGAGCGCTTCTAAGACTACATCCTAGAATGTCCCCATCATGGAATGGAAAGCTGGCTACTGATGCAGACATTTTATCATGGGCTCATTAACAGTGCCCGTGAAACCATGGATGCTGCAGCTGGAGGAGCATTCCTATCACTCACCATACCTCAAGCCACAGCTCTTGTGGAGAAGATGGCATCCAACCAAGGTTGGAATGAAGAAAGAACTCAGACACGCAAGAGAGGTGGAGGTATGCACCAGCTCAAGGAGGTAGACATGCTGTCTGCCAAGCTAGACCTACTCATGAAGAAGCTCGATGATCGAGCTGGAGAAAAGAAAGAAGTCATGCACGTCTACGACTCCCACATGACTTGTGAGGAGTGTGGAGGTATTGGACACTCGGGCAATCACTGTCCTGAGTTGCTGGAGGACGTGAACTACATCAACAATAACAACAACTACTACAACCGTCCTCAGCAGAATCAAGGTTGGAATCAACAGAGGCCTAACTACTCAGGAGATTACTGGAGTAACCCTATCATGGAAGTAAGTACTGACCGTCTGCCGGTCAAGAGAGGCGATCCAGGATGCCCCGTCATCCCGATCTCCATCGGCATGCGAGACTTCCCAGAAGCACTCTGTGACTTTGGCTCCAGCGTCAACATCATGCCCAGGGTACTCTATGAAAAACTCTTTTCACAACCATTATTAGAAACAACCATGTGTTTGCAGCTTGCAGATAGGACACTGAGTTTCCCGAGAGGAATATTGAAGAACATCTGTGTCCGAGTGGGTTCCTCGTACGCTCCAGCAGACTTCGTAGTGATAGAGACCGGTTCTGATGAGAGGGCTCCCGTCATCCTAGGGAGACCATTCCTGAACACCGCGGGAGCTGTCATCTATGCTAGTGCTGCCAAGATCAGTTTCTACATCAAGGGGAGGAAGGAAACGTTTTCCTTCAAGAACAAGACCGCACAAATCCAAGAGCAACCCCAATATGAACCAAGGAAGAGGACCAACAGGAGGAACAAGAGCAAGAAGCAAGTATGGACCGAGACAGCTAAGATGGTCACTGCCGTGCACAAAGGTCAAGATCGCCAACTCAAGTCACCGTTCTTGCCTAAGAAGGACGACCCAGGTATGCCAAGCATTTATTGCTCCATTAATGGGTCCCACTTCTACAAGACACTTTGCGACACTGGGTCGGGTGTCAACATAATGGCCAAGGTCACCTATGAACTTCTGTTCGGAACCATGCCCTTAAACCCAACATATATTCAGCTCCAGATGGCAGATCAGACATTCCGACAAGTCGAAGGTACAGTAACTGACGTCCCTGTCAAAATAGACGATCACTTTGTCCATACAGACTTTCAGGTTATTGACATGGGAGAAGATGAATACGATCCACCCATCATCCTTGGAAGACCATTCCTTAGTACTGTCAAAGCAATCATTTACATTGGAACTGGAGAAGTCCACATGCACTTCCCCTCTGAGAAGGTACGTCTTTACTTTACTGACCCTAACTATGTATTTGAAGAATCCAAGCAGGTCAGGACAAGAAGAAGACGGCGTAACCACAATCAGAAGCAACAGGTCATCAAGGACGGATGGGCAGATTATGAAGGAGAAGTGGTAAGATCTGAAGACATACCACTCAACCAACACTGTCCCGAGGAGACCAAAGCACCGAGACAGGTATGGAAAGAAAAGACAGTTGTACATGAAGAGGAGGCGCCGCCGGAACCACCGACTACGCCATCCACCAAGTCCCAGGACGACTGAACGAATAAGAGTCCCGTTCGGAGGACTTAAAAACACCGAACGCCTTGCCAAGAGGTAGCTTGGTAGTTATCCTTTCCTTTTAATTATTTACTTTATCTTAAATAGTTTGCTTAGTTAATCACATTCATACTATCTTAAAAAGAAAATAAAAATGTTAAAAACCCTAAAGCCCCATGTGAGTATGCGAGTGGCATAAAACCCATAAGTACATTCACTGTGGTGGCATAAAATATATATATATATAATAAATACATAAATATTTTCTTCTGCTTTATAAAAGAAAAAAAAACAACAACATAAAAAAAGTCAAGGAGGCTCAGCATGATAAAGGCTAGATATTTATGCTAACACTTAATCAGTTCCACAAAGCTTTGTTGTCTATTTGAGCTTCACAGAATTCAAGGAGACTAGCAGACGGAGGACATTCTAATCGCTGTCAGGGTGCTGTCGACTTTCAAATACATCTCCGCCATCTGCTAGCTACATCAGAAGAGATTATGTCAAGATCCAGCTTGGGGGAGAGCACCTCCATTATCTTGCTAAGTATTTCTATCTTTATCTTTATATTTATATATACTTCTACCCTATAAAAATAAAAATATACATAACTATGAAAAAAAACTAAATAAAGATTTTGTGCTTATATATATACCTATATCTTTTGCTTAGTGTGTTTTAATAAATAAATAAAGTGGCTATGCTAAACTGAATCTAGATAATAATAAAACTCTAGCATGGATATGATGAATAGTTGCTTTGCCTAACTTTCAAATTTGAAGTCCTCTCTCTAAGTTTAGACATAACTGTTATCATTTAAAGCTTGCTCTAAACCTGAACTTGTGGGAAGAGAACTTGATCTAAAGTCTAAGTTGTTAACGGATATGATATGGGAAGGTTGAGCTGCTGTTTATCTATTCCTAGAGATGCTAGAATTCTGGAGAATTTTATCTTTGAAAATCTTAAAATGCTACATGATGAGTTCCTGTATGATGAGAGTTTAAGTTCCTACCACAGCCATACATACATGCTTGCTAGACTTTAAGCCATACCTTTACTTTTTACTGCTTATGAGCATTGAGTATAGTCAAGCTGTGTAGACCCTTAGGAGCTTGTCATGCGGTTAAAATCAAGATTCACTTGCACGATCACTCATACATGCTGCTTCTACTCCGGAAGTACGCATCCACATATATCCACTCATTCTCATCTCCAGATCCACATAAAATTATTCTACTCCTAATCCGGGAGAGAATAGCCAAAAATATTTTCCCATTCTTGTTATCCCCTGTGAAATAAATGCTCAAGCTATTTTGGTTACTACCACTTGCTATATTGTTCTAAGGAGATGAGTGTTCTATACGAGGAAATAAAAAGGGGCAAGTGCCCGGAACCTCGAAAAGAAAAAGATACGAGGAAATAAAAAGGAGCAAGTGCTCGGAACCTCGATGAAAAAAAAGAAAAAGTGTGAGAAGAGAGGTAAAAATGGACAAGTGTCCGACAGTAGAATTAGGGGTACAAGATACCCACCTGAGAGGAAAAAAAAAGAAAATATAGAGCACCTCATTCTCCTCAAGAGCTTTAAAAGCAAGAAAGGTACGTATCCCCTCAAAAAGAGCAAAAGTAGAATTAGACTTTCATCATTGTTATCATCACTACCACCATACACCATTTATTCGCCACACATGCACATCTTGATTTGACTTATTGGCTTGTTTCTCTGGATCCATGGTTTGACTATGCAACAAATGTCTTGTAAGTATGTATACTTTATCTCCCACCGATGAGCTCCAGATATCAAAAGCCTTATTAGAATAGGATGAGAGAGAAGGCAATGTCACTCTGCCTTATACCACAAATACTACATACTTTGCTTTGAGAGAAGGCAGACATCATTACTGCCTTGGTGAGGATCCAGAAATACCACAAAAGAGAGACCTGAGAGAGTCATACAAGGAATCTCTGAGTTTTATTTGAAAATCTGCAAAAAACTCCAAGAGCTATAGCTAATCAAGAATAAGAGACATGGCGCTTGACTAGACTGTTCTATCTTTTAACCGCTCAAGACAAAGGTGACGGTTGCAAGCCCCATGGTGAAAGGTATAATGAGTAAGTTTTAAGTCTTGATAGTTTACTTTAACTCAGAGATGAGACTCTATTTGAAAGCATGTGTACCGTCAAAATTCAAAGGCATTTCAGCAACTACTGAGTCTCTCCTTGCTCAGGGACGAGCAAGAGGTAAGCTTGGGGGAGTTTGTTGACGGTCCTTAAGTATCAATTATAACTATCAAATAAATAGAGAAAAGGATCCAAATGAAACCAACACCTAGACTTAGGGTTTTATCTGACAGAATTCCATGAGTTTTGCTGTTTATCTATTTCTGCAGGGGGTTATCAGGAAATACGGAAGAAAGGCCCACATGTCGGATTAATGACGGGATATTAACCGAACACGTAATTATCTTACATCTAGAAGAGTCCAGAAGCCACGAGAATGAACGGGAGGCGTAACGGAGCCGGACACAGGGCGCCCGCCCTGGTCCTTAGGGCGCCCGCCCTGGCCCCGGAGCCAATCAGGCTCCGCCTCGAGGATTATGCTCCACCGACCTAGAGGATCAAGGAAAACCGTCCGTTCAATGTTGGTTTGATCCGACGGCCCAGATTCATCCGAAAGGGCTATATAAGCAAGGCCCCTGCCCCTGGAGGAGAGGCCCTCATCTCATACTTCAAACCCTAATTCAGGAGGAGAGCCTCTGATCAAGCCCTAGAGCCACCACATCAACTAGATCTCTAGTTAGCATAGCTACATAGGATTAGAACTAGAAGGAGTCAATCTTCGATTGGTTCCCGGATCTGTCAAGAGGATTCTTGGTAATTTCTCTATTGTTCTTCAATTGTTCATCATTGTTCTTCAATATTATGAATATGACTTTGTTCTATTTCAATATATTGGTTATGACTTTGCTCTACTTGATTATATTTGCAATTATATTGCTCTTAGTTTATCATAGTTATATGCTTGGCTTAGTTAGATTGGAATTATATACATGCCTAGGATCGTATAGCGTTTATCCATGTGTACAGTGGGTGAATGATAACTATTGTGTAGACGTGGTGTCTATACCGTATTTATCTGCGATTGCACCCTATATGCCGGATTGTGGGGTAGTTCGCGATAGTGACAGCTTCGTTGATTCTTATATAGTCCCCCTCTCGTGTATAGGGCAGGCAGAGCAACACTATTACAGGGGAGTGATTGCTATGTTCTTCATCTTCCTTGCTAATATTCACTATGCATGGATATAGTCTTTTCTCACCATGATTGCCAAGTATAATTGCACTAACTATGATATGCTAGACTTTATAGTTAATAATAACTTATTGAATATCTTTGTAGTTCATCCTAATTCCATGCTAATGACTTGCTAGAATATCTGTTGAGGTGCTTATCATTATTATATGTGGCTAGCTGATCAGATTAATTATCTTTGTCACCATTATCACTTTACCTTTACTTAATGTGACATTTATACCTGTATAAAGAGATTGATAAATACTCTCGGTTATACATGCAATGATGTGTACTCAGTTCCATATTCTCATTCCATTATCAACCATGATACTTAGAAATCCCTTCCTAGTGGTAAAAATATAAATAACGATACCTGGAATACTTCCCGGTTAAAATGCTACATCGGTATTAATCTGTGCGCTTGCAGATCCCTTTTATTATTTATCTTGATGAGCAAATGCATATTTCAATACCGCGTCTCTCATGTCATGCTGGGGATGACAACTTGGCTTAAGTGGCATGAGGGATAGGTTTGGCATTTTTGGCGCCGTTATCAGAATTAGAAAACTAAGTCTACTTTTGGTAGTGACGTTAAGAATGCCCAACAGTGCCCCGATTACCGTCCCAGCTCCTTTGAGCGAGGCAAGCCCCGGAGCATTTCTCCCCCGGTTTGCAATTAATTATTTATTAACTTCACTTAATTTGATGCATTACGTTTAGGAGTTGTTTGCAAACGTTGCTGCATTCTACCTTGTTTCACCTTGTTTTACCCGATCCTTGTTACCCTGGTGTCTGCGGTCAATAATTGCTTAGCTTGCTTAGACCGGTAGAAGTCGGGTGATTGCCTGTCATCCGCGAGCTATAGGGGATTACCTGGATTTATGAGAAATATGTCATGTGAGAATAACTAAGTGTCGAAATGAATCTGAGACCGGGCGGAAGCTTGCAGGGTTCTGGACTGTAGTGTCTTCCGTCTGTGTCGGTTAACGACCATCCGATGTCGGGCCTCGGGTCATGTTGAACGCATGCCTCACATTTAGCTGGCCGAATAAAGTACCTTTCGACCGCGAAGCCGGGAGATTATTCGGGCCGAGTGGATTGCCTGCAACGCACTGTACCGGAGCAGTAGTGGCAGGAAACGGGGGCGCGATGATAAGGCCAAAGAGCAGTCGGGCGGCCCCCGGGTACATGTGGTTCCTGGCAAGCTCACGACTTTACCTGAATGGTTGACTCGGTGACCAATACCTCACTTTAGCGGGTGAGTGAGGTTTGTGTGAGGAATAAATTACCAGCTGGTCAATAATCGATTCGAATCGCCATCGTTCACTGGATAGTGAACACTTGACTTGAGTTACTTCATCGTAGTAACATTGATGAAACACTTGGATAGTTATGTGGAAAATGACATGGTAATTATTGTTAATGATCAATGGTAACCCTTGCTTGTGAATTATATGGTTACTTTAGCATTAATGCAAACATAGTGGATAGGGTGATAAAGATTTAAAATATTACATGCTTTTGTAAAAGAACTGCTAAGCTAAAAAATGCTTTTCTTGCAAATGAGTCAGCTACCCCACCAAAAAGCTTATCATGATCCTTGGTGTCATTTTACTTTGGTTCTGTCGGGTAAGTCTAGCTGAGTACCTTCTCGTACTCAGGGCTTTGTTCCCACTTGTTGCAGATGGACAGATGTACTATGGTTATTGTATCAACTGTCTCTACCCTGTGATGGGCGAAGCCTAGGACCATGGGCAATGGTCACTCACTACTCCTCGCCTGATGCTTTTGTGGGAGATGATCGCGAGCTGGCACTTTATTTTGGAAAGTCGTGTGTGTGTGCGCTTTGAACTAATGCTTCCGCTACTTTTATTCGAAACTGGTTTGTAATAACTATGTTTAAACTCCGATGTATTTTGTGCCGCGAACTTCTATGTAACTTATGACGGTGACCGTTAAACTTAGTACGATCTTGGCTGTGATGTGAAATGGTTTGAAATCCGTCGAGATTTCACGGACTACCGGGTTATACGGGCTTAAGTTTGTTAAATTGTCCGTCCGTTGGATGATTTTCTTACTTAATCTCGTATAATTGGGCGGTTCTGTTACAGCTGGTATCAGAGCATGGTTTAGCGTAATTACTGTTCATAAGTGTATTTAAAACAAAATTCTGTTTAAAAAGTGTGATTTTCAAACTAAAAGTGTGCCAGTGGTCATATCCTGTATGCCCAGTTAAGGACTCTAGGTGGCTATTTAAGTACTAACTTGGGGTTCTTGCACCATATTTCTTTTTCGTTGCTCATACGGCGTGCTATTGTATGAGTGCCACTTAATTGAGTGGTAATGTATGGATCAGTTACCTCTACGCTTCGGTAAGTGTGAGCTGTGAGAGCATGATCGGATACACCGCCGATATAGGGAGAGTGCTTATATGATACTAGAATAATTACATGTTCTACACATGTTTTTATGAAAGTATCGCATGTGTGGGTGTTCCGTCCGTTGAGGCGATGCCATCATTAGGACGATGTGTTTGGGTAGTTACTACCGTTGTACACGCATCTGGGGATTCGTGTAAAGCGTGTAGGTAGATTTACCGCTTTCATGCATTCATGGGGAATGGGCTGAAATGAATTTTCTGCAGGTACATAACAGCGTTATCGTGTAGACCGAATTAGTTACGTATATGAGAGATCGTTTGTATGCCACCGAATTCACCGTTAGATGTTTTCATTTCCTAAGTTTGTGAGAACGTAAGACTCGTGCATGCATCATATTGTCTGTGCATTCCATTCATGACATGCATTCCTCCCCTTATAAAAGGATTATCCCATTTTGATAAAAGTGACCTCAACTAAAATATGTTCTCACCGGGTAATTAAAACTTGTGCTACAGATGGCCCGCACGAAGCAGACTGCCCGTAAGTCCACTGGCAGAAGAGCACCCCGTCGTCAGCTGGCCCCGCGGGAGCACCGCAACACGGACACTTTTCTAAGCGAGTTTGGCATGCCCACCTTGCTTTGGAGAGTGCTCCATGATGTGGGGTACCCGGAGGGTCAAGAGCCGGTATACTCTTGGAGCGAGAGCCAGTTAGCTGAGGATGGACTTGCTGTTGTGGAAATCACCATCCCTGCTCTTGGTGATGCGCCAGAATGGGATGGTTGGCATCTGGAGTTTGAAGGACGCACTCCAGTCGAGGGTGCAGAGGGCGCAGCCTTTCGCGTCATCCGAGACATCATGAGCAGGTTCCCCAATGAGTTGGCAGCCGCTTTGGCCGGTACTTTTCCGAGAGATGATCCTCGCGATGCCATTTGGGTGCAGCCGCAGGGAAGTGCCCTGGTTAGAGGCCCCAGTGAAGGACAGGCTAGCGACAACCACACCATGAGTGCCATGTATGCAGCCATCAGAGCATACCAAGGTCTGGAGAATACCTATTGGACCTTGACTGGCCTACGTGGGGATGATCGGCTTGAAGCAAGGAAGCAGAAGAAAAAGCAAGCACGTGCCATAGCTAGCTTGCAGGAGCAGTTGGCTGACATGAGCTTGCAGCGAGACCGAGCTCTCGAGAGAGGCGAGAGTTCCATGCAGCAGGTACAGAGGCTGACTCAGGGCAACAGAAATGCAGACCGCATGATGGAACAGCTAGTACAAGAAAGGAATGAAGCCTGGAACGAGAGGGACCTTCTGAGGCAGAGGGTCGAGGATCTAGAAGAGTACAATGCTAACTTGCATGAAGAGTTCCACGCCCTCTACAACGGGATGGGCCCGTATGCTCCTCCGGACGCCGCTCAGATGGACGTCGATGACGACGCTGCTGTTGAAGGTAGCGATGGTGATGCCTCCGACCTCGACGACGGCCCCGAGGAGTAGGATAGTGTCCAGCGTTAGTAGCTAGGCTTTGTCGCGATGGCCTTCTTTTGGTTTCCCTGTATCATGTTGTACCATGTTCGATCTCGAGACAGACGACCTTTTGGATCTGGGTTGTGTATGCGATACCCAAACGCATAAAAGTCCAGTGTATGTATGCTGGCAACGTGGTTGTATGGAACACGATGTTGCATTTGAAGTAACTAAATTGGTGCTGTTGTTTTAATTGGAATGTGATTATTGTGCCTCTGTTTTCTTGTATGACTTGTTCTCTCCAATGAATTCAGTATGGCATGATTGTTCATTCGAATACAATTTCTACAACTTCGCTCAATTATTGCTTGTTGCTGAAATATGCAGATGGCAAACACTCGCCGTGCCACGTATGAAGCCGCTGAGACTGGTGGCAACGGTGCAGGAGCTGGTGGAAGTGGTGCAAACAACGTCAACCACCAGGGACCACAGCCAGAGCCACATTTGCCCCCTCCTCCACCGCTCACTGCAGAGGTGTTCTTCACGTAGTTCCTTGGAAGTCAACGCAATGCCGAACAGTCACAGAGGAATATGGAAGATTTTCTGCGTACCATCGCTGAAAATGTTCAGAGAGGTAATAATCAAGGTGGTGGCCATGGGGTGAACCAGTACAGCAGTTTCAAGGATTTCATGGATACTAGGCCACCTATTTTCAAGGAAGCAGCAGAGCCACTCGATGCCGAAGAATGGATCAACACTATGGAAGATAAGTTCCGTGTGTTGAGGCTGACGGAAGTTCTGAAGACAGAGTATGCTGCACATCAATTACAGGGACCGGCAGGAATGTGGTGGAAGCATCACCGCACCACTTTTCCTCCCAATGCCCAGATTACTTGGAGAGATTTCACTGAAGGTTTTAAGGGAGTTTATATTCCCCCAGGGTTGGTTGAGATGAAGCTTGGAGAGTTCTTAGCCTTGAATCAGGGTACCAAGACTGTGACACAGTATCTGCATGCCTTTAACAACTTGTGCCGCTATGCTCCAGACATGGTTGACACAGATGCAAAAAGGATTGCTAGTTTCAAGAGAGGGTTAAGTCCGAAGATGATGAAACATGTGGGTACCAATACCCGCACCAGATTCAATGACTTTATCAGTGATTGTTTGAAGCAAGAAAAGAACAATAACGCCTACACCGCATCCAAGAATCGCAAGAGAGTGTTTGAGTCAGGACCATCCCAGTCCAGAGTTGTCACTGCAAATCGTTCATCTTATCGTCCGTCCGCACCTGGTGCAAGGTTCAGGCTGCCACAGTAGAAAACTCAGAACTACAAGGGACCACAGAAGCCGTATAAGATGGCCGTGCCACCAACAAGGACCACCGCAGCTATAGAACAGAGCAACTCCAAGGGAGCTTTAGGGTCTGCTGGTACAGTGAAAGGGCCCTGCTACAATTGTGGTCAGCCAGGCCACTTTTCAAAGTTCTGCCCTTATCCGCCTAAAAAGAAGCAACAGACTTACAATGCTCGTGTGCACCACACCACCATTGATGAAGTTCCTGAGGGAGAGCCTGTAACTGCCGGTAAGTTTCTTGTGAACCATCACCCTGCAGTTGTTCTTTTTGATTCTGGATCCTCGCTTTCTTTTATGAGTCAAGCATTTGCACGGAAGCATGAACAACTATGCACAGAATTGGGTTATGGTTATCGCATAAGTTCAGCAGGAGCTGATGTGTTAACCAATAAGATGGTTAGAGGGGCAACCCTTGAGTTAGGTAGTCGGAAGTTCCGAGTGAACCTGGTAGTTATGCCTGGACTAGTTTTGGATGTAATAATAGGAATGAACTGGATGAAAGACTGGGGAGCAGTCATAGATACAAGCAGTCGGATGCTTACCCTTAAGGATCCCCAGGCAGAGGGTACTTTCCGGGTACCATTGCCTAAAAGAACAGACCTTGTGAGTGTGACCTGTGCCATGGAAGTTGTTCCCATCCACCAGATCCCGGTAGTGTGTGAGTTCCCGGATGTGTTTCCAGATGAGTTACCTGGCCTTCCTCCAGATAGAGATGTTGAGTTTGGAATCGAGTTGATCCCCGGGATAGCTCCTATTTCGAGGAGACCCTATCGGATGCCTCCGGATGAGTTAGCTGAGTTGAAGAAACAACTGGAAGAATTATTAAAGAAGGGGTTTATCCGCCCAAGTAAGTCTAAATGGGGATGTCCTGCCTTGTTCGTGAAGAAAAAGAAAGAGGGTACTCTCAGGATGTGTGTAGATTATCGACCTCTTAATGCTGTAACCATCAAGAATAAATATCCCTTGCCTCATATCGACGTTCTGTTTGATCAGTTGGCTAAGGCTAGAGTGTTCTCCAAGATAGACCTAAGATCAGGGTATCATCAGATAAAGATTAGACCACAAGATGTTCCGAAAACCGCCTTTTCTACCAGATATGGGTTGTACGAGTATCTTGTTATGTCGTTTGGCCTAACAAATGCTCCTGCATATTTTATGTATCTGATGAATACGGTTTTCATGCCAGAGTTGGACAAGTTTGTAGTTGTCTTCATTGATGACATTCTAGTATACTCTGAGAATGAGAAAGATCATGAAGAGCATCTGAGAATTGTCCTGACCAGGCTGAGAGATCATAAGTTATATGCTAAGTTCAGCAAATGTGAATTTTGGTTGAAGAAAGTTCCCTTCCTCGGTCATATTCTATCTGAGAATGGAGTTTCTGTAGATCCGAGTAAAGTACAAGAGGTTATGGATTGGAAGGCTCCAACCACAGTGTCAGAAGTCAGGAGTTTCCTAGGGTTAGCTGGTTACTATCGCCGCTTTATCCCAGACTTCTCGAAGATTGCCAAGCCAATGACAAGTCTGTTACAGAAAGATCACAAGTTTGTGTGGACAGAGGAGTGTGAGACAGCTTTCCATACCTTGCGGAAACTGTTGACCACTGCTCTAGTTCTTGCACAGCCCGACATCAAGAAACCTTTTGATGTGTTCTGTGATGCATCAAAAATAGGATTAGGATGTGTTCTGATGCAAGAAGGAAGAGTCATTGCTTATGCCTGCCGGCAGTTGAGAAAACATGAAATCAATTATCCTACACATGATCTTGAGCTTGCCGCTGTAGTGCATGCCTTGAAGATTTGGAGACACTATTTACTTGGTAATGTGTGCAACATTTTCACCGACCATAAGAGTCTCAAGTACATTTTCACCCAACCAGAATTGAACATGAGACAGCGAAGATGGTCAGAACTAATCAAAGACTACAACTTAAATGTACAGTATCACCCTGGGAAAGCCAATGTGGTAGCTGATGCTTTGAGTAGAAAGTCACATTGTCTGAATATGCAACCCTTGCTTGAAGATGGTTTTGATCTAATGCACCCTGCCGTGTTACATAGTATTCAGGTCAGTTGTTCCTTAGAGAGTAAGATAATAGAAGGTCAGAAAGCAGACAAAGGGATATTCCACATCAAAAAGAAAATAAAAGAAGAACCCTCGAAACACTTCAGGGTGGATGAGCAAGATGTGTTGTGGTTCGACAACCGTCTTGTTGTTCCAAAGGATAGAGAGCTTAAGAATAAAATTTTGGATGAAGCTCATCTCTCTAAGTTGTCCATTCATCCTGGCAGCAGTAAAATGTATCAAGAGCTAAGACCTCGTTATTGGTGGACCAAGATGAAGAAGGAAATTGCAGCGTATGTAGCCATATGTGACACATGTTGTAGAGTGAAAGCAATTCACATGAAACCTGCCGGAATGCTACAACCTTTGTCAGTACCAAGTTGGAAGTGGGATGATATAAGTATGGATTTTATCACGGGTCTACCCACTACTCAAAAAGGTCACGATTCTATTTGGGTAATTGTGGATCGTCTTACTAAGACAGCCCACTTTTTGCCTGTCAAAACGGAATATAGACCACCTCAATATGCCGAGAAGTATATTGCGGAGATTGTGAGATTGCATGGTATACCAAAGACTATAGTGTCTGACAGAGGGTCACAGTTCACTGCTCACTTTTGGGAGCATTTGCACAAAGGTTTGGGGACTAGTCTGATTCGTAGCACTGCCTATCATCCTCAAACAGATGGTCAGACTGAAAGAGTTAATGCTGTTCTAGAGGATATGTTAAGAGCTTGTGTGTTGTCTTCCAGATGTTCATGGGAGTCATGGTTACCGTTAGCAGAGTTCGCATACAATAACAGCTATCAAGAAAGTATCAAGATGGCACCTTTTGAGGCTCTGTATGGCCGAAAGTGTAGAACACCTTTAAACTGGATTGAGCTAGGAGAAAGAAGGTATTATGGTATTGACTTCGTAGAGGAAGCCGAAAAGAAAGTTCATATCATCCAGCAGAATATGAGAGCGGCTCAGTCACGTCAGAAAAGTTATGCGGATAAGAGAAGGAGACCGCTTGTGTTCGAAGTTGGTGACTATGTTTATCTAAAAGTCACGCCAATGAAAAATAAACGGTTTGGCGTACGCAGAAAGCTTGCCGCCAGATTTGTAGGACCTTACAAAATCTTGGAAAGGAAGGGTCCCGTGGCTTACAAATTGGAATTACCAGAGTCAATGGGTGCTATATTCCCAGTTTTTCATGTATCGCATCTCAAGAAGTGTTTGCGCGTTCCAGAGGAAAGGATTGAACCTCGAGGCATAAAACTCAAGTCAGATCTGGTGTATCATGAGCAGCCAGTTCAAGTCTTGGATTCCAAGGAGAGGGCTACTCGAAACAGTGTGGTGAAAACATATAAGATACAATGGAGTCATCATGATGAAGGGGATGCTTCTTGGGAAACGGGTGAATACTTACAAAAGGCATACGGAGATTTTTATAATAAATGGTTCGTAACCCAAATCTCGGGACGAGATTTTTATAAGGGGGGAGGGCTGTAAGACTCCGGTGTTACGCAATGCATTTTTGCATGGCAATCATATTGCATAGCATTCATATCATTATAATCATGTGTGATAATGGTATAATTTGATTAAAATAAAAGCTTGAAAATGATATATTTGATGAACTATATTAATATTATAATCACATTACACCAAAAGCCTTGCAACTATAATTCTTACATCACTTGGAACCCTAGTTCAATTTTTGGAGCAACTAGATGACTCAAATTTTGTCAAAACTTGTTCAAAAAGATTCATGAAAAATATTCAAAAATATCCCCTATTTTAGCTTTTATTCTGCCATTCAAAATCTATTAAGAATTTTCAGTTGGCCCCTTAATCAAAGTTGTAGAGAATTTAATTTTGAGCAACTTTTATTTTTGGGTCAATTCCAGAAAATGTCTTCCTCTTGTTCAAAATGTAGTTTGAAGTTTGAAATTCATTTGATTTGAATTTGGGAAATTGGAAAAACGAATTTCGCCTTAGCAGGCCGCAGCCTCACTTCTCGGCCCGCTCGTGAGGCAGCCCGGCCCAGTCGCCCACGCGCTCGCCCGGGCGTCGTGGCCGCTCGCCAGCGCACGCCGCGACACGCGCGCGCCCGCGCAGACGCCGCGCGCCCCGTGGCCGGCATGCGCCGCTCGCCGTCGCCATCTGGCCGCCGGTGGCCCCCGCCAGCGCGCGCCCCGCTCTTCTAAGCCGCCCGCACTCCGCACCCACTCTCCCATTCCAAGCTTCCTCGCCCCGGCCCTCCTCCGCTCTCTGCCATGCGAGCGTCGCCCGCGCGAACACCGCCACCGCCGCACCCGCCGGCCGAATTGGCCGCCGGTGAGCCGCCATTGCTCGCCTCCTCGCGCACCCGACTTCGCCCCTTTCTCCGACATCCCGTGCGCACCTTGTCGCCACCTTCCGAGCCCAGCAGGTGGGGATCCCGTGAGCCCAGCAGGTGGGGATCCCGTGCTTTCGCCGTCGGCGGCCATGGCGCCACCGCGCGCGGCCTCCGCCGAGGCGGCTCCCCGCTACCCCTCTCGTCTCCCTAGCACCGAAAACGGGTTCACCTTCTCATCGCGGTTCTCGTGCGCTCCTTGCTCTGCCCGCTCGCGACCGGAGACGGCCGCTGGCCGGTGGCAGTCGCCGCGCTGCCGCGGCCAGGGTCGCCGGCGTGGCGTGACCGCGGTCGCGCCCGACCGCGCGAGGCCAGGCCGGCCTTGGGCCGTAGCCCGAGCCGGGCCGGCTCGCCCTTCTCTCCCCGCGCGCGTGAGCAGGCCGTGAACAGCCGTGGGCCGATTGTTTTTCCCGGGCCGGCCCAGCGCCAGTTAAAGAAATCCATTTTTCATTTTCTTTTATTATTCTTGATAAAAATGCTTTGGAAAATATTTTAGCAGTCATTTTAGCTCCAAAAATTGTGAAATAAATTTCTCTAGATTCAAGGGAACCAGATCTATGATATAAAATTATTGCATGTCAAAATTGAGATACTTTTCTGTAGAGTTTTTAATTAACTAGTGAAATGGTTGTTTTCTTGTTAATTGCTTAATAAATTCTAGAAAAATCAGAAAAATGTGATTTCAAGTTTATTAATCCTTTTGTGCCATGTACTTGCTAGGGTAATTTTATATTATGATTGTTCTGTAGAAAAATGTATAGGTGTAGTTCAAATGCTTCCTATCACTAATATTTGTTATTTTTGTTATTTAAATAAACTTGAATAGAACATGCAAGTGATAATTTTTCTATAATGTTTGTTTAGTGTGTAGAAGATAGGAAAATTTCTAAATCTATTGTTTGATACTTTTCATAATGTAAAGTATTTTAAATATTCATTTTAGGCCTTAGTTTGTTATTTTTGTATAGTCAGTTCTAGTTATCCAAATGCAGTAAAAATCTTGTGTCAGGCTATTTTTTATATTAGTAATCCACTGTAATTTTCTAAGATTTTTCTGAGCTACTAAAATGTGTGTTGCTGTTCAATCATAGGGCTAATTAGGGTTTCCATTCATTCTTTAATGCAAAAATAGTTAGTAAAGTATACTTTGGTGTATCTTTGAAGCATCTTGAGTGTTCAAGTACTCCTGCATGGTAGAGAATAGTGGTGGTAGTTTTTGAGTACATGTTCTTGGATGACGTAGACTACCTTGTAGAAGAGTCATAAGTTCCACGTAATCCAATCACGTAACATGCTCATTACATCGCATGCATTCATCCTCATCATCATCTCATGTCACCTATGCAATGCACCCATGCATGAGGCACTCATACTTCTGCATCATACAGGATCGCAGGAAGTGGCCCCAGCAATAGTTCCCGAGGACGCAGAGGAGCAGCCCGAGGTGCCGGAGCCGGAGCCAGCAGAAGCAGAAGAGGAGGCCGGTGAAGAGCTTCCGGAGTGCCCCGATCACCGTCCCAGCTCCTTTGAGCGAGGCAAGCCCCGGAGCATTTCTCCCCCGGTTTGCAATTAATTATTTATTAAATTCACTTAATTTGATGCATTACGTTTAGGAGTTGTTTGCAAACGTTACTGCATTCTACCTTGTTTCACCTTGTTTTACCTGATCCTTGTTACCCTGGTGTCTGCGGTCAATAATTGCTTAGCTTGCTTAGACCGGTAGAAGTCGGGTGATTGCCTGTCATCCGCGAGCTATAGGGGATTACCTGGATTTATGAGAAATATGTCATGTGAGAATAACTAAGTGTCGAAATGAATCTGAGACCGGGCGGAAGCTTGCAGGGTTCTGGACTGTAGTGTCTTCCGTCTGTGTCGGTTAAGGACCATCCGATGTCGGGCCTCGGGTCATGTTGAACGCATGCCTCACATTTAGCTGGCCGAATAAAGTACCTTTCGACCGCGAAGCTGGGAGATTATTCGGGCCGAGTGGATTGCCCGCAACGCACGGTACTGGAGCAGTAGTGGCAGGAAACGGGGGCGCGATGATAAGGCCAAAGAGCAGTCGGGCGGCCCCCGGGTACATGTGGTTCCTGGCAAGCTCGCGACTTTACCTGAATGGTTGACTCGGTGACCAATACCTCACTTTAGCGGGTGAGTGAGGTTTGTGTGAGGAATAAATTACCAGCTGGTCAATAATCGATTCGAATCGCCATCGTTCACTGGATAGTGAACACTTGACTTGAGTTACTTCATCGTAGTAACATTGATGAAACACTTGGATAGTTATGTGGAAAATGACATGGTAATTATTGTTAATGATCAATGGTAACCCTTGCTTGTGAATTATATGGTTACTTTAGCATTAATGCAAACATAGTGGACAGGGTGATAAAGATTTAAAATATTACATGCTTTTGTAAAAGAACTGCTAAGCTAAAAAATGCTTTTCTTGCAAATGAGTCAGCTACCCCACCAAAAAGCTTATCATGATCCTTGGTGTCATTTTACTTTGGTTCTGTCGGGTAAGTCTAGCTGAGTACCTTCTCGTACTCAGGGCTTTGTTCCCACTTGTTGCAGATGGACAGATGTACTATGGTTATTGTATCAACTGTCTCTACCCTGCGATGGGCGAAGCCTAGGACCATGGGCAATGGTCACTCACTACTCCTCGCCTGATGCTTTTGTGGGAGATGATCGCGAGCTGGCACTTTATTTTGGAAAGTCGTGTGTGTGTGTGCGCTTTGTACTAATGCTTCCGCTACTTTTATTCGAAACTGGATTGTAATAACTATGTTTAAACTCCGATGTATTTTGTGCCGCGAACTTTTATGTAACTTATGACGGTGACCGTTAAACTTAGTACGATCTTGGCTGTGATGTGAAATGGTTTGAAATCCGTCGAGATTTCACGGACTACCGGGTTATACGGGCTTAAGTTTGTTAAATTGTCCGTCCGTTGGATGATTTTCTTACTTAATCTCGTATAATTGGGCGGTTCTGTTACAGATATCCGTCAGCTATGGGCTTCAGTTACGAGAGAGCAGGCCCCAGTGCCAGGACAGCGCGAGCGACCTAAGGTACCAGAGACAGCAGCTGAGCAGGACGCCACCGTTGAGGGGCTTGCTGAGGCAGAGCTTGCAGATCTTGATGCTCAGCCTGCTGATCTAGCTGAGGATGAGGCCTCTGACAGCACTGACGAGGACTATCAGCCCATCCCCAGGTATCGGTCTCCTCGGCCTCACAACCACGAGACCGGTGGCTCTGGTTCAGCCTCCCGCTCAGATCCAGCCATGGTGGCTATCCTTGAGAGGCTGACCCAGGTACAGGAGCGACAGGAGCTGCAGATACAGAGACAGGCTCAGGACACAGCTGCAGCGTTTGCACAGATACAGGCTCGACAGGACGAGTTCCAGAGACAGCAGCTTGAGATCCAGCGCCAGCAAGTCGAGATGCAGCGTCAGCAGTATGAGATGCAGCGACAGAGTGCAGCTAGCCAACAGCAGTATTTGGATCTTCTGCGCCACCTAGTCACTGTTGAGGTTCCTCCACCTGCTTCTGTCTTGACTCCAGCTTTACAGTCCAGTGGTCCATCGAGTCAGGGATAGCCGAGTTTTCAGTTCACCTCTCCACAGCAGCAGGTCCCCCAGTCGTTCCAGTCCCCGAGCTACACGCCTATTCAGACGGGGTTCACTCCTTCAGACCAGCCTCGCCCTCATCTACTGATAGGCACACCTTTCAGTGATTTCAGTGCCACATACAGCGAGTTGACTGGTCAGTCGATGCCCTCGCACACTACCTTTGCTACTTCTTTAGGGTTGTCAGCTTCAGAGGCAGCTGTTCCTCCTGTGACAGGAAAGGCACTACAGAGACAGTTCCTTCGTCAGTTGCCTCGACCGATCCCCCAGCTATTGGCTCACTACATGCTCAGGTCACAGAGACTGCTCCACTTGTTGCTACTACGTCAGTACCTGTTCCTGCTGCTCAGACCCAGACCGCTTCACAGCCACGTGCTTCTTTAGAGGGTCAGCCAGATAGCTCCGATTCCGAGGGAGACACTCTGCACTTCGTGATTACTCCGCGCACCTCGGCACCCGACACGTCTCCGTCTGTTCCCCCGTCAGATCCTTAGACTAGTTTTTGGCGGTTGATGCCAAAGGGGGAGAGAGAGTAGTTTCAGGGGGAGTTTTGATAGAGTTTTTTCGTTTTCTTTTGTGTGCTACATTCATGCATCATGTTTACTTTACAGTCATTGCATTCGTGTGACATGTGGTCGTGTGAGATACTTTGAGTCTAATGGTTTATCTAGTCACTGTGTTAATTCATGTCACTTGTTTGATTATAGCTCTAAGGTTGTGCTTTCGTGCCTTACTCCGATTTCTTATGAGCTATATCTTTATGTGTACTAACGCTTTATGTCTTATCTTATGAGTACACACTTTTGGCTTGGGGCACATAAGCAATTCCTAACCCTTTGTGCTTATTGCTTTTTGCTTATGTGAACCAAGCATGCTCGAAAACCTCAACTCCTATCTTTTGAATCTTAGTGTTGTCATCAATCACCAAAAAGGGAGAGATTGAAAGCATCTAGGCCCCGAGAGTTGGTTTCGGCAATTGATGACAACGCTTTATTACCATGACTAACGTGTGTTTTGCAGAAACTTTGGTAAGTTAGGTCATGGAGGTAATAACTGCTTTGGGCACCATGGTTTTTCATGCCCCTTGATGGAAATCATTTCGGTTTTCAAAGGAGTGACGTCAAGATTAAGGACGGTTAGTTCCGGATGTCGAGGTGTTGAGATACATTCGGAATAGTCGTTAGGATCTTCGTTTTCTCTTTTGGCCGTACTATAAAGGGGAGCATGAGCAGGTAGCTTGACCTAGGTGAGTCCTATGTTTAGGTGTGGTGCACACTTGTTAAACTTAGCACTAGGCAGCTCTAGGATAGCTCAAAGTTCAGTTGGAAGCAACTTGGTTCAAGTTGCGTCGCGTTTCGGAGAGTTTTAGAGGGCTTTTCCCTTGACCGGACGCGTTTCTCAGCTTGACCGGACGCGTCCGGTCAGTTCGAAACCGCGACTGCATTTCGGCGTTGACGACCGGACGCGGCCCTTGCGAGGATCGAACGCGGTGGTCAGGGCCGACACGTGTCACTTAAGGGAAAACATCCGATCGGACGCGACCTAGGTGTGATCGGCGCGTCCGGTCACGTTCCAGTAAGGTCCTACGACGACTGGACGCGTCCGGTCATCATCGATCGGACGCGGTCGCGCGTCCGGTCTCGTTACAGTAAGCTCCTTGCACGATCGGACGCGTCCGGTCACCCCTGACCGACGCGTCCGGTCACTCAGCCGAGATTTCAGAATTTCGACCGTTACGGCGACCGGCGCGTCCGGTCACTTCGACCGGCGTGTCCGGTCACCCCGTATTTTTGCTGAGTTGGCAGGTAACGGTTTGTTTCGATTGTGGGGTGTATAAATACATCCCCACCACCTCTTTTAGAGGTCTCTTGCTCATTTGATCAGCTGAGAAACACCTTTGGAGTGCAAGGGAGTACAAGAGCTCTAGTGAGGATTCTGTTTTGAGAATCAAAGCTTGAGAGTTCCTCACTAGCCATTAGAGAGTAGCAAGTGTGCATCCACCTTCTCATTAGGCTCGCTGTGGTCAAGTGAGAGTTCTAGCTTGTTACTCTTGGTGATCGCCATCACCTAGACGGCTTGGTGGTGATTGGGAGTTTGGTGATCATCCGGTGGAGCTTGTGGATGACCAAACTCGTCTTGTGAGCGGTTTTGGGCGATTCACCACGACGGAGTGTCGAAGAATCAGCCCGTAGAGAGCACTTGATCCTTGCGCAGATCAAGGGGGAGCTATACCCTTGCGCGGGTGCTCCAACGAGGACTAGTGGAGAGTGGCGACTCTCCGATACCTCGGAAAAACATCGCCGTGTTCCTTGCCCTTACTTTCAAGCATTTACATTCTCGTATTTACATTTATTGCTTGATTTACTTTCCTAAAATTGCCATGCTAGACTAGGATTGGAAACTAGGGTGCAAAACTTTTACCGGTAGAATCTCTAGGAACACAAGTAGGCACTAGGGGTGAATTCCGACTTGTAGGATTTAATTCTTGCAATTAATTTTTAGAAAAGCCCAATTCACCCCCCTTTTGGGCATCTTGATCCTTTCAGGTGCAAATAGTGACTACTACTCCTACTTCCCTGAAGATTACTAGACTTGCACTCAACCAGTCAATGTGCCTGTGTTTGGAGCTACCACGAGAGATTTATATTTTTACTTCCGCTATATTTGTGTAAAGACTATATGTTAATAATCATGATGTAATAACATTTGTGATGATACTTCCATTATAATTTGTTAACTTATGTGTGATTGATCTCTGGACACACATAAGAGTATGCATTCCATTTGGTCTTTAAATGGGTGTGACAGCTGCTGACTGCCCGCGTTGGGGCTGGCCTCAGCAAATGCAGGTGGATTCACAGGCCAGTTGTGGAATAAAAAAATCTTAGCTGCCTCGATCTACGTGGCTCAGTGCATTTTAGTGAGGCTAAGGCCCTGTTTGGTTTGCACATGTTAAAGTTTAACTCCTATCACATTAATATTGCGGCAAATGCATGGAGTACTAAATGTAGACTAATTGCATGCATGTCGGCACAGATTAGGAGTAATTTACGAGACGAATATATTAAGCCTAATTAGTCCAAGATTGGAAACTTTTTATCAAATAAGACGAAAATGCTACAGTGTTTGTTAAACTTTAACACCCCAAACCAAACAGCCCTAATACTCACCACCGCCTACTTGGGCGTGCCCTCAGACTACCCGCAGTGGGTACTGTAAAGCGATATTCTAAAGCTTTAGAGTATGAATATAGAGTGAAAACTGCTGCACTGGGTACTCTAAAACGATACTCTATCTTTTCTCTTACTCTATATTTAGAGTGGTACAGTGTTTACTCTATAGTGGGTAGTAGCGGGCCCCACTAGCTAAACAAAGGAAAAAATGCTATAACTCACAAACTAAAAATCCAAATTAAATTTCGATTGCACCATTAAATTCGTCTCAATAAATCCTTCAAAACTAGATCACATGGATATATTTAGATAAAGTGACAAGTAGGTTCCACGGTGGATAGAGTGGATAGAGGATGATATAGAGGATGGATGGGTGCGAGAGAATTGAGTATAGAGGAGAGAATCTTGCTGACTAGGACATATAGAGGATGAATATAGAGATCTATGAGTGCGGATAGCCTCAGGGAAGCAGCAGATGCAGCAAGTGTAGGTGAGCAGGTACTAGAAAGCAGTACCACCACGTTCCTCCTCAAAGCGATGAATGAACAACGATTAAAGGAGGAAGGAGCTACAGCCTACAGCGGTGGTGTGGCGTGTGCGGACTCGCTAGGAGCGGGGCGGAGTGGAGTGGCGCTGGTGTTCGTGTCAGTTTGTGGCGAGTTGCATTTGTATTGTACGTTTTCTCCCTAACAAACGCTGGATGGATGGACAACTTCACTCCCACGGACTGCTATTACCTACAAAACGCATGTGCTTTTGGTGGTGGTGGTGGGGTTGGTGCAATGCAGTGCAGCTGCTGTTTCTATTGCCTTTGGACCTTGGGATTCGATGGAGTTGTCTGCTATCCAATTGAAGCCCCAATGGGTCCCGTTCCGCTGTGCTGATAAGCTAGCTGAAAAACACTGTTGGCTGATTTATTGTGAGAGAAAAATACTATTTTGGCTGAAAAATACGGATTATAAGCCGGATAAACAGGACCAATCTGTGAGTGAATGCGCTGACCCTTTCAAAGAAAAATATATATGCGCTGAGCTAAAATCTTGGGTTCATAAATTAGAGGATGAGTTGGCTGTTTCTGTAACGTTTGAGAATTATGGAGAGTATTTAAAACAGAGTGATGTTAGTGTTGTTAACCATGTACATGAAGTATGGGGGTGCGTTATTTAAGAAGGTAAAACTCGTCTCGCTTGCAGCCTGTTATGCAATCTGAAAGGAGCCCTGGAGCGGCTGTCCAACCTGTCGGTGAACCAGCCTTCGAACTCCTAGGCCTTCATGGGCCGTATGAGCGTTTTCAACTCCGTATCCCTCTTAGCTATAGCGGTTCGTGGCCTATCGGGGCGGACGAACTACCATCCGGCATGTCCTTCGAGGAAGCGGCTGGGGATGGTGTGTACATGATTCTCGGAGGGGCGTGACGATGGGACGCAGCAGGCATGTGGATCTAGGTGGGTGGTTCGCCTTCTCGTTCCGCCCGCCCCCTATAAATAGAGAGCCTTGCCTCCCGTTCTTAGTACGCTCAATCGTGATCTCGTCGCATCCGCTCCCCTACCTGAAATGATCCTGCATTCCGCAGGGAATGCCACAGATTCGACGTGTAATAGATGAACGTCGAATAAAACTAGACAAATATCAGCCAATAAAGGCACTTGAACTAGACATCAATATTTTTCTACAGAACATGATTGACATATATTTTTCATGCAAAGCACATCACCAAAGAAGACTAACAAAACTAGAACCATATTTTTCTGATAAATATTCTATTTACTATGCATTTTCTAAGAAAACAACAATTACAAGAATTAAATGAAACCCTATAGAAAAGTATCACAAATTTGACATGCAATATTTTTATGTAGTAGATCTACTAATAAGAAACACAACAAGACTTGTTTCATCCAGTCACCCAGCGCAGGGGAGACGCTCAGCCGCGGCGGATCTCGTCGCCAGTGAGGTTGCTGGCGACGTGGTCACCACCGGTCGCTTCCTCTCGGCAGCGCGAACCCAACAGGCAAGAAAACAGTGCCAGAGGGCCAACGGTGAGCGCTCGCCGCCGTGCATGGTGGAGCGGCAGCGCGGGTCATCGCCGGTGAAGCACTCTCGACCAAGGCGTGGTGCATGGTGGTGCTCTAGAGCTTCAGCGCGACGAGGTGAAGCTGGTGCGCGTGAAATGAGGCCAGAGATTGAGCGAAGGGGCTGGACCCGCAAAGCAGTGCGCTCTAGTGAGCTGCGCCCAACTACGGTGAGGCATCCCCGACGATGGGGGCCTTAACATTGCTTACCAAGGGAATCACCGGACGCGGGGAGGCGTAGCGATTCTCCGGGCAAGTCGTAGGCGTCGGCGGTGAGCTCTAGCGGCGGCTATGGCCTACTCCGGCGAGGTGGGGCGACGGGAGATGGCGGAGCTGGCTGTGCTGCTGCTGCTGCTCGCGTGAGGGATAAAGGGGAAGAAGTGGCGCTTGGGTGCGGTGCTAGGGTTCCCCTGGTCAGGTTTTGTGACCAGAGCCAGTCGGAACTCCGGCTCATCGCCGGCGTACGGCTGCCACGTGGCGGCCGGGCAGGCGCACAGGGCGAGCGTGCCGCACGTGTGGGGAGGGAGGCTGGGTACGTGTGGGCCTGTGGCGGCAAATCGGTGTGGGCCAGGAAATGGCACGCGAGGCCCAATAGAAATGGAAAACATTTTCTTTTTATTTTTCAAACAAACAACCCCCATTTTTCTCCATTTTGAGCAATTAAAAAGCATTTTCACAAATTGGTCCAAAAACAAAAGTTGTTTAGAATTTTAAGCTCTACAACTTTGCTTTAGGGTAAAATTTGAAATTCCAAATAGATTTTGAATTAGAGATTCAAAGTTCATTTTAATTCAAAAACTCATCTTTCTAACTTATTTTTAAAAGCAAATTTTGAGAAACTTTTGAATACAAAACTTGCTCCAAATTTTATGCTAAACATTTCTAAATTATTGCATTACTAAACAAACATGTTTATTGACCTAATCAAGCACACATATGGCCTAGTTTTGTTTAAACAAACAAATTGGAACATTTATGTTTCGCAGTCATGTTTCACATATTTCAATTCAATGTTACACTTATAACACATGTGATTATGAATGCAAGATGATGCTTATGCTTATGATTTGCAATGCTTAATGCATGCTTAACACCAAGGGTGTTACACGAATGTTGGACTTTGATGATCTTGCGCTCCAAGATCGATATTGTGCATGTTGGATCCATGTTCCTTCTATTGTTAAGACCATAGGAATTGCCTTTGAAAGCATCTAGGCCCTGAGGTTTGGTTTCGGCAATTGATGACAACGCTTTATTACCATGACTAACGTGTGTTTTGCAGAAACTTTAATAAGTTAGGTCATGGAGGTTATAACTGCTTTGGGCACCATGGTATTCATGCCCCTTGATGGAAATCGTTTCGATTTTTAGAAGAGTGACGTCAAGATTAAGGACGGTTAGTTCCGGATGTCGAGGTGTTGAGATACATTTGGATTAGTCGTTAGGATCTTCGTTTTTCTCTTTTGGCCGTACTATAAAGGGGGGCATGAGCGCGTAGCTTGACCTAGGTGAGTTCTATGTTTAGGTGTGGTGCACACTTGTTAAACTTAGCGTTAGGCAGCTCTAGAACAGCTCAAAGTTCAGTTGGAAGCAACTTGGCTCAAGTTGCAACGCGTTTTGGATAGTTTAGGGTGATTTTCCCTTGACCGGACACGGTCTTCGGCATGACCGGACGCGTCCGGTCAGTTCAATTCCGCGACTAGGGTTTGGCGCTGACGACCGGACGCGGTCCTTGCGAGGACCGGATGCGGTGGTCAGAAGCCGACACGTGTCACTTGAGGGAAACACCCGATCGGACGCGACCTAGGTGTGATCGGCGCGTCCGGTCACGTTCCAGTAAGGTCCAGCGACGACCGGACGCGTCCGGTCATCACCGATCGGACGCGGTCGCGCGTCCGGTGCGGTTACAGTAAGCTCCCTGCATGATCGGACGCGTCCAGTCACCCCTGACCGGCGCGTCCGGTCACTCAGCCCGTTTTCAGTTTTTCGACCGTTATGGGGGACCGGTGCGTCCGGTCACTTCGACCGGTGCGTCCGGTCACCCCGTGTTTTGCTGAGTTGGTAGGTAACGGTTCGTTTCGACTGTGGGGTGTATAAATACATCCCCACCACCTCTTTTATAGGTCTCTTGCTCATTTGATCAGCTGAGAAACACCTTTAGAGTGCAGGGGAGTGCAAGAGCTCTAGTGAGGATTGTGATTTAAGAATCAAAGCTTGAGAGTTCCTCACTAGCAATTAGAGAGTAGCAAGTGTGCATCCACTTTCTCATTTGGGCTCGTTGTGGTCAAGTGAGAGTTCTAGCTTGTTACTCTTGGTGATCGCCATCACCTAGATGGCTTGGTGGTGATTGGGAGTTTGGTGATCATCCGGCGGAGCTTGTGGATGACCCAACTCATCTTGTGAGCGGTTTTGGGTGATTCACCGTGATGGAGTGTCGAAGAATCAACCCGTAGAGAGCACTTGATCCTTGCGCGGATCAAGGGGGAGCTACACCCTTGCGCGGGTGCTCCAACGAGGACTAGTAGGGAGTGGTGACTCTCCGATACCTCGAAAAAAACATCCGTGTTCCTTGCCCTTACTTTCAAGCATTTACATTCTCGTATTTACATTCATTGCTTGATTTACTTTCCTAGAATTGCCATGCTAGACTAGGATTGGAAACTAGGGTGCAAAACTTTTACCGGTAGAATCTCTAGGAACACAAGTAGGCACTAGGGGTGAATTCCGGCTTATAGGATTTAATTCTTGCAATTAATTTTTAGAAAAGCCCAATTCACCCCCCTCTTGGGCATCTTGATCCTTTCAATTGGTATCGGAGCCGAGTTGCTCCTAATTTAGGCTTTACCGCCTAGAGCAAGATGTCTAACGGGGAAGGACCACCTCCCACCTTTGAGGGGGATGATTTTCCATATTGGAAAATCCATATGGAGGCGTATCTCGAAGCCATAGATGTTGGGTGTCTTAGAGCCGCAACCCAAGGGCTTCCCGCTATCAAGGATCCCGCAAACCCCATTGGTGACGAGGAGAAGTACGACCGGTGGAATGCAAAGGACAAAAATGCACTCTACCGGGGCTTAGGCAAAGATATCTTCAATCGTGTGCGTAATGTAAAGAACGCTCATGAATTGTGGGAAAATCTTTGTGCTCTCCATGAGGGAACTAAGAGTGAGCGTGAGGAACGCTATCACCTTGCTTTAAAGAAAATCAATTCTTTTGAGATGCTTCCCAAAGAAAGTGCTAATGATAAGTACACTCGTTTGAATGTTCTTGTAGAGGACCTCAATGCTCTTGGGCTCACTCAAATGAGCCAATCGGATGTTGCAAGGAAGATCTTAAGTGTTCTTCCCGTTGAGAAGTATGGTCACATTGTCACCGTGCCTCACCAAAGTGATCTTTCCACCGCAACACCGACACAAGTATTGGGGAAGATCAATGCTCATGAGATGTACATGCACATCACTCCGGAAGAGGGCTCATCATCTTCCAAGAAGAAAGACTTGGCCTTCAAAGCTAGTCATGACAAGAAGAAGAAGAAGGGCCAAGCCATGATGGTGCAAGAAAGCTCAAGTGAAAGTGATGTTGATGATGAATCACTTGCACTCATGGTGAGAAAGACCACCAAAATGCTAAAGAAGCTCAACAAAAGTGGCATCAAATTCGATGGCAAGAAAAAGAAATTCTTTACAAGTAGCAAGAGAAAGCCAATCTCGGAGATGGATTGCTACAATTATGATGAACTTGGCCACTTAGCTCATCAATGCCCTAGACCACCAAAAGACAAGTACAAGAACAAGAACAACGGCAAGAAAAATGATTCAAGTGATGAAGAAGAAGAGAGGAAAAAAAACAAGCCATACAAGAAGGATGGCAAGAAGAAGGAGTTCTACAAGAAGAAGAAGGGAGGAAAGGCATACATTGTTGGTGATTGGCTCACCGATATTGAATCATCTTGTGAGTCCTCCGAAGATGAAAGCAATGATGAGAAAGAGAAGGTTGCCGCATTCATGATGGGGCCATCATCTTCACCAACATCTTCATCACCACCTTCACCGCCTCCTTCACCATCATCGTCCTCTACTCACCTATGCCTCATGGCCAAGGGTGAACGAAAGGTACAAAATCATGATAGTGATGATGATGATGATAGTGATAGTGATGATGAATATGATGCACCCTCTTATGACGAACTTGTAAAATTGTTGAACAAATATACTAAAGTCATAAGAAGGACAAGAAATGAAAATGATGAACTCCAAAATGAAAATGAATCACTCTCATCTAAGCTTGAAAATGCTCAAAAGACTAGTGGTGAGCTTAGAGATCAAAATGAAGTTATGTCTTCTAATCTCAAGGAGCTCAGAACTTCAAATAAAGAGCTTAAAGATCAACATGATAAGCTTGAGAAGAAGCATGATGAGCTCATCACTAGACATAACTCTCTAAAAGAAAAATACACCACATTGAAAATTGACTATGATAGTCTTGTGGTTGCTAATGAACTTGCTCTTGAGACATATGATGCTACTAACAATGTTGTTAAGTGTGATATAGCTACATCATGTGATGACTTGATTATTGAAAGCATTGAGCAAGGTTCTAGTAGCAAAGGCAAGAGTGTGGTTGAGTCAAGCAACTATGATGATTATGCCAAGATCAAGTGTGAGAATGAGAAGCTTGCAAATGAGAACAAGAAGCTAAAAGGTTGGATGGCTCTTGAGAAGCAAACAACAAATGAGTCACTTATTGAAGAAAATAAAAAGCTCAAGCAAGAAAAAGAGCATCTCAAGACCGGCTTAAGCAAGTTCACAAGAGGTCAATATTTGCAAAGTGAGCTCCTCATGAACACCGTAATGAAGATGGATAGAAGTGGTATTGGGTACTTGGCAAATCAAGAGAAGAAGGCAAAAGCTCAACAACAACAAAGCAAGTCAAAGCCCAAGCCAAAGAGATGTGTTGAGTGTGGTCAAGAAGGTCACTTTGCTCATGAATGCAAAACTCCACCACCACAACCCTTGCCCAAGCATGCTAGACCCTTTGCCTTTAATGCTCATTACATGCTAAGAAAAGATTCTAATGGAAAGATGAAAGTCATGTTTTTGGGTCCCCCAAACAAGAATAGGCCAAAGAAAATATGGGTTTCCAAGTCACTAGTTGAGAAAGTCAAGGGCCCCTCTCAAGTTTGGGTCCCTAAACAAAAAGCTTGATCTCTTGTGTGTAGGTGAACTACAAGACCGGTGGATCTCATTGGGTTATTGACAGTGGTTGCACTCAACATATGACCGGTGATCCTCGTATGTTCACCTCCATTGAAGAGAATGGGATATGTCAAGAGAAGATCACATTTGGGGATAATTCAAAGAGCAAAGTCAAGGGTATAGGCAAGATTGCAATAGCAAATGATCACTCACTCTCAAATGTGCTCTATGTTGCTTCATTGAGTTTCAACTTATTATCCGTTGGGCAACTTTGTGACCTTGGCTTCCAATGCTTGTTCACACCAAATGAAGTGGAAGTTTCAAAGATAGATGATAAGCAAGTGATATTCAAAGGCTTTAGATACAACAATCTTTATCTTGTTGACTTCACCTCCGAAGATGCAAATTTGATGACATGTTTGTTCACCAAGACCTCACTTGGTTGGCTTTGGCATAGGAGGCTTGCTCATGTTGGAATGAACACTCTCAACAAGCTATTGAAGAAAGAATTAGTGAGAGGATTGAAGGATGTGAAGTTTGAAAAGGACAAACCTTGTAGTGCATGTCAAGCGGGCAAACAAGTTGCAAACACCCATCCAACCAAAGCTTTCATGTCAACTTCAAAGTGCTAGAACTTCTACACATGGATTTGTTTGGGCCTACAACATACAAGAGCTTGGGTGGTAATCTCTATTGTCTTGTGATAGTGGATGACTACTCAAGGTACACATGGACTTTCTTCCTTCATGACAAATCCGAAGTGGCAAATTGCTTCAAGAAGTTTGCAAAGAGAGCTCAAAATGAATTTGAAGTCAAGATAAAGAAGATTAGAAGTGATAATGGCAAAGAGTTTGACAACACAAACATTGAAGCTTATTGTGATGAAATTGGAATCAAGCATGAAGTCTCTTCAACCTACACTCCTTAACAAAATGGTGTAGTTGAAAGAAAGAACCGGACTTTGATCACCCTTGCAAGAACAATGCTAGATGAGTACAACACTCCAGAAAAATTGTGGACCGAGGCAATCAACACCGCATGCTATGCTTCAAATCGCCTCTTCCTACAAAAGTTTCTTGGCAAGACCCCCTATGAGTTGCTTAATGGGAAGAAGCCGGACGTCTCATTCTTCCGGGTGTTTGGTTGCAAATGCTACATCTACAAGAAGCGTCAACACCTAGGGAAGTTTCAAAGACGTTGTGATATTGGTTTTCTTGTTGGTTACTCATCAAAGTCCAAAGCATATAGAGTATTTAACCATGCCACCGGTTTGGTTGAAGAAACATATGATGTGGAATTTGATGAATCTAACGGCTCCCAAGGAGCAATTGAGAATTGTGATGATGTAGGTGATGAACCCTTGAGGGAGGCCATGAAGAACATGCCCATGGGAGACATCAAGCCAAAAGATGATGATGACGATGTACAAATTGTTGATCCACCATCTTCATCACGTGTGCCTCAAGATGATGACAAGAATGAGAGAGTTGAAAATAAAGACACTTATGTCTCTCATGAACAAGCCGAGGCACAAGCTCAAGATGTTGATGCTCCCCATCCACCTCCTCAAGTGGTTGATAGAAGAAACTCACCTCTACTTCAAGCACATCCACAAGAACTCATCATAGGGAGTCCTACAAAGGGAGTAATGACTCGATCTCAAAAGCTTGTTTCTTTTGTTGATCATCACTCTTTTGTCTCTTGTGTTGAACCTAAGAATGTAGAAGAAGCTCTTCAAGATCCGGATTGGGTGAATGCTATGCATGAAGAATTGAGCAACTTCACCCGCAATCAAGTATGGACACTTGAAGAGCATCCTAAAGGTGCAAGAGTCATTGGAACCAAGTGGGTGTTCCGAAACAAGCAAGATGACCAAGGCATAGTAGTGAGGAACAAGGCAAGACTAGTTGCAAAGGGGTTCTCTCAAGTTGAAGGTCTTGATTTTGGAGAGACCTTTGCACCCGTTGCAAGACTTGAAGCCATTCGTATCCTTCTTGCATATGCATCACATCATGATATGAAACTATATCAAATGGATGTGAAAAGTGCATTTTTAAATGGCTTTATAAATGAACTAGTCTATGTTGATCAACCTCCCGGGTTTGAAGACCCTAGATATCCTAATCATGTTTATAGGTTGTCCAAGGCGCTATATGGGCTCAAGCAAGCCCCTAGAGCATGGTATGAGCGCCTCCGGGACTTCCTTATTGAGAAGGGCTTCACCATTGGGAAGGTCGACACAACACTATTCACCAAGAAGCTTAATGGGGAGATCTTCATTTGTCAAGTGTATGTTGATGATATCATCTTCGGATCAACAAATGAAGATTATTGCAAGGAATTTGGTGAATTGATGTCGAAGGAGTTCGAGATGTCAATGATTGGTGAGCTCACATTCTTCCTTGGGTTTCAAGTCAAGCAAATGAGAGAAGGGATTTTCATCTCTCAAGAAAAGTATACCAAGGATCTTCTCAAAAGATTCAAGATGGAAGAATGCAAACCAATCAAGACCCCAATGCCATCAAATGGACATCTCGACCTAGATGAGGGAGGTAAACTGGTTGATCAAACTCTCTACCGTTCTATGATTGGTAGTTTGTTGTACCTTACCGCATCTAGGCCCGATATCATGTTTAGTGTGTGCATGTGTGCTCGCTTTCAAGCGTGCCCTAAAGAACCTCACTTAAGTGCCGTAAAAAGAATCCTAAGATATCTTAAGCACACCCCAAGCATTGGTCTTTGGTATCCCAAAGGAGCTAGATTCCAACTAGTTGGCTATTCCGATTTGGATTATGCCGGTTGCAAAATTGATAGAAAAAGCACATCCGGAGGGTGCCATTTGCTTGGGAGATCTTTAGTATCTTGGTCATCTAAAAAGCAAAATAGTGTGGCTTTGTCCACCGCCGAGGCGGAATACATTGCCGCGGGGGCTTGTTGTGCACAAATCTTATATATGAAACAAACCCTCCTAGACTATGGAATTGTTCTTGAAAAGGTGCCACTTTTATGTGACAATGAAAGTGCCGTTAAAATTGCTAACAATCCGGTACAACACTCTCGCACCAAGCACATTGATATCCGCCATCACTTTCTAAGAGATCACGTTGCTAAAAATGACATATCACTAGAAGGTGTAAGAAGTGAAAATCAATTAGCGGATATCTTCACTAAACCGTTGGATGAGGCCACCTTTTGTAGGTTAAGAAGTGAACTAAATGTGCTTGATTCAAGCAACTTTAAAAAATGAGCGTGTGTTGTCCCTTGCATTGCATTGTATTATATGCCATGTTTATCTTATCGCAATGCATTTAGGGCTTGGCTAACACGGTTACGATAACCCTCCTTTGGAGGAGTGAAGAAGCCTAACCGTGGATCAAACTTGACAAGCAACCTAGCTTTACTTTCGTGTATTGCATTGCATATGCATGGTTGTTAGCTTATTGTTTCTTTTCGGTTTAGCTTTAAGCAACCTCTGTGTTCGTCGATGGGTAGAGAGAGCTTTTTGACGCTCCTAAAGGTTCAAAAACTCTATTGCATGGCCATACGTTGCTCCTCGGGTGTTTATTGCCTATTTTCTTAAAAATAATACTAGCCTAAGGCAATCTATTTTGAAAAATTTGAGGGTTTGAGTGAGGTCACTCATATCAGGTTCCAATTGGTGTTTATTTGTGTCTCTTTGAATTGGAACTTGATTGGGAGAAGTCGCGTCGAAGTTCGGAACGAAGAAGGGCGAAAAACAGTGACCGGACGCTGGACCGGACGCTGCACCGGACGCAGTGATGCTTCACCACCGCGTCCGGTCCCAGCGACCACCAGCACGTCCGGTCATCCAGAAGACCAACTCCAGATCTAGTGACCGGACGCTGCACCGGACGTGCAGCTGTTGACCACCGCGTCCGGTCCCGGTTACCACCACTGCGTCCGGTCATTCGCGATGATTTCCCGAGTACCCCTTGACCGGACTCTGACCGCGTCCGGTCAGTCCTAACCGGACGCGTCCGGTTGCTCCAGGAGCTTACTGGAGTGTGACCGGACACTGCACCACCGCGTCCGGTCATATCAACCACCGCGTCCGGTCATTGCGTGACGAGCGGATCTAACCCCTTCATAAAACGGTTCGACTTCGGCCGTGTTTTCTTCATCCACCGAGTTTTTCCGCTGCCGCCTGCCCTAATCGCCGAATCCGCCGTTTCACCACCGTTCTCGCCAGAGCCGCCGCGCCTAGCCGTCCTCCTCCACTCCGGCGACTCAGCCGCGCCACCCTGCTCGCCTCCTTGCCCGCGCGCGCCCCAGCCTGCCTTGCCCAGCCACGCCCGCACCTGCCCGCGAGCCACGCCACCACCGCCCGCACGCCTCACGCTGCCGGTGAGCCGCGATTCCGCCACCGTGAGCCACGCCCTAGCTTGCCAAGCACCTCCTCCGGCCGTGGTTTGCCTCGCGCTCGCCCTCGATCGGCTTTTCGTCACGCGTTTGACCTAACCCTAACCTAGGGTTTGCGAAACGCGTTTCGGCCGTTCGTCGTCGAGATTTCGTCGCGCGTCGTCTTTTTCGCGAGGTTGTTTTGCGTCTCCTTGACTTCCTCGCTAGGGTCTGCCGTAACTTATTCTTCATTAATCCTAATTGTCTCGTGTTTCGGCAAATCAGAGCTCGTCCGGCGAATTCGGGGAATCTCGCGATCTAGGTCACCTCATCTCGTCACCGTCTTCTCGTCGATCCGAGGTAGCTATCACGTTTCGATTCACATCTTATCTTACATGCTTGCTATCTCTAGGGTTTCGTACCTTTTAGTTATATATGTTGCTTATAGTAGATCCATCTATTCCGTCTTTTCAGCGAGTTTGTCGGTGTGTCAGGGTGATATCAGTTTGCTGAATCCGAGGCCAAGCCTGCGGATATGGATTGAGGCCAAGCCTCTCGAGTGACAGTTCACCATCTTACAGAGGTTTTCCATCAGTTTGTTAGCATGGTGCGTTGCAAGAATGCCGGTGGTGCTCCTGGTGACGGGGACGACAGTCCTCCTCGTCTGTCTGAGGTTGCGCGTGGAAAGCGCATCAAGATCATGGCCAGAAAGAAGAAGAAGACACTTACAGATGCAGAGATTGCTCAGGCCGTTGCTGATGCCGCAGAGCAGGCAGAGAGGGGTGGCAGGAGCAGTGGCATACGCATAGGCGAGCGTCGCTTTCATCTTGAAGGTCGACAGCTTGGGACAGAGGCCACTGAGGGCACAGAGGACACTGGAGCTACAGATGCTATGTCAGTTGATCCACCTACAGAGGCTCCAGAGGTTCCAGAGGGTACAGAGGAGCAGCTAGCTCAGACTCCACCGCGTCGCCGCTCCACACGCACACGTACTCAGGTGACTCCTAGGCCAGAGGGCCAGCGTCGTGGAGCACGTCCTCCTCCCAGGGCTAGAGGTTCACCCCCGGTCGAGCACTTTGACTTGAGGGGTGCTATAGCACGTCAGGTGCAAGGGTTGAGGTTCGTCGAGGTCAGTCAGTGGTTCCCACCTCAGAGGGATCACAGAGCTTCAAAGGGTTTCTATACTCCACTTCAGGAGGATTTCTACAGAGCTCTTGTTGACAGCGGTATTGCTTTTCGACCACAGAGGGTCTGTCGACTTGAGTCACTTGTTGAGGTAGTGGGAGAGCAGCTTCGTCCGCACCTATCCTTTCTGCCAGGCTTGTCAGATCTTCTTGGACGGATAGGTGCATACTACGGCACATGGGTCAGAGAGTTTTATGCTTCACTGTGGATTGATCCTGCCCATGAGTTTATTCACTTTGCATTCCGAGGCCGTGACCACAGATTGTACAGCACTAGGGTGCGGGAGATTCTCAGACTCCCAGCATCAGACACAAAGATACATCAGCTCTGTTTTGGTCAGACTCCTCCACCCAGACGCCCTCACGGCGGGACAGTGCCACCGACAGACTTGGTTTGACCCTGCTTCCGTGAGCCTTTTGGCGAAGGGTCTCGTTGCACGCCTACCAGTTTGACACCACTAGCCAGAGTTCTGGATGCTATAGTCAGACGCACTCTTCTTCCCAGACTTGGCTACAGAGAGGGACTGACTCGGATGCAGCTATGGGTTGTTCACCACCTCCTCTCACAGACACCGTTTGACATTTGGGATCTCATGCTTAGTGAGATGGAGGACACCATAGCTGAGGGCTTCAAGGGCAATCGTCAGCTGCCCTATGCACACTGGATCTGCTTCATCATTAGATCAGCCATTCAGCTTCCAGCAGAGATCAGAGCTGAGATATCAAATACTACTACTGCTTTTCCTGAGTATGATATCTGTCAGCTTTGGGCTTCAGTCACTAGAGATCAGGCCCCAGTGCCAGGACAGCGCGAGAGACCTGAGGATCCTGAGACAGCAGCTGAGCAGGACGCCACAGTTGAGGAGCTTGCTGAGGCAGAGCTTGCCGATCTTGATGCTCAGCCTGCTGATCTCACTAAGGATGATGCATCTGACAGCACTGATGAGGATTACCAGCCCATCCCCAGGTACCGGTCTCCTCGGCCTCACGACCACGAGGCCGGTGGCTCTGGTTCAGCCTCACGCTCAGACCCAACCATGGTGGCTATACTTGAGAGGCTGACCCAGGCACAGGAGCGACAGGAGCAACAGATACAGCGACAGGCTCAGGACACAGCTGCAACATTTGCACAGATATAGGCTCGTCAGGACGAGTTTCAGCGTCAGCAGCTTGAGATCCAGAGGCAGCAAGTTGAGATGCAGCGACAGCAGTACGAGATGCAGCGACAGAGTGCAGCTAGTCAGCAGCAGTATCTGGACCTTCTGCGCCATCTAGTCACTATTGGGGTTCCACCGCCTGCTTCTGTCCTGACTCCTGCTTTACAGTCCAGTGGTCCATCAAGTCAGGGACAACCGAGCTTCCAGTTCACATCTCCACAGTAGCAGGTTCCCCAGTCGTTCTAGTCCCCGAGCTACACTCCTATTCAGACGGGGTTTACACCTTCAGACCAGCCTCGCCCTCACCTCCTGACATGCACACCCTTTGGTGATTACAGTGCCACTTACAGCGAGTTGACTGGTCAGCCGACACCCTCGCACACTACCACATTTGCTACTTCTTCAGGGTTGTCAGCTCTCGAGGCAGCTATTCCTCCTGTGACAGGGACAGGTACTACAGAGACTATTCCTTCATCAGTTGTCTCGACAGATCCCCCAGCTATTGGCTCGCTACAGGCTCAGGTCACAGAGACGGATCCACTTGTTGCTACCACGTCAGTACCTGTTCCTGCTGCTCAGACCCAGACCGCTTCACAGCCACGTGCTTCTTCAGAGGGTCAGCCAGATAGCTCAGATTCCGAGGGAGATACTCTGCACTTCGTGATTACTCCGCGCACCTCGGCACCCGACACGACTCCGTCTGTTCCCCCGTCAGATCCGTAGACTAGTTTTTGGCGGTTGATGCCAAAGGGGGAGAGAGAGTAGTTTCAGGGGGAGTTTTTGATAGAGGGTTTTCGTTCTTATTTGTGTGCTACATTCATGCATCATGGTTACTTTTCAGTCATTGCATTCGTGTGACATGAGGTCGTGTGATAAACTTTGAGTCTAATGGTCTATCTAGTTACAGTGTTAATTCATGTCACCGTTTTTGGTAATATCTCTAAGGTTGTGCTTTCGTGCCTTACTCCGATTTCTTATGAGCTATATCTTTATGTGAACTAACGCCTTTTTTGTCTTATCTTATGAGTACACTCTTTTGGCTTGGGGCACATAAGCATTTCCTAACCCTTTGTGCTTATTGCTTTTTGCTTATGTGAACCAAGCATGCTCGAAAACCTCCACTCCAATCTTTTAAATCTTTGTGTTGTCATCAATCACCAAAAAGGGGGAGATTGAAAGCATCTAGGCCCCGAGGTTTGGTTTCGGCAATTGATGACAACGCTTTATTACCATGACTAACGTGTGTTTTGCAGAAACTTTAATAAGTTAGGTCATGGAGGTTATAACTGCTTTGGGCACCATGGTATTCATGCCCCTTGATGGAAATCGTTTCGGTTTTCAGAAGAGTGACATCAAGATTAAGGACAGTTAGTTTCGGATGTCGAGGTGTTGAGATACATTCGGATTAGTCGTTAGGATCTTCGTTTTTCTCTTTTGGCCGTACTATAAAGGGGGGCATGAGCGCGTAGCTTGACCTAGGTGAGTTCTATGTTTAGGTGTGGTGCACACTTGTTAAACTTAGCGCTAGGCAGCTCTAGAACAGCTCAAAGTTCAGTTGGAAGCAACTTGGCTCAAGTTGCAACGCGTTTCGGATTGTTTAGGGTGATTTTCCCTTGACCGGACGCGGTCTTCGGCATGACCGGACGCGTCCGGTCAGTTCAATTCCGTGACTAGGGTTTGGCGCTGACGACCGGATGCGGTCCTTGCGAGGACCGGACGCGGTGGTCAGAAGCCGACACGTGTCACTTGAGGGAAACACCCAATCAGACGTGACCTGGGTGTGATCGGCGCGTCCGGTCACGTTCCAGTAAGGTCCAGCGACGACCGGACGCGTCCGGTCATCACCGATCGGACGCGGTCGCGCGTCCGGTGCGGTTACAGTAAGCTCCCTGCACGATCGAACGCGTCCGGTCACCCCTGACCGGCGCGTCCAGTCACTCAGCTTGTTTTTAGTTTTTCGACCGTTACGGGGGACCGGCGCGTTCGGTCACTTCGACCGGCGCATCCGGTCACCCCATGTTTTGCTGAGTTGGCAGGTAACGGTTCGTTTCGACTATGGGGTGTATAAATACATCCCCACCAACTCTTTTAGAGGTCTCTTGCTCATTTGATCAGCTGAGAAACACCTTTAGAGTGCAAGGGAGTGCAAGAGCTCTAGTGAGGATTGTGATTTGAGAATCAAAGCTTGAGAGTTCCTCACTAGCAATTAGAGAGTAGCAAGTGTGCATCCACTTTCTCATTTGGGCTCGTTGTGGTCAAGTGAGAGTTCTAGCTTGTTACTCTTGGTGATCGCCATCACCTAGACGGCTTGGTGGTGATTGGGAGTTTGGTGATCATCCGGTGGAGCTTGTGGATGACCCAACTCATCTTGTGAGCGGTTTTGGGTGATTCACCGCGACGGAGTGTCGAAGAATCAACCCGTAGAGAGCACTTGATCCTTGTGCGGATCAAGGGGGAGCTACACCCTTGCACGGGTGCTCCAACGAGGACTAGTGGGGAGTGGCGACTCTCCGATACCTCGGAAAAACATCGCCGTGTTCCTTGCCCTTACTTTCAAGCATTTACATTCTCGTATTTACATTCATTGCTTGATTTACTTTCCTAGAATTGCCATGCTAGACTAGGATTGGAAACTAGGGTGCAAAACTTTTATCGGTAGAATCTCTAGGAACACAAGTAGGCACTATGGGTGAATTCCGGCTTATAGGATTTAATTCTTGCAATTAATTTTTAGAAAAGCCCAATTCACCCCCCCTCTTGGGCATCTTGATCCTTTCAGCCTTTCCCAAGTTTACATCATCATCATCATTGTTCCTAAGCATATTGAAAGCAACAACATTAGTTAGCAACAAATTCTTACTTATGTCATTGTGCAAACATAGGAACGAGTTCACTTTGTCTTTCACTTTCGTGGGCATATACATAGGCATCATGTCCTCATCATCCTCTCCTTGACAAAAAACTGTCCTCGATTTGGTCTTAGCTTGTCGGTGTTTAGAAATCGCCGACTAGTAAATTTTGTGGATTGCGCGTTTGGCCTGGATGGCGTGCTAGAGGACACAAGGATGTATACTGGTTCGGGCAAAACGTCCCTACGTCCAGTTCGAGGCTGCTCATGTTACCAGCACTAAAGTTTGTAGTAGGTGTTACAAACTGGCGAGAGAGGGATGAGGTCCCAAGTCTCTGATACAGGTAAAGTGGAGGTGAAGTGCTTCAGAGTGTTTGAAATCTCCAAAGTCTGAGAGCTTGAAAAGCCCTCCTCCCTTCAGCTAGGGTGCCCAGTGTTGACGGTCCTTAAGTACCAAATATAGTTATTAAATAAATAAAGAAAAGGATCCAAATGCAACCAACACCTAGACTTAGGGTTTTATCTAACAGAATTCCATGAGTTTTGGTGTTTGTCTGTTTCTGCAGGGGGTTATCAGAAAATACGGAGGAAAGGCCCACACGTCGGGTTTACATAGAGATAATAACGGGCCCGGAGGCAGGGCGCCCGCCCTGCTCCCTAGGGCGCCCGCCCTGGCCAGAGAGCCAATCAGGCTCCGTCTCGCGGATTATGCTCCACCGACCTAAGGGATCAAGGAAAACCGTGCGATTAATGTCGGTTTGATCCGACGGCCCACGTTCACTTGAGGGGGCTATATAAGCAGGACCCCTGGCCCCTGGAGGAGGCACTCCCTCATTCTCAATTCCTCAAACACTAATCTCAGGAGGAGAGTCTCTGATCAAGCCCTAGAGCCACCACATCAACTAGATCTCTAGTATAGCATAGCTACATAGGATTAGAACTAGAAGGAGTCAATCTTCAATTGGTTTCCGGATCTGTCAAGAGGATTCTTGGTAATTCCTTTACTGTTCTTCATTGTTCATCTTTGTTCTTCAATATTATGAATACAACTTTGTTCTATTTCAATATATTGATTATGACTATGCTCTACTTATTTACGTTTGCGATTATATTGTTCTTAGTTTATCGTAGTTATACGCTTGGCTTAGTTAGATTGGAATTATATACATGTTTAGGATCGTATAGCATTTATCCATCGGATCCATGGGTAAATGATAAATATTGTGTAGGCGTGGTGCTTAGACCATATTTATCTGCGATTGCACCTTATATGCCGGATCGTGGGGTGGTCCGCGATGGTGACAGCTTCGTTGGTTCTTATATAGTCCCCCTCCCGTATGTAAGGCAGGCAGAGCAACATTATTACGGGGGAGTGATTGCTATGTTTCTCATCTTCCTTGATAATATCACTATGCATGGGCGTAGTCCTTTTTCGCAATGATTGCCAAGTGTACTTGCACTAACTATGATATGCTAGACTTTATAGTTAAGAATAACTTAGGAAATATCCTTGTAGTTCGTCCTAATACCATGCTAATGACTTGCTAGAATATCTGTTGAGGTGCTTATCATTATTATATGTGGCTAGCTGATCAGATTAATTATCTTTGTCACCATTCATACTTTATCTATATTTTATGTGACACTTACCCCTGTATGCAAGAGATAGATGAATGCTCTCACTTATACATGCAATGATTGATACTCATTCCTATATTCCATTCCATAATCAACATTGATGTTAGTAATCCCTTCCCAGTGGTAAAAATATAAATAACGATACCTGGAATACTTCCCGGTTAAAATGCTACATCGGTATTAATCTGTGCGCTTGCAGATCTTATTTATTATTTATTTAGAAGAGCAGTTGCATATTTCAATACCGCGTCTCTCATGTCATGCTGGGGATGACAACTTGGCTTAAGTGGCATGAGGGATAGGTTCGGCATTTTTGGCGCCGTTATCAGAATTAGAAAACTAAGTCTACTTTTGGTAATGACGTTAAGAATGCCCAACAAGCATTTTTGGCGCCGTTGCCGGGGAAGGTTGATTTACTAACAAGGAATGAATACGGAATTTGAGTCATCATTCGCATCATTAAGTGATTGAGATCATCAATTCTCCCATACAGATTTACCCCTGTATTTTTCCATTCTTATTGTTTTGCAGGGTGATGTATGAATAGAGGACATCTTCCAGAAAATTTTGTTGACAACCCTGAAGCATTAATCAGAGAGGCAAGAGCCAAGCTCAAGAAGTCAACACTTCGATGCAACACTTCATCCAATCCAGAAGACCGCTAAAGTTTCATCCGGAATTTGTCAACAGAGTTCGCAGCCATGGCGAACAAGACGATCCGTGAGTTCTCAGCTCCCACTACGGACAACATCCGCACTGGACCTGCCGCGGCCATCGACAAGAACTTTGAGCTCAAGCCAGGGCTCATCAACATGGTACAAGCCAACCAGTTTTGTGGGAAGCCGCACGAAGATGCAAGTGCTCATCTCCAACACTTCCTAGAGATTTGCAGCACATTCACTTTATTAGATGTTCCCAGAGACGCCATACTACTTCGCCGTTTCTCATTCTCACTATTGGGGAGAGCGAAGCAGTGGTTCTACGCGACGAAGGATAAGAACACTACGTGGGCACTCTGCTCTACGAACTTTCTGGCTAAGTTCTTTCCCATGGGCAAGACCAATGCTCTCCGTGGGAAGATTACAGGTTTTCAGCAACAACATGATGAATCCGTTCCAGAAGCATGGGAGCGCTTTCAAGATTACATCCTGTTGATATTTGGTAACGCAATTAGGAAATAGGATCCACAAGCGTACGGATATCGGTGAGCACTTCACCCGAGATGTTATCCTGGGTATCGTATTTATATTTTTACCTTTAGGAGAAAGAGTGCATCTGACTAACCAAATCTATTACTACTAACCTTTAGGCTACAACCACTATGATTCGATGTGAGTGATGTATAGAGAAGACTACAACCGCACTCTTCTTCTAACCTTGGTAAGGATGATCTACTGTTCTATTGGGGAGGTTTACGGAATCTAGACACCACAAAGGATGTTCAACCCGCACCTATAAACCCTATCGATCCTGCTAACGGGATATGGAATACAAAGGTAACTCGGAATTGTCACGTTCCTCGTTACTACCACGGTTCGGCTAGACGAGGGGATATCTATGAGTATCCTAGCTTAAACACCACGTTTACGCTAGAGATGATTACTCTAAACTCTACGCGAAGAGATCAAAGTAAACTCATAAACCAAAGAACAATAAAACAAAGAACTTACTAGAATTTAGAAGTCGAAATACTGAAGAATCCTGAGAACAAGCCTCGGGTTAGAAGAACTTGCTCCCGCAGGTACAACCTCGGAGTAGACACCGACAGGCCGGCTTCCTCCGATCTACACCTCCACTCTATCTCTCTCAATCTAGTAGAACTAATTCTACTTTCACATTGGATGCTAAGCCCTAAGAGGTGGGAACCCTAGAGGGAACCTCTCTCTCTAAACCCTAACTAGAGATATGCAACTGAATAATGAATTGGAGTCTTCTCCACCAGGGGTCAGGGGCCTTGCTTATATAGCCCTTTTGGATGAATCTGGACCGTCGGATCAAACCGACCTTCATCCTACGGTTTTCCTTGATCCTCAAAGGCGGTGGAGCATAATCCGCGAGACTCGACCTGATTGGTCCCGGGGGCAGGGCGGGCGCCCTAGGGCACAGGGCGGGCGCCCTGTGTCCTGGCCCGTTATGGCTCCCGTTTGTTCCCGTGGCTTCTGGAATCTTCTAGATGTAAGATAATTACGTGTTCGGTTAATATCCCGTCATTAATCCGACATGTGGGCCTTTCTTCCGTATTTCCTGATAACCCCCTGCAGAAATAGATAAACAGCAAAACTCATGGAATTCTATTAGATCAAACCCTAATTCTAGGTGTTGCTTGCATATAGGTCCTTTTCTTTATTTATTTGATGGTTATAATTGATACTTAAGAACCGTCAACAAACACCCCCATACTTAGGCTTTTACTCGTCCTCGAGAAAAGGTTGGTTAATAAAACATCTGGGGTTGAAACATTCTTTCATACCTGTAGGGTGTTGTAAAAATCCACTGTGCACTTATAGTCAAGGAAATATATGGTCAGAGTAAAGAGCCTTTCTTCTTCTTAATCCCTATCACTTGGAGTTTTTACATATTTTTGAAAAGAAAAACTTAGCATACCTTTATCCTCATAGGTGCTCTCAGAGTCACTCATTATCTTTTATATTTCTCTCTGAGGCTGTTTTGATTTTGCAAAAATAATTCTTTAAGCATACATACCTTGCATTTATTGTATGGTCAAAACCGGATCCGAGGAGAAGAATGCCATACTCTTAGATCAAAGATTTTGAAAATTAAAAACTTGTCACTCTTACTGGCATATTGCTTATTAGAGGGACCATGGGCTATCATTTTCTTTCCATCATATTTTTATCATATCTCATTTTTTTCATTTTGGGTGGATACCGAGGTACCCCTAATTCTACTGCCGGACACTTGTCCATTTTTTTCCACGAGGTTATCGAGCACTTGCTCCTTTTTATTTCCTCAATATATTCATAATTTTGCATAGCCCATGCCTCTAACGCAATAATACTTCGGAAGAGTGAATTTTTCTGAATAAAAATGTCTTGATCTTAGGAGTATGATAAATCTCTCAACAAGGGTCTAACTTGTTTTGAACAAACTCAATACAAAGCAGATAGCTTTAATTAATATTTTCATGTTTAGCAGGCATATAAAACTTGAGGATGGTAGCTATAATTTTGAGATTTTTAAAATAAATTCTCCAAGCAATAAAGATACTAAGAATAAGGTACTCATACCCTTACCATCTCTTATTCCACAATGACTTTTAGCAACACAGGGTTTTGAAATAATTTTAATAATTGCAGGTTTCCAGGAAATATCACAGAGTGAGATTGATCATGATTATAAGCATTTTTATCCTTTTAATTTATCATGTTTAGAGAGATAAAATTCTGCACAAACTAAGGTGAGTGTGTAAGTGTGTAATAAAAGTGTGCAGAGTGTGTACCTGGTTCATGGAGTGGTACGATCGAAGTGTGTGTGACATGTCAGGGAATCTCCCCCATACTTGTTTTCTGCTTTCTTGCACAAAAGTAAAGTAGAGACACACAAAACATACTAATAATAATCTTTATTAATCTTGAGGCATTTATTACAACCGAATAATAATAATAACCGAATATAATAGATCTAAACTGATTATAAGCGAACCTAATCGAATCTAATAATAACTAAGACACATATAGCCCCAAGATCTAATCTAGATAGCTCAGCGACGCTCACGCCTCCTAAGACTATGCTCTAACTCATCGATCCTCTTGTTGGCGTCGGCAAGGTCATCCCGTAGCTTTAGGATCGTAGTGTTATGGTTGAAGGTCCTCCGATCCATAGAGATATTGGAGTTCTGAATTTCTATAATGCTGTTCTTGATCACCCGTAGCTCCTCATCCACATCTGCAATGGTCCTGCGGCGCTTGGGAGGTGTCTCGAAAGCATTAAGAGCATGCTTGGGTGCTTCCTTCGGAGGAACGAAGCGGACCTTAGCTGCCCTAACACCCTCGAAGTAAGGTCTCTCCTCCGTGGTATAGCGGACACTAGAGATCTCGCCGCTCCGGTTGGTCTTCACTCCGATGATCCGCTCATTGGGTTTTGGCGGCAGGATCTTTGTTCCGGCTGGTACCTTGATGATCTCCTTCCCCTTCGACGATGATGGCGAGCCTTCGAGCAATAGGGGCTGCGTAGGTGCGGTAAGAACTGGGCGAGCAAAGTAGGATTGGGCAGAGCTGCGTTGACGTGGTGGCATGGCTTCTAGCTGTCGCTCTGTGTTGGCCGGGACGAGAGCGTAGGCGTCGGGATCCTCCTTGGGCTTCTTGTTGAGGTCGTAGGGGACAACTTCCCAATCGACGTGGAACTTCTCGGCCATTGGAGCAGCTAGGAACTAAGCAAGATCTAATTTGAGGAAGGAGAGAAGGCTTGAATGAATTGGTGCTAAAAGCTGACGTTGGGGGTCTGTTTATATAGGGGGTAAAAACTGCTCTCGTGCATGGTCGGGACTCTTCCTGCCGTCATGTTTGCGAAACAAACCGAGGACGGAATTTTCTAGATAGCAACAGGCGAGGTTATCGCGTGGGAGAAGTCTGGGGCCGAGGGGAGACAGGGGCAGGGCGCCCGCCCTCATCCTCAGGGCGCCCGCCCTGTGTCCGGCTCCTCTACAAGCCTGCTTTCTCGAGCGTGTTTCTCACCGTGTTTTTATCCCGAAAAATATATACTTGGCCCAAAAACGTCAAATTAAAAGTGTCGGGCTTTAATTTTTAATTGGAAGGTAAAAATTGATCACGTCTATTTCTTCTAATTCTTTATTGGGCTCTAAAAATAATTTAAGACGTTGACCATTTACCTTGAATAACGTACCTTCGTCATTTTGAAGTGTGATAGCTCCGTGGGATGATGAATGAATTACCTTGAATGGTCCTTCCCATTTGCTCCGGAGCTTTCCATGCCCGAAAAGCTTCACCCTGGAATTAAAAAGTAATACCTTATCTCCGGGTGAGAACTCCTTCTTCTTGATCCTCTTGTCATGCCATCTCTTGACTCTTTCTTTGTAGATCTTTGAATTGTGATATGCTTTCTCCCGCCATTCTTCTAACTCCGATAATTGCATTCTTCTATGTTTTCCGGCGATATCTAGGTCCATATTCCATCTTTTTATGGCCCAGTGTGCCTTGAACTCAAGTTCAACAGGTAGGCGACAGGTCTTTCCGTATACCAATTGGTATGGAGACATTCCAATTGGGGTTTTGTATGCTGTCCGGTAAGCCCAGAGTGCATCGGGTAACTTGTCCTTCCATGCCATTCCCATCTCGTTCACCGTCTTCTGAAGAATGTTCTTGATTTGCTTGTTAGAAGTCTCTGCTTGGCCACTTGTCTGAGGATGATAGGGAGTAGCGACGTTGTGACAGATTCCATGTCTTCATAGATAGTGCTCAAAGCGCTTGTCAATGAAGTGTGATCCTCCATCACTTATCACTATCCTAGGGACTCCAAATCTTGGAAATATGATTTCCTCAAACATCCTCTTTGAACTGATATTGTCGGCATGTTTGCAAGGTAGTGCCTCTACCCACTTGGAGACGTAATCAACTGCCACCAAGATGAACTCACACTTCTTAGATGGGGGAAATGGACCCATGTAGTCTATTCCCCAGACATCAAAGAGTTCAATCTGAAGGTTGTTGGTGAGTGGCATGGCATCCCTTGTATTTATGTTTCCGTGCCTTTGACATGGCCCACATCTTCTGATATATTGCTTCGTGTCATCGTACATCGTAGGCCAGTAGAATCCACATTGCCAGATCTTTGAATGTGTACGGAATGCTCCATAGTGACCTCCGTATGGTGATGAGTGACATCTGTCGATGATCTTCAATCCTTCCTCAGTGGTCACACATCTTCTAAGTAGGCCATCAGTGCATACTCGGAAGAGATATGGCTCATCCCATATATGTGAACGACTTTCCTGAATAAGCTTCTTCTTGTTTGCTCCGGGTGGTACATAACCTGAAACCATAAAATTAACAATATCTGCATACCAGGGGTCAGATCTGTTAATCCCGTAAAGCATGTCGTCCCGGAGTGAGTCATTAATGGGGGGTTCCTGTGAATTCTTAAAGTACATTCTAGACAAGTGATCAGCAACAGAATTTTCTACTCCCTTTTTATCTTTTATTTCTAAGTCAAATTCTTGGAGTAATAAAATCCATCTGATTAAGCGAGGTTTAGCATCTTTCTTAGTGAGCAAATATTTTAGTGCAGCATGATCAGTGTAAACAATTATCTTAGCTCCAACTAAATAAGATCTGAATTTATCAATGGCAAAAACAACAGCCAGAAGCTCTTTTTCAGTGGTTGCATAATTAAGTTGAGCTCCTGTCAAAGTTTTACTTGCATAAGCAATTGCATGATGCTTTTTATCTTTAGTTTGTCCCAAAACTGCCCCCACAGCATAATCACTAGCATCACACATAATTTCAAAAGGCAACGACCAATCAGGGGGTTGAATGATTGGTGCAGAGATGAGTGCTTGCTTTAATAAATTGAAAGAATTTAGACATGCATCATCAAATTCGAAAGGAGCATCCTTGGCTAGCAAAAGAGTAAGTGGTCTCGCAATAAATGAAAAGTCTTTTATAAATCTGCGATAAAAACCAGCATGGCCAAGAAAACTTCGAATTCCTTTTATATTCACAGGTGGAGGTAGTTGTTCAATTACTTCAATTTTAGCTCTATCTACCTCAATACCTCTTTCAGACACTAGGTGTCCTAGCACTATTCCTTCTCTAACCATAAAATGACATTTTTCCCAATTAAGGATTAAGTGCTTTTCTTCACATCTTTGCAAAACCTTATCTAAGTTCTCAAGACAACTATCAAAAGTTTTTCCATAAACTGAGAAATCATCCATGAAAACTTCCATAATCTCTTCAATCATATCAGAAAATATAGACATCATACATCTTTGAAAAGAAGCTGGTGCATTACATAACCCAAAAGACATTCTACGATAAGCATACGTTCCATATGGGCATGTAAAAGTGGTTTTGCTTTGATCATCAGGATGGATAGGGATCTGGTGATACCCTGAATATCCATCTAGAAAACAGAAAAATGAGTGTTTTGCTAACCGCTCAAGCATCTCATCTATAAAAGGAAAAGGAAAATGATCCTTTTTCGTGGCTTTATTAAGTTTTCTATAGTCTATGCACATCCGCCACCCAGTGACGGTGCGTTGCGGAATTAGCTCATTCTTATCATTAGTAACAACAGTCATGCCTCCCTTTTTAGGCACAACTTGAACAGGGCTTACTGTTGGGCATTCTTAACGTCACTACCAAAAGTAGACTTAGTTTTCTAATTCTGATAACGGCGCCAAAAATGCCAAACCTATCCCTCATGCCACTTAAGCCAAGTTGTCATCCCCAGCATGACATGAGAGACGCGGTATTGAAATATGCATTTGCTCATCAAGATAAATAATAAAAGGGATCTGCAAGCGCACAGATTAATACCGATGTAGCATTTTAACCGGGATGTATTCCAGGTATCATTATTTATATTTTTACCACTGGGAAGGGATTTCTAAATATCATGGTTGATAATGGAATGAGAATATGGAACTGAGTACACATCATTGCATGTATAACCGAGAGTATTTATCAATCTCTTTATACAGGTATAAATGTCACATTAAGTAAAGGTAAAGTGATAATGGTGACAAAGATAATTAATCTGATCAGCTAGCCACATATAATAATGATAAGCACCTCAACAGATATTCTAGCAAGTCATTAGCATGGAATTAGGATGAACTACAAAGATATTCCCTAAGTTATTATTAACTATAAAGTCTAGCATATCATAGTTAGTGCAATTATACTTGGCAATCATGGTGAGAAAAGACTATATCCATGCATAGTGAATATTAGCAAGGAAGATGAAGAACATAGCAATCACTCCCCTGTAATAGTGTTGCTCTGCCTGCCCTATACACGAGAGGGGGACTATATAAGAATCAACGAAGCTGTCACTATCGCGAACTACCCCACAATCCGGCATATAGGGTGCAATCGCAGATAAATACGGTATAGACACCACGTCTACACAATATTTATCATTCACCCACTGTACACATGGATAAACGCTATACGATCCTAGGCATGTATATAATTCCAATCTAACTAAGCCAAGCATATAACTATGATAAACTAAGAACAATATAATTGCAAATATAATCAAGTAGAGCAAAGTCATAACCAATATATTGAAATAGAATAAAGTCATATTCATAATATTGAAGAACAAAGATGAACAATTGAAGAACAATAGAGGAATTACCAAGAATCCTCTTGACAGATCCGGGAACCAATCGAAGATTGACTCCTTCTAGTTCTAATCCTATGTAGCTATGCTAACTAGAGATCTAGTTGATGTGGTGGCTCTAGGGCTTGATCAGAGGCTCTCCTCCTGAATTAGGGTTTGAAGTATGAGACGAGGGCCTCTCCTCTAGGGGCAGGGGCCTTGCTTATATAGCCCTTTCAGATGAATCTGGGCCGTCTGATCAAACCGACATTGAACGGACGATTTTCCTTGATCCTCTAGGTCGGTGGAGCATAATCCTCGAGGCGGAGCCTGATTGGCCCCGGGGCCAGGGCGGGCGCCCTAAGGACCAGGGCGGGCGCCCTGTGTCCGGCTCCATTACGCCTCCCGTTCGTTCTCGTGGCTTCTGGACTCTTCTAGATGTAAGATAATTACGTGTTCGGTTAATATCCCGTCATTAATCCGACATGTGGGCCTTTCTTCCGTATTTCCTGATAACCCCCTGCAGAAATAGATAAACAGCAAAACTCGTGGAATTCTGTTAGATAAAACCCTAAGTCTAGGTGTTGGTTTCATTTGGATCCTTTTCTCTATTTATTTGATAGTTATAATTGATACTTAAGGACCGTCAACAAACTCCCCCAAGCTTACCTCTTGCTCGTCCCTGAGCAAGGAGAGACTCAGTAGTTGCTGAAATGCCTTTGAATTTTGACGGTACACATGCTTTCAAATAGAGTCTCATCTCTGAGTTAAAGTAAACTGTCAAGACTTAAAACTTACTCATTATACCTTTCACCATGGGGCTTGCAACTATCACCTTTGTCTTGAGCGGTTAAAAGATAGAACAGTCTAGTCAAGCGCCATGTCTCTTATTCTTGATTGGCTATAGCTCTTGGAGTTTTTTGCAGATTTTCAAATAAAACTCAGAGATTCCTTGTATGACTCTCTCAGGTCTCTCTTTTGTGGTATTTCTGGATCCTCACCAAGGCAGTAATGATGTCTGCCTTCTCTCAAAGCAAAGTATGTAGTATTTGTGGTATAAGGCAGAGTGACATTGCCTTCTCTCTCATCCTATTCTAATAAGGCTTTTGATATCTGGAGCTCATAGGTGGGAGATAAAGTATACATACTTACAAGACATTTATTGCATAGTCAAACCATGGATCCAGAGAAACAAGCCAATAAGTCAAATCAAGATGTGCATGTGTGGCGAATAAATGGTGTATGGTGGTAGTGATGATAACAATGATGAAAGTCTAATTCTACTTTTGCTCTTTTTAAGGGGATACGTACCTTTCTTGCTTTTAAAGCTCTTGAGGAGAATGAGGTGCTCTATATTTTCTTCTTTTTTTTTCCTCTCAGGTGGGTATCTTGTACCCCTAATTCTACTGTCGGACACTTGTCCATTTTTACCTCTCTTCTCACACTTTTTCTTTTTTTTCATCGAGGTTCCGAGCACTTGCTCCTTTTTATTTCCTCGTATCTTTTTCTTTTCGAGGTTCCGGGCACTTGCCCCTTTTTATTTCCTCGTATAGAGCACTCATCTCCTTAGAACAATATAGCAAGTGGTAGTAACCAAAATAGCTTGAGCATTTATTTCACAGGGGATAACAAGAATGGAAAAATATTTTTGGCTATTCTCTCCCAGATTAGGAGTAGAATAATTTTATGTGGATCTGGAGATGAGAATGAGTGGATATATGTGGATGCGTACTTCCGGAGTAGAAGCAGCATGTATGAGTGATCGTGCAAGTGAATCTTGATTTTAACCGCATGACAAGCTCCTAAGGGTCTACACAGCTTGACTACACTCAATGCTCATAAGCAGTAAAAAGTAAAGGTATGGCTTAGAGTCTAGCAAGCATGTATGTATGGCTGTGGTAGGAACTTAAACTCTCATCATACAGGAACTCATCATGTAGATTTTCAAAGATAAAATTCTCCAGAATTCTAGCATCTCTAGGAATAGATAAACAGCAGCTCAACCTTCCCATATCATATCCGTTAACAACTTAGACTTTAGATCAAGTTCTCTTCCCACAAGTTCAGGTTTAGAGCAAGCTTTAAATGATAACAGTTATGTCTAAACTTAGAGAGAGGACTTCAAATTTAAAAGTTAGGCAAAGCAACTATTCATCATATCCATGCTAGAGTTTTATTATTATTTAGATTCAGTTTAGCATAGCCACTTTATTTATTTATTAAAACACACTAAGCAAAAGATATAGGTATATATATATAAGCACAAAATCTTTATTTGGTTTTTTTCATAGTTATGTATATTTTTATTTTTATAGGGTAGAAGTATATATAAATATAAAGATAAAGATAGAAATACTTAGCAAGATAATGGAGGTGCTCTCCCCCAAGCTGGATCTTGACATAATCTCTTTTGATGTAGCTAGCAGATGGCGGAGATGTATTTGAAAGTCGGCAGCACCCTGACAGCGATTAGAATGTCCTCCGTCTGCTAGTCTCCTTGAATTCTGTGAAGCTCAAATAGACAACAAAGCTTTGTGGAACTGATTAAGTGTTAGCATAAATATCTAGCCTTTATCATGCTGAGCCTCCTTGATTTTTTTTATGTTGTGTTTTTTTTCTTTTTTTAGAGCAAAAGAAAATATTTATGTATTTATTATATATATATATTTTTTATGCCACCACAGTGAATGTACTTATGGGTTTTATGCCACTCGCATACTCACATGGGGCTTTAGGGTTTTAAACATTTTTATTTTCTTTTTAAGATAGTATGAATATGATTAACTAGGCAAACTATTTAAGATAAAGTAAATAATTAAAAGGAAAGGATAACTACCAAGTTACCTCTTGGCAAGGCGTTCGGTGTTTTTAAGTCCTCCGAACGGGACTCTTATTCGTTCAGTCGTCCTGGGACTTGGTGGATGGCGTAGTCGGTGGTTCCGGCAGTGCCTCTTCTTCATGTACAACTATCTTTTCTTTCCATACCTGTCTCGGTGCTTTGGTCTCCTCAGGACAGTGTTGGTTGAGTGGTATGTCTTCAGATCTTACCACTTCTCCTTCATAATCTGCCCATCCGTCCTTGATGACCTGTTGCTTCTGATTGTGGTTACGCCGCCTTCTTCTTGTCCTGACCTGCTTGGATTCTTCAAATACATAGTTAGGGTCAGTAAAGTAAAGACGTACCTTCTCAGAGGGGAAGTGCATGTGGACTTCTCCAGTTCCAATGTAAATGATTGCTTTGACAGTACTAAGGAATGGTCTTCCAAGGATGATGGGTGGATCGTATTCATCTTCTCCCATGTCAATAACCTGAAAGTCTGTATGGACAAAGTGATCGTCTATCTTGACAGGGACGTTAGTTACTGTACCTTCGACCTGTCGGAATGTTTGATCTGCCATCTGGAGCTGAATATATGTTGGGTTTAAGGGCATGGTTCCGAACAGAAGTTCATAGGTGACCTTGGCCATTATGTTGACGCCCGACCCAGTGTCGCAAAGTGTCTTGTAGAAGTGGGTCCCATTAATGGAGCAATAAATGCTTGGCATACCTGGGTTGTCCTTCTTAGGCAAGAACGGTGACTTGAGTTGGCGATCTTGACCTTTGTGCACGGCAGTGACCATCTTAGCTGTCTCGGTCCATACTTGCTTCTTGCTCTTGTTCCTCCTGTTGGTCCTCTTCCTTGGTTCATATTGGGGTTGCTCTGGGATTTGTGCGGTCTTGTTCTTGAAGGAAAACGTTTCCTTCCTCCCCTTGATGTAGAAACTGATCTTGGCAGCACTAGCATAGATGACAGCTCCCGCGGTGTTCAGGAATGGTCTCCCTAGGATGACGGGAGCCCTCTCATCAGAACCGGTCTCTATCACTACGAAGTCTGCTGGAGCGTACGAGGAACCCACTCGGACACAGATGTTCTTCAATATTCCTCTCGGGAAACTCAGTGTCCTATCTGCAAGCCTGGGCATGATGTTGACGCTGGAGCCAAAGTCACAGAGTGCTTCTGGGAAGTCTCGCATGCCGATGGAGATCGGGATGACGGGGCGTCCTGGATCGCCTCTCTTGACCGGCAGACGGTCAGTACTTACTTCCACGATAGGGTTACTCCAGTAATCTCCTGCATCAAACATGTCTACAAGATTTGCAGATTCTAGTCCTTCCAGTTGTGATGGTATACCGGGGTTAGTAGCAGGAACAGCAGCAGCTATTTGATTCAACTGAGATTCAATCATTTTATTAAAGCTAATCTGGTTCTTGATGGCAGTAGAGAAATTATCCATTCTATTATTTATATTTTCTAGTATTTTATCATTAGATGCCAATTTCTTAGACAGGTTATCCATTAGCTTTCCTTGGTTGGATACTAACTCTCTCAAAGGTGGATAATTATTATTATTATTGAAAGAATTGTTACCTTGGTAATTACCTGAGTAGTTAGGCCTCTGTTGATTCCAACCTTGATTCTGCTGAGGACGGTTGTAGTAGTTGTTGTTGTTATTGTTAATGTAGTTCACGTCCTCCAGCAACTCAGGACAGTGATTGCCCGAGTGTCCAGTACCTCCACACTCCTCACAAGTCATGTGGGAGTCGTAGACGTGCATGACTTCTTTCTTTTCTCCAGCTCGATCATCAAGCTTCTTCATGAGTAGGTCTAGCTTGGCAGACAGCATGTCTACCTCCTTGAGCTGGTGCATACCTCCACCTCTCTTGCGTGTCTGAGTTCTTTCTTCATTCCAACCTTGGTTGGATGCCATCTTCTCCACAAGAGCTGTGGCTTGAGGTATGGTGAGTGATAGGAATGCTCCTCCACCTGCAGCATCCATGGTTTCACGGGCACTGTTAATGAGCCCATGATAAAATGTCTACATCAGTAGCCAGCTTTCCATTCTATGATGGGGACATTCTAGGATGTAGTCTTGGAAACGCTCCCATGCTTCTGGAACGGATTCATCATGTTGTTGCTGAAAACTTGTAATCTTCCCACGGAGAGCATTGGTCTTGCCCATGGGAAAGAATTTGGCCAGAAAGTTCGTGGAGCAGAGTGCCCACGTAGTGTTCTTCTCCTTTGTAGCGTAGAACCACTGCTTCGCTCTCCCCAACAGTGAGAATGGGAAAAGGCGAAGTAGTATGGCGTCTCTGGGGACATCAGCCATAGTGAAAGTGCTGCAGATCTCCAGGAAGTGTTGAAGATGAGCACTAGCATCTTCGTGTGGCTTCCCACAGAACTGGTTAGCTTGCACCATGTTGATGAGCCCAGGCTTGAGTTCGAAGTTGCGGTCGATCTCCCCAGCAGGTCCAGTGCGGATGTTGTCCGTAGTGGGAGCTGAGAATTCGCGGATCGTCTTGTTCGCCATGGCTTCGAATTCAGTCGACAAATTCCGGATGAAACTTCGGCGGTCTTCGGATTTGGATGAAGCTTTGTGCTGAAGTGTTGACGATGTCTTCTTGAGCTTGGCTCTTGTTCTTCTGAATAAGGCTTCGGGATCGTCAACAAAGTTGTCTGGAAGATGTCTTCTATTCATGCATCACCCTGCAATAAATAATCAAAATGGAAAATACAGGGGTAAAACTGTATAAGAGAATTGATAAGCTCGATCAGATTAGTGATGCAAATGATGACTCAAAGTTCCATATTCATTCCTACTTAGTAATCAACCTTCCCCGGCAACGGCGCCAAAAATGCTTGTTGGGCATTCTTAACGTCACTACCAAAAGTAGACTTAGTTTTCTAATTCTGATAACGGCGCCAAAAATGCCAAACCTATCCCTCATGCCACTTAAGCCAAGTTGTCATCCCCAGCATGACATGAGAGACGCGGTATTGAAATATGCATTTGCTCATCAAGATAAATAATAAAAGGGATCTGCAAGCGCACAGATTAATACCGATGTAGCATTTTAACCGGGAAGTATTCCAGGTATCGTTATTTATATTTTTACCACTGGGAAGGGATTTCTAAGTATCATGGTTGATAATGGAATGAGAATATGGAACTGAGTACACATCATTGCATGTATAACCGAGAGTATTTATCAATCTCTTTATACAGGTATAAATGTCACATTAAGTAAAGGTAAAGTGATAATGGTGACAAAGATAATTAATCTGATCAGCTAGCCACATATAATAATGATAAGCACCTCAACAGATATTCTAGCAAGTCATTAGCATGGAATTAGGATGAACTACAAAGATATTCCCTAAGTTATTATTAACTATAAAGTCTAGCATATCATAGTTAGTGCAATTATACTTGGCAATCATGGTGAGAAAAGACTATATCCATGCATAGTGAATATTAGCAAGGAAGATGAAGAACATAGCAATCACTCCCCTGTAATAGTGTTGCTCTGCCTGCCCTATACACGAGAGGGGGACTATATAAGAATCAACGAAGCTGTCACTATCGCGAACTACCCCACAATCCGGCATATAGGGTGCAATCGCAGATAAATACGGTATAGACACCACGTCTACACAATATTTATCATTCACCCACTGTACACATGGATAAACGCTATACGATCCTAGGCATGTATATAATTCCAATCTAACTAAGCCAAGCATATAACTATGATAAACTAAGAACAATATAATTGCAAATATAATCAAGTAGAGCAAAGTCATAACCAATATATTGAAATAGAATAAAGTCATATTCATAATATTGAAGAACAAAGATGAACAATTGAAGAACAATAGAGGAATTACCAAGAATCCTCTTGACAGATCCGGGAACCAATCGAAGATTGACTCCTTCTAGTTCTAATCCTATGTAGCTATGCTAATAGAGATCTAGTTGATGTGGTGGCTCTAGGGCTTGATCAGAGGCTCTCCTCCTGAATTAGGGTTTGAAGTATGAGACGAGGGCCTCTCCTCCAGGGGCAGGGGCCTTGCTTATATAGCCCTTTCAGATGAATCTGGGCCGTCTGATCAAATCGACATTGAACGGACGATTTTCCTTGATCCTCTAGGTCGGTGGAGCATAATCCTCGAGGCGGAGCCTGATTGGCCCCGGGGCCAGGGCGGGTGCCCTAAGGACCAGGGCGGGCGCCCTGTGTCCGGCTCCGTTATGCCTCCCGTTCGTTCTCGTGGCATATGGACTCTTCTAGATGTAAGATAATTACGTGTTCGGTTAATATCCCGTCATTAATCCGACATGTGGGCCTTTCTTCCGTATTTCCTGATAACCCCCTGCAGAAATAGATAAACAGCAAAACTCATGGAATTCTGTCAGATAAAACCCTAAGTCTAGGTGTTGGTTTCATTTGGATCCTTTTCTCTATTTATTTGATAGTTATAATTGATACTTAAGGACCGTCAACACTTACCCACTCACTATGCGGCACAGGATATATAATCCCTGCATGCAGCAACTTTATAACTTCTTTTTTAACTACCTCTCTCATCGCGTTGTTAAGTCTACGTTGAGGCTCTCGAGAGGGTGTAACAGAAGGATCTGTCGGAATACGATGGGTACAAATTATAGGACTGATTCCTGTGAGATCTTGAAGTGAGTAGCCGAAAACAGAGTGGTGTTTTTCAAGAATGGTCATTAATCGCAGAGTTTGCTCCTGAGTGAGTTTATTACTAACGATCACAGGAAACTCTGGATTATTGTTTAGGAAAGCATAGGTAAGACCGGGTGGTAAAGTTTTGAGTTCTATGGGGGGTCTAGGTGTTTCTGCAAACTCATCTAAGGGTTCAGGTTCAGAAGGTTCGGCCTCTTCTTCAGTGAAGAAGGGGGCTTCCTCTTCTAAGTCTGGATCATCTAAAAGTTCTAGAGATGCAGCCTTTACCTCCTCCATAGGATTAGGCAAAAGATATGGCTCGGTCTTATTATTCAAGGAGTGAGTTATTGTAATTGGAAGTTTAAAATCCTTTCCCAAGGAAATGTGGAGCTTTCCAGTTTGACCTTCATAAAGGAGTCTTCTAAAAGGTTGTCCAATCAGTAGGTCGAAACCCCATATATCAAAGATATAAAAGTTCAAATGAACCATGGAGCCTTCTACCATAAAGGGTAGGACATTAATAATTCCAAGACTGGGGACTAATCGTCCCGAAGATTCCTTTATGACCTTTGTTGTGGGGGTTAAAACAAGTTTCCCAAATAAATTAAGTGCAAAAGCTTCGGACATAATATTGATCCCCACAACAGGATTATAGAGAGCGTTAAATTGATCAGAATTATAAGCACAGCGTATAGTTATAGAGGGTGTGTCCACTCGGATTACTTCAGAGGAAAGCTCTGACTCCTCTAACCATTCGCTACTCATAACCGAGATAAGCTCTCTCAATTGACGTTCACTTGGTAAACAAATGCTAAATTGGCCGTTTTGGGGTCGGTCTATAGAATGGTAGTTTGAAATGTTTCCAAAATCGGCAAAGAGATCGGATTCTATGTCTAGCATGAAATCAGATGGTAGAATTTCTTCCTTTTGTGGCTCAGAACCTGGGATAGCTAAAGTAGATGAAAATTTTGGCAGAGTGTCTACTTCGGCTTCGTAGGTTTTATCATGGAGGGCATTATCCATCTCAGCTTCTAGGATTCTATTCAAGTTCCCTTAGCTTCATCAGTAGGGATACGAAAGAAAGAACCTCTAGCCATAGTATGCAGCATTTGTTTATTATCTTTCTGAAGACCTCGAAAAAAGTGAAATAAAAGAACAGTGTCTTCAAGCAAAAGTTTTGGACCAGATTCTAAAAGATCAGAAAAACGTTTCCAGGATTTCCCCAAAGTTTCATTATCTTTTTGTTTAAAAGATAGGACTTCGAGTCTAAGGTCACCAGTACGGTCAAGGGAATAAAAATCTAGACAAAAGTTGGCTCTTAAAACTCCCCATTCACCTTGCTGTTGACTTACCTTCTGACTATACCATCGTCTAGCTTCTCCTCTTAAAGAAAAAGGAAAAAGCTTCCAACGTAAAGTCTTATCAGAGATGCCATCAATGCGAAGACAATCGCATGTCTGCTCAAAATCTCTAATATGAAGGTAAGGGTTTTCGTCTTCCTTTCCCGAAAAAGATAAATTTTGAATCATCGCAATCAACCTTGAACTTAACTTATACTGGGATGTTTGGATAGGCTGTGATGACTCCCATGGTAAAAGGTCAGTTGCTGAAGGTGTTGCGGCATCAAAGATAGATATAGAACCTTGGTTTTCCATTTTTTGGTAAAAAGAAAAAGAAAGAATGAAAAAGACAAGAAAATAAAAAGTATGAATACAAGCTAGTAGTAAGACTCAAGGTTATCTCAGCAAACCGTCTTTCTCCCCGGCAACGGCGCCAGAAATGCTTGTTGATATTTGGTAACGCAATTAGGAAATAGGATCCGCAAGCGCACGGATATCGGTGAGCACTTCACCCGAGATGTTATCCTGGGTATCGTATTTATATTTTTACCTTTAGGAGAAAGAGTGCATCTGACTAACCAAATCTATTACTACTAACCTTTAGGCTACAACCACTATGATTCGATATGAGTGATGTATAGAGAAGACTACAACCGCACTCTTCTTCTAACCTTGGTAAGGATGATCTACTGTTCTATTGGGGAGGTTTACGGAATCTAGACACCACAAAGGATGTTCAACCCGCACCTATAAACCCTATCGATCCTGCTAACGGGATATGGAATACAAAGGTAACTCGGAATTGTCACGTTCCTCGCTACTACCACGGTCCGGCTAGACGAGGGGATATCTATGAGTATCCTAGCTTAAACACCACGTTTACGCTAGAGATGATTACTCTAAACTCTACGCGAAGAGATCAAAGTAAACTCATAAACCAAAGAACAATAAAACAAAGAACTTACTAGAATTTAGAAGTCGAAATACTGAAGAATCCTGAGAACAAGCCTCGGGTTAGAAGAACTTGCTCCCGCAGGTACAACCTCGGAGTAGACACCGACAGGCCGGCTTCCTCCGATCTACACCTCCACTCTATCTCTCTCAATCTAGTAGAACTAATTCTACTTTCACATTGGATGCTAAGCCCTAAGAGGTGGGAACCCTAGAGAGAACCTCTCTCTCTAAACCCTAACTAGAGATATGCAACTGAATAATGAATTGGGGTCTTCTCCACCAGGGGTCAGGGGCCTTGCTTATATAGCCCTTTTGGATGAATCTGGACCGTCGGATCAAACCGACCTTCATCCTACGGTTTTCCTTGATCCTCAAAGGCGGTGGAGCATAATCCACGAGACTCGACCTGATTGGTCCCGGGGGCAGGGCGGGCGCCCTAGGGCACAGGGCGGGCGCCCTGTGTCCTGGCCCGTTACGGCTCCTGTTTGTTCCCGTGGCTTCTGGAATCTTCTAGATGTAAGATAATTACGTGTTCGGTTAATATCCCGTCATTAATCCGACATGTGGGCCTTTCTTCCGTATTTCCTGATAACCCCTTGCAGAAATAGATAAACAGCAAAACTCGTGGAATTCTGTTAGATCAAACCCTAATTCTAGGTGTTGCTTGCATATAGGTCCTTTTCTTTATTTATTTGATGGTTATAATTGATACTTAAGAACCGTCAACACATCCTAGAATGTCCCCATCATGGAATGGAAAGCTGGCTACTTATGCAGACTTTCTATCATGGGCTCATCACTAGTGCTCGTGAGACCATGGATGCTGCAGCTGGAGGCGCATTTCTATCATTCACCATACCACAAGCTACAGCCCTTGTGGAGAAGATGGCGTCCAACCAAGGTTGGAACGAAGAGAGGACTCAAACACGCAAGAAGGGTGGAGGTATGCACCAGCTCAAGGAGGTAGACATGCTGTCTGCAAAGTTAGACCTACTCATGAAAAAGCTCGATGACAAAGCTGGAGACAAAAGAGAAGTCATGAACGTCTACGACTCTCACATGACTTGTGAGGAATGTGGAGATACTGGACACTCAGGCAATCACTGCCCTGAGATGCTTGAGGATGCAAGGTACATCAACAACAACAACAACTACAACCGTCCTCAACAAAATCAAGGTTGGAATCAACAGAGGCCTAACTACTCAGGTAACTACTCAGGTAATTATCAAGGTAATAACTCTTACAACAACAATAATAATTTTCCACCCCTGAGAGAGTTAGTGTCTAATCAAGGAAAGCTAATGGATAACTTGTCTAAGAAATTGGCATCCAATGATAAAATACTAGAAAACATAAATAATAGAATGGATAATTTCTCTACTGCCATCAAAAACCAAATTAGCTTTAATAAAATGATTGAAGCTCAGTTAAATCAAATAGCTGCTGCTGTTCCTGCTACTAACCCCGGTATACCATCACAACCGGAAGGATTAGAATCTGCAAATCTTGTAGACATGTTTGATGCAGGTAACTATTGGAGTAATCCCGCTGTCGGAGTACATAATGACCTTCTGCCAGTCAAGAGAGGCGATCCAGGACGCCCCGTCATCCCGATCTCCATCGGCATGGTGGACTTCCCAGAAGCACTCTGTGACTTTGGCTCCAGCGTCAACATTATGCCCAGGGTACTCTATGAAAAATTCTTTACATATCCTTTATCAGAAACAACTATGTGTTTGCAGCTTGCAGATCGGACACTAAGCTTTCCTAAAGGAATATTAAAGAACATGTGTGTCCGAGTTAGTACCTCGTATGCTCCAGCTGACTTCGTGGTGATAGAGACCGGGTCCGATGAGAGGTCACCAGTTATTCTGGGAAGGCCATTCCTGAACACCTCGGGAGCTGTCATCTACGCCAGCGCTGCAAAGATCAACTTCAACATCAAGGGGAGGAAGGAGACGTTTTCCTTCAAGAACAAGATTACACAAATCCTAGAGCAACCCCAACATGAACCAAGGAAGAGGACCAACAGGAGGAACAAGCAGAACAAGAACAACCAAGGATGGACCGAATCAGCTAAGATGGTCACTGCAGTTCAAGGAGGTCAAGACCGATGACCCAAGTCGCCGTTCCTAATCAAGAAGGACGATCGAGGTATGCCAAGCATTGAGTGCTCAATCAATGGATACTCCTTTCAGAAGGTGCTCTGCGACACTGGATCAGGCGTCAACATAATGGCCATAGTCACCTATCAGCTCTTGTACGGGACCATGCCCTTAAAACCAACATACACTCAGCTCCAGATGGCAGATCAGACATCCTGAAAGGTCGAAGGTATAGTAACCGATGTCCCTGTTAAAATTAACGATCATTTTGTCCATACAGACTTTCAGGTCATTGACATGGGAGACGACGAGTACGATCCACCCATCATCCTAGGAAGACCATTCCTAGGCACCGTCAAAGCAATCATCTATATTGGAACCGGAGAAGTCCATATGCATTTCCCCTCTGAGAAGGTACGCCGCTACTTTAATGACCCTAACTATATAGTTGAAGATTCTAAGTAGGTCAGGACAAGAAGAAGGCGATGTAACCGTAACCAAAGGAGGCAAACCATCAAGGACGTATGGGCAGACTATGAAGGAGAGGTCATAAGGCCCGAGGATACACAACAGGAGACCGAAGCACCAAGTCGGGTATGGAAAGTGAAGACAGTTACACAAGAAGAGGAGGCGCTGCCGGAACCACCGTCTACGCCACCCAAATCCTAGGACAACTAAGAAGAAAAGAAGTCCTGTTCGGAGGACTTAAAAACACCGAACGCCGTGCCAAGAGGTAAACTTGGTAGTTATCATTTTCCCTTTAAATTATTGCTCAGTTAATCATGTTCATTCTGTCTAAAAAAAATGTTGAAAACAGTAAGCCCCATGTGAGTATGCGAGTGGCATAAAACCCATAAGTACATTCACTGTGGTGGCATAAAAAAATATAATAATATATTTTTTCTGTTCTATAAAAATGAAAATAAAAATAGAGAGTGACATTTACCAAGGAAGCTCAAACATGATAAAGGCTAGATATTTATGCTAACGCTTAATCAAGTTCCACGAAGCTTTGTTGTCTATTTGAGCTCCACAGAATTCAGGAAGACTAGCAGATGGAGGATATACTAATCGTTGTCAGGGTGCTGCCGACACTCAAATACACCTCTGCACCTGCTAGCTACATCAGAAGAAATTACGTCAAGATCCAGCTTGGGGGAGAGCACCCCCATTTATCCCGATAAGTATTTTTATCTACATTTATACCTATGCTTTATTAAAATAAAAAGATGCATAATCATGAAAACCCAAATAAATATTTTGTGTTTATATATATTTGCTTAGTTTAATAAATAAATAAAGTAGCTATGCTAAACTGAATCTTGAAAATAAAACTCTAGCATGGATATAATGAATAGTTGCTCTGCCTAATTTTCAAATTTGTTCTCTCTCTAGTTTAGACATAACTGTTATAATTTAAAACTGGCTCTAAACTTGAACTAGTGGGAAGAGAACTTGATCTGAAGTCTAAGTTGTTAGCGAATATGATATGGGAAGGTTGAGCTGCTGTTTATCTGTTCCTAGAGATGCTAGAATTCTGGAGAATTTTATCTTTGAAAATCTTTAAAATGTTGCATGATGAGTTCCTGTATGATGAGAGTTTAAATTCCTACCACAGCCATATATACATGCTTGTTAGATTAAGAGCCGCACTTTTACTACTTACTGCTTATGGGCATTGAGTGTGGTCAAGCTGTGTAGACCCTTAGGAACTTGTCATGTGGTTAAAATCAAGATTCACTTGCACGTTCACTCATACATGCTGCTTCTATTCCGGAAGTACGTATCCACATATATCCACTCATTTCCATCTCCAGATTCACCCAAAATTATTCTACTCCTAACCCGGGAGAGAATAGCCAAAAACATTATCCCATTCCTGTTATTCCCTATGAAGTTAATGCTCAAGTCATTTCTACTACCACTTGCTATATTTTCAAAAGAGGGAGATTGCTCTAAAAAAATATAAATACGAGGAAATAAAAAGGAGCAAGTGCTCGGAACCTCGAAGAAAGAAAAAGTGAGACGAGAGGTAAAAATGGACAAGTGTCCGACAGTAGAATTAGGGGTACAAGATACCCACCTGAGAGAAAAAAAAAGAAAAAAAAATATAGAGCATCTCATTCCCCTCAAAAGTTTTAAAAAGCAAGAAAGGTATGTATTCCCTCAAAAAGAGCATTAGACTTTTGTTATCACCATCATCACCATACACCACTCATGCACATCTTGATTTGACTTATTGACTTGTTTCTCTGGATCCATGGTTTGACTATGCAATAAATGTTCTATGAGTATGTATACTATATCTCCCACCTATGAGCTCCAGATATCAAAGCCTTATTAGAGTAGGGTGAGAGAGAAGGCAATGTCACTACGCCTTATACCATAAATACCACATACTTTGAGAGAGAAGGCATATACCATTACTGCCTTGGTAAGGATCTAGAAATACCACAAAAGAGAGACCCGAGAAAGTCATACAAGGAATCTCTGAGTTTTATTTGAAAAATTTGCAAAAAACTCCAGAGCTATAGCTGATCAAGAATAAGAGACATGGCGTTTGACTAGACCGTTCTATCTTTTAACCACTCAAGATGCAGATGACGGTTGCAAGCCCCATGGTGAAAGGTAAAATGAGTAAGTTTTAAGTCTTGACAGTTTACTCTAACTTAGGGATGAGACCTTATTTGAAAGCATATGTACCGTCAACGTTCAAAGGCGTTGCAGCAACTTCTGCTCCATAATGAGTCTATCCTTGCTCAGGGACGAGCAAGAGGTAAGCTTAGGGGAGTTTGTTGACGGTCCTTAAGTACCAAATATAGTTATTAAATAAATAAAGAAAAGGATCCAAATGCAACCAACACCTAGACTTAGGGTTTTATCTGACAGAATTCCACGAGTTTTGGTGTTTGTCTGTTTCTGCAGGGGGTTATCAGAAAATACGGAGGAAAGGCCCACACGTCGGGTTTACATAGAGATAATAACGTGTTCACCGATTTTCTATCATCTAGAAGACTCCAGAAGCCACGAGATCGAACGGGAGGCCGAACGGGCCCGGAGGCAAGGCGCCCGCCCTGCTCCCTAGGGCGCTCGCCCTGGCCTGAGAGCCAATCAGGCTCCGTCTCGCGGATTATGCTCCACCGACCTAAGGGATCAAGGAAAACCGTGCGATTAATGTCGGTTTGATCCGACGGCCCACGTTCACTTGAGGGGGCTATATAAGCAGGACCCCTGGCCCCTGGAGGAGGCACTCCCTCATTCTCAATTCCTCAAACCCTAATCTCAGGAGGAGAGTCTCTGATCAAGCCCTAGAGCCACCACATCAACTAGATCTCTAGTATAGCATAGCTACATAGGATTAGAACTAGAAGGAGTCAATCTTCGATTGGTTTCTGGATCTGTCAAGAGGATTCTTGGTAATTCCTTTACTGTTCTTCATTGTTCATCTTTGTTCTTCAATATTATGAATACAACTTTGTTCTATTTCAATATATTGATTATGACTATGCTCTACTTATTTACGTTTGCGATTATATTGTTCTTAGTTTATCGTAGTTATACGCTTGGCTTAGTTAGATTGGAATTATATACATGTTTAGGATCGTATAGCATTTATCCATCGGATCCATGGGTAAATGATAAATATTGTGTAGGCGTGGTGCTTAGACCATATTTATCTGCGATTGCACCTTATATGCCGGATCGTGGGGTGGTCCGCGATGGTGACAGCTTCGTTGGTTCTTATATAGTCCCCCTCCCGTGTGTAAGGCAGGCAGAGCAACATTATTACGGGGGAGTGATTGCTATGTTTCTCATCTTCCTTGATAATATCACTATGCATGGGTGTAGTCCTTTTTCACAATGATTGCCAAGTGTACTTGCACTAACTATGATATGCTAGACTTTATAGTTAAGAATAACTTAGGAAATATCCTTGTAGTTCATCCTAATACCATGCTAATGACTTGCTAGAATATCTGTTGAGGTGCTTATCATTATTATATGTGGCTAGCTGATCAGATTAATTATCTTTGTCACCATTCATACTTTATCTATATTTTATGTGACACTTACCCCTGTATGCAAGAGATAGATGAATGCTCTCACTTATACATGCAATGATTGATACTCATTCCTATATTCCATTCCATAATCAACATTGATGTTAGTAATCCCTTCCCAGTGGTAAAAATATAAATAACAATACCTGGAATACTTCCCAGTTAAAATGCTACATCGGTATTAATCTGTGCGCTTGCAGATCTTATTTATTATTTATTTAGAAGAGCAGTTGCATATTTCAATACCGCGTCTCTCATGTCATGCTGGGGATGACAACTTGGCTTAAGTGGCATGAGGGATAGGTTCGGCATTTTTGGCGCCGTTATCAGAATTAGAAAACTAAGTCTACTTTTGGTAATGACGTTAAGAATGCCCAACACCCAGCCTTCTCTTTTATGGACCAAAAGAAGGACCTAGGGTACATGAGAGAGAGAGGGGAAAAGTAGTAAGAGAAAAACTGAGAGGAAGGGAGCCCCGAGGCCATGCCGCATTTCCTCTTCTGTAGGTGGGCCTTGATGGTCTTTCAGATGATGACGGAGATGTCTCCATGTCACGGCGCTGATGATTATGGAGACGGCTCCATGTCGTGGCTCTGTTTGCAGCTGGCGCCACGCGCGCGCGTCGTCAGCCGGTCGTGGCACCCTGTTTTGTCATGCCTGGCGCTGTGGGTGACGCAGGCCCCCTAGACATGGCTTGTCATGACTACGGGTCGTGTTGAGGTGTGCCCATTCCCATTTGGTGTCAGGGGTTTGATGCCAGGCTAGAGCTTTTGCGTCTGTGGTGGTTGGAGGCAGTGTAGGCACCCTGCTGGGCCTGTGCCCCTGTCCGAGGGTGATCGTGTGCCCTCAAGGTCAGGCAGGACGGAGCTCCCCTTCTTGGGGTCGAGCGAGGCGAGGCCTGTTCCCAAGGGGTCGAACGAGCGGTACCTGCGCCCCAAAGGTTGGGCGAACCAGAACCTATCCTAGGGGTCGGATGGAACCGTGGTTGTGCACTTTAATCGTTCGTTCAATTTCGATCGTTGGGGGCCATTAGTTCCCCTTCTTTGGGTACCCTAAAACTAGTACCCAACGGTAGCCCCTAAGCCCCTGAGCGATCCGAAAGGGATCGTTTAGAGTTTTTCTTGACTGCCCGAGGGTGCGCGCAAGCGCACCTGGTGGGTGTAACCCCCGAGCCTACGGAGGAATGAGTTACTCCTTCACAGGCTTTTTTTGTATGGGAAGACATCAGAGTGCCTGTCGTGGCTCACAGGGTTTCCTTGGTTAGGTTGTGTTGGCCGATTCACCGTTTGTGTCTGACCTTGCATCGGGTCCCCTTGCGAGTCCAGGCCCCCGCGCGTAGCAGCGATCCGGTCGAGGGGTCGGCTCATCTTGCGATTATTCTCCCTTGAGCATTTTCTCAAAAAAACAGAGGGGTTGAACCATGCCATGTTTTTCCTCATCGGATGAACCATGGTGCTCGGTGAGCTGCTAACGGGTTAGTTCGAGTGGGGCCGTAGTTCCCGTTCTCGGGGATCCAGCATGGGTCAGCTGGTGACTGACTCTAGATTCCTGATGGCCAGTCCATATAGTTCTTAGGTCCGTTCGACCGGTCTCGAGGGCTCATCACCTTTCTTCGAGGAAAAACCATGGACCGTGTGTGGTCAAGACCCGAACGTGGGTCAGGATGCCCATGGCGCTCATGCGCCCGGGTACCGGCCACTAGCAGGCCCATCCTTTTTGACCCCTCGCTCTGAAAGGAGCCCTGGAGCGGCTGTCAAACCTGTCGATGCCGACAAAACCTGATCGGCAGTCTACCGAGGGGTATGCCCAAGGTAGTAGATTATCAGCAGACAGGTGTGCAAGCCACGAACGAGATGGTGATGAAGAACAACACACGGGTTTACCCAGGTTCAGGTCACCGTGTGGGCGTAATACCTTACGTCCTGCTCTGCTTTGTTATTGCTGTCTCGAACAATGTATTACAAGCTAGATTGCCCTAGAGTATGTTTTGATGATTTGAGGGGGTCCCTTTCCCTCATTATATAGTCCAGGAGGCAGGGTTACAGATCTAGAAACTAATCTTAGCCGGTTACAATTGCCATACAGAGCCGGATAAGGATTCCTAATCTAACCGACCAAGACTTTGCTTGATTCCCAAGTCTGGTTTGATACCTTGCGTGAGACTCCATCCCGATGATCTGGATCGCGCGTCGTCATATAATAGGCTGGACCATCTGGTCTGGGCCTGCCCATGTCTAGCCGTAAGGGTATAGGGGTTTATACCCCCACAGCTAGTCCCCGAGCACTATGTATTCTATATCGACATAATATCTTAGTCTTCTTCAACTTGCGAGGTTCGTCTTCACATCACCTTGAAATGTTAGCCGAGCATGCGCTAGTGTTTCGTCTAGATCAGGAATCATTAAACCATGATTGTTGATGAAGATTGCAGTTATTGGTGAAGATTGCATAATGGTCCAAAAAAGAAAAAATTTCTTTCCTGGTGAAGTGTACCCACTTGTATTTCTATGAAGAAATGTAAGTGTGCGTACTTGATGGAAGTAACTTACAAAAAATTCCCGATCGTAGGGGAGAAAAATAGAAACAATTGACCATCAGGTGAAGTGTACCCACTTAGTCCCCGAGCCTGGTAATAGGTGACGTAGGTACGTGATGCCAGGGTCTAAAAAAGAATCCTCAAGAACCAATGATCATTGTGCACTGTCAGGTGCATCATATATGATGTAGTCCCCGAGCTTGCTGGAAGGCAAAAAATGAGCCATGTAGCAAGGTCTAAGAATATCAAGCATCCATCGACTGTATGCAAGCATAGTACATGTAGTTGAGCAAGACGAATCCTGCGGCAGGAAGTGGTGTAACAAGTCCCTGAGCTCGAAGGTCTAACGACGAGTCCCCGAGCTCAGAGGTCTAGGAATGAGTCCCCGAGCTCGAAGGTCTGACTGCAGGTCCTAGAGCTAAGAGGTCTGGCTGCAGGTCCTAGAGCTCAGAGGTCTGGCTGTAGGTCCCAGAGCTCAGAGGTCTGGCTGCAGGTCCTAGAGCTCAGAGGTCTAGCTGCAGGGCCCAGAGCTCAGAGCCCTGGCAATCGGTTCCAGAGCATACTGGTCTTAGCTAATCCATCACCACGCTATCTTGGTAGATCCTTTTTTTGACTGGTACAATCTGACGCGATGATGACATGGGCAACGCCGCAGTGCCTTTCTGGCGCATCCTGTGAACAGTGACACAGTGTCTGTAACAAGAAACATTTGGGTCACGTACGAAACGACGCCAAAATTGAAGGGACACAATTTTTGCGGAGAAAATCTATCAGTTACCGCAAATATCGCCCCACGCGCGCCATTCTTTCAGAAACTGAATCGACCCTGCCTCTTAAAGATCGGGGAAGGGAACGATTTAGTCTACTCACATTCATGGATCCGCAATCAACCGTCTTCTTGCTGCCGCGCCGCCGCGCCATTGTCATCACAGAGCCCATTTGAGCCCCCGTGTCACCACCATAGTGCAATCCAAAATCATCGCCGTTGGTATCGACAAAGTTGCCCCAATTTCCTCACGCACCGTCGCCGCTTGAATCGCCACCACCAAACCCTAGCCACTGAGAAGAGCGGCGCCCTCCTTTTCCTCCATAGAAAGGAAGAGTCAAAAGAGTCAGAGAATGGCCGTGAAGAAGACGAAGACGGAGGCCGAAGTTTGCAAGGAGATCATGAAGGAGTGGAGTATGTCAAAGTGCACCCCACTCAGTCTTGAGCGACTGGTGCGGATTGGTGTGCTACATGCCCAAGAATTGGTAGGATGGCGCACACCTGATCTGGAGCCATTCCCAGATCCCAAAGGAGGTGAAATTGTTGTTTTTGAAGAATACTTTACTCATGGATTTTATGTTCCCGTACATCCATTCTTGCAAGGGCTCTGTAACTACTATGAGATCAGCATTTGCAATCTGCATCCAAATTCTGTGTTGCTTGTTTCTTGCTTCATCCATCTCTGCGAAGCATACGGTGGTTTCCAACCCCACTTCGACTATTTTCGTCACCTGTTTTGGTTGAAGAAGAAAGGAGGTCGAGGCGGCTCCAATGTTGCTGGTGGCTGCTATCAGAACATGCGGGAAGGGAACAGGGTAGAGTACCTACACTGCCCTTAGAAAACCACATTAGAGGACTGGTAGAGGCACTGGTTTTACATCCATGACGAACCAAGCCAGGCCTCATATTGCAACGTATCTTTGGTTCTAGAGAAGACTGACAGTTGGAAAGAGTTGCCGCAGAACACAATACAGATCGAAGCAATTATGTAGCTGCTACCTTGGTCGAGGCTGGATGGACGAAGTGTAGTCGGTAATTTTATCAGTCGTCGGATCCAACTGTGCCAGGCCAGGGTGCACGTGGTGATAAAATACAGGCCCGATCTTCCGAGAGGTAACCGGTAAGTTCGACTTGTGGAGATCTCGACATTGGCAATCCGGCTTCAAATCAAACACGATTCGAACCCCGCAACCGTTACACCACTTCTCCGTTGGTTATCAACCAAGCACAACTTGATTGACCTCACCAAGAAGGCTTTTTCTGCAAACGAATCGAAGAACACAAGCAAGAAGATAAAAACACACAATCTGAAATTGCAAATATGAATGATGCGAATATCAATATAGGGTTCAAGAACTCGGTTCCAAAGGACTAATCGACACAGTGGAGGAGATCAAGAATAGGGGCCCTGGATCACTGTAAAAGGATTTGTCACCATAGTTACAATGAACGATTCAGTTTCTCGATGGAAAACTAAACTCTAAATAAAACCCAATTATCTAGCAGCGGCGGCGGCTGTTTTTATAGTCTAAGACTCGACCTAGGGTTGAGGACGGCCAGGGGTTGGGCGCCCACAACTTGGGCTTAAGACCCGACACGATACAAGGCCAAGTTGGCCCAAATAGGTGACGCAGCACCTTGTTGTGGTCACACAGAATGATTCACGGACCTTCTGGAGCTGGGACCAGATCCAAAACGACGGCGTCGTCGTCCCCTTTCCAACGCATCCAAGAACGCCCCATTTTGATGTCGTATGAGAGAGTTATGACCAAAACAGTGACGACGTGTCTGCTGAATCCGAGGGTGACGTGGCAGCTGAGTTGGGGACGAATTGCAACTTGGAGAAGACCATAGCGTCGGTGTGTCCAGCATGGCGATGTCCTCATCATCCTCCCCTTCTTGAATTGGAGTCGTCCTCGACTCCATCTTGGTGATGTCCTCATCACATGGCATATGAATACTAAGGTCGCATGGACCCGACCAGGATGAGGAATGAATACCTCGAGCCGAAAGAAGTGAAGATGAGGGTCCGAGACCTGTTTAACCTGAAAGATCCCAGCTTCAAGAAGCTGACAGTCATTGAGCCAGCATTCAAGCTTACTTCGCCCACCACCACTGGTAAGTCAAGTGTTGTCTGATAGTTTATCCTTGAGATTAAAACTCTGCGTAACAACCATGTAGTTGGTGTACTAGCATTCTAAAATTCATGTTGCTGTTTGTTGCCCAGTTTAATGGATAGGAGAGAGCACATGCATTCGTCTCTTGCCCTCCAGGCGTGGAGTGGCCAGTGGTCGTGCCATGGGCTCAGGATGCACAGCCGCTGCCCGTGGACGACGATCCTTCTAAAGTTGATTGGCTTGAAGTTGAGGTTGAATCAGAGCAAGCCAGCAGACTTGCAGGGAAGAAACCAGTGGCTGCCCCAATGAAGAAAAGGGACCAGACCTCACTAGGAACCTCTACAAGTGAAAAGCCAAAAGATATAATTGACCTGAAGGAAGCAGAGGACCCAGCAAGTAAACGGCGATGCGTTATTGTAGATTGGCCAGAAGATGAAGACGAGGAGGTCGAGGAGGTCTCCGGTATCGTAGCAAGCAGTCGAAGGGAGCGACTTGCTAGAAGGCAGGAGCTGACACCGCCGTTGCAAACAACTAAACCACCACCTCGTCCACCGCAACCACAGGTGCAGGCTGCAGGAATCCCAAAGCCAGCTGCCGCTGTTAGGAGCAACATGGCTAAGCCGGTCCCGACCACCGGCGCAGTAGTAGAGAAGGATGCCGGGCTCGAGAAGACAAAGAAATCTTGGTTTGCCACCGTTTTCCATGCTACAGACCTGTAAGTCATCGAAAACTCGTTTAAATATAACATAATTGGTCAATATCATCACCTTTGTAACTTGTTATTGATTTGTATAGCTCTGCATCGACCCAAAGGCTGGAAGAACTGTCTGGCAGTGCAACACCGCCACCAACTAATACTACCAGTGCCAAGCAGCAGGTCCTGGAGCAGACCAGAGCAGAGAGAGTAGTCCCCGGGTTGCAAGCTCCGTCAACATCTGCTCCTAGTCCACAAGCTGAAATTTTGGGGGAGGCAGAAGATGATTGGGCCCGAGAGCTGCCAGAACAACCACAAGAAGCCCCAGAACCAACAATACAGCACCAGCCAGCCCCAGAAGACACAGAACAGCCCCAGCCAGCTACAGAGCTTCAAGTCCCAAAAACTGCAGAAGTTGGTGGAAGTGCTAAAACAGGAGAAGAAGCCAAGCCTTCAGCCCCAGCCATAGAAGAAATCCTCGGGCATTATGAAGAAGAAAGCAGATTTTGTGGCACCCGCTCCTACACTGTGGAGATCCTAGTAGGAGACGAGGTCGGGGCCGTAGAAGCAGTTGGCAAAATATTCCTGGAGGAAGTTAAGGTAAACCTCACATAACTGTATAAGCTGTTGTTGTATAATCCATAAAAACTGCTGTATGATCCTGTATACTGCAGACTATAGCCGAAAAGAACAAACAGCTGAGTGCAGAACAGAAGAAGCTGCAGCAACAGTTAGAGAGCTATGCGAAGCAAAATATTGATCATGAAGAAAAGATGCGCACTATACTCCAACGGCTAGAAGTGGTCAACAAACAGAGATCGGGTATGAGTTCCATCTGTTGTTAGGAACTCGAGCTCTATAGGGTGCTGTATTACTGTAATGTTCATAATCAGAGTATTGACACAGGTCTGGACATCGAAGTCAACCGGCTTCGTGAAGAAAATGCTTAGGTAGCTGCTGAGCGTGACCGGCTGACTGAAGAGAAGACCAAATGGCTGCAAGTACGGCAGGCCATGAAGGAAGAGAAGGCTAAATTAGCCAAGGATCTAGAGAGTAAGTATTCCTCAGCATTGTCATAGCATTTGTTGAATTTTACGGCATTAAATTCTTATCAGCATGAAATGCACCTTGAGAAGATGGAGAAAGATTGCGACGACCTGGAGCTTCAAAACCAGGCTGGTGCAAAAAAGATCGAGGCGTGGTCCCAGAAGTGTAGTAAGCTTATGACGGAGCAAGAAGCCCTTAATGGGAAATGCAAGACGCTCATCAGGGAGCGAGAAACTTGGAAGCACGCCTATGTAGAGATGGCGAAAGGGATCGCACTAGTGCTCGACATCATTGGCCCCGACTCCACCGAAGCTGGAGCGGAGGCACCAAAAATAGGCCTGGTCGAGAAATCCCAAAAAGCCTGGGGATGGCTCCAACAATGGACGAAGGACATCAAGGAATATGTGGGTGCACATGTACTTAGCTTGGTACGTGCCCACTACCCTTTGTTAGAAATTGCTCGCCTGGAAGCCAGTTATCCCAGGGAGGTCGGGGCGGAGCGAGCTGACGAGCTACGGTCAGAGGAGATGAAGCATGCTGCCGCGATTACTAAGGACATCATCCTGTGCCCAGCTACAGCTCCATCGACCGGAGGGACAATTCAATTGTACGTGGGTCAAATACCCATGCCGCCATCTTTGGCTTCCAGCGAAGCACATTCTGCTCCATCCTCGACCACGCCAAAAGTCGCGGAACTACCAAAGGGTCCACAGTAGGAGGAGCCTATGAATAGTTCATAGGATTAGTTAAGTTTCAATGTAAACTCGTGTTTGTAAAGAGGGGAGCTTGTAATAAAGTAATGAATAGTACAATGTAAAGTTGTTTATGTTTTTGTATGAAAAAAACGTTAAAGCTCTGTATTGCGTGCAAATTTAACTAAGTTAGAACAACAGGGGGTTCTGTTTTAGTTGTTCTGGTGTAATCGACGAGAACTAAGTTAGAACAGTGAAATGTTCTGTTTTTAGTTGTTCAAGTGTAGTCGATGAGAACTAAGTTAGAACAACGAAATGTTCTGTTTTTAGTTGTTCCAGCATAATCGATGTCATCCTGTAGGTCTGTACGGCTTTAGAGAGGCCAGTGATCCGAGTGTAAGGCTGTCATAGCCTATATACACGTAAGAGTACGACTAGTCTGGCCAAAGAGCGTCTGTCGACCACTCAAAATGCAGAGGACGGATCTCGTGCACGCTATGTAACACCCCAAGTGTTTATCACCAATTAAGTAGTGGGTTTAAACTCAAACATGAGTGGAGATGACAATGTCAAGGTTAACCTATGGAGGTGAGTCTAACCTAAAGTTAGTTGTTGCACCATTGCTTTACATATAGGCCTCTTTTCAAGATATATACTTGGGTGACATTATTGCAATATCTTCATGTGTCTCACCTTAATACCATTTATATAGGTCACTGGAAAAGTTTCATGAAGTTTGGAATCAAAAAGTCACATGAAATGATAAGTTCCATTCCTATTGGAATTTGCCCCATTAAGTTAATGGAACTATAGATCATCAACCAAGCTTTGCAAATTTACCCAAATGACTCTAGATGAACTCTACAATAAAAGTCATGAAGGGTTCATGTTGAGCAGATGTCAAGAAATTGCACCGATTGGCCTAAAACCCTAGTTTCGGCTCTATCGAGTTGCTACTTTGACCAAAGTGAAAGTTTGACTTCTGTACCAGTTATGAGGTTTGACCTTAAAGCAAAGTTGTAGTTCATCTTGTGTAGAACAAACTTTGTTTAATGGTCAAGAGCTGGTTTGATCTCTAACCTAGTCAAATAAAGCTCACAAGAATCAACTTAGTGATGTTTTCAAGGTCTCGAATTTGGTTAAGTCTGGAATTACAATGTCATTGTGGTTGGCATCTCGCGTTCTCCAAATTTTGCTATGCAACTTAAATTGAGCCAAATGTAGAAGTTAAAGGTAATGAGATGGAGAAGAGTATGCAAAAAGTTGAACTTCGTTTGAGCAAGGTGGGCATCCCAAAATCATCAAGGACCGAGCTCAACTTAAGCATGATCAAGTCGTTGACACTGTCAACTTTGGGCTTAGTTATCTCCTAATCTGTAGGTCTTATGACCATGGTGCTTAAATAAAAATGGTAGGGTATACCGAGGCGAACAACTTTGACAATTGGCCCATGTCCAAATTTCCAACCGAGCTGGCCCAAAACGGAGTCTCAAACCGGCTGCTCCGTCGCGCACCACGTATTCGGGGAAATGCCCCGACGGGCGACACGCGTCTAGTGCGTGGCTGCCATGCGCGAGCCGATCACCCCACTGCCGTCCGCGTGTCCCAGCGTGTTAGGCGTCGAAGGGAATCCGTTCCTGGCTCACCTGCTCCCCCTACACTCCCTCCTCGCGCTCTGGCGCTCGCTTGCGCATAGCGCGGCCAAGTCCGCCATGGACGGTCGGACCAAGTTCCATGGCCGCCGTCATTTCTCCACACTGAGCACTCCACAGCCCTGCACCACGGCCACCGTCTCCGCCTCGTCGTGCTTTCCCCGCGCGCGCACTCGCCTGAGCTTTCTCCGCCGCAAGAACTTTGGCCGCGGACGCCGCCATGGCCAACCGAGCAGAGCTCGCTGTCGCCAGTGCTATTGCTCCTCCACGCCCCTTGCTCGCTCACCGAACCCTCCCTCCTCCTCCTGCGGGCCCGGGCGGACCACACAACAGTGGCTCAGGCGTCGCGCTGCACCGTCGTGTTGCCGCCGCGGCGACGCCGCCGCCATGCGCTCGGCTCGCGTGGCCAGAGGGCCACGGTCGACCGCTGGCCATGCTGCGGGTGGCCGCAGGTGCGCCTCACCGCCGTGCTGCTCCTCCGCGTTGCTCCACCGCCGTCGAGCCGTCGGCGGCCGGCCGGCGTAACCGGCCCGGCGGTCACCCCCTTCTCTGTTCCGGTCTCAGGAAGAAGAAGGGCGCCTCGGGGTGAATAGTGACTTTTCCAGGGGGTTAAGTGTAGGAGTGACTTGGGTGAATAGTGCTGTGGGGACTCCCTTGTGAGATTTAATTAAAGTTCTTTCAGGGGCCAAAATGAATAACCTGTGACTCAGTTGAATAGTGCCTTTGTACTGCGGGTTGATTCTAGAAATTCCAGGGGCCTCGAGGCAAAAGTGCTTTTCTTTTTCGGTTTAATCTTCTTATTTTACAGATTTCAGTGTTGAACTTTGGAAATTCATAGTAATTAGTAGAAAAATCATAAAATAGCAAATAAGGACTTTTTAGAATCCTTGTGAAATTATCTATGCAGTGGATCTATAATATGTAATGTTTTAGTTTAAAGTTTTAGCTGTAAAAATATATTTATGTTACTAGGTTTTGAATGCTAGTTGGATTTGTTAATTTTAATAACTGTAAATATATAACTCCAAATGAAGTGAAATTTTTGTGGCATGTTACTCTTGTGATGTATGATGTCCAGTAAAAATTTCAAGATTTTAGGCTTGATAGTTTAAGAGCTATAAAAATAACAAATGCTCTATGTTGCTTTGCTTCTATTCTGGACAGTTCTGCATGTATGCATTGTTTGGCTTAGTTAAGTTATGAATCATGCCTTGATGACCATAAATGAGTTGTATTACTTTTCTTAAGCTTTTCAAAAAGCTAAAGAGCACAATTTTTGGCTAATTATATGTTTAACTATAGTAGTCTAAAGTGCTGTAGCTGTTTCTGTCCAAACCCAGACAGGGTTGCATTGTTTATAATGTGTGACCTAGTTAGTAGCACAATTAGCTCTAGATATTTATAAAAAAATTGTTCATAACTTGTTAAGCTTTCAAAAAAGTCCAGAATCATAATTATTGGATTTGTGAGACTCAAGTTATAACGATTTAAAGTGGCATATCAGATTCTGTCCATATTTTGGACAGAGATGCAATGATTTAATTAATTGACCATGTTAACTATAGAATCATCTTAAGATGATTACAAGAAAATTGTAGGTAACTTTATAAGATTTCCATAAAGTTGAGAATCATGTTTGTTGGAGGTCTAGAACTCCATTTATGCTTCTCTGAAGTTTCTATCAGTCTTCTGTCTATAATTGTACCACTGCTGTTGGGCTGCATGTGTGGTGTTACTCGTGCAACTAGTTTCATGGTGTAAATGATGTTTACTGTGATTTTGGTAAATACAAAAGTTGTAGACAATTATCTTATCTTTCTTGTGTTAAATTTTCATGATCCCAGGTCTGATAGTTTAAGAGTTGCATGCTTAATAAGTCTACTGTCAAATTTTAATTACCTTCTGTGTAGGCTTTAAAGATTTGCATGTTTGGTCATGATAACTTGGGAATCATGTTGAGATGATTAAAGATGAAATGTAGATATTTTCCTAAGCTTTCCATAATATCTTCTTGCAAGTCATTTGGACTTATGGAACTCCAGATATGATTGATTATGAAGCTACTGTTTGCAAGTCCAGAAATTGACATATTCCAATTATCGTTGTTTGCTTGTATATTGTTAAGTGGGACTTATGCCTTTGAGGATGGTTAGGTTAATACACCTGAGATCTTGTGAAATCTTGTGTTCCATGCCTAATATGCTTGCCATCTTTTATATTAAGTTGTGTGATGTTTATTTAAGCAATGTGAAGTGCTTATGTGTATTTAGCGTAACCTTATACTTGCCTTGATTAATGTGTGATGCATCATCTATTGCATTCCCATGTATTCATACACTTGCATCTTGCATCTCATTTAGGTGCGCTAGATGCACCACGTGAAGGACCTGATGGGGAGCCAAACCCGAAGCTGGAGTTGGTGGATTCATCCCGAAGATAGAAGGACCGGACAAGTGCTAGATTGGAGGATGCTCGCCAAGCGAATTCACCTGACAAACTCTAACATTGAGTCGGATCCCAGGCAAGCCCCGGAGCATTATAAGCCTCCTATCTTCAAAGCAATTAATTATATATATATATATATGTTATAAGTATTGTTGCATTAAGTGGTAGGAGTTGGTTGGAAACCCTTGCTGCATTATATCATTCCTTGTCCAGATATATGAATCCTTGAATCCTACATAGACTAGGATCGAGTAGATGCTTAGCCCTGCTTTAAGCGGTAGAAGTCAGGTGATTTCCTGTCACCTGCGAGATATAGGGATATTCATATATGGTACGGTTGGCTATATTTGCTATCGTGGAATGGAACCATGTGTTAATAAAATGAAATGAGACCGGGCGGGATGACGATAGTGAAGCAACAAGGCATGGAGGTCTTGGGTGTGGATCTATCCCCGTCTGAGTCATTTAAGGACCGATTCGCTGTACGTCCTTGAGTCATGTTGAATGCAGTCTAACACTTAGTTGGCCGGATAAGTCGTTCCGACCGCGAAGCCGAGTAATATGGTTCAGGTCAGGAATCGAATGGTAGGTTGCTTCTTGGAGGAGAGAAAGGATGTGCTTGGGGACATTGGCATGAGACCAAGGGGGGTTAGAGTCCCTATCACCTGGCAGAGTGTCGCCCTTGGGGTCGCGACATTATTCGGACCCGCGATTCCTGAATCATATGAAAAGGTGGCCTGTGCGACCCTGGCAGGGGTCTGCACGGTGAGTGTTAGAAATACCCCTCCAGCTGGATAGGAATTCGATTCGAATCGCCGTCGCTCCCGGTTAGTGAGCACTTGACTTGAGCAGCGGCAACGTAGATTCCATTAAATTGAACGGATGGTTAATTGGATCACGATGGAAAGGTTGCCTCAATTTATACCTGCTATGGTTAATATTGTTTGCTCCTAACAAAGTGAGTGCTCTAGTATAGGTTCTGATATAGATGACAGGTCAATGATAATTAACTTGATGCTTAAGCATTAATGATTACTTATCCGTATTAAGCTTTTATGCAAAATGTTGTCAAGCTAGCCCACTTTACATCAGCCTTGCATGATCCTTGGTGTCACTTTATTTCTGGTTTATGACGGGTAAGTCTAGCTGAGTACCTTCTTGTACTCAGGGTTTTATCCCCACTTGTTGCAGGTTGTGCTTTATCATGGCTACTGCAAGAGTTGGTTGGCTCCTGTCGTAGTGACGGAGTGTGATCACGGGCATGATCCGCCTGAGTTAGCTTCTCTCTAATGCTTTTGTTGGAAGTCAACCTTGGTACTGGCATGTATTTGAAATAAGATAAATGTTAGTTTCAAATTACTTTGCTTCCGCTACTTTTTAACTTAAGTTGTAATAACTATGTTGAACTCCGATGTATATTGAATTACTTGTGAAATGGTTGTAACATGTGACTTGTTATGTTGAATCACTATGATCTTGGCTTGTATGTTGGTTGGTTTGAAATCCCTCGTGATTTCATTGGACTACCGGAGTTATATGGGCTCAAGTGCGAGAATTTGATCACTTCGGTGATTGTTTTTGTACTTGTGCTCTTATAATTTGGACAGTTCTGTTACACGCTATGAGTGAGGTCGAGGACAGAGCTGCTCCGAGAACCTGAAGGGATTGGTGATCGATGTACTGTTGTTTCAAAAAGGTGTTGTAGTTGTAGGATCAACAATGTAAACAAGTGTAGTCAACTGGATTCAAACATATATATATTATAATTCAAAGTACAGAAAAAAGATACATATCTATAATTGAGAATTAGGGGTAAAAACGTCTAAGCTTGTCGATATGAACGGAGTTAGGCACGTCAGTGCCGTCAAGTCTTGCAAGTCTGTACGAGGTAGGTTGTGTGACAGCCTTGACGATGTATGGCCCTTCCCATTGAGTTGCCAACTTGTGGACACCATCTTGGCTAGTCTTCCATTTCAATACCATATCGCTGACCACAAAGAAACATTCCTAAACATTTCTGTTGTAGTACCTTCGTAACACAGCTAAGTACTTGGCCGTGCGTATACAGGAGTCAAGGCGCCGTTCCTCTACACTAGTCACCTCGAGCTCACATTGTTTAGCAACTTGATCTTCATTGTAGTTCTCGACCTAAGGTGACCAGAATTCAATGTCTGCTGGGAGCATAGCCTCAGCGCCGTAAACCATGAAATATGGAGAGACACCGGTATTGTGACTAGGCTGTGTCCGAAGTCCCCAGACCACGGCTGGTAACTCCTTAATCCACCGTCCAAGGGCTTTGTCATTCTCTCTGTATATCCTTTTCTTCAATGCATCCAGAATCATTTCCATTAGCCCGCTCGACCTGTCCATTAGCTCTGGGATGTGCCACCGAGACGTATTTCACTCCAATGCTCCGTTCATCATAGAAGTCCCAAAACGTGTTCCCGGTAAACTAAGTCCCCAGGTCTGTAATGATATTGTTGGGTATACCGAAGCGGTGGATGACCTGGTCGAGGAACTCGACTGCTTTTTCGGAAGATGCCTTGACCAAGGGCATGTACTCTATCCATTTGGAAAATTTATCAATTAGCACGAATATGAATTTGAAGTTACCTGGTGCTGGTTTGAAGGGTCTGATCATATCCAGTCCCCAGCACGCAAAGGGCCAAGAGGCTGGTATGGTCTGGATCTCATGGGCTGGAATGTGAACTTTTTTTTGAGAAAAACTGATAATTGGCGCAATGTCTGACAAGCTTCTCTGCATCCGCTACGGCAGATGGCCAGTAAAAACCTGCACAGAATGCTTTACCAACCAATGTCCGAGATGAGGCATGATTACCACAGGTGCCAGAATGTATTTCTTCCAAGAGTTTAATACCGTCTTCTTGCTCAATGCACTTCATCAATACTTCTGCTTTCGCATTTTTGCGCCATAGCTTACCCTCGACCACCAGGTATTGTTTGCTCCGGCGTATAAGGCGTTCATTCTCAGTTCAATCAGAATACCCAGTGCCATCTGTTAGATACTGAATAAATGGAACGCGCCAGTTCGATATCTTAGTCGAGGTCTGAGATGGTCCTGCGGATGTGGGACATAGTGCCATAGTGGTCGGTGATAAAACCATAGCTACCAGAGGCTCGTCCGGGGGCTTCTCGCCCACGGAGTCGCCTTCTTACTTAATTGATGGTTTTAAAAGGTCTTGAACAAAAACACCATGCGGTACTTGAGCTCTGGATGGTCGTAACTTTGACAGCGCATCAGCTGCTTGGTTTTTGTCTCGGACCACATGGGAATATTCAATGCCGTAGAATTTGCCTTCAAGCTTCCTAATTTCTTTGCAGTATGCATCCATCTTCTCGCTAGTTGTATCCCAGTCTTTGTTGAGCTGGTTAATAACTAGGGCCGAGTCGCCGTGGACGTAAAGGCGCTTGATATCAAGGTCAACTGCAATGCGCAGACCATGAAAACATGCCTCGTATTATGTAGCATTGTTAGATGTTGGGAAGTGAATCCTAAGTATCACACCCAAAATTTCCTATTTTGGGTTGTGCATTGAAAACACTAAATAAAATAAATAATTTCAATATTTGAATAAATTTATTAGATAAGTTAAGTTGGTGCTAATTTAAATATAGAAAATTATGGTTTTAAACTTTTCCATATTAATTTGATAGTGTGGTGTTTGTGTGATGCTTGTCTTTGGTGTTGGTGAGTGCTATTATTTTCAAAATACCATAGGACAACGTTTACTACTTATCGGAAAACTTTTTGGCATTTTCTGGATTTAAAATTTCAATTTCCGTGAGCTTAATCTTTTTCCTTGATCTCTTCATCAATCTTTTCATGAGCTCAAAATTATTTAGTTGAGTTCCTTATCTCTCCAAGAGTCTACAGGATTTTTCCCGGCCAGAAAGGTAATTTTAGATTTTCTGGAATTATTTTATTCGCGGAATTAAAATAATGCCGAAATTATGAAAATCTGAAAAGTTTTCAAACCCCTACAACTATATATATGCCGGCGTAGCCCTCAACGTCCTGGTTTCAGAAGTATAACCCTTATCGTGAGCCGCCACTCGTAGCTCCCTCCACCCCTCGCCGAAGTTCTTCATCTACCGCTTGCGTTCCGGCGAATTTCCGGCGATGGTTTGGCGAGCTTTTCCGTCTACGTTTCTCATCTCTGGCGAAAACCGTCACTGCTGCAAGGCAGCCCTCGTCGTTCTCTACGCCATGGTATACTCGTTTTCTCAAATCCGTGTTCGTTTGATCGTGCTCCTAATTTTTCTCTCTTTTCCGGTGAACCTCCATGGACGACTGTGTGTTCTTCATTTGCCGGTTGTCCCTATCCTTGTTCGTCCAGCCTCCTCTCGGTCCTGATGCCTCGCGCCTCGATGCTCGCCTCTCCCACGCAGCAAGCCATTGACGTGCAGCAGCAGCGGCGGCACTTCACCATGTCACGTTGTGATGGAGAAGCCCAAGGTAGAAGATGACGGTATTTATAGTTTTGCCATCCATCGTTTTTCCTCCGCTGTTTATTCGTTTTACGTCCGATTCAAGTGATTCAAGTTGCGTTAGATTTATATTTATGAGCTCTACATGTTAGTGTAGCTGTATAGTAGGTTTGGAAAATTTAATTTTCGAGTTTATATTAAAGTAATTATTTATCTATAGGAAATCTTAGAAAATTCATAACTTTCACGTTTTAAATCCGAATTTCGTGATCTTTACGTCTATGTGATCGTAGTAATGTGTAGAAGAGTTTTATAAACTTTTTATACTGTTTTGCTACTATTGGTGTACAGTTTTAATTATGTCTCTTTGTTTGTTTCGTGTATGATTGCTCGGATAATTGTGTGTTGATGCTTGATGATCGAGTATAGACGGTGAGCAGTTTCTTGACGATCAGGAGTATTATTTAGAGCCAGACCAGTAGTATCATCAAGAAAGCTTTGATCAAGGCAAGTATAACATGGGACCATCCTTGTTGTCCTATTCACTAAAATTATCATACATATGCACGTGTCCTCCTTGACAACCATAGACATTATAACTTAGCTATTGATATCTTGTTTCCTTGCCACCTATGGGTTGTGCATTTGGGTAGCTATTGCTAGTGCTTAATTATGAACAATTATCTTGTAATTAGACTAATGAATTAAGCGACCAACCTTTAATGATGATTTTATTACTGTTGAAAAGGGGGCTAGAGCAAGGGGTTATATTGTTGCTCTGGTTTCTCTCTATAAGGACTTATCTGTACGTGATCATCCGGGATATACAGTACAGCTGTGAGGGCTATATGGCTCTGGCTCTAGTTGTTCAAGTGACCTTTTCTAGCTTGTTAGTGGTTATCTTAATTGGCGTAAGAATGGCTTGACACGTTGGGTGTAGGACAACCTCTAGTCTATGAGTATAGCCGAGAAGGAATTGCACCATTTGAAAAGGGGATTCCTACATCTGCCTGCCGAGTGAATCTAATGGCCCTAACTTGTTAGATGAACTTTTGAATGACTTTATATGGTTTCCGATGTTTTGGGCCTTGCAAACCCATCCATTTGGAAGTCATGACTCACAGTGAAAGTGTACACCTCTACACAGAGTTTAATAAACTGGTATACTAGCCGTGCCCACGGATACGGGCGGCCTTGGAACATTTACAGATAGATGATCACCATTGTTATATCATGCTTAATTACTTTTGATTATTATTATACTCATGTTAATGCTATTCATTATCCTTATTACAATTGATCATTGGTTCATTAATGGGAATTGGTTCATCTTGATGCTACTCAATTGCTAATTATATGATGATTAAAAGCTAAACGCAGTCAAACATTGTCTAGACTTTTTGAGCCTCATGAACCCTGTGTTATACTTGTTGAGTTCGACATGGACTCACTCTTGCTATTTCCACCACACTCCAGTGTGTAGTAAGGTGCTACTTAGAAGAAGGATGAAGGTGTAGTGGAGTTTCCAGAAGTCTTTCAGAAGTGCTTGGCATACGGAGCCACTAGTCAGCCGTCCCTAAGAAGAATGGAGCCTGAAGTTTAGTCACTATTCTACGATACTCTGATGTAAGTGTTAATATAGCGATGTATACGTTATATAATAACATTGTTTCTGATACTTTTTCATTCTGACATATGTGTAGACTTCCTGGGCACATATATGATTAGCCTGATTTTGTTCTTTAGAAAACCGGGTGTGTCAGAGTGGTATCAGAGCGGTGTTGACTGTAGGACGTATGCCAAGTAGCACTGGACGTATTCTAAAACTCATTTCACTATAAAACTATTTTGTCATCCCTTGACTCATTGATTTTGACAATTTTCTCTTCCTTGTCCTATTGTATTCCCTCCTTGATAGCTTCCTTTGAGCTATTATTTCTTACTCCCTTAGATTTTGTTTTACGTTGTTTTTACTAAAAGTTTTCTGATTCCACCTGGGTCAAAGATTCGATGGCCTTTCATCATCCATACTTTTCCCTTAGGATGACCACCATTGTTGAAGAAGCACGTGTAATACCGATGATGTGAAGTGTGCTTGTTTTGCTTGATGTGTTACTTGTGTGTTGTCCTTGTTCTCGTGTTTCAAAGGTGGCTCAGAAGGTATAAGTCTTGAGGATTAGCTCGATCCATGTTAAGTGGGGTAGTGTCATCTTCTATCCTACTTAATTTTCCAATCAATCCTAATTCTTGCCATTTTCTCTTACACCATTCCTGTCTACCCTTGGTTGTCATGCTACCTTCTTTATCTCATCTTAATGGAGGATCAACACATGAAGGACTCATCAATAGCAGCAAGCCTTAGAGAAAGTGTTACCTTCAATGACATTGCCAGGTGGACCAAAATCATTGTTAAGTGGGGTAGTGTCCGCTACCATCATTAATCTCAAGCGATGAGGTACGAAGAATTGAAGATCAAACTTTATCTTTCTTATCATCTTTTGGCTATACTCAATCCATGTCTTATATCTCATCAGCACAAATCAAAGAAGCATGAAGACTTGAAGATTAGTGTTATCTATTTCTCTAGTCTCTCTGAATCTTGTTTCTACCTTATCCTGTCTTTTCAAAATAGTCTATTCTCCTTAGCATATATATCTATTTTTGGATGCCCAAAAATCATGGATAAATTCTGGACAATAGTAGACTTCAATATCTTTCTCTGACCATAAGAACCGCCCTGATAGCTATTATGGTTTGGGAGTTATGAAAATAACAAGGCGACGCATCTGTGCTGTCAGCAACCTGAAATAGTTTTTGTTGTGTACAGTTTTCGGCTACCTTAACTGCAGAATTTAGAGAAGTGTTCTGTAATAAAGTTGTAGTAAATTTGATAAGCTTTCCAACGGTATAAGCTACAACATCATCGGATTTATAGAACTTGAGTTATAACTGTATTTCTGCACTGCTATTTTTCTGCTCACGAGGAAGTGCAGGTTACTTGTTCTTGCATATGCTCATGCGTCTCTTTGAGATGATAGAAGGACACAATGCTAGTTATCACTCAGAAACAAATGCAAGCTATCCATTGGTGTTCTTCAGTTGATCTCTTCTTAAGAGGGGTTGTCAAACTAAAGACGATACAAGATGGAGGTTTTATACGTTCTATTTCATCACTTGGAAGCATGAGCTATCTACATGGTTGTAAAGTCACTATCGAGCGTAGGTATCTTTTCTCAGGGTTGGTAATATATTGGAACCATCTACAAGGATCGTAAGGGCCTAAAGTACACCTTTACAAAGTTAGTTTAGAGCTTGTGGCATCATCATCATTGGATAAGAGTCGATCAGGGAAGAGTGAAGACTTGCAGAATCAACTTTATCTTTCTCCATATTCTCTCCAAATCTCAGGACGAGATTTCTGTTAAGTGAGGTAGAATTGTCACACCCAAAATTTCCTATTTTGGGTTGTGCATTGAAAACACTAAATAAAATAAATAATTTCAATATTTGAATAAATTTATTAGATAAGTTAAGTTGCTGCTAATTTAAATATAGAAAATTGTGGTTTTAAACTTTTCCATATTAATTTGATAATGTGGTGTTTGTGTGATGCTTGTCTTTGGTGTTGGTGAGTGCTATTATTTTTAAAATACCATAGGACAACGTTTACTTCTCATCGGAAAACTTTTTGGCATTTTCTGGATTTAAAATTTCAATTCCTCTGGGTTTAATCTTTTTCCTTGATCTCTTCATCAATCTTTTCATGAGCTCAAAATTATTTAGTTGAGTTCCTTATCTCTCCAAGAGTCTCTAGGATTTTTCTCGTGATTTTTCTGAGCTCTGGGCTATTTTTCGCGGCCAAAAAGGTATTTTTAGATTTTCTGAAATTATTTTATTCGCGGAATTAAAATAATCCCGAAATTAAGAAAATCCGAAAAGTTTCCAAACCCTACAACTATATATATGCCGGCGTAGCCCTCGACGCCCTGGTTTCAGAAGTACAACCCTTATCGCGAGCCGCCGCTCGTAGCTCCCTCCACCCCTCGCCGAAGTTTTTCATCTACAGCCTGTGTTCCGGCGAACTTCCGGCGATGGTTCGACGAGCTTTTCCAGCCACATTTCTCATCTCCAGCGAAAACCGTCACTGCTGCAAGGTAGCCCTCGTCGTTCTCTATGCCGTGGTATACTCGTTTTCTCGAATCCATGTTCGTTTGATCGTGTTCCTAATTTATCTCTCTTTTCCGGTGAACCTCCATGGACGACTGTGTGTTCTTCGTTTGCCGGCCGTCCCTATCCTTGTTCGTCCAGCCTCCTCTCAGTCCCGATGCCTCGCGCCTCGACGCTCGCCTCTCCCGCGCAGCAAGCCATTGACTTGTAGTAGCAGCAGCAGCGGCACTTCACCATGTCACGTCGTGATGGAGAAGACCAAGGTAGAAGATGACGGTATTTATAGTTTTGCCATCCATCGTTTTTCCTCCGTTGTTTATATGTTTTACGTCTGATTCGAGTGATTCAAGTTGCGTTAGATTTATATTTATGAGCTCTACATCTTAGTGTAGCTATACAGTAGGTTTGGAAAATTTAATTTTCAAGTTTATATTAAAGTAATTATTTATCTATTGGAAATCTTAGAAAATTCATAACTTTCACGTTTTAAATCCAAATTTTGTGATCTTTACGTTTGTGTGATCGTAGTAACGTGTAGAAGAGTTTTACAAACTTTTTATACTGTTTTACTACTGTTGGTGTACTGTTTTAATTATGTCTCTTTGTTTGCTTCGTGTATGATTGCTTGGATAATTGTGTGTTGATGCTTGATGATCGAGTATAGACGGTGAGCAGTTTCTTGACGATCAGGAGTATTATTTTGAGCTAGACCAGCAGTGTCATCAGGAAAGCTTTGATCAAGGCAAGTATAACATGGGACCATCCTTGTTGTCCTATTCACTAAAATTATCATACATATGCACGTGTCCTCTTTAACACCATAGAGATTATAACTTAGCTATTGATATCTTGTTTCCTTACCACCTATGGGTTGTGCATTTGGGTAGCTATTGCTAGTGCTTAATTATAAACAATGATCTTGTAATTGGACTAATGAATTAAGCGACCAACCTTTAATGATGATTTTATTACTATTGAAAAGGGGGCTAGAGCAAGGGGTTATATTTTTACTCTGGTTTCTCTCCATAAGGAATTATCTGTACGTGATCATCCGAAACATACAGTACAGCTGTGAGGGCTATATGGCTCTGGCTCTAGTTGTTAAAGAGACCTTTTCTAGCTTGTTAGTGGTTACTTTAATTGGCGTAAGAATGGCTTGACACGTTGGGTGTAGGACAACCTCTAGTCTATGAGTATAGTCGAGAAGGAATTGTGCCATTTGAAAAGGAGGGGTTCCTACATCTGTCTGCCGAGTGAATCTAATGGTCCTAACTTGTTAGACGAACTTTTGAATGACTTTGTATGGTTTCTGATGTTTTGGGCCTTGCAAACCCATCCATTTGGAAGTCATGACTCACAGTGAAAGTGTACACCTCTACACAGAGTTTAATAAACTGGTATACTAGCCGTGCCCACGGATACGGGCAGCCTTGGAACATTTACAGATAGATGATCACCATTGTTATATCATGCTTAATTACTGTTGATTATTATTATGCTCATGTTAATGCTATTCATTATCCTTATTACAATTGATCATTGGTTCATTAATGGGAATTGATTCATCTTGATGCTACTCAATTGCTAATTATATGATGATTAAAAGCTAAACGCAATCAAACATTGTCTAGCCTTTTTGAGCCTCATGAACCCTGTGTTATACTTGTTGAGTTCGACATGGACTCACTCTTGCTATTTCCACCACACTCTAGTGTGTAGTAAGGTGCTACTTAGAAGAAGGATGAAGGTGTAGTGGAGTTTCCAAAAGTCTTTCAGAAGTGCTTGGCATACGGAGCCACCAGTCAGCCGTCCCTGAGAAGAATAGAGCATGAAGTTTAGTCACCGTTCCGCGATACTCTGATGTAAGTGTTAATATAGCGATGTATACGTTATATAATAACATTGTTTCTGATACTTTTTCATTCTGACATATGTGTGGACTTCCTGGGCACACATATGATTAGCCTGGTTTTGTTCTTTAGAAAACTGGGTGTGACACTAAGGACATGGCGCAACTGCTCATTGGTTGGTGATATGAATAATATGCCCGCTCCCTCACCATCAATGGTCAGTGAGCTATCAAAATACATTTTCCAGTAGTCAATGGGTCCTTGAGAGGTCGGGATACTTAAGTCCATCCACTCGACCATGAAATATGTCAATGTTTGGGATTTAATAGTATCGCGGCGTGTAAACTCCAGGTCGAAAGGACATAGCTCCATTGCCCACTTGGCGATGCGCCCGTTTGCATCTTTGTTGCGTATAATGGTACCAAGGGGAAACTCAGTTTTGATCACCACATGGAACCCATCAAAGTAATGCTTCAACTTTCGGATTGTAATGAGTATGGCGTAGATCAATTTTTAAATCTGAGTGTACCTAGTTTTGGACTCGTTGAGCACCTCACTGATGAAATAGATTGGGCGCTGAACACCATAAGCGTGGCCGGGCTCCTCGCGCTCGACCATGAGGACAGTGGAGATGACTCGATCAGTCACGGCAATGTAGAGTTGAAGGACTTCTCCTGACTTGGGGGCAGTAAGGACCGGAGGTGATGCAAGGTACTGCTTCAACTGGGTAAAAGCAACATCTGCTTCCTTCGACCACTCAAACTTCTCGCCTGCCTTGAGTAACTTGAAAAAGGTAAGCCCTTATCACCAAATCGAGATAAAAATCGGCATAGGGCGGCCATACACCCTGTAAGCTTTTGGACATCCTTGACATTTGCTGGTCGCTTCATATTAAGGACAGCTTGTACCTTTTCTGGGTTAGGTCATATGCCATCACGACTGATGACATTGCCTAGTAATATACTAGAGGGAATGCCAAAGATGCACTTTTTAGGGTTCAACTTCCATTGATATTGATTGAGCGCTGCAAAAGTACGTGTCAGATCGTCAATCAAGGAGTGGGATTCCTTGGTTTTGACAACTACGTCGTCTACATAGGCCTCGAACAGTTCACCCTGTATCTCTTTTTCGAGGCACTCTTGTATTGCACGCTGATAAGTAGCTCTGGCATTTTTGAGCCCAAACAACATGGTCGTGTAGCAATAAGCACCGAAAGGTGTAATAAAGGACGTTTTGATCTGATCGTCCTTGTTTAGAGCGATTTGGTGATAACCAGAGTAACAGTCGAGAAAAGATAGCAGCTCGCAGCCAGCCGTGGAGTCCACGACTTCGTCAATGCAAGGTAGGCCAAAGGGGTCTTTAGGGCAGTGCTTGTTGAGATCGGTGTAGTCAACGCACATTCTCCATTCATTATTCTTTTTGCGTACAAGAACTAGATTGGCTAACCAGTCCGGATGATACACCTCTTTGATAAAACCGGCTGCAAGAAGCCATGTAACTTCTACCCTAATAGCTTCTGCTTGACGGGTTTTGCCTTGGGGTCGACGTTCAAGGAGTGCTCGATCCGGTCTCGAGATACACCGGGCATGTCCGATGGTTTCCAAGCGAACACGCTTACGTTCTCTCTCAAGAACCGGACGAGCGCATCTTCCTATTTGGGGTCAAGGTTTGACCTAATCAGTGCTGTCTTGCTAGAGTCGCCCTCGACCAGATCTCCTTGTACTCCTTGGACTTGATAGACTTTCGTGGTGCTTCGAGCTCTGGAATTTCTAGCTGGTTTGGAGGAGTCTTCTTGTTGCCGCCATGCGCAGGGAGAGGTCGTGGGCTTCGACTATGCGAAAACTGTCCTCTTCATAGGTATAGGCAATGAATACATTGCCTCTGAGAGTGAGGACTCCCTTTTCTGTTGGCATCTTAAGCACCTAGTACCTGTAATGAGGTATGGCCATGAATTTGCTGATCGTGGGACGACCAAGGATAGCATGTTAAGTACCCTCGAAGTCAGCGACCACAAAGTTGACGTAGTCGGTACGGAAGTGATCTGCCGTGCCAAACTGCATAGGTAGGGTAATCTGCCCGAGAGGCGTAGAGCTCTATCCAGGCAGGAGCCCCCCAGAAATGTGCGTCGTATGGCTTCAAGTCAGCTTCAGATATGTTCAATGCTGAGAGACTGTTTTTGAACAGGATGTCGATGGAACTGCCGCCATCAACGAGCACCCTGTCAAATTGCACTTTATTGATACAAGGGTTGAGGACAAGAGCGAAACGACCTGGTTCGGGGATGGTAGCCCATTGATCCACCCTGCTGAAGTTGATTTCTCGGTGTGACCAGGGGGGTAGTCTTGGATCCACGATGAGGTCGTCTACCTTGGCCACGTTCAGGCAAGCACGGGCGAGCAGCTTCCGCTCACGTTTACTTTCAACAGACACCTTACCCCCGATAATGGTTGTGATGGCGGGGAAACGGGCGGCTAAGACCCGCCTACGCGTCAGCAGAGACAAATATAAATTTAAATGGGACGATATAAAAAGAACAGGTATTGCGAGTCCATACTTCCATAATTCTTATATTTGCATAAAAATTATGTTAATTACATCTCCGTAGAGAACACCCCTGATTAAGAGTTCCAACATGAATACATGAAAAAGAAGATTACATCATATGGTTTCCTATTACAAACTACAAAAGAAAACAAAAGGTCTTTAGTCTTGTAGTCGCTGATAGATGAATATGCACGCTTGGCATAGGCTTTAACTTGATGCATGTGATTTTATATAAAACATGACGTTTTCATTTGTGGAGGAGCTAACATATACTCCTTATAAGATTGGTCGCTAGCTTGTGTAGCTTTCAAGCGATTCATAATATGCATATATTTAATTCATGCGTTACATGTGGTGCGGCACGTATGCTTGCCGGATCATTTATTTGGTGCATTGTATCATCGATGTGTGCACGCAATTTTCTTTGAAGACTAAATTTGACATGATCTCTTTGGATCGTTTAAGATCATGATTTAGCATGTTTGAGATGCCCATTCGTGGATGTATTCAGTATATGGTACAATATTTTATTTGGGCTAAGCCAAAGTATTTACTTTGTCATGGCCTAAAAAGATATGTTGTATCATTGACTCGGCCGAGGCGCGTGCAATTAATTTATCTTGTCAAGGTTAGCATGCATACTCATGATACGGTTGCTAGATTTAATTTTTGATGGGTTTTGTTGTACAAAGTACATATGAATTTATTTGATTTAATGTATTAGCTAGACATGACTGTATATGAGTGCAGTCTAACTAAGGTGCAAGATTTAAGTTATCCGTAGTGCACATATAGCAGCTGGAGGGCCTACATGAGGTGTGACAAATATGTTTATCCAAGTTAATTGGGACTGCATGATGGCCCATGAGGGCGATGAGTTTATCTGAACCAGTTGATTTTACACCAAAATTTATACTATTTCGGTTATTCTGACTACAGCTCAAAAGCATGTTTTAATTAGCATGAGTAGCTATAGCTTGGGATCAAACATTAGGAAACTAATTTTGTTTAGTTCGACTTATGATTTGGCAGGAGATTAAGTTTCGGTGTAACAGCCACCTAGACATATATATATATACGAAGGAGTCATTAATTTACTTCTTGACTTTGGCTAGGACGGCAAACACATGCATGGGAGTGACCATATTTTATTTCGTCTCCAAAATTCATTAGATATATAAATGCATCACATATGTTGATTTTTGGGCAACATCAGATTGGCACTCTTTTATCTATTTTTGTGCCGTTATTTGGTGAGGATGCATGGATCGGATATGCACTGTATGGCAAGTTCGATATACGAGTATACGTGCACATGCTAGCTAGCTAATGTGTGATGCATGGATGGCTATATATACGCATATACATGCAAACGCTAACTAGCTAATTGATTATGCATGGCCGGTTTAATATATACGAATATACAAGCATATGCTAGTTAGCTACTTTATGCAAGAAACGCTAACTGACTAGAATCTGCATATGTATCATATATGACTGCTTTTGTTATTTTATTTATCCTGGCGCCACCACTAATCAGTTAGTGTTAGCGGTCATGACATGATATTTATCATGAATAAACTAATTTTGTTTAGTTTATTATATATATGGTTTAGAAGGACATGGGTTTGGATTAACACCATCTAAACACATAAGTGGGAATATCATTTTCATTTATTAACTTCGGCTAGGCTAGCAACCGTCGGAATAACCATTTGATTTTATCAGATATGAATGCACCCATGTTGATTTTGATGCATCCCTTAATAGGTACTTTTTTTTGGTTTATCTCTTGCCGTGATTTGATCATGCCGAAACATGTTAGCTAACCAGCGACGCTCACTAACCGATGCATGGACTGGATATGCAATGCATGGCTGGTTTACGCTTCGGCAAGGAAGATGTTAATTAAGGGTTCTAAACTTTGAGCATGCAACTTGATTAGTACTGAGCACATACGTCTAACCAGGAGACATGACGTGATGCACAAAGTGCAGAATGCAAGATTTTGTGTACTTGTGCATGATCGGTTTTCTTCCATGGCAGGTTACGTGTGCATGAACAGAGGAGTTAGCTATCCAATTGAAACATGCAGTGGCTACGGCACTAAAAATGCAGAATGAAGATATTTCTTAGTAGTGTCATGCAGATGGCTATTTCTTTGATTTTGTGAGTGCTTAGACCTGCTCTACAACTAGCATGCCGGGTTCCTGCTGGTTCGAACCCGTACATGTAGCGTAGGCGAGACTAGCATTTGGCATGGAATTTGGGTTTCTCCTGTGCATCTCGTCGCAGGTGTTCTTGTTGATTTAAACACATGCGCGGGCTGCAGCAAGGAGTATTTCTTTTTTTTTAGCATGATGGTAGGCTTTAGCTCTTGTTCTTGGGAACAATGCTCTTCCCTGTCCGGTTTGTATGACAAATCCGGCATGGGCCTTAAGACATCTCATGGGAACTTGCTCGAGGGGAGCGAAGCCACATATGAGGCCTTGATCATGAAGATGATGATGATGAACATAGCTCTTGTTCATGGAAACAAGGCTCTTCCCTGTCCAGTTTGTATTACAAATCTGGCATGGGGTCTTGAATCATCTCATGGCAACTAACTCAATAGAGTGAAGCTACGCATGAGGCCTTGATCATGGTGTTGATGAAGTTGCTTCCGAGCGCCATGGAGCCGTGAAGATGAAGAGGGGGAAGGAATCAGACGAGCGCCATAATGCGCTGCTCACCTTCTCCGGCACTCCAACTGGTGCAGCGACGGTGTTCACGACGAGCTCCTCTTCTGGCTTCTGGTGATGCGGCAGAGAGGCAGCCTGGCGGTTGTTTTGAAGATGAGTGCGGCAGCCTAGCAGCGTATATGAGCAGCGAGGCAGCCTGACGGCAGTATGGTGTATGGAGCGGGGGTCTGAGCATCTGCGGTGGTTCTCTATTTATAGAGCAAAAGCCAACAGCAGTTGCTAGGCTAAATGGCGCTCTTTTTATTTGAGTTTCAGGAGCTTAATGAGGCCGGCGCGTTTGATCTTTGAACAAGAGCGCGCGCGCTCGTACGTTGAATGTGCATTCGTGCATGGGAGTTGTATGACTTGGTCTTGCGGCAGCGATTTGGAGCCTTTGACCATGTTTGAATATACCAAGCGCGCACAGGAATCCTCGTGTCTAGCTTAGTCCATTTTGTTTATAATATTTTAATTGCAGGGATTAATCTATGAAATAGAAAATGATTTATTTCCTGCCTAGGCACAACCGTCGATCACGCATATACGCGTATACATACAGTGTACATGTGCAACAAACTGCCGCTGGCTAGCTAGTGTGCCTGCACATATATGTGTATAGCTGTACTTGTTTCTACTTTATTTATTATTTCCTTTTTGCCTTCTATCTTGTGCTAATTATCACGTTATGAACTGACCATCTATGCATGGAAAAGCCCAGTCAAGGCAGTAGCGTGACGCGCTTGACCCTGTTTGAATATTTTAAGCGCGCACGCACAGCAGATTCTTTACCAAGCATATTTAGATGGTTTGTCATTTATTTATTAATAGCTTTTCCTATATCTTTTTTTTTTGCTTGCAGTGATTAAGGAAAGCGGGAAATAGCTCATTTGTTTGGCCGACGTGCACGTAAGTGTGCTATAAGCCTTGCTGTGTATATGCGTATATATGTTACACACACGTACGTTGCATGGACCATGCATGTCTTTGATTAATCCATGCATCTATATGCAATCGCGTATATGTATATTAGGGCAGATGGGCCACACTTTGTCACTTCATTTTGAAATCTGCCAAGGTACATGTTTATCGTGGCATAATCATGCTCATGCATACATATATATACTTACATGTCCTCCTTTCCTTTTCCTTATTTTTCTCTTCCTCTTCTTTCCCACCAATCACCACGTCATTTCCTTTCTTTTCTACATGAAAAATATTTGGCTATTTAGTCAACTAACAAAATATTTTCTTCTTCCATATATCACCGTATCTAGAGAGTGCTCATATGGCATACGCCGCCTTCCACTAATGTATTCTTGAGTGTACCAAATTTCGTAGCCAATATCATTTTGACTATTATTTTATTTCTCATTCATGTGGAATTTAACCATATACATTATTTACATTTATTCACGGCGAATATTGCACATATTCTCGGTGAGCCAAAAAACCGTGTCAACAGATGCCCCCTCGAGGTCCAGATGCGAAAACTATTCCGTGTATGTTGATGATCTGGAGCTCGAAACTTGAGATTTTTTTATATTTGTGATCTCTCTATTTTCTTTTAGAAAACATATTTGGGGCACTTGACGCACAAGCTGATCTGCACATATATGGCATTTTTTCTAGCTTTGGCAGTCTCATTTTTATACGGAGGCTATATGTGCAAGTGTTGTACCTGCTGCCATCCTGATCCTAGATTTCAGGGTCTTAGAAGCTGCAACGTTTGAAATGTTCCCTCCATGGTCATGATTTAAAATCTAAAGACCTTAAGGCATTTTTTTGTATTAAGCTCTTGATGTATGGGAGCATTTTTTTTATGCAAACAGTTCATGGTCATCTCGCAATGGAGCTATGTTTTTTTTCAGTTTAAGCTCATGAAGGAGCATATTTTCTTTCCTTTTACAGTTTAGGCTCACGCAGGAGCTATGTATACTTTTTTTTTCTGGCGCTAACAGTTTAGGTTCATGTAACGATGGAGCATTTTTCTTTTTGTTTGGGCTTCAGTTTAAACTCGTGAAGCAATGGAGTGTGTCGATCTTTTTTTTAAGCTTTGGCTTCAATTTAGCCTCGTGAAGTCATGGAGGACATTTGATCTTTTTTTAAAAAGTTTTGGCTTCAGTTTAGCCTCATGAAGCGATGGAGGATCATGATATATATTTTTTTATTGACACTACAGTTTAAGCTCATGGAGCTATGGAGCATATGACTGATTTTTTTTCAGCTTCAGTTTAGGCTCGTGAAGCAATGGAGCATCACGATATTTTTTTTATCGACACTACAGTTTAAGCTCATGGAGCGATGGAGCATCGTGATTTTTTTTTCTTGACGCTACAGTTTAAGCTCATGAAGCGATGGAGCATCGTGATTTTTTATTCTTGACGCTACAGTTGAAGCTCATGGAGCTATGGAGCATATGACTGATTTTTTTTTCAGCTTCAGTTTAGGCTCGTGAAGCAATGGAGCATCACGATATTTTTTTTATCGACACTACAGTTTAAGCTCATGGAGCGATGGAGCATAGTGATTTTTTTTTGACGCTACAGTTTAAGCTCATGAAGCGATGGAGCATCGTGATTTTTTATTCTTGACGCTACAGTTTAAGCTCATGAAGCGATGGAGCATCGTGATTTTTTATTCTTGACGCTACAGTTTAAGCTCATGAAGCGATGGAGCATCGTGATTTTTTATTCTTGACGCTACAGTTTAAGCTCATGAAGCGATGGAGCATTTTTTTTTGATGCTACAGTTTAAGCTCATGAAGCGATGGAGCATATGACTGATTTTTTCAGCTTCAGTTTAGGCTCGTGAAGCAATGGAGCATTTTTTCTTGATGCTACAGTTTAAGCTCATGAAGCGATGGAGCATTTTTTTTCCTTGACGCTACAGTTTAAGCTCATGAAGCGATGGAGCATATGACTGATTTTTTCAGCTTCAGTTTAGGCTCGTGAAGCAATGGAGCATTTTTTTAACACTGCAGTTTAAGCTCATGGAGCAATGGAGCATATATGCATATTTTTCTATGCATAATATCGCTTTAGAAATTTTCCATTTATCGGCGGTGGGCAATATTCACCATCCGGGGATATGATTTTATAAGCGCCACTAGAGTAGACATCCTTCACGATGTAAGGACCCTCCCATTTAGGCTCGAATTTGCTTTGCATTCGATGAGTAATATTCATAGGTCGAATGACCGCGAGAACCAAATCCCCTTCTTTGAACGACCTTCTTTTTACGCGCTTATCAAAAGCTCGAGACATTATAGCTTGATATGCCTCCAAGTTCTGTAATGCACGAAGTCGCTTTTCTTCGAGATTGTCTAATTCCTCTAAGCGTAATTTTGCCGATTGATCTTCATTGAGTTTCTCTTGGATAGCAACTCTTAAGGAGGCAATTTGCACCTCCAGTGGCAGGACCGCCTCTCCTCCATACACAAGTGAGTAAGGAGTCATTTTTGTTGGCGTCCGAGTCGTGGTCCTATATGCCCACAAGGATTCGAGTAACCTTTCATGCCAGTGTCTCTTATTTTGCGAGACCATCTTTTTAAGCAACTTGCATAGCACTTTATTAAATGCTTCAGCTTGACCATTAGCTGCCGGATTATAACCTGTGGAGAAGTGGTGTTTAATTTTAAATTTGGCACACATCTTCTCTATTTGCCTATTCTTGAAGGATGTTCCATTGTCAGATATGATTCGAGCTGGAACCCCGAATCGATATATGAGGTTTCTCCTTATAAAATTTTCTACATTCTTCGCTTTGACTTCTTTTAGTGCTACGGCTTCGGCCCACTTGGAGAAGTAGTCGGTCGCAGCAAGAATGAACTTGTGTCCTTTGGAGGACGGGGGATTTATAGGCCCGACTACATCCATTCCCCACATTTCAAAGGGCCAAGACATATTGGTTGGATGTAATGGTTCATGCGGCTTATGTATGAAATTACCATGTATTTGACATTCATGGCATTTCTTTGCAAATTTCATAGAATCATCAAACATTGTAGGCCAATAATAACCTAAATGTCTCAGTTGGTAATGCAGCTTGGGTCCAGATTGGTGTGCGCCACACACTCCGGAATGCACTTCATTCAAGGCTTCAATCACCTCATTGCCTGCAAGGCAGCGAAGTAAAATACCATCGCATGAACGCCGATAAAGCACATCATTTATACACGTATAATTTATTGATCTTTTTCGAATCCTAGACCTTTCACTAGAATCCAAGGGTAAATATCCATGAAGCAAATAATCTAGAAAAGGTGTTCTCCAATCACCCATCTCTATTTCGCACGCATCTATAACCATGGCTGAAGTAGATGGTATGTCCTCTTCCTCAGTTAGTATGGGGAGGACTCTCCGTTCCTCTACATGGACATCCATGGTTTGATATGAATTTAATGACATGCTGGCAGCTAAACTTGCCAATGCATCTGCTTTCTCATTTTGGCTTCTTACAACATGCTGAATTTTGAGATCAACGAACATAGCCATTAGTTCTTTTGCCCTTTTGAAATATGGCAAAAGCCCTTGCTTTTTTACCGTATATGTTCCCAATAATTGATTGATTATCAATTGGGAGTCTCCGTATATAGAGACTGCAGTTAGGCCCATATTGTGGGCAATTTCTAGCCCAATAATTAGAGCCTCATACTCAGCAGCATTATTTGAGACCGCCGAAGTTAAAGTAAAAGAATATGGGAGTATTGCCTCATCGGGAGTGACAAACACGACTCCCGCACCTGCTCCTGACTTTCGGCAAGCACCATCAAAATACATTTGCCATGTCGATTTAGACACGGTAGTGGTGAGGACTACCTCATCTGGTAGATCATCATCAATAGGAAAGTCATCAGGTATAGGATGTGCGGCTAGAAAATTAGCCAAAGCTTGGCCCTTAACGGCTTTTTGAGGCACAAACACAATATCAAACTGTGAGAGGAACATCGCCCACTTGGCCAATCTACCTGATAATGTCATTTTACTTAAAATATATCGGAGTGGGTCAGCTCTCGAGATGAGATGTACCGTATGTTCTAGCATGTAATGGCGAAGCTTTTGAGCTGCAAATACAAGCGCTAGGCATATTTTTCCTATATCCGGGTAATTGCATTCTGCCCCTAGTAGGGTGCGGCTTAAATAATATAGGGAGACTTCTTTCCCTTCATCATTGGTTTGTGTTAAAAGAGCACCCAATGAAGTTGGCATGGCTGCTGTATAGAGGATTAGCGGCCGCCCCTTGATTGGCGCACATAAGACAGGAGGATTTGTTAGATACTTCTTTATATCATCAAATGCGTTTTTGCATGCTTGATCCCATTGGAATGGGATTCCTTTTTTCATGAGCCGGGAGAAAGGTTTGCATCTCCCGGACAGATTTGAGATGAACCTCCTTATGTATGCCAAATGGCCTTGGAGGCTCTTTAATTCATGCAAGTTTGTTGGTTGAGGCATGTCGACTATTGTCTTTATTTTGGTAGGGTCAATTTCAATGCCATGTTTGGTGACCACAAAACCAAGGAATTTCCCTGAGGATACCCCGAAGGCACATTTCATAGGATTCATTTTCAGTTTGTGCTTTCTAAGCCGCTCAAACACCATTTCCAAGTGTTTTAAGTGATCTTTCTCGCGCTTAGATTTGACGACAATATCATCTATATAGCACTCAACGATTTTGTACAATAACCCATCTAGAATAATGGTCATTGCACGTTGATATGTGGCACCCGCATTTTTTAATCCAAAGGGCATCACTTTATAGCAATATATGCCCTTAGGTGTGCGGAATGTTGTTAACTCTTCATCTTCTGGCGACATTTTTATTTGGTTGTAGCCAGAAAAACCATCCATGAAGGAGAATATTTTGTATCCCATAGTTGCGTCAATGAGGATTTCAGAGATCGGAATTGGAAAGTCATCTTTTGGACATGCTTTATTTAAATCTCTAAAATCAACACATACACGTATCTTCCCATTTTTCTTTTTAGTGGGTACAATACTAGACACCCATTTGGGATATTTCACTTCTCGAATAAACCCAGCAGTTATGAGTTTATCAACTTCAGCTTCTATTTGTGGGAGAAGTTCTGGACGATATCTTCTTTGTCCCTGCTTCACCGGAGGAACATCTTTTCGGACGGCCAATTTATGTACAGCCACCGTGGGATCTAGACCTGGCATTTCTTCATAAGACCAAGCAAACACATCTCTATTTTTATAAAGAAATTTATGGTATTCTTCCTTACTTTCTTTAGATAAATGCTTGCTAATGAAGATTGGACGAGGATCATCATCCGTGCCAATATTAATTTCTTCCAACTCATCAATGGTTGGCTGTTTTCCATCTTCCATTTGTGGAGATGCTTCGGCAGCATCAAGATATTCAGCTGAAGTCATATTAACTTCATAGCCTAATCCATATTTTTCTTCTTTCAATACTTCGTCTTGATGTAGAGCATCAAGTTGAGCCTGGGACAACAGCTTTTCGAAAGGTGCAAGCTGCCCCCGGCCATTACAAAGAGATGGACCAGTAGATATATCATATCCCATCTGTTGCATAATGTAAAGAACTTTGTCATCATATAAAGAGATAGGCAATGTTTGATCATCTCTATTTAACAAAGTAACATGTGCAGACATTTTTCTGTTATCATCCCTCTCAATTTGGGCTTGTTTTATTTTATGTTGCACCAAAGGAGGTAAGGGAGTTGGAAATGAAATACCTCTATTTTGAGGGGGTTTCTTATTTATGACGCGACATATTAGATCGCCTTCCTTTCTTTGGTTGCTCGGTATATACCGATATACCTTTTGGCTTGACGTGGTCTCGCCAACTTCTATTTTTGGGATATTTTGTTCTAATGGTAATGTTGATTTTGGCTTTGAGACTTTATCAACAGGCTCAAAGTAGAACTTTGCATCAGCGTAGAAGGTTTCTGCTGTAGTGAACGGCTTTTTATCTGCAAAAATCCTTACTATGTCTCCCGAAGGATCTTTGTACTTGATGCATTGATGGAGGGTAGATGGAATAACCCCATTTTCATGCAGCCAAGGGCGACCAATGAGAGCATTATATGAGGTTGCTGCATCAATCACATAAAACTTTACATATGTCATGAAGTTTTCAAACTTCAGAACTAGAGATATGGTACCCAACGCTTCTTGGCCTGATTGGTTGAAGCCATGAATAACAACATTTGAGCGACATAAGTCTTCTTTAGAATACCCTATCCTTTTGAGAGTGCGCATAGGCAACAAGTTTATGGCTGAACCACCATCAATCATTATACGATTAACGAGGAGATCATCAATCTCACCGAACATAAAAAGCGGTCTGTTATGCTTTTTATTTCCTAATAACAGATCCTCATCATTGAATGTGATACTTTGAGTTTGAGATAATTTTGTTTCTGCTTGTGAAACCTCAACCCTATAATCTTCAGGGAACGAAAGTGCAGCAATAAATGCTTTTCGTAAATCAGAAGAGAGACACAAAGCATCATACACAGACAACATAGCTGGTATTTTCTTCAAGTGCGAGATTACATCATATCTGACCGACACATCAGGAACATGGTCAGTCACATCATTCGGAGTTACATTTGGGGGATTTCTTTGTTGAGGAGATGGTCTAGGCAGTTGACGGCCTGATCTAAGCTGAACTTCATCAACTTCTAATGTATCTTCTTCAGGAAAATGAAGAGACTCATCATCATCATCCTCAAAAACTCTGATGGGGAAGGCATCGTACTTTTTGGGGGGGTCGGCCTCGCACTTCTTGGTATTTTGGTAGAAGCGCGGGCCTTCGCCTTCTTCCATCATTCGTCGTAGAGCAAGTCGTCTTGAGAGTTGCTGTCGACGCTCTCCTGATCTTTGGGAACTTGATGGTCCACCTTTTGGGGAGTGGATCCACCGAAGGAAAGCCTTGCCTTCATGCTGGCGCTCAGCTTGTTGTTTTGGATATCCTGAGAAAGACATATTAACATGCTCAGGTTTTGATATCATATATTGATCATAAGTTGGCCACATTTTTGGAGTTGCACAACTCACTGAATCATTTTGGAAGGTGGCGACATTTGATGTAGCCGTTTTCTTTCCGCCCTTCATGCTTTTTTGTTGATCAGCGTCTATGGTGCCATCATCTATGAGCTTTTGTATCACGTTCTTGACCACAAAGCAGTCCTTAAGCGTATGACCTAGGATGCGATGATAGTGGCAAAAATTTGGATCATCACACTTAGAAGCTTCTTCAGGCCTCTTTGGTTTGGGGAGCTCAATAAGTCCCAATTCCCTTAACCCTATGAAGAGATCATCCACTTCTTCAACAGGGAAGGAGTATTTCTGATTTTGGCGCTCACTAAGAGTTGGCCTCCTAGGAGCGGGTGCACCTCCTTTGCTTGGTATTCTTGTGGCCGTGCCCCCAGTTTGGAATTTTTGGGGCACCACACTCGCCTCCATGGCCTGCATTTGCTTTGGCTTTGAGGAGGTTGGTTTATCTCGTTGGTTATTTTTGTCCAACGGTGCCTTACTGAATGTCCTTGGCGGACGGGATAGGTGATGCATGTAGTTTTCTATATCCGTAGCCTTTGAGGACAATTCTTCAAATGTTATTGGCCTCACACCCTGCAGGTGAATGGCCATGTTTGGACTTAAGTTGTTCATACACATACGAACCGCTTCAGGTTCGGTGATTGGCTGTGGGCAGTGGAGGCTTAAATTCCTCCACCTGTTTATGAAGTCTGCTGCCTTCTCATTTGGCCTTTGCAATGTTTGAGTTAGCTCAGTTATTCCCACCATCCTTTGAGTGCTATAAAAGCGCTCTAGGAAGGCATCCTGCATTTGTTCCCATGTACGGATTGAGCCTGGTGCCAACTTACTGTACCATGTGAAAGCTGGACCTGATAGTGTTTGCACAAACTGACGGAGGAGAAGAGCTCCATTGTGGGCTGTATCTTGACAAGCAGCAAGGAAATGGGCCACATGTTCATGTGGTGACCTAGTCCCATTAAATTTACTAAATTGCGGTTGGCGATAGTTGTTCGGAAATGGTACCATGTCCACCTCCGGAGGATATGGTTTCACATACCCTGGGCGCATGGAGTAATGTGTTTGCATATATTGAGCCTTTACCCCTTCGGAAATCATCCTCTGTATGGATTCAAGTGTAATTTCAGGTTGGGGATGGGGATGGGGACCATTATGACTGGTCGAAGCATTCACATCACTTGTACGATTTCTGGTGTTGGCCACCTGCTCGCGGAGAGTGGCTAATTCTTCTTCTTTTTGTTGCAGAGCAGCCATCATTTGGTTCATTTGCTCTTCAACAGATTGTCCGTGATTGGTGGCCAGTACTTGTTCAGCACTGCCAGACTCACTCTCGCTATGCAGAGAGGGTGAGCCATCATCACCTGAGGCTTGTGGATCGTCACCATTTGGGGGGTTTGGATCCGCCGAGCCTGCAGTATCTAATAATTCATTTTCAAAATTAGAATGATCATCAAATAGGGGATTATAAGACCCTACATAGATCTCATGATTTTTTGAATTACCAGAGTTTGTTTGGCTTCGAGTCATAGGGCGATGACCCAATGGAATTTGCTTGCGAGGCTTCTTCCTTTTGAAGTGCGCAGAAGCTGAGGAAGCATCACTTGTGTTGCAAGCTTCTTCCTCCACACTCACCGGCATGGAAGAGAACACCTCAAAACGATTGCTCACCACCCTTTTATGAGGGGGTTGATAAGGCATTGTTGTTGTACTCTCTATTCTTGGAGTGTTTGATTTTATCTTATTTTGGATGCCATCAACATGGCTTGATGATGCAGCCCCTTGTACCTTACTAGATGTAGAGTTGGTCGGGATTGCTAGCTCTCTTTGCTTCAAGCTGGCACGTCTTGCACGTACATTGGCAGCTTGTTTGGCATACTTGCTACGTCGTGAGTCCTTTTTTATGAACTCTTTATGCTCGGGCAATTTGGCCAGGGCTTCAGCACGACGCATGATTTCACCTTCCATATTATCAGCAGAGGTGGATGCTCCAGGCAACAAGCTTCTTAGATCCTGGCATATTACCCTTTCCATGGACGCTTGAAAAGCTTGCCTCGCAGCATTTTGGACCCTGCGATATTCTCTGCTTTGTTGGGCCAAAATTGAATCCACTACATAAGCACGTTGTGCATTAGTCATGGAATCAATTGAGTTGTTGAAGTTCACCCACGCTTCATGGATGTTGCGTTGCCTTCGGCGGCGACGCTTTGGAGATACAGAATCTTGTACAGAAGGCCGCGATGGTTCCACCTCTGATGATATGGGATCAGAGAGTGTTGCGGCAGGATCTACGTGTCCCCTTCTTATATCATTGAGGGAGAGGTGAATCCCTTGCCACCGTAGCTCATGCTTGGGTGGCTCATTGCTGGGATTATAGACCAGCGTGGGGATGAACTCCAGAGCTTCAACCCGAAGTCGGCTCTTGATGGATGAATCACTGTCAGTGGATGACGTGTCACCTTTCATCGCCACGGCCTTTCCTTTGTGTGAGTGATCTTTTTCTTCCACCACTTTGACTCTTTCCTTGTTGTTGGGCTGCGGGCATTGGGGTGGATCCCTCAACACAATTCCCCTATTTGGAGGTGGGAAAGTTGTGGTTGAAGTAGCCTTCATGGGTGGAACCATGCTTGGTGCAGGAGTGGCAGATGATGGCATCACCCCCTTTGTCGTTGGGGTTGATGCTGAGGACACCCTTGACAATGTCGGCTTGGGCGATGGTGCCTTTTTGGCATAAACAGGCCACTCCCCCAATGTCGCAGGGCGAAAACTTGGTGCCTTCCTGGAGCTTGAGGGCTTATCACCCTTGGGCTTGGATGAGCTAGGAGCCACAACGTTGGTAGGTGCAGCCTTGTTGACAGGTGTGGCCTTGCGCCAGCTGGTAGCACGTTCATTGGAGGCCATCATCCTTGCTTTGGCAGCAACCCTCCTTGCCCGCCTCTTGGCAGCTTTGGACATGACAGGAGTGAAGCCTTCTCCAGGCTTGGAGTTAACTTCTTGGTCTTGAGCAACCATAGCTGGAGAGGCAGCTGTGGTGTTGAGCGAACTTGCACTGTTGGAGACTTGAGCAGGACCCATGGGAACATCGATCCAAAGGGAACCAATGCGGATGGTGACAAACTCTTGGATGCGTCCAGCCATACCTTCGTATAAGAAAACCATATATGAGTTTTCTTGAATGCAAAATATGTATGCATATGGAATAATTTCATTTGACAATTTTGGTCAAATCCATATGATGTAAACATGTTGGAACTCAAAGATGAGGGGAGAAGTAGGTCCCACTGGGCGTGCCAGAATCTGATGGCGGGGAAACGGGTGGCTAAGACCCGCCTACGCGTCAGCAGAGACAAATATAAATTTAAATGGGACGATATAAAAAGAACAGGTATTGCGAGTCCATACTTCCATAATTCTTATATTTGCATAAAAATTATGTTAATTACATCTCCGTAGAGAACACCCCTGATTAAGAGTTCCAACATGAATACATGAAAAAGAAGATTACATCATATGGTTTCCTATTACAAACTACAAAAGAAAACAAAAGGTCTTTAGTCTTGTAGTCGCTGATAGATGAATATGCATGCTTGGCATAGGCTTTAACTTGATGCATGTGATTTTATATAAAACATGACGTTTTCATTTGTGGAGGAGCTAACATATACTCCTTATAAGATTGGTCGCTAGCTTGTGTAGCTTTCAAGCGATTCATAATATGCATATATTTAATTCATGCGTTACATGTGGTGCGGCACGTATGCTTGCCGGATCATTTATTTGGTGCATTGTATCATCGATGTGTGCACGCAATTTTCTTTGAAGACTAAATTTGACATGATCTCTTTGGATCGTTTAAGATCATGATTTAGCATGTTTGAGATGCCCATTCGTGGATGTATTCAGTATATGGTACAATATTTTATTTGGGCTAAGCCAAAGTATTTACTTTGTCATGGCCTAAAAAGATATGTTGTATCATTGACTCGGCCGAGGCGCGTGCAATTAATTTATCTTGTCAAGGTTAGCATGCATACTCATGATACGGTTGCTAGATTTAATTTTTGATGGGTTTTGTTGTACAAAGTACATATGAATTTATTTGATTTAATGTATTAGCTAGACATGACTGTATATGAGTGCAGTCTAACTAAGGTGCAAGATTTAAGTTATCCGTAGTGCACATATAGCAGCTGGAGGGCCTACATGAGGTGTGACAAATATGTTTATCCAAGTTAATTGGGACTGCATGATGGCCCATGAGGGCGATGAGTTTATCTGAACCAGTTGATTTTACACCAAAATTTATACTATTTCGGTTATTCTGACTACAGCTCAAAAGCATGTTTTAATTAGCATGAGTAGCTATAGCTTGGGATCAAACATTAGGAAACTAATTTTGTTTAGTTCGACTTATGATTTGGCAGGAGATTAAGTTTCGGTGTAACAGCCACCTAGACATATATATATATACGAAGGAGTCATTAATTTACTTCTTGACTTTGGCTAGGACGGCAAACACATGCATGGGAGTGACCATATTTTATTTCGTCTCCAAAATTCATTAGATATATAAATGCATCACATATGTTGATTTTTGGGCAACATCAGATTGGCACTCTTTTATCTATTTTTGTGCCGTTATTTGGTGAGGATGCATGGATCGGATATGCACTGTATGGCAAGTTCGATATACGAGTATACGTGCACATGCTAGCTAGCTAATGTGTGATGCATGGATGGCTATATATACGCATATACATGCAAACGCTAACTAGCTAATTGATTATGCATGGCCGGTTTAATATATACGAATATACAAGCATATGCTAGTTAGCTACTTTATGCAAGAAACGCTAACTGACTAGAATCTGCATATGTATCATATATGACTGCTTTTGTTATTTTATTTATCCTGGCGCCACCACTAATCAGTTAGTGTTAGCGGTCATGACATGATATTTATCATGAATAAACTAATTTTGTTTAGTTTATTATATATATGGTTTAGAAGGACATGGGTTTGGATTAACACCATCTAAACACATAAGTGGGAATATCATTTTCATTTATTAACTTCGGCTAGGCTAGCAACCGTCGGAATAACCATTTGATTTTATCAGATATGAATGCACCCATGTTGATTTTGATGCATCCCTTAATAGGTACTTTTTTTTGGTTTATCTCTTGCCGTGATTTGATCATGCCGAAACATGTTAGCTAACCAGCGACGCTCACTAACCGATGCATGGACTGGATATGCAATGCATGGCTGGTTTACGCTTCGGCAAGGAAGATGTTAATTAAGGGTTCTAAACTTTGAGCATGCAACTTGATTAGTACTGAGCACATACGTCTAACCAGGAGACATGACGTGATGCACAAAGTGCAGAATGCAAGATTTTGTGTACTTGTGCATGATCGGTTTTCTTCCATGGCAGGTTACGTGTGCATGAACAGAGGAGTTAGCTATCCAATTGAAACATGCAGTGGCTACGGCACTAAAAATGCAGAATGAAGATATTTCTTAGTAGTGTCATGCAGATGGCTATTTCTTTGATTTTGTGAGTGCTTAGACCTGCTCTACAACTAGCATGCCGGGTTCCTGCTGGTTCGAACCCGTACATGTAGCGTAGGCGAGACTAGCATTTGGCATGGAATTTGGGTTTCTCCTGTGCATCTCGTCGCAGGTGTTCTTGTTGATTTAAACACATGCGCGGGCTGCAGCAAGGAGTATTTCTTTTTTTTAGCATGATGGTAGGCTTTAGCTCTTGTTCTTGGGAACAATGCTCTTCCCTGTCCGGTTTGTATGACAAATCCGGCATGGGGCCTTAAGACATCTCATGGGAACTTGCTCGAGGGGAGCGAAGCCACATATGAGGCCTTGATCATGAAGATGATGATGATGAACATAGCTCTTGTTCATGGAAACAAGGCTCTTCCCTGTCCAGTTTGTATTACAAATCTGGCATGGGGTCTTGAATCATCTCATGGCAACTAACTCAATAGAGTGAAGCTACGCATGAGGCCTTGATCATGGTGTTGATGAAGTTGCTTCCGAGCGCCATGGAGCCGTGAAGATGAAGAGGGGGAAGGAATCAGACGAGCGCCATAATGCGCTGCTCACCTTCTCCGGCACTCCAACTGGTGCAGCGACGGTGTTCACGACGAGCTCCTCTTCTGGCTTCTGGTGATGCGGCAGAGAGGCAGCCTGGCGGTTGTTTTGAAGATGAGTGCGGCAGCCTAGCAGCGTATATGAGCAGCGAGGCAGCCTGACGGCAGTATGGTGTATGGAGCGGGGGTCTGAGCATCTGCGGTGGTTCTCTATTTATAGAGCAAAAGCCAACAGCAGTTGCTAGGCTAAATGGCGCTCTTTTTATTTGAGTTTCAGGAGCTTAATGAGGCCGGCGCGTTTGATCTTTGAACAAGAGCGCGCGCGCTCGTACGTTGAATGTGCATTCGTGCATGGGAGTTGTATGACTTGGTCTTGCGGCAGCGATTTGGAGCCTTTGACCATGTTTGAATATACCAAGCGCGCACAGGAATCCTCGTGTCTAGCTTAGTCCATTTTGTTTATAATATTTTAATTGCAGGGATTAATCTATGAAATAGAAAATGATTTATTTCCTGCCTAGGCACAACCGTCGATCACGCATATACGCGTATACATACAGTGTACATGTGCAACAAACTGCCGCTGGCTAGCTAGTGTGCCTGCACATATATGTGTATAGCTGTACTTGTTTCTACTTTATTTATTATTTCCTTTTTGCCTTCTATCTTGTGCTAATTATCACGTTATGAACTGACCATCTATGCATGGAAAAGCCCAGTCAAGGCAGTAGCGTGACGCGCTTGACCCTGTTTGAATATTTTAAGCGCGCACGCACAGCAGATTCTTTACCAAGCATATTTAGATGGTTTGTCATTTATTTATTAATAGCTTTTCCTATATCTTTTTTTTTTTTGCTTGCAGTGATTAAGGAAAGCGGGAAATAGCTCATTTGTTTGGCCGACGTGCACGTAAGTGTGCTATAAGCCTTGCTGTGTATATGCGTATATATGTTACACACACGTACGTTGCATGGACCATGCATGTCTTTGATTAATCCATGCATCTATATGCAATCGCGTATATGTATATTAGGGCAGATGGGCCACACTTTGTCACTTCATTTTGAAATCTGCCAAGGTACATGTTTATCGTGGCATAATCATGCTCATGCATACATATATATACTTACATGTCCTCCTTTCCTTTTCCTTATTTTTCTCTTCCTCTTCTTTCCCACCAATCACCACGTCATTTCCTTTCTTTTCTACATGAAAAATATTTGGCTATTTAGTCAACTAACAAAATATTTTCTTCTTCCATATATCACCGTATCTAGAGAGTGCTCATATGGCATACGCCGCCTTCCACTAATGTATTCTTGAGTGTACCAAATTTCGTAGCCAATATCATTTTGACTATTATTTTATTTCTCATTCATGTGGAATTTAACCATATACATTATTTACATTTATTCACGGCGAATATTGCACATATTCTCGGTGAGCCAAAAACCGTGTCAACAGGTTGCAACATGCCTCACAGGTTCTTGACACTAGTGCTTGGGGTTCTTGTCAGGGTCGTCCTTGTCATCGTCCCTGCGGTTACGCTGGTCTGTTGCGTCATTAGGCTTGTCGGCATTTTCTGAAGCCTGTTTGCGATGGTAGATTTCCTTGAGGACCTTGCAATTTTCCAACATGTGGTTGGACTTAGGATGAGCTAGGCAAGGCCCCTTCAAGGCTTTAGCATAGTCTTCATCATAATTGCGATGCCCCCAAATTTCTTCACGGCGTTGACCTCACCATCGTCATCGTGAGCACGCTTGCCCTTTCTGTTGTCGCGCCGATCACGATTGTCATTGCGGTGGTCCCTGATGTCGCTGCGACCTCTAAAGTCATCACGGCGACGGTTGTTGCCGTAGTCGTCGCACCGTGGAGAGTATGGTGCTTTGCCGGTGCCCTCGTTCAGCTGCTTCTTGGCGTTGTCGGCATCCGCATTCTTCTTAGCGGTGGTGAGGAGGTCGACCACCATTATAGGCTGTTTACGAAGGAGCTTATCCCTGAGATCATTGTGGTAGTGCAGACCAGTAATGAATGCTTCAATAGCCTCGTTGTCGGTGATCCTGAGAATCCTGATGCACATATCCGAGAAACGTCGGATGTACTCACGCAATGGTTCGTCCCTGGCGTCGCAGATGCGCTGCGGATCATACTTGTTGCCCAATTGTTCACAGGTTGCAATGAAGTTTTTGACAAAGGCTTGACGCAAAGCATACCAGGAGTCGAATTGGTTCTCAAGGAGACTAACAAGCCATTGGTGCCCCACCGGGCCGACCTCCACAGGAAAGTAATTGGCCATGACGTGCTCGTCACCCATAGCAGCTCTGCAAGCGGTCTCGTACAGTTGGACCCATAGCTCGGGATTAACCTTGCCATCGTAATGGTTAAGCTTTTCAAGCTTAAATCCTCTGGGCCAGATGACTTGTCATAGGTGGTTGGTGAATTGCTTGGGGCCTAGGGGACCGTGAACCATATCATACTCCATGCGACGACTGGTTTCATGGGACGCACGGTCCCGAGCTCTCTGTTCAATGTGAGGACGTAAGTCATGGTTGTTGAGGTCGCGACGGAGATCGTGATTGCCATCATGGCGATCTCGTTCGTCACCATGTTGTTGCCCCCGACGACGGTGGTCCCGGTGGTCATTACGCCGGTTATCGCTGCGTCGGTCGTCATCGTTGTTATTGTGGCGGTGGTCGAACTAGCGATTATCGTTGCGGGGAGGGTTCCCGCGATTGCCATCATTGCCTCCGTCAGCCCCTGGATTGACGCCAGGAGTCATGTGATCATCGTTGCCTACGTGGTGGTCTGGGCCGGCGGGTGCGCGTAAGCCACATTGACCAGACCTGAAAGGTCGACTGGAGTGCTGGCAGCTCCTGCTAGTCGCGCCAGACGCCGATGGGCCCGCGGCACGTTCATTAGTCTGAACCATAGCCGCCTGGAGATAAGCTTGCAGATCCTCCCGGATGTTTTGGATTTCTGGGGTATCTAGTAACCGCTTCAGGCTCTCAATGGCAACAACCATGTTGGCTCTTGGGGTTTTGAATACTGGTTTGTTCCCCACCATGTAGAAAGCATCATTGAGGTTGCGCCCTTGCAATCAGTTACGCCTAGCTACAGCGTCAGCCTCTTGTTGGTCGCGGTCTGCTTGCTGTTGTGCTAGGCGCGCATCTTCATCTATGCGACGTTGAGCTCGGTCAGCATTGCGCTGTTGTCGCTCTCATCGCTGTTGATCGGTCTCGCCCCCAGCAGGTGGGTCTTCATCTTGGCTAACCACGTTGATCATGGCGCCACGCCTTGGAGGGAAAGCCGAGATTTGAGGAAAGCCCGGAGGATGTAGCATCTCTTCATCACTGCTACTCACATGGTGTAATACCGTGGTTTGAGTATTTTCATCGGACGCAGTGCTCGATCCGGGGCTCAAATGGCTATCTGTCTAGGTGGTATGAATTTAAACTTGATCAGAGCCCACCATATTGACAAAGTTGCATTGTCGAGGTTGAGGCCGAGTGGAGCGCCCTTCAGGAGTTGAAGTGACCACTAGATCTGTACCCAACCGTTGAAAACGGGTGGCTCGAGCGGGTCGAGTAGATCTGTTGTAGTCGTTTGAGTCATGCCCGGTAAACTGCTCTTGGAGCGAGTCGATGTTGGGCATTCTTAACGTCATTACCAAAAGTAGACTTAGTTTTCTAATTCTGATAACGGCGCCAAAAATGCCGAACCTATCCCTCATGCCACTTAAGCCAAGTTGTCATCCCCAACATGACATGAGAGACGCGGTATTGAAATATGCAACTGCTCTTCTAAATAACTAATAAATAAGATCTACAAGCGCACATATTAATACCGATGTAGCATTTTAACCGGGAAGTATTCCAGGTATCGTTATTTATATTTTTACCATTGGGAAGGGATTACTAACATCAATGTTGATTATGGAATGGAATATAGGAATGAGTATCAATCATTGCATGTATAAGTGAGAGCATTCATCTATCTCTTGCATACAGGGGTAAGTGTCACATAAAATATAGATAAAGTATGAATGGTGACAAAGATAATTAATCTGATCAGCTAGCCACATATAATAATGATAAGCACCTCAACAGATATTCTAGCAAGTCATTAGCATGGTATTAGGACGAACTACAAGGATATTTCCTAAGTTATTCTTAACTATAAAGTCTAGCATATCATAGTTAGTGCAAGTACACTTGGCAATCATTGCGAGAAAGGACTACGCCCATGCATAGTGATATTATCAAGGAAGATGAGAAACATAGCAATCACTCCCCCGTAATAATGTTGCTCTGCCTGCCTTACACACGGGAGGGGGACTATATAAGAACCAACGAAGCTGTCACCATCGCGGACCACCCCACGATCCGGCATATAAGGTGCAATTGCAGATAAATATGGTCTAAGCACCACGCCTACACAATATTTATCATTTACCCATGGATCCGATGGATAAACGCTATACGATCCTAAACATGTATATAATTCCAATCTAACTAAGCCAAGCGTATAACTACGATAAACTAAGAACAATATAATTGCAAACATAAACAAGTAGAGCATAGTCATAATCAATATATTGAAATAGAACAAAGTTGTATTCATAATATTGAAGAACAAAGATGAACAATGAAGAACAGTAAAGGAATTACCAAGAATCCTCTTGACATATCCAAAAACCAATCGAAGATTGACTCCTTCTAGTTCTAATCCTATGTAGCTATGCTATACTAGAGATCTAGTTGATGTGGTGGCTCTAGGGCTTGATCAGAGACTCTCCTCCTGAGATTAGGGTTTGAAGAATTGAGAATGAGGGAGTGCCTCCTCCAGGGGCCAGGGGTCCTGCTTATATAGCCCCCTCAAGTGAACGTGGGCCGTCGGATCAAACCGACATTAATCGCACAGTTTTCCTTGATCCCTTAGGTCGGTGGAGCATAATCCGCGAGACGGAGCCTGATTGGCTCTCAGGCCAGGGCGGGCGCCCTAGGGAGCAGGGCGGGCGCCCTGCCTCCGGGCCCGTTCGGCCTCCCGTTCGATCTCGTGGCTTCTGGAGTCTTCTAGATGATAGAAAATCGGTGAATACGTTATTATCTCTATGTAAACCCGACGTGTGGGCCTTTCCTCTGTATTTTCTGATAACCCCCTGCAGAAACAGACAAACACCAAAACTCATGGAATTCTGTTAGATAAAACCCTAAGTCTAGGTGTTGGTTGCATTTGGATCCTTTTCTTTATTTATTTGATAACTATATTTGGTACTTAAGGACCGTCAACAGTCGACCAGAGATAGGGTAAGCGAAAGTTTACCACCGAGCTGGTCGATGGAGTCGATCAAGTCGGTGGAGTCGAGTTTCCTCCCCTGGTAGTGAGGAAGGAGTCGATGAGTTGCCGGCGTGGTCGATGAGGGTGCTGGTGCAGGCGAAGCCAGAGCCAGCGTAGTCATAGTCGACGCCGGTGTCAGGGAAGTAGTCGATGCAGATCGGATCCGCACCTTCTCCATGGCTGTGATGACGAAGTCATTGGAGGTGGTGGTATAGGGGTATAGGGGTTTATACCCCCATAGTCGGTGAACCAGCCTTCGAACTCCAAGGCCTTCATGGGCCGTATGAGCGTTTTCAACTCCGTATCCCTCTTACCTATAGCGGTTCGTGGCCCATCGGGCGGACGAACTACCATCCGGCATGTCCTTCGAGGGAGCGGCTGGGGATGGTGTGTACATGATTCTCGGAGGGGCATAATGACGGGACGCATCAGGCATGTGGATCTAGGTGGGTGGTTCGCCTTCTCGTTGCGCCCGCCCCCTATAAATAGAGAGCCTTGCCTCCCATTCTTGGTACGCTCAATCACGATCTCATCGCATCTGCTCCCCTACCTGAAATGATCCTGCATTCCGCGAAGGGAATGCCACAGATTCGACGTGTAATAGATGAACGAGTTCATGCCATTACCCAAATCTCAGTCGAATAACAGAGTCATACACGAATATCAGAGTACAAATAGAAGGTTTACATTAATTATTATCATCACCACGTAGGGTGGAACACACTCACACATAGCAACTGGAACAACATCATGAAGACGGCAGCAGAAACTAGGACTCCTCGCACCAAGCTTGAGCGCAGGGCGAACCCCTACTCCTCCCAGTCGTCCTCCTCGTCATACTCGGGCTCCGAGCCTGCCAAAAGTCTATTAGTACTCTTGGTACTGGCCACACATCTCCCACCCTATGATGCAAAGCTTTGTGGATTTGGATGCAAAGGGGTAAGAAAAGACCTATCTTTGGTTGTGGCTTCCTATGCGAGTAATCAATATTTTAATAATATAAGTTTGACAAATTTTAACCCATCTCATTCACACACGTTATCCCATCCCAACACATATCTCATCACCTCATCACCTCTCATCTCACTCTCTCATCGGCACGGGCGACTCCCTCTCACCCATGTCGCAACGGCTAAGGCCGGAACACACACACTGAAACCTAGGGAAGGTAGAAGGACTCCTCTCAACTAGTCAAGGCTGTACTTAGGAAAGGTCCATAGCCGAGAAGTTTGGCATATGTATCAATCGATCAACTAGAAACTCTGCATATGTTTACACGTCCCACAAGATAGCTATCCTCGATGATGCCTCGTCTAAGCTAATTCCAGGCCGCCTACCGACTAGAAACGGTACCACCCTATCACTCAGAACTAGGACCATGTCGGAGTACCACCGACACGGTGAGACTGTGAGACGTAGTACTTAGCCCCTGGGTACTACGCTGTCTTAGGAGGGTGTGGGTCCTCGTGCCCGTACCTCCCTACACTATTCGCTAACCTCTCAATAGTAGTGGCACCGCACCAGCAAGTCGAACGTCCGTCTCCTCCCCACAAAAGCGAGTGGGCGTGCAAGGATTCCTAAGACCCGGTCCACAGGCGTGTCAGTCCTTAGGGTGACTAAGCAGGATATCTTCACAAGGGGAAACCGTTTCCCGCTCAACGGAACACCCGGCACCCCGTGCCATCACAGCACCTCCCATCCTGGGGCTTCATCCCATGAAGACACTCCACCCCGGGACCTCTCCCTGTCACATGTACCCGCCATAGACACCTCACATGGCGAACGCCCAGGTAGCATCCTCCGGCAAGACTTGTCTTCCTGACTTGTCGTAGATCCTGCTCTATCGACTCGACCCTCACCACCCACCCAAGACTCACGCCAAGATCTCCCTAGGTTCATTATCAGGTTAACAGCACCTCGTGCCTTACCTCAAACGCCTCTCACTCACCAACATCACATCACAGATATAATGCGAGTAAGAGTAAAGCAGTAAGTAACGAGTGATAAAGTAGCATCTAGCCTAACAGCAGGGTGAGCAGGTGTAAGGTTGCAACAAGGTAAATGGCTCAAAAAGCAGTAAACTACCATGCAACCTATCAGCATTATTATTGCATAAAAGTAAAGCACTAGCAATTCTAAGTATTTGCAATGCGTAATAGGATCTACGAATGGGTGGGACGTGGCACCTGGCAGGTCGTCACCCAAGTCATCAGTGTAGTCGGGGTCGAACTCCTCAGTCGGTGGCTCCTTCGAGTCTATTAAACATAACATATAGCCGCATTAGCGGCTCCTATAGAGGTGCACAAAGAAGCAACTAAAAATTGAAAGATCCAAATGCACTCAAACATAAGCCTATGACGTAGAGCTTATTTTTAGAAAAATTTGGACTTTGGTTTGGCATTTTTCTGAGATAGTATGAATTAATTATGAATTTTCAAAGATTAATGCATTTATAGAAAAAGAAAAAGGGTTGGATTACTCAGAGCTTGACACGTGGCGCTCGCTGGTTGGCCAGGCTGGTTGAGTCAATGACAGGTGGGGCCTGGTCAACGGTCAATGTTGACCGGTCAATGGTCAACGCTGACCGGGCTCGGACTGGGCCTCGGCGGGCCTACGTAGGGCTAGACTTGGGCCGGGTTGGGCCGCTCGGCCCGGACACGTGTCGTGCCCAGAAACATCCACGTGGCAGTCTTGGTTCTGGATTGGCCCGTGGTGCACGGGGCTGGTTCATGGTGGACTTGCGCGTGTGGGTGCATAGACCGCAGGTGCGGTCCACCGTGGGCTGCGCCCACGTCTTCTCCTCCTCTCTAGGCTCACCAAGGACCTAGTCCACCGTACTGCCCCTCCAGCTACTCCTCCCTGCTGCAACTCCCACGGTGGCGGTTTGGTCGGCGGCGAGCTCCTCTCTTCTCACTCTCCCGTGGACTGGCGGCACTACTGAGAGGCTCTACGGCTCTGCGGTCTTGAAACGAACTCACCGAGGAGCTAAAGGCGACGGCTTGGCACTCCTGCGGGGCTGTGCGCGGTGGCTATGGATCAACGGCGGTGGGATGCAGGGCTCTACCTCAGATCCTCGTCGGCGGGTGCCCTGCTCTGGCGAGAAAATTAGAGGGGGAAAAGAGGGGATGACAGGCGGGCCCGGCGTGGCAGCGGCTGCAGAAGAAAATGACGCCACACGTCGCGACGAGTAAGAGGAGTGTTGTGTCGCTGGGTCTGACCTAGGAGCAGCGGGCGGGGTGCTCGGCTGTTGGGCCGGTTGCTGGGCCATCGCAGCGGCGGGGTGCAAGCGAGCGGAGCTGGGCCAGCTTGGCTAGGCAGACCGACCTGGGCTGCGGCGGCTGCTTGGGCCTGATGGCCTTTTCCATTTCTTAGGTAAACCTAAATGTTTTCCATTATTTCCTTCCACTTTCTAGCTACACCATGTGCTCCTATGTGTACATATGAGTGCCAATCATGTATACACCCTTAGGGGTAGTCTACTAGGGGCCTAGGGTGGTGGGGTCCACATCCAAGGGTTGGCACACACACAAGAGTTTGGTTAATTAATTAATTAGCCAAAGGTTGTTGATTTTATTAGCATCACATAAGATCAAGAAGAGCCAAATCACCTGTAGATTAATTTAATGCAAATGCTAACCAACTAAATAGGGGCTACTTGTGCAACTACTGGGTGGTTTCCTAGTATGTACACTCATCATGCAATGGTTATTTAAGCAAAAATTTTATAGTTGCAATTTTTGGTTTCTAGAAAAACTGGGTTGTTACACTACTGCTAGTGCCAGGATTTCTTACTCTTGGCCTTTCGTCGCCGCTCCACCACCAGAGCTAGAGTCTATCGCCCCTCTTCCTTCATGGAGTCATGGCATTGCTCCGACATCCTCCGTGCTCGCATGGAGGCCCTTGTCAAGCGTGGGCTCCTCCGGGCAAGGACAGAGGCAAACGAGTGGATCGTGCCCGGCGACGAGCAGGTGCCGATGCCGCCCGATGGCTACTACATTACTACGGCATTACTACGGCATTGTGCGAGGCTACTGCATTACTACGGCATCGAGCGCGGGCTTGCAGTTCCAGCTCACTGATTCTTCCGGGGGCTACTGCATTACTACGGCATCGAGCTACAGCACCTAAACCCCAATGGGGTTTAGCACATCGCTGCCTTCATCACATTGTGCGAGGGGTATTTGGGGGTCGAGCCCCACTTTGAATTGTGGAAATATTTCTTTGCCGTTTCCCTACAAAAGAACAGGGGGAAGAGCAGGGAGGACCTATCGGTGCCGATGGGATGCGCAAGTATCCACCTCTGAGGCCGCCGATCGTCTGAGTACATGGCCACCGCCTTATCAAAGTCCAATAAGAGGGCACAAGCAGTGGTTCTACTTGAAGAACGACCCCGACGCCCCCTGCCGATCTTCTCCGGCCGCTTGATCGAGGAGCTATTGTAGTTGCGGGGATGGGGCCCCATCGACATGGAGAAGAGGAGGCTAGGCGACCTCCTCAAGGCCATCACACTTCTGAAGCGCCACAGCCTCCACGCCACCAGCATCGTCGGGGCGTACCACGCGAGGAGGGCGGCTGTTGGTATAAATTAAATGCACACAAGTTATAAGGTATCTGCAAACGCACAAATAAATCTATCCCATTGTAGCACTTCACCAAGATAATCCCGGTTTTAATATTGAAGCCAAAGGAACAGTATGTGAGTGTGTTCTAACTAGCTGGTCTATAAACTTAACTTGAATTCACAATCAATGTTAGACAATAGAAGGGGAATAACGAAGACTACTAAGGACTATCTAGTTTTAATCTCGATAAACTTTTGCCAACTAAAGCTCAATTCGTGGGCGATGTCTCCTAAGAAATAAAATAAGAGTTCTTTCCCTACGAGCACCAATTGGCTTACCAAATCCTATCGATGGGAGATGGACTACAAAGGACTCAACGCAGCTGTCACCTACTGTCGCACCCGGTTTTCCGAAGAATACCAAGCGCTAACTATATGTGTGCCCAGGATGTCCACATGACACATATAGAGACAAATATGGAGAATATCATGAACAATGCTTTATTATATATCGAACATAGTTACAACAAGACTTACAACTACTATAAAAGAATAGCAGAAACTATTCTTAATCTTCTCTTCGGGACTCTATACTCCATAGGGACGGTTGACTGGGATAACACTCGCCTAGTACTCATGAAAACCTTCAAGAAACTCTTCACTAGAATCACCATCTGGTACCCATCTGGGATTATTTTATTGGTGACAACAACAAGAGTCAGCTCACCATGCTTAGCAAGTATACCATGAGGTTATGCAAGGCTCAAGAAGGCTTGACTCGATTGTACTGCGGTAAGCATTTTTAGTTGGTCATATTTTATTTATTATGCCTATGTTTCTAAGTTATGCTTAAGGCTCCAATGAGAATATAATTAGTTATCACCATCAAGATTAATCATATCCCAAACTATCCATAGAACCATCTATCTCGAAAAGGATCCAGGCCGTTCGTGACCGTGAGCACGGCTGATATATCAGTTTGATCAAACTCTGCAGAGTGTGTACACTTTCACCTTGAGTCATGAATACCCCTGTGCCCGAGGTGGCCAACCTCTTGACTCACTTCCAAGGTAAGGCGGCAGCGTTCACTATGAAGCCTTTCACTAATTACCCTAACAAGTTAGTAGCCGCGAGGTTTCAGCGTCTAGGCGAATGGAGCCCCCCTTCAAGAATGGCACACCATGATTGCAGCCCAGTACTCACCTTGACAGGCAAGAAGCCATTATGTAACTTAGTCCCCCCTCTTGCGCCGTAAACTTTCGATAACTACTAACAAGCTAGATAAAACTAGCTATACGACTAAGATCATGCCCATTTTAATTCTCAAGGCTGTACGGAAAGTTCTGGGTTGCCACTTTAAGATTAAGTCCTTACGGAGGGTAGACTAGAGCACCCAACAAGGCCGAATGCTCTAGCCCCCTTGTGTCCATGTTGCTAGAAGCATCATTTTAACCATTGATTCCATAAGTCATTAACCAATATTAACATTACAATATTTGGTAATTGCAAGCTAAGCAAAGCTACCCACATGCATGAGCCCATGGTAAACAAGGAGTATAGGGTATCAAAAGTACTAGGTAAGATCCTAGCATCATATTAGACACATGCATATGAAAGTGATTATAAGGTTATTAGGTAACAAGGGAACTCATGCTACACTTGCCTCCAAATGTTGCTCAAGCTTCTCACTCCTTGCATAGCTCCTTCTACCGAACGCAACATCTGGTACTTGCATATTGATTAAACCTAAAAACAGTATGCCATGAATGACAACAAGATAACAATGACTCTAGCGCGAACAGCGTGATCCTGCGGTCGCGTGAGCGCAATAACACCTAAAAAGGGTTATGACGAGCTTTTGAAGTTTTAAGGGTTAAATCATAAAGTTGACATCTTTAATAAACTAAATATGTTTGGAATAGTAAATCTAAAGCACAAAAGGGAATTATGGCGAGATATCCAGAGCTAGCAAGAAGGATGACGGCAAGACGCAGGAGAATAAAAAGAACATGAGTTAGATTGCTCAAGGGATGATATTTATAGGAATATAGTAGAATTATTTTATTGGAAGAAAACGACTTGTGTATGATATCAACGTGATGTAAGGCTGACATTGACAAGGTGTATAATATGAATTTAATTTGACCTGTGGGCTTGTGCACTCATGCACGTCATCAAGCATATGCATGTAAATCATAGATAGATTAAGCTAGAATAGAAGCAAACTGTTGGCTTTGAGGGTTCTGTACTGAGGTTCAGCTACACGATATTTTGGGTGTAGGATTTCTGAAATTTGAAACCACTGTAGGAGAACAAAAGTACTATCTTTTCAAAGGAATAAACAATCGATGTAGCCGATGGATGATGTTTAACAGAATATGGACTATGGATATGCATGCTCATGTTCCGTACTGAATTATAAGTGGAAGGAGCAACACAGGAAGGTTTCTTACATATACGTGATGGTGGACGGCCGATAGGCCATGGACCACGGCGAGACGACAGTGACGAGCCCTCCTGGCCGGCGCCGGGTAGTTGATGGAAACAGCAGAGACGCCTCAGTGAGGAGGGGACCATGCGCGCGGTAGTGAAGCTCGTCGGCGCTTGCCTTGTTGCCGGTGCATACCAGCAAAATGCGACACCAAAAGAAGACGTCAATGAAGGTTGAGTTTACTAGTGCCTGTATTGGCCGGGATACAAAAAAGGATAGGGTATGTAGACAATCGGCAATATATAGAACAGAAAAAGAGCAACGCCGGGATGTTTCTTACCAACGGGTGGATAGCCGCCATTAGTGAAGATCTGGTTGGCAAAAGATGAAACTGCGATGATGATTTCAAAGGCAGGCTCCACTCCGGCAAAATGGAGAAAATCTTGCCAAGCAGCTATAGAACTTCCTTGCGGAGGTGGCGTAGATAATGAGAAACTCGATCGAGGGGTGGCACCGGCACAGCAAGGGGATGAATGTTTGGGGGCCGATGTGCTGGGTTTTATAGGACTTGGCAGGCATAGCAACAGTCCGCAAGATGAGAGGCCACTGGTAGTGGCGCTCGAGTTGATGACCACTACGATTGACGTTTTTGCTGCGATGCTCCCAGGTGGTGGAAACTGATGAGTGATGAAGTGGGCACCTATAGTTGTATTCCTTGATGAGATTGACGGTTCTGCTATGAGTTGAATGAGCAATTGCAAGAACTCTTGAAGTCACCGGAAGAAATCCACAACGTCAGCATAAGGTAGATGAAATAGTCGCTAGCAAGCATGCAGCTGCATGCGCTGGTGCATCAATGCAAGCAGCCCATGTAGGTTAAGGAGAGAGATATTTGTGGCATGTATGTACGTAATGGCATGAATGAATTGTTTATTGGGCTATTCACGTGCTAGCCATGAAGTACAGAGGAACAAAATTGAGTGGGGATCAATAGTGGAAAATGGGACTTGGAAGGTTGAGAATTATGCTTGATAGTGGCACGTGGGTGGAGATGAGTTCATTTTTGCCTGCATGATCTAGAAACGATCGGCTATTATGGTGGCAAGGCGAAGAGACGAGCTAGCTTGTTGTGAGATGGAAGGAGATATATGAACAATGTAATCATGCAAGCAACGTGAAGAGAGTGAATGGCCTGGTGAGTCTTGCATACTTGAGAACAAATGACGTGCAAATAATTAAATATATAGACAAAGAAAATATATATGAGATAAGGAGAGAAAGGAAATTGAGTTTACGATTAAGGGACATGATTTCTTCAAAGGATGAAATGTGATGACGTGATGAGAATATGGGAAGGATGATGGATGAACAAAGATTTGACAACAAATATGTTTTCGAAGCTATCTCTTAAAAACCTCATTTTACAAACCATTTTAAACTACATTTCAGAAACCTTTTTAGAATTTATTTTGAAGTCAGTTTTGAAAGCAAAAATAAATAAATTTGATAATGTTTTTCAAATATGATTTGCAGTTAATATTTAAGCTCATTTTTGAAATATGTTTTTAAGCTATTCTTTTAGACTCGTTTAAATATAATTTGAAATACATATAAATTATATTTGCAAACACTTTTGAAACACAAACTCATTTTTGAGAATATTTTTAAACATAATTTTGAACTTTATATATATATATATTTTAATAAATAGAGCAAATCCCATTCGAGACTTTATCGAGTTTTCTAAATTCTTTTTTCAGCCAAAAAAATTTATGCGAAGGCATGAAATGCAACAAACAAGTTATATTAAATTGTAAAATTTTATAAATTTGTTTTTCTTTCACCCACTTGATTGACAACAAACTGATTAAAGCTTGGAAAATTTTAGAAAAATACCAAATCATTTATTTTGTTAAGTGTTTTCTATTCGCATCCCAAAATCAAAATTTTGGGCTGTGACACCTACGCGATCTACCACCTTCCGGTCAATTAGGGGATATTCACAAGTAACACTAGTCTAAGCAACAAGATTATACTACGAATACTACTTCAATCAAGGAGCTACCAAGATCAAAGCACTCAAAAGAGAGTTGCAAACTTGAAGAACAATAGAGACAAATTGCTTATTTGAATCAGAAGTTGATTACCAAAGAATCTCAAAAGAAAGCTCTAGAAAAACTTGATCCCGCAGAATACAACAGAAGAGAGCATCGACATGCTAGAACTCCTCTAGAACTCTACTCTTGCACTCTATCTCTCTCTAACTAAGACTAAATCCTATGGAGGACTAATCTTCTCTTGATTGCTGGTCTAGATCTTGATGGAGTAGGAATTAGGGTTTCTGGCTCTGGATCTGACTTGGCTTCAGGAGGGTTCTGCCCTTTATTTATAGCCCAGGAGGTTGAATATGAGCCCTTGGATCAAACCGACTTCATGTATAGCTGAGATGCATCCTTGGAGGCGGTGGAAGAATACTCCAGAAGCTCGTGGTGGCTTCCCACCACAGGGGGTCAGGCGGCACAGGGGTGGGGCTGGGCAGCCCTACCTGCCTGGCAGGCTATCGAGCCCTGCCTCGGTGTGGAGTCCTCTAGTGTCCTCTGGAACCTTCCCGTGTATACGCCACAAAATTATCCCGCGATATCTTTTGATATTTAGGTCCTCTTTGGCGGTTTTCTGTGTAAATCCTACAAAAAATATAAATTCACCAAAACTCATGGAAACTATCAGTAATAACCTCGTACACTATAGTATTTATCCATTTTGATCATTTATTAAAGAAAGGTTGATGGTTCATGTTATACTTTAACTATCATCAACAACGGCTCCACTGATGGTGCGCGTGCTCCCGCTGCACCAGATGACGCCCGTTGCATCGTTTGAGGGGATGGTACTTTCCTAGGAGCTGCTCTGCAACAGCGAGATTGAGCAGTGCATCCGGGAGGCGATGGAGGTGAACGTCATCACATTCGAGTTCCCGATTTCGGGACATCCTGTGATGCGCCCAAAGCCTGGTTTCGTCGGAATGGTATGCTTCTTCCCTATTTCCTTCCCGGGCCAACCCTCCTCTGCTTGTCTAGTTCTGAGTGCCAGGACATGCAGCCTGGCTTCTTTGCCTGAGCTTTCAATGCGCCGTTGCCGAAGGACGTCGTCGTGAGGGCAGTGAATCATGCTGCGGCCCAAAAGACAAAGAAGAAGAAGAAGGATGACAAAAAATCAAGGAAGGCGAGGAGGGAGTGAGCGAAGCTAGACTGGGGGAAGCGGCGCCCAGGGTTGAAGGAGGAAGAAGATGAGGAGGATGATGAGGAGGAGGAAGAGGAGGGAGACGACGAGGAGGAGGAAGAGGAGGGAGATGATGGTGTCAATGGGACGCACTGTAGGATGATGCCGTGGATCTGTCCTTGCTACAGCTAGCGAATGAGGACTTGGATTCGTCCTTGTGGGCGTTGGGACCCTTCTTATATCACGTGGAGAACAATGGGCCCTCAGAACCAACGGAGACAGGCCACTCTGCCCCATTCGGGCCCTTCGAGCCGAGAAAGGGCCTGAAGCGGCAGCGCACCGACGAGGAGCGGTCAGGATCAGGCGGGTCGGCCCCAAAGTGTCACCGTCCGGTGGCACCGAGGTGAGTTAGAAGTTCTTTGCTCCTCTTTTTTTAACAAATCTTGCCGATGGCTGAGTGTTGCACCCTCTATAGCATCGGCGGACATGGGATTCCCCTGCAACTCGCGCCACAGAAGGTCCTTGCTCGCCGGCCGACACACCAAGAATCAATCGACACCGCGTCGGAGACAGGGAGGGTTGGCACTGGGGCATCCTTGATGCCATCTGTGGGAGTGCCACCGATAGCGATGGCAGCGTCTGTGGGGTAGGTGGGGGAGGGTGCACATGAGGCACCCACAGAGGACGCAGTGCGGCCAGGTGTGGTCGTGATGTTGTAGGTGGAAATAGCAGCGTCTTTGGCAGACGTGCCACGGTCGGGTGCGACTGCCTTGTCTCCAGAAGAGATGACACAGATGGTGTTGCCGCCCGCGCGGACAGAGGTGGCGGTGCCCGTGATGGTGGTGACGCCGCCGGAGCTGTCGTTCGTGAGGGTCGCTATGGCCATAGTAGGGCAGACGGAGGAGGGTGCGCCTGAGGCGCCCGTGTGGAGACGGCGCAACCAGAGCTATCGCCTGTGCTAGTGGCTACATCTATGATGGGATGGACGGAGGCGGGCATGTTCGAGGTGTCCATAGAGAATGTGGCGACGGGTCAGGTGTCTGCGCCCATGCCGCGCACCCCCACTGCCACCGGAAGGACCGTTTTGGGGGAGGCATTGCCGTAGGAGGGGTCGGCATCACTTGGTGTCAGCGCAAGGCCATCCCAGGCCTTGGTTTGGGTGGGCGGCGAGCCGCACGCGTGGGGAGGCCCCTAGATCCGGTGGTTCGAGATGCAAAATCCCAAGTCGAGGTTCTTCATCCTTGACAACAGGGAGGAGGTGAAAGACTGGGGCACCGTCCAGACTTGCGGTCCGCTCTCTGATGACCGTGTTGGACTCGCTACGTGACGTCATCGCCCCGGTCGATCAGGTATGATCTGTTCATGCTCCCATGCTCCGTTCGTCCTTCGTGTGCATCTAACCTATGTCTCCTTTGTAGTCCCTCATGGAGCGCAGCCGCCAGAAGTCCCTATTTCTACATCATGAGAGGGACTTCTGGGACTGTCTTGCCAAGAAGGCGCGGCTGTGTGGGAGCTGACCGCACAACTTGCCGCCGCTCGTCAGAGGGTAGCGGAGCTCGCTCCTGCCACCGAGGAGGTGGCCAATCTCTGAATCAGGGAGGCGGATGCCCATCAGCATGCTGTCGAGGCTGAGGAGAAGGTCGTGGCCCTAGTTGAAAGGGCGCGCAAGGATGATGCGAAAGCCGAGTGGGTTCAGAAGGAGTGGGTTGATCTACTCCAAGCCATGGCGAGGCTCCACGCAGAGTGTGACTCGACCTGGCAGGAACGTGACGACGCTCATGGGTAGGTCAATGACCTTCTAGGCGAGGTTGAAAATGAGAGGGGCCTGAAGTTGAAGGACGAGGGTGTTTCTGCCGGGCTTGCCGTGGAGGTCGGTTGGGGCAAGGCAAAAATTCATACCCTGGAAACTGAGGTGTCCCGGCAACATGGGGAGATGGACAAACTTCTGTCAGACATCAAAGGTGAGCCTTTAGGTCCCGTGTCATTCTTCTTCCTGGATCTGAGGTGCCCCGTAGACACGGTTGGCGTAATGGCTTTGGTAGGTCTCAAAGATAAGCTTGTAGAGGAGGTGGTGAAGAGCCGAGACCTGGGGGCTCCCTCCAAAAGGAGCATGACAAGCATGAAGCCCTGCGCGCCACCGTTGGTCTGGTCTACGATGACATCTTGCTGACCTTGGAGCAGGAGAGGAGCTCCCTCGCGGTTTGTGCCACCCGAATCAAGGACCGAGCACGCAAGATCACGAGGCTCATGCTCTGCTTCCGCATCCATCAGTCGCTCACGATCGCCCGTTCTCACTACGAGAAAATTGACTTGGCGGCGATGAGCCAAGGCTACGCGCCCGGCTATACCGACACCTAGCTGGACAAGATTGAGAAGACGGCGGTCTCCCTTGCACGAAATTTAGTGAATTAGATAGAGGATGAGGTTCTCCCTTAGTGAGCGAGGGCATGGAGCCCGGGGACTTGTAATTCGAGCAAGTATTTCGCTTTAAGATTGATCGAACAAACTTTTAGCTTTTGTCATTTAAATACTTGTCCCTTTTTAACGTAAAAAGGTTGACGTGATCCGATCCCTTTTGACACTAAGTTTAGAAAGTTCGAGGCACGGGCGACAAACTTTGATCGCACTGGTGAGCAAAGGTATGGTAGCCACCGAGGCGTAGGCCTTTCGTAGTCCGACTAGCTTTACTCAGGGTTTGTTCCCATGATTCTTACCTCTAAGTCTTAGCGTAAAGAGGGGTCGGCTGCAAAAAAAGTGTTCATGAATATTAGATACTCATAACGGCCCTCCCAAGTGAGGACCGACTCCCGGCTATTGCTGGGGTCGGTTGGTGCGGTCCGATCCATCTCGACGCTAAGGTTACAAAGTTTGAGGTGCGGGCAAAAAAGACTCTGATCACGCTGGAGAGCAAAAGCGCCGTAGTCACCGGGGCATGGGTTTTTTGCGGTCCGCCCAGTTTTACTTAGGGCCTGTTTTCCATGACCTCTTGCTTTGGGCCTCAAACATAAGAAGGGGTCAGATGCAAAAAGTGTTTTTGAATATGTATATACCCTTACCAGCCCCGAGTGAGGCTCAACCCTGGGCCACCGCTGGGGTCGGGTGTCACTGAAAACCGAGGATATCATAATGCAACCGATAAGGGAAAGTACTTTTTATTTCAGAAACGTGATTTTCATAAGTACGTTAGCGACTTGGAAGAAACTAGGGGCAGAAGCGACGTATCTGTTTAATATTCCGTGCATTGGTGAAGAGTCGGTCATCGATGATCTTGGGCTTGTAGGTGCTTGGTTGGAGCACCTCCGCGACGACGTATGGTCCTCCCCATGGCGGAGGCTGTGGGGGGCGGATGCATGTGCCATGCCACGAGGCGACCGACGGTCCCGGCAGCGACGCACAGCCCAAACAAAAACGCTTGTCAGGTACACCGGAGAGAGCGGTTCTCTTCCGACGAGCTATGTTGTGTTGCTGGTAGAAGAAAGAAAAGTGACGTAAGTCCTCCTGGGACGGTCGGGGTCCTAGGAAGACGGAGAGCTGGCGTTCTGACTACGCATAGTTGAAGTCGAGAATCTGGTTGCCCCTGAGGGCGCGGGCCTCCAGGGTAGGCAGCAGCAACTTCTCGAGGACCTTTACCGCGGCGTCGAGGCTAGCGGAGCGCGGAGGCTGGATGGGGGCGGGAGCCCGCGCCAGCCCTCCCTCCGCAGTGGTGAGAAAGTCTAGACTCCCAAAATGCACGTGTACACCCGGGGTCCAGCTCGCACCATGGCTAGCCATCCGTGATCTGAGTGTGGACGTTGAAACGCGCAAAAGTCCCCTACCTGGCGCGCCAACTGTCAGTGTTTAGAAACTGCCAATTAGTAAATTTTGTAGATTGCACGTTTGGCCTGAATGGTGTGCTAGAGGACACAAGGATGTATACTAGTTCAGGCAAAACATCCCTACGTCTAGTTCGAGGCTGCTCGTGTTACCAGCAGTGAAGTTCATAGTAGGGGTTATAAACTGGCGAGACAGGGATGAGGTCCCAAGTCTCTGATATAGGTCAAGTGGAGGTGAAGTGCTTCTGAGTGTTTGAAATCTCCAAAGTCTGAGAGCTTTGAAAGCCCTCCTCCCTTCAGCTGGGGCGCCCAGCCTTCCCTTTTATGGACCAAGGGAAGGACCTAGGGTACATGAGAGAGAGAAGAAAAGGAGAAAGAGAAAAACTGAGAGGAAGGGAGTGATAAGATACAGGCCCGATCTTCCGAGAGGTAACCGGTAAGTTCGACTTGTGGAGATCTCAACGTTGGCGATTTGGCTTCAAATCAGACACGATTCGAACCCTGCAACCGTTACACCACTGCTCCGTTGGTTATCAACCAAGCACAACTTGATTGACCTAGCCAAGAAGGCTTTTCCTGCAAGCAAATCGAAGAACACAAGCAAGAAGGTAAAAACACGTAATCTGAAATTGCAAATATGAATGATGCGAATATCAATAGGGTTCAAGAACTTGGTTCCAAAGGACTAATCGACACAGTGGAGGAGATCAAGAACAGGGGCCCTGGATCACTGTAAAAGGATTTGTCACCACAGTTACAATGAACGATTCAGTTTCTCGATGGAAAACTAAACTCTAAACAAAACCCAATTGTCTAGCAGCGGCGGCGGCTGTGTTTATAGTCTAAGACTCGACCTAGGGTTGAGGACGGCCAGGGGTTGGGCGCCCACAACTTGGGCTTAAGGCCCGACATGATACATGGCCAAGTTGGCCCAAATAGATGACGCAGCACCTTGCCGTGGTCACACAGAATGATCCACGGACCTTCTAGAGCTAGGACCAGATCCAAAACGACGGCGTCGTCGTCCCCTTTCCAACGCATCCTGCTCTCCTCCTACGCATCCAAGAACGCATCCAAGAACGCCCTGTTGAGTTTGATCTCTAGGTGAAAACCCAAACTAGTGATCCTGGACAAGCAATGGTGGCATCTTCCCATGTCATTCCCTTCCTGGAGGCATTGCTTTGGAGATCATTGGCACCTCCCTGTGCTGAGGACCTAGCCCTCCTCCTCTCCGATGATTCTGCACAAGTTCTAACCAGCAAACTACGCTATTAGTGCCTAACCTTGCCATTCTTCATGATCCTTGATTGCATTGTCTCAACAAATGCCGATAACGAGACCATGATCCCCTCTCTTGGATCTCCTCGTGCTCCTTTTGCCAGCCCTCCCTCCATTATGGTTTCCTCCCCATAATGGGTGTTGGCGGGCGTCAATTGGGTTCTAGATGTGCTTTAAAGACATTATAATCACGACTGTCGTCTGTCATATTGACACGAAGCTTAACAGTCGCCGTTGGAGTGGAGGTTGCCGAAGTTCGGCTCCTCAGTGGAGGTGTTAGTTGATGAACAACTACATGCTTAACTTGGGAGTTCTTTGTTCCCCTCTTTGTGTTTTGTGGTTGTCCTCTGTTGTGTTGTGTGTGTACTCTATTGTATCTCTTTGAGTGGTAATTTACGTTACCGCTCCAATACAATATATTCAGGTGGGAAATTCTTCCCTCGCCCCCTGGTGACTCATCAATTTTTTTTGACGAAGTTACCATCGATTTCCCTAGATGATGTGCTGGTGGACAATTTTGTTTATCCAACACAAGCATTCAGGTGTTCACAGTTTATTGTGAAAACCTGTGGAAGAACCGCCTGAATTAACACATTTTTAGAGGTGCTGTCTTCCACTAGACACTAAGCACCCTAAAAGTGAGCCAAGTCAAGCAGTTCTGTCGAGCACACCCAACGGGAAAACTCGAAATGTTCCACAATTTTACACCCGGGATCCAATAATGAGTAGAAGCTTATAATATTTAATCCATTTCATACAACAAAGAGTCTCAGAAATTCTTTATTACAGTACCAAAGTTCAGAGTACAATAAATTAAACAGCGGAATAAAATAACATCTAGCGGAGCGGTATAAGGATCCGTCTGTGCCCACCAGAAGAATCCTCCACACAACAGCTAGCTTCTCAAGCAGCACCTGCAATAAGGGTAAATAAACCCTGAGTACACAATGTACTCGCAAGACTTACCCGATTGTGAATATATTTCCCGACTCTCAAGGATTATGATAAGCTTTATGGCTTGTGGGTTCTTGTTTGCAAAAAGCAATACTAAGAGTGAGTCCTTATTTCATTAGATTATTAGCAGCCATGTTAAATTCATTATCCAACCTGCTAAGTAAGCACCTGTTCTATCATCAAGCAAGGGTTGAGCAATCAGAATCATTTTTTCATCTTTCATATGTCAATTCTTACTACAGTGCCAGATCGTAGTCAAGCCGTACTGTCACGTAGAAACGGCGATTCGCGAATCAATGTGCCCAGCTCGGTACCCAAAAAACACATGCCTCATCTATACCCCGGGCACAGATGAGACCAACCCGCTCCACTCCTGTCATGGGTTCCAGGTCCCCGTCCAAACTTGGACTCCAAGCTCCCACACTTGAGGCCCGGCCTCAAAGTGGTGCTTAGACCTCCACCTATCCCCGCCTCCAATCAGTCGGTCCGAAAAGAGCTGGACCCCATGACAAGAGAGTAACAAGCCTTCCCGCTTCCATAAGCAAGTATGTGCTCGGGATAATAAATCTGTGACTTGACCAGGGTCCATGCAACGGACGGTCCTTAATCTACACGGATAGGGAAATAGTGCAACCAAGCTATGCCCCGTGACCGCGGGACACAACATGTTACACCCACCAATACCCATACCATATCCTTGCCTGGTCACCATTTTCTTTTCCATCATTTCATTGTGAATGTAATAATAGTAATAACCACCTATTGTGAGTAACGACAAGTTACTCACGCTACCGATAAACCTAAGCAAAGCAGCTACACGATCATGTACTAGTAAGACTCATGGGTATATATATATATATGGTATCATAAAATTTCTGTAACGTAAATGCACAACATATATATATATATATATATATATATATATATATATATATATATATATATATATATATATATATATATATATATATATATATATATATATATATATATATATATATATATATATATAACAATTTGCAAAATAAGGGTTATGCACCGGGGCTTGCCTTGGGCAGGCGGGGTGCCAGTGAAGTCAGTCTGCAAAGGCTCCGGGATCTCCTCCAGTACAAGAATCTCCTCCTCGTACTCCTCGACGATCTCCTCGTACTCCTGATCTCCCGCAGTGACGAACTCCACCAACTCATTCTCTGCATGCATGCGATGATGATAATGCAACAATTTAGTATTTAGGCAACAACAACTCTTAAAATTACAACACATAAACTATACTAACAAGCTAGCTCTAATGGCCAAGCTATTAACTATCTATCATCCTCGTCACACTAAGATCAAGCTTACCGTACAAGCGTTTTATTTATAAATCACTACTATGCTCTCATTCCTTTTAATTGTTAATATATGTAAGGATGAAAACGGTCGGAAAACTCCAAAACCATTTTCTACTTTTACATTTGAATATGAAAACGAAAGCGAAAACGGTAAAGCCGGACACGAAAACGAACGCGAACTTACGGAATATCGAGAATTTCGAAAACGAACCAATTCGGACGAAATTTTGTCGAACACGGTCGATATACGAAAATTCAATACGGAATACCGATCCACAGTGCATAACAATTAACAAGTGCCATCGTGACAAATTTCAAGTGCAAGAGAGCAGACTTATCAATTTGGTTTCTTTGACAAGAGAAAAAAAGAAAAAGAAAGAAGAGGAAAATTTGAGATGACATCGGTTCTAGACTAGAAAAGATAGCAACAACGCCTGGCCCATCTAGCTCTCTTTCTTTTGGTCGGTCCAGTCACATACAATACAACAACAGCGCCGCGTGAAGCCAGATGCAGGCATGCAGCACCATGCGAGGTGATTAGTCCTACCTGGGCAGCTCAAGAGGCGCGACATGGGAGAGCTGCCTATATAATGCGGCCAATGGGCATCAATGCTCCACATTTGCCTTTGCCTAGTTGCCTGGACAGTGATGATTGGCAACCAAATTCTGTTTAAACCGAATTTTGAATTCGGGATATTCCAAATTAAAAGTAGAAAAGTAGAAAACGGTCAGAAAATGTCTAAATTGTTTTCTACTTTTACATTTGAAATACGAAAACCAAAGCAAAAACGGTAAAGTCGGACACAAAAATACAAATTCGATCGGATAAAATACAGAAAACGATGCGGTTCGGTTCGGGATATTTCCGTTCCATTTTCATTCTTAAATATATGTATAGCTACATACCTAACAGTCTTGTTTAAGGCTATAAAATTTACATCAAGTACCTAATAGTTCCAAGAACCTACTATAAAATTCACAAGGTCACCGCTATCATGGTTTTACCACAAAAAATCATGCAAATACTGCTTTGTAATATTATGCATTCTCAATTAATTTGATGGTTCCTAAAATCAACATATATAAGCGCAAACTACATATACCAACAGATAGAGCCTAATTCCAGGAGTCTAACAAAATTTATTTCATGATTTTTGGACACCTACATGATTTATTATAACATACCAAAGATCATGTCAAACTAAATAAGAAAAACATTTCATAATTTGCTAGAAAGGGAAAACACAATTTTCTCGGCGCCACCCAACAGCGCGTCCCACCCGGCCCAGCGCACGGCCCATGCGGAAAAGCACGCAGACGCGCTGGCCAAATCGCAAAAGTGTCCTCGCAGTTCAGCAAAATCACGCGTCTCCTATACTTCCTATTCCCGCAGTCAGCAATTATGCACAAAGGCCCTCGTACAAACTCGCCTTAGCATCAGGTCGGTCCCCGACGCCCCGAGCTCGTCGGCGCGGCACCGGCCGGCATTGCCCGACCACGACGACCACCTCAGGTTCCCACCAGTCCAGATAACGGGCCGCCTAGCATCTACGGCCTAAGCACCTACCCTAGGCGGAGGCACAGGAGCAGCGGAGCTCGCGGGACCGGTGGCCACGACGAACGGCCAATCGTGGCGGTGGCGCGGCCGTTCCGGCCACCCAAGTCCACCGCAAAGCCAACTGGCAAGTGCTAGAGCAACTATCACCTACCCCGGGCTCGGCTGCAGTGCTCGTTGAAGCGGGGAGGCGGCGGAGGAGGTTGGCCACGTGCGACTCGAGGGGTGAGGCGGCGCACCGCGGCGGCACAACCGCGTCAGAAGCTCTGGCGAGGCGATACAGCACGGTAAGGGTGCGCGGGGTGGAGGGAAGGTGGAGGCGATGCTTGCGGTGCAGCCAATTGAACGCGAGCGGGATGGGGATGGTTGGTTGCTCTCCATCCTTGCCACTGCGGCTTTATCGGGCCGGCGGCGAGCAACGCCAAAATTGGTGCTCGACCGGACACCAGTCAAGGCGGGGAGAGGTTGGACAGCTAGGTGACCTACAGGCGGGGCCCTAGACGGTTCGACGCGGACGATGGAGCCTCCTCCACGCCAAATTGATGGCGCGGCTCCGGTGGTCAAGATGGCAGAGGAAGAAAAAAAGGGAGTGCGGCTCTGTAAGTCCTTGCCCCGGACAAGACACGGTTGACGGTCACAGCCGCGTGCTCGACGGGCGCAAAGGTACACGGAACAGCGGCAGCGATGCAGGGCGCGGACGCGGCGGCAGCGGCAGTGGCTGCGTCATGGCGTGCGGCAGGGGCAGCACGGCAATGCGTGGGCAGGTGGCCGCGGCGCTCAGCTGTGCGAGGAGTAGCAGCGGCCCTACGTGACCTGTCCAGAGGTGGTCAGGCAACGCGGGCGCGGGTGGCTCGGTGCGACAGCGCGTGCACGCAGAGCGACCGACGCGGTGACCACGTACACCTGCCTGCCTGTCCAAGTCACATGTCAGGCACGAAATTTAAAGCATAGATCACGACCAAACCGTCCCTTCTAACCCTAAACCGACTTCACTACAGTCAAGGTGGTACATGAGGCTACTAAGCTGAGCCATAACCCTACACCGGTCATTAGCTCAAAATCTCGAAATAAAAAGCAAAACATTACCATGTCTGGCTGTCAACCGACTTGGAAACAATTTAAGTCCTTAAACCGAATTTGCTCCAAGTTGCATTTCTGGGCTATTAGAAATAGTAGCTCGTGATATCAATTCGCGGAATCAAACCTTTCATGGTCATCTACGAAGTTCATACTTCAAACTTTATTAAGGCGCCAACAATATGTTCTATAGCATTTTCGTTCAGTAAAAATTGGTTTATACCTCTAGTTGATATACAACGCAATATCGTATGCTTTTCATTTTTGACATTTCATTGATTGCCTTAAGTTGCAAAACCTTATTTACACAGGTGATTACATGCAATCATACGTAAACATGATGCTCATGAAATGTTTAGTGACTTGTTTGACGCGGTAACAGCGAGGGTGTTACACTCTACCCCCTAAAAGAAAATCTCGACCCGAGATTTCACGTGCCTAGTGTGAGAAAAGAGGTAGAATTAAATTTTAATCTAAATAATTACATTGATGAGCTAGGAATGGGATGGGGATAATGCTTCAAAATATAACTCTCAAGTTCCCAAGTTGCTTCGTCTTCCGAGTGATTCTGCCATCGGACCTTATAAAATTTCACCACATTGTTTCTAGTCACTCTTTCTTTTTCATCCAAAATTTTGACTGGATGCTCAACATAAGAAAGATCAAGTCGGAGAGGGAGTCCTTCAATCTCCACGGCCTCATCAGGAACTCGCAAACACTTTTTCAACTGAGACACATGAAAAACATCATGGACGGCTGACAATATATCAGGGAGCCGGATGCGATAAGCCACAGGACCACACTGGGTCAAAATCTTGTAAGGTCCAACATATCAAGGAGCTAATTTTCCACGGACACCAAACCTATGCACACCTTTCATGGGAGACACCTTAAGATACACATAGTCACCAACTTCAAATTGCAAGGGACTTCTTCTCTTATCCGCATAGGTTTCAAACGGTTCTGAGTCGCCTTCAAATGACTCCGAATAATTCAACTTTCTCTCTTGCTTCAAGGATAAAGTCAGGCCTGAAGTAATCACGGTCTCCTACTTCAACCCAGTTGAGCGGTGTCCTACACTTCTTGCCATACAAGGCCTCAAAAGGTGCCATTCGAATGCTTTCTTGATAGCTATTATTGTAAGAAAACTCAGCCAATCTCAAGCATTCATCCCACTTCTCTGGGAAAGAAATGACACAAGCTCTCAACATATCTTCCAGCACTTGATTGACCCTTTCTGTCTGGCCGTCGATCTGCGGATGATAAGCTGAACTTCTAAGAAGACTAGTTCCAAGGCATTTCTGGAGTTGAGTCCAAAAGCGGGACATAAAGACTGATCCATGATCAGAAACAATAGTAAGAGGGACTCCATGGAGAGTTACAATGCGGTCAAAATACAACTTAGCATATTGCATGGTTGTATATCTTTCATCCACAGGAAGAAAATGGGCAGACTTGGTAAGACGATCCACAATAACCCAAATGGAATCATACCCTTTTACTATGCGGGGCAATCCTGTAATAAAATCCATAGAGATATCCTCCCATTTCCAAACCGGAATTGGCAAAGGCTGCAGAAAACCAAGCGTACGCATATGGTCTGCCTTCACCCTTCCACAAATGTCACACTCTCCGATATACTTAGTGATATCCTGCTTCATATTTGACCACCAATACAAGTGGCACAAATCATGGTACATCTTGTTACTTCCCGGGTGAATGGACAGCCTGGAACTATGAGCTTCCTCCAAAATCTTTCTCCTAAGCTCATCACTTTCGGGAACCACCAACTGGTTCTTGTACCTCACCACACCTTGTTTATCAATGCTGAAATGAGGACCACGTCCTTCAGCAATCGGCTTCTTGATATGAGGAATCTCCAAAGCATCCTGCCTTTGCTCAATAATAATTTGCTCCAATAAATCTGAGACTAGAGCAATGTGAGCTAAAACTGCAGAGTGAGAGAGAGGCAAGGACTCTTCATCTTCCTGATGTGACTTCCGACTCAACGCATCAGCCACCACATTGGCTTTTCCAAGATGATAATGGACTTCTAGATTGTAATCATTGATTAACTCAAGCCATCTCCTTTGCCTCATATTTAACTCGGGTTGAGTGATGATATACTTGAGGCTCTTGTGATCAGTAAAAATATGCACCTTGTTTCCCAACAGATAATGTCTCCATATCTTTAGAGCATGCACAACTGCAGCAAGCTCTAAATCATGGGTGGGATAATTCACTTCATGCTTTTTCATTTGACGGGAAGCATAAGCAATCACCCGCCCCTCTTGCAAAAGCACACAACCAAGTCCTGTCTTAGAGGCATCACAATACACATTAAATGATCTGTCAATATCCGGTTGGGCAAGAATAGGAGCAGAGGTAAGAAATTTCTTCAAACCTTGGAAAGCTTCCTCACAGGCTGGACTCCACACAAACTTGGAGTCTTTCTGAAGCAACTTGGTCATAGGCTGAGCTATCTTGGAAAAATCAGGAATGAAGCGCCGATAGTACCCAGCAAAACCAAGAAACTGATTCAGGAGATTTCCAACTTAGCACATCATGCACCTTGCTATGATCAATAGATACACCTTCGGGGGTCAGAACATGTCCCAAAAACTACACCCTATCCAACCAAAACTCACATTTGCTGAACTTGGCATACAGCTTGTGCTCACGCAGTCGGTTCAGGATTGTGCGAAGGTGTTGTGCATGTTCTTCTTCATTCTTGGAATATATCAAAATATCATCAATGAACACCACTACAAACTTGTCTAACTCTGGCATAAAGACTGAGTTCATGAGATACATAAAAAATGCAGAGCATTGGTGAGACCAAAAGACATGACTAGGTACTCATAAAGCCCATACCTAGTAGAGAAAGTTATCTTTGGTATATCTTGTGATCGAATTTTTATTTGGTAATACCCAGAACGAAGATCAATTTTGGAAAACATTCTAGCACCAGCCAACTGATCAAACAAAGCATCAATGCAAGGCAAAGGGTACTTATTCTTGATGGTTACTGCATTGAGAGGGCGATAATCCACACACATCCGAAGAGTATCATCCTTCTTCTTCACAAAAATAGCGGGACAACCCTATGGTGAAGAACTAGGATGGATAAACCCCTTTTGCAGCAATTCTTCTAATTGCTTCTTCATTTCTACTAATTCTGGTGGAGCCATGCGGTAAGGACACCGTGAAATAGGAGCAGTGCTAGGCTCTAACTCTATGGTAAACTCCACATCCCTATCTGGTGGTAACCCAGGTAGATCTTCCGAAAAGACATCCAGAAACTCACAGACCACCGGAATAGAAGCAAGATCGGAAGAAGCTTCAACATTAGCAGCGACTGGTGAAGCATGAACTGGAGGTATAAGGAGAGATATTCTATCCTTAGAAGAAGGAAGTCATAACTTAACAACTCTCCTCTTAAGGTCCAAGACTACCCCATAAACCTTCAACCAATTCATGCCAAGATTGCATCAATGCCCTGTCCAGGTAGTAACATGAACTGGAGACAGTAAGTGTGAGTGGCTAACACTAAGCTGACTGTGTCCGTTCGGGTATTAATGCACATCTGCGCACTCGGAGTGCTAATTTTATAGGCAAAAGGAATAGCCATAAGAGATATATTGTGCTTTTCTGCAAACCCCGTGCTCATGAATGAATGTGATGCTCCAGAATCAAACAACACAAATGCTGGGTGGGAGTCAATTGTGAACATACCAGCCATCACAGGTTCATTCTACAGGATCTCCTCAGCCTCGGTGTAGTTAAGCTGTCTCGAGCGACTCACTGGCACCTTCTTAATAATCGTCCTCTTGATCAAGCGAGAGTTGGCAGACGGCTGGGAAGGCTGAGCACCCGATTCTCGGAACACTCCCGAGCAAAGTGGCCCTCCTTGCCACACTAGAAACAAGCAGTAGACGTGATCATCTACCCCTGACGAGGCGAAAACTGTGGTCCCTGGGGCTGCTGCACCTGCTGAGTAGGTGCACGGTACTGAGTCAGCGGTGTCTGCCGAGTCTGCTGAGGCTGCCGAGACAGCTGTCCACCTGGGGAATGTAGGACATCCTCTCGACAACTTGCATCTTCTGTGACTGCGGGTGACTAGAAGACCTAGAAATCCCCTGCTTGCACTTTCACTCGCCCTGAGTGTCACGCTGCAGTCCCTCCATAGCAATGGCAGCATTCATTAGAGTACCAAAGGTCTGATAGTTCCCAGTATAAAGCTCCTTCTACAAAATACAAGAGAGGTCGCAGTAGAAACAATGCCTCTTCTTCTCATCTGTGTCAACATGAGTCCCAGCATACTGTGCCAGATGGTTGAATTTATTGGCATACTCCATCACAAACATACTCCCCTGCTTCAGGTCCAAGAACTCCGAGAGCTTCCTGTTCAGAACTCCCACAGGAATGTAGTACTCTCGGAAGGCAGTGGTGAACTCCTGCCAAGTCACAGGATGACCCGCTGGCTGCATGGCATTGAAAGTATCCCACCAAGCGCTAGCAGATCCTAAGAGCTATTGTGTGGCAAAGTGCACCTTCTGCTCCTTAGTCACCGTGAGCAGCAGAAACTTTTGCTCTAGCACACGAAGCTAATGCTCCGCGTCCAGAGGCTCTGCAGTCGGTGCAAATGTGGGCGGATTGGTCTTCAAGAAGTCCTGATAAGAACAGGGCCTCTTAAGACCGCGGGCACCACCCCCGTTCCCGCCGTTGCCATCATCTCCAAGGCACGGGCTGTCTCCTGACGTGAAGCCAACATCTCCGCCATCATCTCTACGGGAGTCATCGGAGGTGGCGGTGGTGGTGGCGGGGAAGGAGGACCCAAGAGTGGGGCCACATGGCTCTCCCCGTTGGCATTGTTGTTGCCATTGTCGTGACCACTTTCACCATGACCTTCACCAAGGCCACGGCCCACTCCGGCACTAGTGCTCCCACGACCAGACCCAGTGCCCAGGCGACGGGACCTCAGATCCATCTGCGACCAGATAGGAGCCAACCATTAGAGAACCTCTAGATTAGGAACAAGAGACTTAGAGAAATGATAAGACTTTTATTTAGGATTGAAGCATTTCTTTTTATTTATTACCCTATCCTCTTAACTATCCAAAATTATACATGAAGGGGGTTTTTAGCTTAACAGATTTTCTTCTTATGATGCATGCATCGGCCTATTCATTCACTCAAGCCGGAATATAGCGGCACTCGTATGAATTTTTGGCACATCGCACACTCCTTTCCGAACACTAGCGCTTTCTTACGCAGCGTGAGTTAGTATACCTGCATAAAATGGTTAGATAAAATCAGTGCCACTATCCTAGATAGACCATATAGTTAGGGCTTATACTTATTTACGTGATTTTACTGCATCCTATTTTACCGCATCCTCCACACAACAGCTAGCTTCTCAAGCAGCACCTGCAACAAGGGTAAATAAACCCTGAGTACACAATGTACTCGCAAGACTTACCCGACTAGGAATATATTTCCCGACTCTCAAGGATTATGATAGGCTTTATGGCTTGTGGGTTCTTGTTTGCGGAAAGCAATAGAGTGAGTCCTTATTTCATTAGATTATTAGCAGACAACGCCTCTAAAAGTATGCCAAGTCAAGCAGTTATGTCGAGCACACCCAACGGGAGAACTCAAAATGTTCCACAATTTTACACCCGGGATCCAATAATGAGTACAAGCTTACAATACTTAATCCATTTCATACAACAATGAGTCTCAGAAATTATTTATTACAGTACCAAAGTTCAGAGTGCGATAAATTAAACAACGAAATAAAATAACATCTAGCGGAGCGGTATAAGGATCCGTCTGTGCCCACCAGAAGAATCCTCCACACAACAGCTAGGTTCTCAAGCAGCACCTGCAACAAGGGTAAATAAACCCTGAGTACACAATGTACTCGCAAGGCTTACCCGACTGAGAATATATTTCCCGACAATCAAGGATTATGATAGGCTTTATGGCTTGTGGGTTCTTGTTTGCGAAAAGCAATACTAAAAGTGAGTCCTTATTTCATTAGATTATTAGCAGCCATGTTAAATTCATTATCCAACCTGCTATGTAAGCACCTGTTCTATCATCAAGCAAGGGTTGAGCAATCAGAATCATTTTCATCTTTCATATGTCAGTTCTTACTACGGTGCCAGATCATAGTCAAGCCGTACCGTTAGGTAGAAATGGCAATTCGCGAATCAATGTGCCCAGCTGGGTACCCCGAAAAACACACGCCTCATCTGTACCCCGGGCACAGATGAGACCAACCCGCTCTACTCCTGTCACGGGTTCCAGGTCCCTATCCAAACATGGACTCCAAGCTCCCACACTTGAGGCCGGCCTCAAATTAGTGCTTCGACCTCCACCTATCCCCGCCTCCAATCAGTCGGTCCGAAAAGACCCAGACCCCATGACAAGAGAGTAACAAGCCTTTCCGCTCCCATAAGCAAGTATGTGGTCGGGATAATAAATCTGTGACTTGACCAGGGTCCATGCAACGGACGGTCCTTAATCGACACGGATAGGGAAATAGTGCAACCAAGCTATGCCCCGTGGCCGCGGAACACAACATCTTACACCCACCAATACCCATACAATATCCCTGCTTGGTCACCATTTTCTTTTCCATCATTTCATTATGAATGTAATAATAGTAATAACCACCTATTGTGAGTAACGACAGGTTACTCACCCTACCGATAAACATAAGCAAAGCAGCTACACGATCATGTACTAGTAAGACTCATGGGTATATATATATATATATATATATATATATATATATATATATATATATATATATATATATATATATATATATATATATATATATATATATGGGTATCATAAATTCCTGCAACGTAAATGCACAACATTTATATATATAACGGTTTGCAAAATAAGGGTTATGCATCGGGGCTTGCCTTGGGCAGGCGAGGTGTCAGTGAAGTCAGTCTACGAAGGCTCCGGGATCTCCTCCGGTACGAGAATCTCCTCCTCGTACTCCTCGATGATCTCCTCGTACTCCTAATCTCCCGCAGTGACGAACTCTACCAACTCGTTCTCTACATGCATGCAATGATGATAATGCAACAATTTAGTATTTAGGCAACAACAACTCTTAAAATTACAACACATAAACTATACTAACAAGCTAGCTCTAATGGCCAAGCTATTAACTATCTATCATCCTCGTAACGCTAAGATCAAGCTTACCGTACAAGCGTTTTATTTATAAATCACTACTATGCTCTCATTCCTTTTAATTGTTAATATATGTATAGCTACATACCTAACAGTCTTGTTTAGGGCTATAAAATTTACATCAAGTACCTAATAGTTCCAAGAACCTACTATAAAATTCACAAGGTCACCGCTATCATGGTTTTACCACAAAAAATCATACAAATACTGCCTTTGTAATATTAAGCATTCTCAATTAATTTGATGGTTCCTAAAGTCAACATATATAAGCACAAACTACATATACCAACAGATAGAGCCTAATTCCAGGAGTCTAACAGAATTTATTTCATGATTTTTGGACACCTACATGATTTATTATAACATACCAAAGATCATGTCAAACTAAATAAGAAAAACATTTCTTAATTTGCTAGAAAAGGGAAAACACAATTTTCTCGGCGCCGCCCAACAGCGCGTCCCACCCGGCCCAGTGCACGGCCCATGCGGAAAAGCCCGCAGACGCACTGGCCAAATCGCAAAAGAGTCCTCGCAGTTCAGCAAAATCACGCGTCTCCTATACTCCCTATTCCTGCAGTCAGCAATTATGCACAAAAGCCCTCGTACAAACTCCCTTCGCATCCGGTCGGTCCTCGACGCCCCGAGCTCGCCGGCGTAGCACCGGCCGGCATTGCCCGGCCACGCCGGCCACCTCAGGTTCCCACCGGTCCAGATAACGGGCCGCCCAGCATCTACGGCCTAAGCGCCTACCCTAGGCGGAGGCACAGGAGCAGCAGAGCTCGCGGGACCGGTGGCCACGATGAGCGGCCAATCGCGGCGGTGGCGCGGCCGTTCCGGCCACCCAAGTCCACTGCGAAGCCAACTGGCAAGTGCTAGAGCAACTATCACCTACCCCGGGCTCGGCTGCAGTGCTCGTTGAAGCGGGGAGGCGGCGGAGGAGGCTGGCCACGTGCTACCCGAGGGGTGAGGCGGCGCACCGCGGCGGCACAACCGCGTCAGCAGCTCTGGCGAGGCGATACGGCACGGTAAGGGTGCGCGGGGTGGAGGGAAGGTGGAGGCGATGCTTGTGGTGCAGCCAATTGAACGCGAGCGGGATGGGGATGGTTGGTTGCTCTCGATCCTTGCCACTGCGGCTTTATCGGGCCGGCGGCGAGCAACGCCAAAATTGGTGCTCGGCCGGACACCAGTCAAGGCGGGGAGAGGTTGGACAGCTAGGCGACCAGCAGGCGGGGCCCTAGACGGTTCGACGCGGACAATGGAGCCTCCTCCACGCCAAATTGATGGCGCGGCTCCGGTGGTCAAGATGGCAGAGGAAGAAAAAAAAGGGAGTGCGGCTCTGTAAGTCCTTGCCCCGGACAAGACGCGGTTGATGGTCACAGCCGCGTGCTCGACGGGCGCAAAGATACACGGAACAGCGGCAGCGACGCAGGGCGCGGACGCGGTGGCAGTGGCAGTGGCTGCGTCGCGGCGTGCGGCAGGGGCAGCGCGGCAATGCGTGGGCAGGTGGTTGCGGTGCTCAGCTGTGCGAGCAGTAGCAGCGGCCCTACGTGACCTGTCCAGACGTGGTCAGGCAACGCGGGCGCGGGCGGCTCGGTGCGGCAGCGCGTGCACGCAGAGCGACCGACGCGGTGACCACGTACACCGGCCTGCCAGTCCAAGTCACATGTCAGACACGAAATTTAAAGCATAGACCACGACCAAACCGTCCCTTCTAACCCTAAACCGACTTCACTACAGTCAAGGTGGTACATGAGGCTACTAAGCTGAGCCATAACCCTACACCAGTCATTAGCCCAAAACCTCGAAATAAAAAGCTAAACATGACCGTGTCTGGCTGTCAACCGACTTGGAAACAATCTAAGTCCTTAAACCGAATTTGCTCCAAGTTGCATTTCTGGGCTATTAGAAATAGTAGCTCGTGATATCAATTCGCGGAATCAAACCTTTCATGGTCATCTACGAAGTTCATACTTCAAACTTTATTAAGGCGCCAACAATATGTTCTATAGCATTTTCGTTCAGTAAAAATTGGTTTATACCTCTAGTTGATATACAACGCAATATCGTATGCTTTTCATTTTTGACATTTCATTGATTGCCTTAAGTTGCAAAACCTTATTTACACAGGTGATTACATGCAATCATACGTAAACATGATGCTCATGAAATGTTTAGTGACTTGTTTGACGCGGTAACACCGAGGGTGTTATAAAACCAGTGGTCCGGTTTCTAAACCTGGGTGGTGCGGTTTATATTGTAGAGCCACGATTTATTTTTTTCAGTCTCACATTTTCTTGTTTGTTCTCTGAGTCATTTTGTACCACTGTTATCATGGGATGCAGACCGAAGACCGAACGGTGTATCTCCGATTGATTATTTCATAAAAATTAGTTGAACTAGAAATAACACTGATTAGTTTACAGTGAGGTAACACTTCAAAGCTGGAAAAAGACAACCATTCACGTCATCCACCCGGTGACTAAATACACACGGAAACGAAATCAGGTGAAAGACCTATCTGCCTTGGGGGTCTTGAGTGATGGTTACATCATTCAGACTGCACGTCTCAACAACAATTGCTGATTCTACAGATTTAGATACTCTCAGGTTGAAGTAAGCCGGATGCTTTGGCTCAGGTAGAACTACACTCTCACTATTTAGCGCAGCAACTACGTCCGACATGGTGGGCCGATCGTCTGCATTTTCCTGGACACACATTAGTGCGATGTTAATGTACCTCCTAGCCTCTGCTTCATGCATCTCTTTAGAAATTGATGCTTCTACAAGATCAAGCCATCTTCCTTCCTCCCACAGGTGCCATGTCTGCAGAATAGCAGAAAGCTCATTAAGTCTTCATGATCTGTACGTCTATTGTGGCATAATTACTTGCATCCATTTCGTGGAGAAAACATATACTTACATATCCGAGAAGGTTAAGAAACTCTCCATATCGGTGAAAACCTGAATTCCTTTTTGCGCTAAGGATCTCAAGAAGTAGAACACCAAAGCTGAACACATCAGATTTGACCGAATAGATGCCTTCAGAGGCATACTCCGGAGACATGTAACCACTGAAATCGTGAGTAATAATGAAGATAAGAATGTTATCCTAACATTTTAGAATTGCTTGATCAGGCAATACTATGTAACAATGTTGACAAATACATGTGCGCTTACTATGTTCCAACCACCCTCTTTGTGCTTCCTTCAGTATCATTAGAGCTAAAAATTCTTGCCAACCCAAAATCTGAAATTTTGGGGTTCATATCCTGGTCCAAGAGAATGTTACTAGCTTTAAGGTCTCTATGTACCACGCGCAGCCGAGAGTGCTTGTGCAGGTACAGAAGACCTTGTGCTACCCCTTCAATTATGGCATGTCGTTTATACCAATTAAGCAAACTGCTTTGGCTTTCATCTACAAACCACAAACAAATAAGTGTTGGAATGTAATCCGGTTAATGGGCCAGCCCACCAAGGCTCCCCATCTAACCTATATGTAAACACTGTGTGTTCCCAGTTAATGCATTGAGTATTACCCTAATCAATCTTTCATGGTATCAAGGGGTTACGATCCCTGCTTCCGCTAACCTAGCCGCCGCCGGTCCTCACGACCGACGCGGCCTCACCGTCGCCGAGCGCCACGCTCGCCGGTCCGCCGTCGCTGGGCCTCACGCTCGCCGGCCGCACGCGCACCCCTGCGCCGTGTCCACTCTCCGTCGCTGGGCTACCGCTCGCCGGAGTACCGCACGCGCGCCGCCACGCCGTGCCATCCCATCGCACGCGCGCCGCCACGCCGTGCCGTCCCGATCGCGCGTCGCCTCCCGATCCGTCTACACGCCGCCCTCACACGGCCGTGACCCGATCGGTTCGTGCGCCGCCGCCGGTTTCCTGCCTCCACCCCAACTATGGCGGAGACCGCGGCTGAGCGCGCCGCCCGGGAGGCCCAGGAGCAGCGCGACCGGGAGGCTGCCGCCGCGGCTGCCGCCGCCGCCCGTACCAAGGCCCTCGATGAGTACGAGGCCAAGTACGCCGACGTCCACGCCGCCGCCATCGCCGTCCTCAACATCAAGGTGCTCGTGCCCGTCGTCCTGGATCGCGTCGCCAACAACTACACCCGGTGGCGCGCCCTCTTCCTCGTCGTCTTGGGCAAATATGCCCTCACCGATCACGTCCTCACAGACGTGGTCAACGATGATCGACCGGCGTGGGTGCAGATGAATTGCACCGTCCTCACGTGGATCTACGGCACCATCAACCCCGATCTACAGCAGTCCACGATGTTGAAGGAGCCCAACGCGCGGGTTGCGTGGGTACATCTCGAGGACGAGTTTCTTGGGCAGCGCGAATCGCGCGCCCTCTTGCTGTCCGCCAAGTTCCGCACCATGAAGCAAGGCGCCTCCTCCATCACGGACTTCTGCCGCCGCCTCGAGACGATGGCCGCCTCTCTTCGTGAGTTCGGCGACCCCGTTGGCGACCGCACCCTCGTCCTCACCCTGCTACGTGGCCTCAACGAGAAGTTCCGCCCCATGGTGACGAACATCAAGCTGCGGCAGCCGTTTCCCACCTTCTCGGAGGCACGGACCCTGCTGCTCCTCGAGGAAATCGACCTCAACGACTTCGCCGGCGACACCGGCGCGTCCTCCAGCAGCGCCACGCCGGCACCAGCCGCATCGGCACTCCTTGCGGGCTCGGGCTCCTCCAACAGCAACACCTGGCGCCCTCCCGCCAGCGCCCCTGCTCCTCCTGGCCGCGCCGCAGGCGGCGCGCCCTCCCATGCCGGCCAGAGCAACGGCAATCAGGGAGGCCGCTCCGGACGCCACCGCTGCCGCAACAACAAGCAGCAGCAGCAAGGCGGCCAGCAGCACCAGCAGGCGACGCAGGGGCAGTACCAGCGCCCGCCGGCGCCGTACCAGTCCTGGGCATACTGGGCGCCTCCGCCACCAGCCCCGGGACCGCTCTACAGGCCACCTGCTGCAGGTTACATGGCCGTGCAGCAGCAGCAGGCGCCCTCCGGCTACCAGGCTCCACCCGGCTTTGGCGCGCAGCCAGGCTTCGGCGCACCTTTCGGCTACGGCTACGGGACGCCCGGCTACCACGTCGCCCCGCCATCGCCACAGCAGCAGCAGCCGTGGACGCCCATGCATGGAGGCAGCTTCGACACGTCCTCGCTCGCCAGCAACTTCAGCACCATGACGCTCTCCCCTCCCGGCGCGGGCGAATGGTATGCTGACTCGGGCGCTGGCTCCCACATGGTCAACAACGCTGGTATACTCACCACCTCTCACCCTCCCTCGTCATCGCATCCTTCATCTATCATTGTTGGTGATGGGAACTTACTTCCCGTTACTTCCGTTGGATCACACTCTTTTTCGACCACTCGGCGTCCTCTAGTTCTTTCTAATGTTTTAGTTTCTCCAAACATTATTAAGAATCTGATTTCAGTTCGCCGTTTTACTATTGATAATAATTGTTCAATTGAGTTTGATCCCTTCGGCCTTTCTGTGAAGGATCTTCAGACACGGAGCGTGATCGCCAGGTGCAATAGCACGGGAGACCTTTACCCGTTCTTCACGCCATCCAGCACCACTGCCCTCACTGCTGCTGCATCTTCCACCACCCTATGGCATCGCCGTCTCGGTCACGTCGGTTATGAGGCTCTGTCCAAGCTCATTAGTTCCAATGCTATTCCATGTAATAAGCGCCATGACACTCATATTTGCCACGCCTGTCAGCTTGGTCGCCATGTGCGCCTTCCTTTTAGCATGTCAAACTCTCGTGCCTCGCACGCCTTTGATTTAATACATTGTGACCTCTGGACATCCCCAGTTGTTAGTGTGTCTGGCTACAAATATTATCTTGTTATTTTAGATGACTGCACACACTACACTTGGACGTTTCCTTTACGCCTCAAATCCGACACATTTGGAGCCATTACGAACTTTTTTTTCTCATGTGCGCACGCAGTTCGGCTCCTCCATCAAGGCAGTCCAGTGCAACAACGGCCGTGAATTCGACCATTCCTCGGCCCGCACGTTCTTCCTCACTCATGGAGTCGTCCTTCGCATGTCCTGCCCCTACACTTCACAGCAAAATGGGCGGGCCGAGCGTATTCTTCGCACTATAAATAATATTGTGCGCTCCATCCTTTTTCAGGCTAGTCTTCCTCCCGTTTATTGGGCTGACTCCTTGCACACTGCAACATATCTTCTCAATCGTCACCCCACAAAAACACTAGACGGCCTCACTCCTTTCTTTTCCCTGTATGGCACGCAGCCCTCATATGATCACTTACGAGTTTTTGGCTGCGCTTGCTATCCCAACTTATCATCCACAGCTCCACATAAACTTTCACCTAGATCCACTCTGTGTGTGTTCCTGGGGTATTCCACTGACCATAAGGGCTATCGGTGTCTTGATCTTCACACAAACCGCATCATCATCTCTCGCCATGTTACTTTCGATGAGACGGTTTTTCCCTTCGCCGATATGTCCACCTCCCCCCCAGGACCACACCACGTTCGAATTTTTGGATCCTGATGATTCCTCTTCACCCGCTGGTGCGAGAGCTGTGCTTGCAGGTACCCGCCTACCCGGCGGCATGGACGCTGCGCCAGGGGGTCACGTCGACCACCCGGCCACGGGCGGCCTCAACTCCACCGCCTCGGCCACGAGCGGCCACGGCCCGGCCACGGGCGGCCACGGCGCGCCCAACGGCTCGGCCACGGGCGGCCATGGCCTGGCTCCGGGCGGCCACGGCGCGCCCACCAGCCCGGCCACGGGCGGCCCCGGCTCCACTCCAGCTGGTCCGTCCACCGGGGGCCTCGGCTCAGCCTCTGCCGGCCCCGGTGACCTCGCCTCGACCGCGCCTGGTGCTGCTGCCCCTGCGGACGGCTCGTCCCAGGTTGCTGCCAACGGCGCCGGGCGCCCAGCCGGCCGCACCGTCACCACGGTTCCTGTCCAGCAAGCACCCGTCGTCAACGCGCATGGAATGCGCACACGCGGCAAGGATGGTTTCCGGCAGCCTGTTGACCGCCTCAACCTTCACACGGCACCGCTGTCCCCTGTGCCCTCCTCCGTCCGTGCCGCTTTGACTGACCCTGCCTGGCGCCGTGCAATGCAGGATGAGTTTGATGCTCTGCAAGCTAATGACACATGGACCCTGGTGCCTCGACCATCCGGTGTCAACCTTGTTACTGGGAAATGGGTTTTTCGTCACAAGTTCAAGTCTGATGGCTCCCTGGACCGTTACAAAGCTCGTTGGGTGCTCCGCGGCTTCACACAGCGTCCAGGTATCGATTATGATGAGACTTTCAGTCCAGTGGTCAAACCAGCAACCATCCACACAGTTCTTACTCTTGCACTCTCTCATTCATGGCCTATTCATCAGCTTGATGTGAAGAATGCATTTCTCCATGGCATCTTGAATGAGACAGTATATTGCGTTCAGCCTGCTGGTTTTGTTGACACCTCCTGCCCAGATTATGTGTGCCGTCTGAACAAGTCACTCTATGGTTTGAAGCAAGCACCCCGAGCCTGGCATCACCGTTTCGCGACTCATATCACTTCTCTTGGATTTATTGAGGCGAAGACTGACAGTTCTCTGTTCATATACAGCCGGGGTACTGATGTGGCATTTTTGCTTCTCTATGTGGATGATATTGTTCTTACAGCCTCCTCTACGAGTTTTCTGCAGCGGATCATACATGCTCTCCGCCAAGAATTCTCTATGACCGATATGGGGGCCCTTCACCACTTCCTTGGTGTCAGTGTGCAGCGTCAGAGTGACAGCTTGTTCCTCTCACAGCGTCAGTATATTCTGGACATTCTTGACCGTGCTGGTATGCTTAGCTGCAAGCCTTGCAGCACCCCTGTGGATACTCACTCCAAGCTTTCTGCCGATGGAGCCGCAGTCACCGACCCCTCCTCCTACCACAGTATTGCTGGTGCTCTTCAGTATCTCACTTTTACTCGTCCAGATATTGCTTATGCTGTCCAACAGGTGTGCCTCTACATGCATGACCCCCGGGAGCCTCATCTGGGCGCTATGAAGCGCATTCTTCGCTACCTTCAGGGTACCTTGGATCTTGGTCTTCATCTTCACCGGACCTCACCAGTAGATCTGACTGTCTACACAGATGCAGATTGGGCGGGCTGTCCTGACACGCGCAAGTCCACTTCTGGTTATGCGGTGTTTCTCGGGGACAATCTCATCTCGTGGTCATCCAAACGTCAGCCTACAGTGTCCAGGTCCAGTGCTGAGGCGGAGTATCGAGCCGTGGCAAACGGCGTTGCTGAAGCCTGCTGGTTGCGACAACTACTGCAAGAGCTTCGCCATCCTCTTCGCCGTGCTACCGTGGTCTATTGTGATAACATCAGTGCTGTTTACCTCTCCAGCAATCCCGTCCAGCATCAGCGGACCAAGCATATTGAGATTGATTTGCACTTCGTCAGAGAGCGAGTCGCCCTCGGTGAAGCACGTGTCCTGCACGTTCCCACTACGTCCCAGTACGCCGACATCTTCACCAAAGGTCTGCCGACATCAGTCTTCACGGAGTTTAGGTCCAGTCTTAATGTTCGCGGTGCTCCCAGTTTAGACTGTGGGAGAGTGTTGGAATGTAATCCGGTTAATGGGCCAGCCCACCAAGGCTCCCCATCTAACCTATATGTAAACACTGTGTGTTCCCAGTTAATGCATTGAGTATTACCCTAATCAATCTTTCAATAAGGAATCTAGTTGATAGTGATAAATATGATTTGAAATATTGAGCACTGCAATTTTTTTATGTACAAATAGAGTTAGTGTGCATACCAAAGATAAAGAAGTCCAGGCTTTTATTTGGCAAATATTCATACACCAAACTTTTTTCCTCGCCTTGGATGCAGCATCCTAAGAGCCGAACCAAATTTGTGTGTTGCAGTTTAGCTATAAGTTCAACTTCATTCCTGAACTCCGTGAAACCCTGTCCTGAATGTGAAGCAAGCCTTTTAACTGCAATTTCCTGACCATCTGATAATTGCCCCTGAAAGTGTGTAAAAAAAGCCTCTGTATGGCATGACAAGTGTGATTTGTTGACATACAAGCTACTAAATCATTATCTGAACCACTACAATAAAAAAACAAGGCCACAGAAATACATTATATTTCTTACTCCATTCGTTCCAGTTATAGTTTATTATATCTTTGATCTATCTCAAACTTGTCTAACCTTAACCGAGCTTTTAGAAAAAATATAGTAGCATCTAAGTTGTTGCTGCGTTTTTCTAAAAGCTTGGCCAAAGTTAAATTCATAGGCAAACAACAATGCTCCATCCAGGTTTAGTTTATTAAGTGCCTATAATTTATTTTATTTTATCTTCTGAAGCCTACTGTTATGGTGTCTTCAGATAATAGTTGTAACTTGTAAGGCACTTAAGGGAGTAAGCATCGGATGACTCCTAAGCTAGAGCTGTTCAGTTTTCCTAAAAATGTGTTTGCCATGCCCAGCATGATGCTTATTTTATTTACCTTGTACACAGGGCCGAAACCTCCCTGTCCAAGTCTATTTTCTTCTGCAAAGTTTTCTGTGGCCTCCAGTAACTGAGAAAGGTCAAAAAGAGTGAATTCTGAACTCTTCTCTTCAATTCTCCAAACCAAGGCGTTTTCTTCAATCCTATTCGCACCAGCTCTGTTCTGCGAACTCAGCATTCCTGAATTGTAAGCATAATAAATACAGCATCAGTGTGGTAGAAAATTTTGATCTGTCGAAGGCAAGGAACAGACCAGAACGGCATCCACAAAGCACAACAAACCTTTTTTGCGTCTCCTCATCCATAGAAAGGTAAAGGTTGCACAGAGCAGAATTGCTAACAGTGGAATAGCTATACCAATAATCCACAGTTTACTTTTGCGTCCTATCCACAACAAACGAAAAGTCAGCAGGTATTGGCTCCCAACTATACATATCTTCCCGCGACATAAAACAAACTGTAGAGTTACTTGTTAAGCTTGAACTATTAGATTTGTAAGTCTTCATCAGTTGATGTAAATTTAGTTATGCAAGTTAATAATATGGATTAAGAAAGTTCTTTAAATAGGCATAGTTAACTAACACTTCTACATTCGCCCGATCATTATGGACCTTTGCTGATTTGACAGCAACCTAAGTGCAGAGGTAAAGGTAAGGATGCTTGTAGTACGGAAAGGGATGTTAATTCCATTAGGAAAAATGTTACTTGTTCGTTAATCTTGTTTGTGATAACACAATTAGTGACTAAAAAGTTGGTACAATATCAAATGGACAACAATCAACATATTGGATTTTATTGTTTATTATTCTCTCTTCCTAAATGTATGACCTTTTGGACCCTCACAGGTATCTGATATGAAACTATTACAAGTGATTTCTAATATAAAACATTGAAGAAACATACAATATTACTCTTATTCTGTAATATTTTTTCACGATAAATCCAACAGTTTGAAATGACCGATTCTAGTTCTTCTTATTTTTTTGTAGGTTGTTACAGCTATAACGAGGGACTATTTGTTATTATGTATATATACTTCGTCCCAGATCGAAGTCAGTTTAGACTTGCCACAAATAATTAAGGGACTAGGAAAAATGATATGGTACGATGATTCCCATGTCAGCTTTTAGGAAAAACGATAGTGCTCATTTTCTCCATAGTCTCTATCAACACACATCCTAGATGGTTGAACCGCGTTTTGGGGTCTCAATATGAACAAAGCAAAGTCAAAAGTTATTATATTGAAAACTATAGATACCATACTGGTCCATCAATCAACCATGCTCCTTAACAGGCTAGTATTTAGAGACATTAGTATTTTAAAATAAATATATAAGTATGAGAAGTCTATGGATAAATTTGGGGGGTATAAAGCTAGTTAAAATTGTTCATTTTTCTTTTTTTGTCTTATTTGTTCATTTTCTAACCAAATAGCCACATAGGTACTTTCTAATAGAAACTATGTTAATTATCAATTACTCTCATGCACTTTTTCAAACGTCATCGGATGGATAAACGACTAAAAGCAACATTGTAGATCTTGAAAAGTTAAACAACGATATAGATAAAGATATCCAACAGTTTAATTGCGCGACGCAGTCCAACATCGGCAACATCACTTCAGCTTGTTTTTTATTGTACTGTTTTAGTTCTACTTTTTTTTTCTCGTTGGACGATGAATCCATCTAACCTAGAAATTCTCTAAATCTGTTCTTGTCTCAGTTCTCAACTTTTTTTGTGTGTGCAGTTGTCCCTAATTGAACTGAGTGGTGAAGTTGTAACTTGTGTTCTTTTTTCTCTCTCATTTAATAAAAATTGCCGCAAATCTTCTAAGGCCTCATCCTCTGAATTAGAGCTAGGAACCATTCCGGCTTATTAACATTATTATACAAATTAGTGAATCATTCCAGGAACTCATTGATGTTGTTGAAAAAAAGACACGGAAGCAGCTGTGTGATGGTGCTCTTATGTATTAGTACATACCTCTCTGTTCTTGTGCTGGGACGGATGGGATTGTCGCCGCCGGTGGCGCGGCAGGTGGAGGTGGAGGTGGAGGCTGCGGATACACCGTGACGTTCGTTCCCGGAGTGGTGTTACCGATCGCCGGCACTGCCGGGGCCAAAGAGATAATACGTAGCGTGGGGTCCCCTTGGTAAAAAGGGTAGATCTCGTACCTCATGTTACACCGCACCCCAAGGACTCGACCTCCTAGCCGCCCGTCCAGGTACTGGAGCGTCAGCTGCGGGAAGTCTTGCAAGCAGGCTGCGCACTCGTCGGCGGTGAGGTCAGGCGTGCACTGCACAGCGCAGTACATCGTCGGCACGGAGCTAATGTCCATGCGCGCGGTCGTGATTCGTGAACCTCCTGGAGCTGCTGACCGCGGACTCGGCCGTGTCGTTCAGCAGAGTGAACAAGACGAGCCTGATGGAGTCCTCGCTCTCCGTGAAGTTCTGGGTGTTCATCACGAGGGTCACGTTGCCGCCGTTGGTGGTGGTCGACAGGAAGTTTCTGTTGGAGAAGCTGAGGAGGCAGGAATCGTAGTACACGGTGGTTTCCTTGCTGAACGCGCAGAGCTGCTGCGCGTCCTGGAAGCCTGTGGTAACGCAGTCTTTGCAGGCGGAGGCGTTGATGTCCCCGCGGCAGAGGGCCAGGGCGTACACCACGTCCGGCACTGCACCGGCGGTACCCGTGGCGAAGAGGGTCGTGTTCGAAGAGGCTTTCTTGGGGAGGCTTGCCGAGAGCTGACCAAGGTTGGCTTGGTAGGTGCTGGCCGCCGTGTAGTTGCCCGTGTTGCCGCAGACTTGCCATTGGGCATCGGCGAACGGAAAGAGGAGAAGGGCCAGCAGCACGATGGCCATGGTGGATAACATGGAGGCTTAATTACCCGACTAACAGGTAGTGGAGACATCGTTGTTGTTATATTATATCAAACAATTAATTAGTGTAGCACAGTCCTGTCAACATCAGTTTATTTCAATAATCAAATTTCTTGCACAAATTTATATTAACTAGTTAGGTGTCAAGCACGACAAAGTCATGTTTGGACGACAAGCTACTATAGTGGCCAACAGTTCACTTTCTGCAGCACCGTCGAAGACGAGTCAAGGAGATAAGGAGTGCGTGGAATCCACACTACAAAAAGACTTCCGAGGGGAAGAAAAGAAGCAACGACGTGCACAATACGGAATCGAGAGATTGGACATTACGACGCAACTGTTTTTATTTTCCGTTTCACCAAAAGCAATAGTGGCTATATGTATTCCTCCGTTAAAGTCTAAGGTGCCGAAACTCTCATAATGGCTAGGTCTAATTTGGACCAAATGTTAATTCAGGTCATACAACAGAAAGAACTAGGACGTTTTAGGCCGCAAGAATGCCATGTAACAGCAAGACCGACTAGCAAGTCGGTCAACCCGATCTGTCATCTATTATTCGGTCGATAAACTCCAGAACACCTCCCGAGAATACCCATTGGGAAGGGGCATAACAAGGTTGCTCTAGGGTTGGCAACGCTACCTAGAACGCCGTTGAATCTGGTCAAGAGATATGCTTATCGCACCCGATTTTAAGGACAAAATTGAATGTAGAATCCTATGTGTGTCCAGGAATCAGTCACGCACATCGACAACAACTTACAATAGTATCAAGAGTTAATGCTTTATTATATTAACGAATAACGATATTATATAGAGACTGTTGAAAATCAAAGTCTTTGCAAGACTAAAAACAGTGTGTGAACAAAGACTATGAATAGTGGCCAAATTATGGAGAGGAGGAAGAAGTTCAAGCTTTTCACATTGTAAATCTCAGTCCTCCTGTCTATAAATAGGAGGTCCTTTTCACCACTGTAAAGATCAGAGAGAAGTGAAAGTGAAACAAAGAAAAGCCCTCTTCCTCCCCATCTCTGTGTGTTCATCTGTGTGCTTGTGATTGTGTGCGCCGAGAACTCGATTTCTAACATGTTATCGGCACGAGTTCTACGGAGCTAAGGGTAAGAAAGGTGAGAAATCGATGATTATCGATCTATTATTCTTGAACAAGCACATCACATGTGGATGCCTGAGGCACCACGGCTGAGCATGGCTTCAACGCCAAAGCTCCAAGTTGCCTGAAGCAACCAAAAAATTAACACTCCAAACGTCGGAGACGAACCTGCCGGCCCCGAAGTGCTGAGCATATCAGGTCGCGAATCCTCGCACCATGAGACTGACAAGTGCCGTCCTGAAGACGTCTGCATAGAACGAGGTTGCCCCCAGCAGGGGCTGTCGCTGGCAGCAGGCACCACCGCTAGCCGCCCCAGGCAGCCGAGAGCGCGGACGAGCAGGCCTGACAGGCCGCCGCCGCAGCCACCACGGTCGTCAGCGGGCGCGGTTGACTTGGTCCAGCCCCGACACAGGCAGCGCGTGAGCCTGCGCGGCCCCGCCGGCCACTAGCCACGGTTGGCACGCGGGTCCCTGGAGAGGCCCGGCCGACCCCGGCTTCAAACGCGCGCGGGCGCCTCCGGCCCCGCCGCCGCCGCTGGCCTCCCGGGCACCGGGACAGGCGAGCTGGCCCTGCAGGCCGCCGCCGTCGCCAGGCACGGGCGCGGCCCCGCCGGCCAGAACGGCAAACGCACTGGAGGCATGGGTGCGGCCCGCCTGGGCGAACTCCAGGGGACCGACACCTCCCACTCTTTTCCCTGCCGTGTGCCTCTGGAAGAGATATGGGAGAGAGAGCGCTCCCGGGCCGAGTACAGTGCCGGGCTGGATTTCCCACCTGCATGCATGTGGTCAGTGCATGCATGTGAGATGAGAAAGTCATTTCTCTTCCCCCGAAGGGATCAGAACGGGTGAACGGCAAGGCAGCCTGGCACTTCGGTTACGCTTCTGCTGACCGGCCAGTGCATGTTAGCACGTGCCAGGGTGGCTAGGCCTGAAGCCTTGGGCCATGCCCGTACATGACATGCGTGTTGGACCAAGCCATATGCATGCGGGCTTAAAGGGGTCATGCAGAGAAAGAGAAAAAAAAATTATTTTCCTCTCCCTGCAGTGCGGAAAATATATGTGACCTGCAGTCGCGTATATACATCTGCACAAATACGTAATAATGGCCTGAAGCCATTTAGTCTGCGTACTCGTGACCAGAAGTCGCGCATATATTCCTATAGTTTGCCAGACCACGCACCAGTGACCAGAAGTCACATAACAGTGGCCCGAAGTCCACTGCGACACCCAAATATACGGCCCGAAGTCCGTAAAATATATGTGGCCTGAAGTCCACCATATTCCTTTATATTACTGCGTATTATTATTTATCGCAATTTACTTTCCCGTATTTAAATCCTGTAGATTTAATTACTTGCAGTTTATTATTTATATTTACTGCATTTATTTCTTGCAATCATTTAAATCCTACAGATTTATTTATTGCAAGTTATATTATAATCTATTGCAATCATTTAAATCTCATAGATTTATTTATTGCAATTTATATTATGAGATATTTCGAATAAAAGTAATCCTGAAGATTACACCTGAGAAATTTGCGCATAGTCCTGAAGACTATGTTAAGTCGTAATTCGGAAGATTACGCATCAACACTAAATCCTGTACATTAAATTGTGCAGGCATGTCGGACATCGCAAAGAGGGATTTCGAGATGCTCGCCGTGGACGGCAGCAACTACCTCACCTGGGCTACCGACATCGAGATCAGGCTCGATGGCATGAGCCTCGATCATACCATTGTCCAGCCTGAAGCTGGCAATGATGAGCGCACTAAACCTGACAAGGCGAAGGCGTTGCACTACCTGCGGCACCATATTCACCCTGACTTGAAGTGTGAATATATAACGGAGAAAGATCCATTTGTCCTATGGCAGTCCCTGAAGGACCGCTTCAGCCAGCAGCTGACAATTGTGCTTCTGAGAGCACAACAGGACTGAATCAATTTACGCTTCCAAGACTTTAAGTCTGTGGCAGCGTACAACTCCGCCTTGCACAGGATTGCGACCAAACTGCGTCTATGTGGCCAGAAGATCACTGACGCTGACATGATCGAGAAGACTCTATCCACCTTCCACCCCGGCAACATAGTATTGCAGCAGCAATACAGGAACTCAAAGTACCCGAAGTACTCTAAGTTGAGTGAAGTGCTATCACTTGCCGAACAACAGAATGAGGTTCTCATGAACAACCATTCTGCCCGACCCACTGGTTCCTTGGCCGTGTCTGAAGCACATGCCAATGTTGCTGAGATTTCTCGCAACCGCCATAGAGGTTGTGGAAAGGGGAAATGGAAGGGGAAGAGAGGCGTCATGTTCAAGGGCAAGGGAAAGCCCAAGGGTAGGCCCGGACCCAAGAAGGGGAAAGGTGCCCATGATGGGGAAGAGTAAGGTGAATGCTTTCGATGTGGAGTGAAGGGACATTGGTCTCGTTCATGCCGCACCCCCAAGCACCTTACTGATCTTTACCAACAAAACAAAGGTAAAGATCAGCATGAATCTCACTTCACCATTGAGCCTGAAGCTCAACCTGAGAAACGCGACAATGTGCCCGTTGGCGCAAGTGGTGGTGACGTCCAAATGGACGATAGTGATGATGACCTTATTAGGAGTGACTATGATATATTTGGAGACCTGCAGTAATCTCCAACATATCATGTTAAGTCAAATGCGATGCCCACATGTATTAGTTTAAAGGTTCGGCCATGCATGCTCCTGAAGAGCATTTGTAATATGGTAGATGGCCCAAACCATCGTATGTTTCCCAGGAACCATGTTTATCTCATTATGTATGCTCTGTGTTAAATTTCTGTTATTTCTTCCATGGTATTTAACAGAGCCTATGGGAACCCTATGGTTGAGGCGGAAATCTGTCTGGTAGACAGTGGCACCACCAATACGATACTAAGAGAAACCAGATATTTCCAAACACTGACTAAGAAAAATGGAAATATTATGACCATTGCCGGAAGCAATGCTCATATTGTGGGCACCGGAAGTGCCACACTGGTTCTCCCTATGGGTACCCAAATCTTTGTGAAGGATGCACTATTGTATCCTGACTCAAAGCGCACGCTTTTGAGTTTCAAAGATATCCGTGCAAATGGTTTCCATGTTGAAACCGAGATTGAGCAAGGTACTGAATACCTACTCATCACTAAATTCGATGGGTACCAAAAGAGAGTGGTGGAGAGACTCCCTTCATCGCCATCGGGTTTGTACTATATGTACATAAAACCCATGGAAGAATATGTTGCGATGAAGACCATATTCAGAAACAAAGAATCGTTTCAAATATGGCATGACCGTTTGGGTCATCCTGGGTTGAGTATGATGAGAAGAATCATCAACAATTCTGCTGGCCATGATGTCAAAAGTTTTCCTAATCCTGAAGATTTTATTTGCACTGCATGTGCAAAAGGGAAACTAATCACTAGACCATCCCTCCTGAAGATTAGGGATAAGTCACCTGTGTTCCTGCAAAGGATACAAGGTGACATTTGTGGACCTATTCAGCCCCTGTCGGGCCCGTTTAGGTACTTCATGGTACTAATTGATGCATCTACAAGATGGTGCCATGTGGACCTATTGTCCACCAGAAACCATGCTTTCTCTAAGCTTATTGCCCAGATCATCAGGCTAAAGGCAAGTTTTCCTGATAACCGCATTCAGTCCATTCGGATGGATAATGCTGGTGAGTTCAGGTCAAAAGCTTTTGATGATTATTGCTTAGCTATGGGCATTAAGGTAGAGCACTCAGTACCACATGTCCACACACAAAATGGTCTAGCTGAATCCTTGATCAAGAGGATCAAGTGGATTGCCAGGCCGTTGTTACAGAATTGCAAGCTGCCAACCAGTTATTGGGGCCTTGCAGTGCTGCATGCTGCATCACTGATTCAACTCAGGCCAACTGCATACCATGATACCTCCCCCTTACAGCTGGTGCGTGGAAAAGAACCAAGTATTTCCCATCTGCGTGTATTTGGCAGTGCGGTATACGTGCCAATACCACCACCTCAGTGTACAGCAATGGGACCCCACCGGAAGTTGGGGATATATGTTGGTTATGAGACTCCGTCCATAATCAAATATTTGGAGCCTATGACTGGGGATCTTCATACGGCTCGGTACGCTGATTGTGTCTTCGATGAAGACCATTTTCTAGCATTAGGGGGAGATAGGCATCCAGAAGAATGCCGGAAAATTGAATGGAATGCATCTGGGATGCAATCCTTAGACCCACGCACCAGTGAATCTGAACTAGAAGTTCAGAGAATCATACATTTGCAAGGTCTTGCAAATGAGCTGCCAGATGCCTTCACCGATCACAAAAGAGTGACAAGGTCGCATATACCTGCAGTAAATGTACCAGAGAGAGTTCAGGTACCCCTGAAGGCTACCAACTCTATTGTCTCCCCTAATCCTAGGAAGAGGGGGAGGCCTCCTGGTGCTCAGGACAAGGTTCCGCGGAGACGTCCGCAGAAACAGTCTGAGCCACTTGCATCACTTAAGGAATCAGTTGAAGAAGCTCGACCTAAAGTCGGGAATGCCCCTGAAGTGGCAACTCAACCTGAAGTTGAGGAAGTCCCTGAAGGACACCATCCTGAAGATGGAAATCCTAATGCGTCGCGCGCGCACTATCGCATTGGTGGATCGGAACGCCCCAGCTCAATCGTTATGGGAAATCACGATGAGTGGGAGGACGATCATGAGGAGATCACCACTAATTATGTGGAATCAGGAGAGTCATATCATAGAAAGACCACTATTGTCGACATATACTTTGCCTCAAAAATTGTTGACTCAATGGATCCGGATCCAGAACCAAAGTCCATGATAGAGTGCCGAAAGTGCTCAGATTGGGACAAATGGAAAGCAGCAATTGAGGCAGAGTTGCGCTCGCTTTGCCATAGAGAGGTTTTTGGGCCTGCAGTCCCAACACCTCCAAAAGTCATCCCTGTAGGATGCAAATGGGTCTTCCTCCGGAAGAGGAATGAACATGGCCAGGTGGTGAGGTACAAAGTGAGGCTAGTGGCACAAGGGTTCACGCAGAGACCCAGCATCGATTATGATGAGACTTACTCTCCTGTTATAAGTGGCATAACGTTCCGATATCTAATATCTATGGCAGCTAACTTGAATCTTTAAATGCAGTTGATGGATGTCGTGACCGCATACTTGTATGGGTCACTTGATTCGGAGATCTATATGAGAGTCCCTGAAGGACTCAAGATCCCTGGACCGAATCAAAACCGCAACATGTTCAGCGTCCGCCTGCAGCGGTCGTTGTATGGTTTGAAACAATCCGGAAGGATGTGGTTCAACCGTTTGAGTAACTTTCTCCTGCAGAGAGGTTACATCAATAATGATGATGTCCCTGTGTATTTATCAAGAAATCCCTGAAGGGTTTCTGCATCATCTCAGTCTATGTCGATGATTTGAATATCATCGGGACTACAGGGGACAGTGAGGAAGCGATGGCTTGCCTCAAGGCAGAATTTGAGATGAAAAACTTGGGTAAAACCAAGTTCTGTTTGGGCCTGCAGCTCGAACATCTCCCTGAAGGAGTCTTCGTACACCAGTCTACCTACACTAAGAGGGTACTTGAAAAGTTCAATATGGGCAAGTGCCACCCTCTTAAAACCCCCATGGTGGTCCGATCCCTGGAAGTGGATAAGGACCCGTTCCGACCCAAGGGCGATGATGAGAAAGTATTGGGACCTGAAGTTCCATACTTAAGCGCCATTGGAGCACTGATGTACCTTGCGAACTGCACGAGACCTGATATTGCGTTTGCAGTAAATCTGTTGGCAAGGTACAGTGCAGCCCCAACAAGGAGGCATTGGGTTGGTGTCAAGACCATTCTGAGGTACCTACGAGGTACCCAGGACCTTGGTCTATGGTTCCCGAAGAACCAAGCTTCAACCATGGTGGGGTATGTAGATGCTAGCTATATGTCTGACCCACATAATGCCAGATCGCAGACTGGATTTGTCTTTCTCTGTGGTGGTGCATCCATCTCTTGGTGGTCTGTAAAGCAGACCCTGGTTGCCACATCGACTAACCACTCAGAGATAATTGCTTTGTACGAAGCCACACGAGAGTGTGTTTGGTTGCGACGAATGATCAATCACATCCGAAGTCATGTGGATTGAATGTCGCTGACACCCCCACCATTATCTATGAAGATAATGCGGCTTGTGTTGCACAGATGCATATGGGCTATGTCAAGAGCAATCTCACGAAGCACATTGCTCCAAAATTCTTTTATCCCCATGAGCTCCAGAAGAGCAGAGAGATTAATATCCTGCAAGCAAGATCATGTGAGAATCTTGCAGACCCGTTCACAAAATCTCTGCCCGCATCTAGCTTCCATAGGTGCGTCCATGGAATTGGCATGAGGCGGCTCAAAGAGTTGCAGGGTTCATGGGGCGAAGGCTCCCTGACATCATAGCCCACAATTGTGATCCCGAAGATCACAAACTGATCCTGAAGATCAGTAGGTCCTGAAGACCTAAAGATTGCATATTGGTCCTGGAGACCAGATCCTGAAAATCGAAACTGTTGTACTCTTTTTTCCTTGGTGAGTTTTTCCCACTGGGTTTTCTCACGCAAGGTTTTTAATGAGGCAACAGGTGCAGCATAAGCGATGCATGTGATGTACTCTTTTCTCCTACCCTTTTTTCCCCACTGGGTTTTTGGGGGGAGTTTTTAATGAGGCATACACATAGCATAAATTTGGCCAAGGGGGAGTGTTGAAAATCAAAGTCTTTTCAAGACTAAAAACAGTGTGTGAACAAAGACTATGAATAGTGGCCAAATTAATGGAGAGGAGGAAGAAGTTCAAGCTTTTCACATTGTAAATCTCAGTCCTCCTGTCTATAAATAGGAGGTCCTTTTCACCACTGTAAAGATCAGAGAGAAGTGAAAGTGAAACAAAGAAAAGCCCTCTTCCTCCCCATCTCTGTGTGTTCATCTGTGTGCTTGTGATTGTGTGCGCCGAGAACTCGATTTCTAACAGAGACAAGATATTTATTAGAGTAGTAGAAACTTAACATTCTAATCTTCAAGTGAAGCCTCCAAACACCACAGGGACAGTTAACTGGGGCACATATACGCTTAGCACACCTCAAAAAATTTAATCAAGCTCCATCTTCTGTTACCCATCCGGGATTTTTTCAAAGTTTGAGTGTAAAACAAGCGTAGTACATGTCGTACTCAACAAATATAACATGCGGTTCATGAGGCTCCAAAGGCTGACAGTGATTTACTGCGATTAGCTTTTAGTGAGTCACAATTTTAGCAATTGAGTAGCAACAAGTTTATCATAAACCCATATAACCACATGATCATGTAAACAACAACAATATATAGCAATAAACAATAAGTACTTACACCGAATCAAGGAATAGAAAATAGGCTACTTATCTCCTATTGAAAAAAGTGAGTTCCTGAATCTAAAATACCTAAGTCAACTGGTGACAAGAGTACCTATATAAATTTCTTGGATGGATAGAAGACCAACGCAAAAGACGGAATGTGAATCGAAGCTCAAACCAATGAAGCACGAACAGGCCCGGCCCTAGGGGGGTGCGAGCAGAGCGGCCGAACTGGGCCCTTGAGGCCAGGGGCCCAACCCCAAATACGTTAGTAGTAGGTATAGTATATAGGGCCCATTTGGTAGGGCTTCGGCTCCGGTTAAAACAACTTTAGTTATGGCTTCAGCTGTAGAGCAGATTCACTTGGAAAACTGAAGCAATTTTTTAGACCGTTGGCAAAATAACTTCTCCTTGTAGTCTAAAAAGAAGAAATGTCCATAATACCCTTGTTTTTCTTTTTTTTCTTTTTTTCTTTCCCAAACCTTATCCTTATCTGCTCACTCGGTCAAACGCACGCAGCCGCATCTTCTTCAACCTCGGTCGAACGCACGCTGGCCGCATCTTCTTCATCTTCAACCTCCGGAAGCCTCGCACTGCGCCATGCTTGGGTGCCGTGTCCGGCCAAGGGCCGGCGGCGGTGCCGCACCTCCACGCCCGCGCCGGCTCCGCCCTCCATGCCGGCTCTCTCCTCCACATCCGGCTCCGTTAGGGGCATACCCGACGCCTCCGCACCTTCCGCACGCCGGCTCTCTCCTCCACACCCTCCAACCTCCACCCTACACCGGCTCTCTCCTCCACATCCTCCGCACGAGCTCCGCCCCAGGCATGCCGCATCCGCCTCGACATCAACGTTGGACCAGCTTTGCGCTACCATTGTGCACGCCGCAATGCCCCTGTGCCGCCGTCGCCCACATCGACGCGCCTTGGGGGCAAATCTGGCCACCGGCCAGGTTCTGAGCCCACTCTCTGCAGCGGAGCCGGAGGAAGCTACTTTTTCCGGCTCCTACTCTCTCTCCTCGGTTCTCTCAGCATATTTTCCGCGGCTTCGGTGCCAGAGCTGAGCGGTGAAAGGCCCTTTGGTTGACGGAGCCGAAAATGGCTCCTGGAGCTGCCCCAGGAGCCATACCAAACGACCCCATAGTATTCATCCCAAGAAGCAAGCAGGCCGCTATACGTCTATACGAGTCCGCGTGACCGCGTCGAGTCGATTCAGCTGGCCTTCCGTAGTTCCGCGGTGACGGCGGCGTCCGCGACTCTGTGCCCTTGCGTCGCGCGGCCGTGACTTCCAGGTTCTGTGCCGCTGCGCGAGGCTGTGAGCGATCGGTCGTCGACGATCCTGTCCCGTCATCCCGTGAGAGTGCGAGCGGCCGCCGGCCTGCATCTGTTCTGCCGTCAATCACGTAGCTGCTGACCTCCACCTGTTCGGTTGTCTTCGTATAAAGAGGTACAAAACTGCTCTTATCCCCAATCTTTATTCTCGACTGATTTAGGTTTGGAATTTAGGAACCCCATATGATGCAGCGATCATGTTAAATTTAGTATGGCATAATTTTATTTAATTACTTACTACTTTTCTAAACTTACAGTGAACTCATGTTGCCCAAAAAGCATGCATCTGGAAGTGAGAAAAGAAAAAAATAAGAGAAGGATAGAGGACTTCAAAGAATCACAAAGAGGAGCTCTTGATAAATTTTTTAAGAGCAATACAAGCACTACAACAAATCCAGACGAGTGGGCAATAGTTCTTGTGGAGGAACAAACTACACACCCAGAAGATAAAGGCCCTATAGAAGATAATGTTGGCATCGACACGGATGATAATAATGTGAGTGATCATAAGCCCATATTTAATTCTCCTACGACGGAATCTACTCTTGTTGATGAAGAACTAGTTTTTACTATTGAATGGTTTGGCAACTTTATGCATCGAGAAGAAATTATTAGATGAAATTGATATTGAGGCCATCATCAATGACTTCGTAGCAAATGTTAGAAGAAATTTTTAAGGTAAGATGAGATGTATAACTTGTTTCATAAGAACTTTTTTTTATGCATTACACTTATTAGAATCGTCATTATATTATTAGAGTTGTATTAAAGGGCCCATCGCTTATAGCTTCGCTCCAGGTCTATAATTTGACAGGGCCGAACCTGAGCACGAATAAAACAGCTAGCCAGTCCGAAAAGTGCAAGGTGGTTGGCCGGGAATTCCAAGCTGCGCAAACCGTACTACCGCAGACAACACCTGAGGGCATCACCAATGAAGGCTAACACTCTTAGTAGTTCTAGTACAGATAAAGTGATTCACGTAGACTAGGAAATATTGAGACTACTATTTACATAATGCAAACTATCACTACTTGTGGTTTGCACATAAACTTTTTGCTTTCATCGTACCTCAGCTTTATTTCTTCCCCCTCTTCTTTTTTAGCATGAACCGCATTCTCTTTCCCAAGCATATGTAACTTCTGCAAGTCACTATGACAAGTATAGAGCACTTGCTTTTTTTTATCTGATCCTACCCCTGATGCGCCTGGGCCCAGCTGCCACACGCTGGAGCCCATGACCGGTGGCACCGGTGCCTTCCTGGGTCGAGTACAGAGTCAAAACAATGCTCTTAATGATGAACTAAAAATTGGTTGCAGTAAAAAACAAAAACTCGGCCAGCGGGCGGACAGACAGCCCCCGCGACTTTTCGCATAGGTAGAAGACCTTCTCACGCAGGCCGAAAAACCCCTGAATCCCATGCCCTGCCCTCACACAGAGGTCCGTTACCCTGTGAGTGGGCTAGTTCATTTATCTGTGCTTTGGAAAATACGGTACAGACGAGGAGATTTTTTCTACACAAACTACATGTTACTGTAGCAGTGACGCGGCAGGCAGGAGTCGAACTCCCGACCTGGAGACGCTGCCAACCAATCTGAAGCTCGTCCGCAAAATTGGTTGCAGTAATTCACGTACGCAGAACAAATCTTTGACCAATCAAAATGAAGGCTGCACTTGCCTGCCCGGTGCGGTCAGAGAAAAATCAGAGAGGGAGAGTCTGCACAGGCGGCTGCACCAAACACCGATCTGCACTGCTGGCCTGCTCGGTGCGGCTAGCAAGCAGCAAGAAGACGCGGTCTAGGGAGAGGGACAGAGGACGAACGCAGCCAAGCACCAGTGAGGAAATTGGACCAGGGGCTAGCACCGCTCTGGAGAGCACGTACGGCGCCTGAGCGTCGGTAGCGCCACACGGCCTGCGCGTCGCGAAGAACAGGAGCAGAGCACGGCCTGAAGCCCGAGCGAACGAATAGAGCTAGACAGCTCGCACGAACAGAAAAGAGAAGTGGCCAGAAATTCGACAAAAAAACGAATTAAATCTAAACGAATCACAACCAAACTTTGCACGAGCCATCACAATGGGGTTGATGAGCATGTTCTAAGAGATCATCGTCCAATTTCAATGCAAACTCAAGGAAATCAGATCATAGCCAAGAACACGAAAACTCTTCAAAAACGAAAATCCCCCCAATCTATGAGCTCGTGTGGATTTAATCTAATTCACTTGGTGAACAATATCAACACACATCCTTGCTCATATCTAATCAGTTGGATTCGCCCCCAAACAACTCGAATCGACCAAATCGAGCAAAACGGGAAAAGGGGGAAAACGGGAGAAGAACGCCCGCAAGAAAAATAACTCAACATCACATGATTTCAAATCCCAGAGGGCACCGACAGGTTCTTCAAGAATCACGGGTTCAAGAATTCAAATTACACAGAAACAGTGCAAAATATGTGACCTAATAAGCAAACCCTAAAGAAAGAGGAAATTAGAGAGGAGAAAATAAAATGCCGGAGAGGTGAGGAGGATTGGGGCATCACCCTCTCTTATTTAGAGGTTATTACACATTCCTTATTTATCTCTAGATATTTTACAACGAACCACCTAGCCTGAGGGCATTATGGTCCAACTTGATTTCTGTTGATCCGACGGCCAGGCGCCCTTCATGACTTAGCTTCGCCTTGACGCAAGCTTTGCGATGACGCCACCGCGTCCTATTCCCGCTGGATAAGCACCTAGATTTTGAGGCCCAAATCCAGAAACCGTCCACCCAATGGTTTTGACGGTGATTTTGAGGATTAACCCACCAAACCATCCGCGAGTAGCGTACTCCATACACGTCCCCTGCAACTCGACACATGTCACCGCCATCCTCGACCACGTGGCCGCCAAAGTTTTTCAGAGCCTCCGCTCGACTTGCTCGACCGCCGTCTTGACTCGATCAATACGGTCACTCCTCCATGTACACTTGAGGATAGCTTGTTGATATCCTCAAGTGTTAGCCATCACGGCTGGTCACCCGGCCTCCTAGTCCCTCAGTCCAAACCTCACGTTCGTCCTTCACCGCTCCCAGTCCATCGGCATGACACGTCTCTATTTGACCTTCACCTCCTCGTCGACCACCGCCTCCGAGCTCCACATCTGCGCACCATAAGCCAAAAGACATGTTGCACAACCCAAGTCACGCCATGGTTAGTTCATAAACTCAACCCAAGACGCGAATTACGTTGAAAATCACTCATCACAAATCTGAACTACAAGGGCACATATCAACCTTGTGTTCACACAAAACTAGACCACTTGCATATGTTTCGAAAAAAAATTTCCAGTAGCAATTTATGTGTATTAACTTATGACATATAACTTATAAGTTACAACTTATACACACAAGTTGTGTTGAATAACTTTTTGCTAGTCAGATTCGTTCAGTGGATGGCTACACTTGCACATATGTTCCTTTCTTCTTTCTTTTTTTGTTTTTTCTACCATTTTTTCTCTTTTTTGTTATATATTTATAAGTTCTACTACATAGTTATTTACCTACATAGTTTTCATATTTCTACTAATATTTTATGATATTAGTTTGTACATTTAAGTTCTTGAATATAACTTATACATCCAACTTTATATCTAATCATTCATCAAGTTATGTATCTAAGTTATATAAACAAGTTATACATAAAAATTTTGTGTATCATTTTTGTAGCTTTCTATGAAATTATGTCGATAAGTTTGTTTTGCAAAATATTATACAATAAATTTATACGTATAACTTTGTATAAGTTATGTGCGTAACTTTCTCACGTTGAAGGTATACGTTGAAGTCATGTGTATAAGCTATATGTATAAGTTATACATTGAAGTTTGTTCCAGAAGTTATACGTAAAAGTTTTGAGGATAACGTTGTAACTTTCCAGTAAAGGAAAGTTGTGGAAAAAAAATTCGCCACAAATGGAAAACTTTGCAAAAAAGAGAAAGTTACGGAATTTTTTTGCCAAAAAAGAAAAGTCGTGGGCGATGTCCCATCGCACGCCCATTTCCTATCGAGCGCGTGCGCGCGATTTAGTGAGGGTGCAGCCCTAGTTGTTTGATCACATTATCCCTTGCTTGATTTCACATGTCTCCAAGGTATTTGTAGTATACCGTATGAGTAGCACAACTATTTGAACATGAAATTGATCAAAAGAGATTTAGTTGATTACATTGCTGAAAGGGAACAATCCTATTGTGTTGCCCTCTAGGAGTAGACAAAATTCCTTTGTGAATTTAACATTCTTCCAGTTCCAGATGACAAATAGCAGGTGCCATCTTCAGTCAGACTATAATGAAGTACATATGCACAAATTTTTCAAGGTTCAAAAGTCGGAACCTGAGCAGAATCACCCCATGTTGCTTGGTATAGTGCACGCGGCGTAATACTCCTGTAAGGATCCTCCTCCCTCTTCCTCTTGAGGTAAGCAATTGTGTTCTCCACTTCCGATTTGATGTGCATATACACTTCCTTTGCCCGCTTTCTATCCTTGAGGTCATTCTTCATTCCTTTCAATTCGATTGGTTTCCCGAATAGATAATATAAACGACCTGGCACTTTAGGGAGCACTGCAGGCAAGTGGATGACCTGATTCCCATCTTCTCCTTTGACAGTATCTCTAAAACCAAGTGTGCACAACATCTTTGAGAAAAAGGGTTAAATGGAAGTACTTAATAGGAATAATAGTAGAAATCAGACCTTATTCTGGAAAAGTTTTGGTTCACGGACTCTATCAATTTGTGGACATAGGGAATGCTCTTTTGCTCGTTGTAGTCCAGAAATATCTGTCATAAACGAATGACATGGATGCCATTTATTCAGATTATGAGAGACGAACTGTCTTATGCCTCTTAGGACATTATTTTGTTTTTTAGGCAAATACTGTGGGGGAGATCCCCACAGTTCAAAATTTTATATATTTTTATAAAATGAGAGCAAAGTTACAGACCTGAATTAACTGAAAGCATCAAGCCAAAAGCAAAAGGATGACCTCAAGTCATCCCTCAACCTAACCGACTGTAAAATACATTGACTCTTGAAGTTTGCTAACCATCTATTGAGAGTGGGATCATGTCTCTGAAACACTTTGTCATTCCGTAGCTTTTGATAATAGAAAACATTTGCATACAATGGCGAGCATTCATGGTAATTGGAAATAGCAAGCATGCTGCTTGAAATGTTTTCTTTTTGTGACAAGATAGGTACCTCTAGGAAGTCATCTTCTCCTACACAACCAAATGGTATGATAGTAGCACCAAACAATGCTGCCATTCTTACAAATTCAGCTTCATCTGGCCAAAACAACTTGTATTCTTCACCCTGAAAATTTTGCCTCAATAATATATTCACAGATTCATCATTCACGTAAAACACTATCAAATGTGCATAATTTCTAACAGTATTCCACTGTGGATGATTGTAACTAAATAGCACTTTTTCTTTTGTTCTATCTCATAGTCATATCCCTGAAACATAGTTATCATACATCTATCGATTCCTGTATTTGTTAGCGTTATTAGCCAATAATTCATAAATGCATTGACATTCTCATCTAGTGGAAAAAAAGCATCTCTATGGGACAGAAGAAGAATACTCAAGTTTATCTTTTGTGGTAAGTGACTATCAAGCATAAGTAAACAAAGTCCTTAGCCTCCCATATAACCATTATTACGACATTCTGTCATATTTTGATACTTTGCAAGCCTTTCTATGTAGAGCTCAGTTCAAGCATACCTTTCTATGTAGAGCTTCCCGAATACCACCAGGATAGAGAAGAACAAATTCATTTCTCTCAAGCAACCGATACATATTAAAGGGACTGACAGGTACTCCTCCATACAAAGATATATTATTCAGCACAGATAGCTCCTGGGATGAACTTGCATAGCTTTTTGCAAAGAATACTGGATGAGCAATCGCTCGTAATATTATTTTCTTCTCTCTCAAGAACTCTCCACACATTGGACCAAGATCGATTCCCAAGAGTGCATGACAACTTACAAACAGGACGGGCCCCTTTTCTGGAATACCACCAAGGCCACGAACAATTCTACCGTTTGTCAGAGTGGACAGCATAACGGAGCTCAACAAGCGAAGATATGGCCTGCAAAGTCGCAGCTTTGGCGGTTAGTACAATTATCTATATGCAAAATAGTGCATGTAAGTAGAATGGATACTTCAGTATATTAGTACATACTTGAAATCTTCATCAAACGTTTTCTTGAATTCATTTAACGTTGGTGGAAGGTAATCAGTCACAAAGTCATGTTGCCTATGACGGCGGTACATGTTGGCTCCTTTAATAACAGTTAACAGATTTATCCTGTCATCCTGTGCAAGCACAATAGAATGAACATTCATAATTATTATTCTGCTACTTGACCGTTCAGATTAAAGATAGAACAATACATTGAAATGCTTGGCATCATGTTAGGATCATGTAAAATTGCTGAAACATTTGGAGAATGCGAAGGTCAATAGTATGCACCAGGATTAGTCTATTGTTGTAGTTCCTGAAGTATCGAACTGTGCAGTTTTCCATTGTCTTTAGTCTTTCTGCTACTTCTCCACTTGGCAGTAGGTTGTCCCTGACATTAGATAAATCCATATACATTAGTAACCATGCCATTTCACCATGTGCTGTGTTTGTTTTAATTCTCTTGTGTGGGGAATACCCTACCACCAGCACACGCATAACAGCCAGGATGGAACCCCAGGCAAATGTATTAGAGAGAGAGCATCTCCAAAAGTTCCCAAAAACAATCAGTAAATCAATGAGTTTTCCATGTGGCTAAAAAAAGTTGGGAGCACATTTATTGGTTTTCTCCAGCAGTTTCCAAAATCCTGCTCCTAAAAGATACAAGACAATTTTGCATCAGAATTCCTGGATTATTTTTCAAATCACATACTTTCTTTCTCTCTTATACATTTGCATTGGGAACCTGTCCTTCTTATTCTACCTCACGTCCTTCCACCTTCAGATTGGCCGTTTGATACGCGCGCATATTGCCGCGCGATTGGATCGAAAGATTTGGGAGTTCAGATAAGGAGGTGTTGGAGAGCAGTTTTTTTCAATCTTGCTAAAAATCAAGATTAGGAGTGCGTTTTGGAAATTCTTAGAGATGATCTAAGCTAATATGTAGTATGAATAAAGATAACATTAGTTAGTTGAGATTTTTGTGTCCAAGTCCTAGCAGGATGTAAGCAGAGACTCATCCTAGACTAATCAGGAATTAGATTGAACTTGTATCCTTATGCCCTAGTCGTTGGTGCACCATTGAGCCGCAATAACAACTCTGCCATGACGATGGGTCTATCATTTTTGCCACAATCCTTCCTCCAATTCCCTCATCTTGGCTACCTATTACATCTTGGTATCAGCTAGCTGCCTAGCTCTGGTTCACTGACCATGGGTGATCCACGACCTACCCTCGGTCCCTCACTGATCTATCAGCCACCACGCTCCAAGCTGCAAGATCTCACCCTCAAAAGTCAAAACCTCTCAAACTGATGGTCAAGAGGCTGGACGACCTGCCAAAGAAGGTGACACAACTGCATGTATAAACCATTGATAAAGCCTAACAAGTGCCACACTAAACTATGCCATCAACTATCTAGAGTCCGTCTACAATGAGGACAAGCAGGAAGACAAAACTTTAACTCTTAGACTAAGCAAGGTAGCTTATAAGGTGATTAATGAACTCAAACTGTTTTTATCCCTAGAAGATATATTCTTGGTACAGTGGTGGTTATACTTGAAGTGTTACAAAAGTTTGAAAGGAAGAAACAAAGTGGGATTACTCTAAAGCTGGACTATGAGAAAGCCTACGACATGGTTAGTTCGTAGTTGCTTGAAGAGGTGTTGCAAAAGAAGTGTCGGTGTTTGGTCCCGTGGGGGTCCTAAGCCGACAAGTGAGTGCTGCGTGTCCCTATCCTGGGTGGTGATGCAAGAGAAATACACGGAGATTTATTCTGGTTCGGGCAAAAGAAGGCCCTACGTCCAGCGGGGAGGGGGGAGTTTTATATTTCCTTGCACCGAGGTGCTTGCGTAGGGGTTACAAGCTTGCGAGAGAGGGCGCCGAGCCCAAGTCTCAAAGGAAGAAAAAGAGTACAAGAGTGATTGCTTGAGATGTTGATCTCTGAGTTGGGTGCCTTTGCTTGCTAGCACTTGGCTTCTGACTTGCCTCTTACCCCCTTGTAGAGCCCTTACCTGCCCTTTTATAGGGTAAGAGGAGGCCGAGACGCCGGGGGTGTCTTGAGGTGAAGTTTTGTCGATCCCTGTGGGGGTGGCTGTAGCGACGTGCCTTAGGAATGGCTGGCCATCCTGGACACCGTGATGACGTCGGGGATGAGGCGGTGAAAAGACCCTGAGTCCTGTGCCACGTCGGTCTTTCTTTCTTGTTGACCGGTGGTGGGCGTCGAGGCCGGGTCGAGGCTGGGTCGAGGCTTGTGAATAAGGCCGAATCCCTGAGATTGGGGGATACGTACCTTGTCGTATCCGTCCTCAAGGGTGATCGGTGGTAGAACAGTGTGCGGTAGGGTGTGTATAGTGACAGGCTTTCACCTCCCATCCTGGGATGGGCGGTAAAAAAGTGAGGACTGACATAGGGTTATTCCCACGTCGATCGCAGCTGTAGCCATGGCGGTAGGAGGTAGTAGGTAGTTGTATTAAATGCTCCGACTTTTGTCTCAGAGTGGGGGGTAAGATAGGTCGAGCGATTCGACCCGGGGTCGTGCGAGTCGGAGTTTTGCGGGTGGTCGGAATGCTTTGTCGAGCGGGCCTCGTACGAATCGCGACATGGTCGAGGTGTCCCGTCGAGGGTGCCTTGTACGAGTCGGAGTCGGAGCGCGGTCGAGACGCTCCGTCGATCCGGCCTCGTGCGAGTCGGAACGTAGTTGAGGTGCATCGTTTACTGCCTTTTGGCTTTGCCGTGCGGGTGCATTAGTGTTTCGTTCACACTAACCGTAGATTGTGGGTACCCCTATACTGTTGGTACCAACAGTAGCCCCCGAGCCTTTGGGTGAGTGTGGACCACTCGCTCAGAGGCTCATTGGTTAATGAACTGGAGTCATAGCATCGTAGCCTTTTCCGGTGGGGGCGCGCGAGCGCACCCGCCGGGTGTAGCCCCCAAGGCCTCGGTGGAGAACTTGGACTCCACTGAGGTCTTTTACACGCTCTTTTGAGGAATCGGTCTCGCATTGTGGTGTTTTCTGTTGTATTTTTGGTTTCTTGCGGTCGAGCCCCCGAACCTCGTATGCGTGAGGTCGATCAGAGTCTTGACCGTCTTCTATCGTTCGACCCTCACGCTCACCTTTTTTTAGAAAAAGAAGGAGGGGTAGGGGATGTCGTACTACCCTCGCTTGGGTGAGTCCCGACGGCCTCTGGTGAGCTGCTAACAGGAGAATTTGAGTGTGAGCCCGTGCTCTATTCGATAGGAGTCGGCTAGTGGCCCGGAGGCGCTCTCAAGAATGCCGAAGAGTAGTTGTGTGGATCTCGATTCCTTTCGATGGGACTCAAGGGCTCGACGCCTCCCTCCGAGGGGATTCCTACGTCAACCTTCTCTCTTAGCCTCGAATACGTCTTAGGGTGCCTCGAGAGCGTGGCTCGAGCCCTGGCCTTGTATGGGCGCATCCCTAGTCGTCCCTAACTTAGTTACTCGAGGGATGCTGTCGAACCCTGGTCGAGGGCCAGCTTTCGCCCCCTCGAGATTCTTTCCGGGCTCGGAGCCCATTACCCAGACGTCTAGGAATATCCGTCCGCGGATCCTTCCCCTGCCCGTTTTCGGGCGCGCCTTTTTAGGAAGGCAAGCGGGATCGGCGCGGTAGTGGGCGATGTGGTGTGACGGTTACGGCGTGGATCGCGGCCACGTGCCCATATCTGTGAGTTTGGAGGAAACGGTTAGGTAAGGGCATTGAATGCAAAAACTGCTTCTACCTTTTCGCGCGCCCGTTGGGCTTCCGCCAGGGTATAAGAGCAAAGCCCGGGGGTCCATTTTCTTTCACAGGCCATTTGCATTCTCACCCTCCTGCCTTAGACTGCTTCCCTTGCGCCCTTCAGCCCTCACCCCACGCCGCCGCCGTCACCCGTCCGCGTAGTTTTTCCGGCGACGATGGCGAGCAAGAGCCAGCTCCTCCCTGTCGACGCCTGGGCCACCTCCTCCGTAACGGAGAAACGGTTGGAAGAGCTGGTCCGCGATGGACTTCTGCGGCCGAGGACGAGTCGGACTCAGCCGGAGTGGAGAGTTCCGCCGTCTGACCACCGGGAGCCGGCACCCCCGGAAGGCTATGTGGTGAGTTTCGTTTGCTTCCACGAGAGGGGGTTCGGCGTGCCGGCCAGCCCCTTTATGCGCGCGCTTCTCCACTACTATAAGGTGGAGCTGCAGCACCTCGCCCCCAATGCCATCTCACAGGCCGCCATCTTTGCGGCGGTCTGTGAGGGGTACCTGGGGATGGATCCACAGTGGAATCTGTGGCTCCATCTCTTCAGGGCGGAGTTCTTCGCCAAGAAGGTGGGAGAGCGGGGAGCGCGGCGCGCGGTGCCCACAGGGAGCTGCGTGCTGCAAGTCCGGTCCGACCGCAGCGACTAGTACATCCCGGCGCAGCTGATCTCCTCCAACAGCGGTTGGCATGATGGCTGGTTTTACCTCCGTAATGACGGCGATCAGCTGCCGAGATATACCGGTCGGGTGCTCGTCGCTCGAGGGGAGAACTGGTCGTACGGCGTGGTGGACAACGAGAAGCCGAAGCTAGACCCGCTGCTCGACGTGCTTTGGAGGCTCTGCCAGCGTGGACTGACGGCCGGGATGGTGGCTGCGGTGTTCCACCGCCGGAGGGTGATGCCGCTGACGCATCGTCGACTCCGGCTCGACCAGATGACGCCAGAGGCGCCGCTAGAGGGGAGAAGGATGTCCCACGAATCCCTTTCCCTCGACGAAGTCGCTCGGCGCGCGTGCCGGATGGTGGGGAACTTCAAGCCGGAGGACGTCGACAGGGTGCCGATGCGGCCTACCCAGGGATTCGAGCCCCTGGTAAGCGTTACCGTTAGCGTCTTACGAGTTTGTTTGTTTTCGGACTCCTTTTACTGATTTAGTCGAGGTCAGTGTACAGGATTTGTCGGCTGTGAAGGAGACGCGGCCGCCGCTTCCGGAGGACCAGCCTGCTCGAGAAGCTCGACGCCACTTGGCGTCCCAGAAGAAGAAGGCAAAGGATGCTGCCAAGAAGCGCCAGATCTGCAAGGCCAAGGAGCGGGAGGAGCTGAAGAAACGTCGGCGCCAACAGAGCCTCGACAAGCTTCCCCTCGAGGAGTCTCCCTCCGAGACGGTCTCAGGGGAGGATGACGATGACAGTGACGGGGACGACGACGCCTTGTCGCGGTATGACGCCGCGACCGGTCTGGCGGATCTCCCCGACGTGCGCCCCTTTTTGGAGCCCATCGGGGGGTCGACCTCCGAGACGTCGGGGCTGGCCCCCGTGACCGTCGAGGTGGAGGAGGAGTTGGAAGATGTGGGGGCCGGTGCAGGCCCCTTGACAAGAGGGGCCGCCTCGTCTGGGACCCCACAAGAGGGGTCGACAACGCTGCCCCCACGAGTCCAAGCTCCGCGGGCTCAGGCGGCGGCCGGGGCGACAACGCCAGTGTCGACATCCGGGGCGCCGTCAACGGGTGTAAGGACCCGGGGTCAATTAGCCTCGGCGGCGCAGGGTACTCAGGAGGCTTCGCCGACTAGGGGCCCAAGGAGCGCCCGGCCCGCGGGAGGTCCGACGGTTGGGCCTCCACGGGCGCCGTCTTCAGTTTCTGGTGGACCGGGGTCGAGGCCCTTGGTTCCCATTTCTGGGTGAGTCCATTTTGCCTCGTCTTTTTCGTGATTGGTGGTTGTATTTTTTGAAGTGGTTGTTTGTTCCTCAGGCATAAGCGCAAGGCGGAGCTCGCGGGTCCGACCCTCGTGAAGGCGCTCCGATCGAGCGCCGCCGTCATAATGCGGATGGCAGCTGACGACGTCGCCTGGGTCACAGAGTGCCGGGCTGTGACGGAGCGGCTCAAGCAGCGGGAGGCAGCTGCCCAGGTGGCGGCGAGTGCCCAGGCGGCTGTTGATTCCGTCCCTGCCGCTCAGGGTTCGGAGCCATCAGTGGTGGCGGTGCCCAGCACTAGCAGGCCGGAGCCTGGGTCGACGCCGACCGCCCAGGCTTCCGTCGAGGCCGCTGAGGCGGAAGCATCCATCCGTGATGCGGGGTGGCGGATGCAGAACAGGAGGTGGTGGAGGTCCCGCCGGAGGCGGGACAGACGGCTGCGCAACCGGAGGAGGTGCAGCCGTAGCGGGACCAGCCGGCGGTCGAGGCGGAGAGTGGGGCAGATGCGCCCCTGTCCGTCGTCCCAGTGATGGCGCCGGTGGTCGAGGTGGCAGCCCTGACGCAAGGGTCGACCTCGGCCCTGATCGACCTTACCCTTGACGATTCCCCTGTTGACAAGGGGAAGCAAGTGGTGGGCGTCGAGGGGGCTGAGGCCGTGGATCAGGGTGGTCCTCCTGCAATGGTCGAGGGGGCCGAGGCCGTGGACCAGGCCGGTCCCTCTGTGGTGCCGGAGAGTGACTCGGCCGAGGCGCCGGCCGCATGGCCGGACCTTGCCGGGCTGGCCCTCGTGCGGGCGGAGGAGGAGCTGCCACGCTGGGGGAGGTCGGCCCTTGAGTTTAGGGACGCAGCCAACCCTGGCGCGGAGCCCATCTTTGCGCTCGACGACAGAGACGAGGTGCACCACTGGGAGTACGTCGAGGGTCTCCGACAGCACACGATGCAATCTCTTCGTGTGGCTTCGGAGGCCCTAGCGCGGGGTATGTCGGACGCTTTTGAGGTAAGTCGGATTTGGTAATCTTTCGTTCTTCTCTCTGCCCCTTTTTCCCTGATTCTAATTTTTTTCTTGAATCGTGGTCAGGAGCTCAAGGAGCGTTCCCGCCGCAAGTCGGTTTTTATTCGCAATGAGAGCGGCGTGTGGGCGGCACTCACCCGTCAACGGGCTCTTGTCGAGGAGGCCAACCAGCGGCTCTCCCGCCAGAGCGCCGAGGTGGCTGATCTTCACGCCGCTTATGCGGCGGTTAAGGAGGAGGCGACACAGGCCCGGGCGGCCGAGGTCTCGGCACGTGAAGACGTGGCGAGGGCTCGGGAGGAGGCTGCCAAGGCTCGTGAGGACCTCGCGCCACTGCTGGCGCGTGTGAAGGAGCTCGAGGAAGATATTGCCTTGGTTGGTGGCCAGCGCGATGCCCTCAGCGCCTAGGTCGGGATGGCGTCCGCCCGCGTCGGGACCTTGGAAAACGAGGTTGTGACATTGTCAGGGGCGGTCCGAGAGAGGGACGAGGCTCTCTTGGGCGTCGGCCAGGAGCTTGAGGTGCTGAGGGTGGCGCTCCGTGATAGGGACGAGGCTCTCCGAGCATCCGAGAAGGCTACGGGGAGCTGCGCGACGAGGTCATGGGCTGGCAGACCCACTCCGAGGGTAAGCTTCTTGCAACGCAGTGGCCTTGGTGTCGAGGTCCCAGGCTTGTGCTAACTTAACATTTGTGCTCCAGAGCTGGAGAAGGAGCAGCAGGCGACTCAGGCGGCGGCGACCTCATTCTAGAACCTCTTCGAGGCCGAGGCCCAGCGGACTCAGTTGCTCCAGGGCGCCATTTCCTCCGTGTGTGATGGCCTGGGGGTTGAGCCCGACGCCGACACTGGGGAGGACGCCCCGGGGAACTCCTTTGTTCGCCGGATGGTGGCGCTGGGCCGCCTTGTCCGAGAGAGGATACGAGGCGGCCTTCATCATGGCGTGAAGAGGGCACTGGAGCTCGTCGCTGACGGCTTTATCATGGATCCAGATCGGACGGACGAGGAGAACGAAGCCGCCTGCCTGGACCTGATTCAAGCCGCTGAGGAGCCTGGAAGTCGCCTGGCCAAACTCTTTGAGGTCGAGGTGGTTCCGCCTGCCGACGACGAGGGCCTGTGAGCCGAATCTGGACATAGAGGCCCGTGTAATAGTTTAGCGTTTATAACTGTAGTGGTGGTGGCCTCGGAGGCTTTGAACACTTAGATGTAAAATTGCACTAATTGTTTAAGTTTTGCTCGAGTTTTTCTTTTTTTCTTTGTTGCTCGAATCGTGTTCTCGTATGATTTACTTAGCGCGTAATTACACCCCTTGGCACAAGGGAGCAAGTGGAGGTACCGTAGCCTCAGAGGCATGGGTGATCTCGCGGCTCGACTACCCTCGAGCCTTTAGGGTGCGTTTGCGGTTTTGTAGATTGTGTAAGAGTTTGATTTGGAGCGACCGAGGATGTTTTCTTTTTCAAAGTTATAAAGTGTCATTAGGTCTACTTAGCGTGTAGTCGCTCCCCTAGGTGTGACCTTTGAGTTTTGGGGCGCTCCCATGGTATTGTCGATCTAGATGACAGCTTTCTTTTTTGAAAAAGAATACGAATTTTTTCGAGGACATGGGGTTCCCCCCTTGTAGCCCCCGAGGGAGGGTCGATTCTGAGAGAACAGAGTTGATCCTTCCTGGCTGTTATGAAAACGAAGCTTTGAACACTGCTATATTCTTTATTGATGAGATTGAAAAGAATTTACAGAGCCTCGAGGCTTTTTAAGGGAAAAAGCGATGTAGTTGTTCAATGTTCCAAGCGTTGGCAAAGATTTCACCCTTCTCGTTCGATAGCTTGTAGGTGCCCGGCTTTAGCACTTCTGCGATGATGTACGGCCCTTCCCACGGCGGCATGAGCTTGTGCCATCCCTTGGTGCTCTGGCTTCGACGTAGGACCAAGTCACCAACGTTGAGGTCGCGCCTGCGGACGTGTCTATCGTGGTAGCATCGGAGACTCTGTTGATATCTGGCAGAATGCAACAGGGCCACGTCGCGGGCTTCCTCGAGCTGGTCGAGGGCGTCCTCTCTCGTGACATCGTTATTCTTCTCGTTGTAGGCCTTTAGCCTCGGGGATCCGTATTCTACATCAGTGGGGAGCATAGCCTCGGATCCGTAGACCAAGAAGAATGGAGTGAACCCCGTGGCTCGACTCGGTGTTGTTCTTAGGCTCCATAGAACCGAGGGAAGCTCGACGGCCCATTTTTTGCCATGTTTGTTCAGCTTGTCAAAGATTCTTGGTTTCAGGCCTTGTAGGACCATGCCGTTGGCACGTTCTACTTGGCCATTTGTTTTTGGATGAGCTATGGCCGACCAAAGCACACGGATGTGGTGGTTGTCGTAGAAATCCAGAAACTTTCTACCAGTGAACTGGGTGCCATTGTCCGTGATTATGCAGTTGGGAACCCTAAAGCGGTGGATGATGTCGGTGAAAAAGAGCACAACTTGCTCAGACCTGATGCTAGTGATAGGACGGGCCTCGATCCACTTGGAAAATTTGTCAATGGCAACAAGCAAGTGGGTGAAGCCGCCAGTTGTCCTTTTCAAGGGTCCGACAAGGTCGAGCCCCCAAACGGCAAACGGCCATGTGATGGGGATGGTTTGCAGGGCATGAGCCGGGAGATGGGTCTATCTCGCATAGTACTGGCAGCCTTTGTAGGAGCGTACTAGCTTGATGGCGTCGGAGACTGTGGTCGGCCAATAGAAACCTTGTCAGAAAGCATTTCCGACGAGGGTCTGAGGTGCTGCGTGATGACCACAAGCCCCTGAGTGTAGATCACTTAGCAGGCATCTGCCTTCCTTGTTTGTGATACAGCGTTGGAGGACACCAGTGGGGCTGCGGCGATATAGCTCCCTACTGTCGCCAAATATCACAAAGGACTTAGCCCGGCGGGCAACCCGTCGAGCCTCGATCTTATCCAAGGGGAGGTCCCCTCGAATGAGATGGTCGAGGTACGGAATGCGCCAGTCAGGCTCGGGGTCAGATGGTGGGGCCGGGCCTTCCACCTGCATGGCCTCAACCCCGGTCGAGGGGGCTTCTGCCTCAGGAGGAGGGTCGAGTGATGGCACGTCGACCCCTCCGTCCGACCTGAGGTCGATGGATGGTTGGTGGAGGTCTCTAGCGAAAACGTCTGGTGGAACCGTAGCTCGACTGGATGTGATTTTCGTGAGTTCATCTGCAACCTCATTATACCTGTGTGCGGTGTTGTTGAGCTCGAGGCCGTCAAACTTGTCCTCAAGGCGTCGTACCTCTTCACAGTAGGCTTCCATCTTGGAGTCACGGCAGCTCGAGCTCTTCATAACCTAATCGATCACGAGCTGGGAGTCTCCTTGAACATCGAGGTGTCGGACCCCTAGTTCGATGGCGATTCGCAAGCCCGTGACGAGTGCCTCGTATTCGGCAACATTATTCGATGTAGGAAAATGAAGCCGGATGATATAGCGCATGTGAACTCCGAGGGGTGAGATGAAAAGCAAACCCGCGCCCGCTCCTATTTTCATCAATGACCCGTCGAAGTACATGGTCCACAGCTCAGCCTGGAGCTGAACTGGGGGGAGCTGAGTGTCGGTCCATTCCGCTAGGAAATCTGCTAGTGCCTGGGATTTGATGGCCTTGCGCGGTGCATATGAAAGGTTCTCGCCCATGAGCTCTACCGCCCACTTGGCTATTCTACCCGAGGCTTCCCGGTTCTGGGCTATCTCTCCCAGGGGGAAATAAGAAACCACAGTCACCGGGTGGCCCTCGAAGTAGTGACGGAGTTTGCGCCGTGTCAAGACGATGGCATATAGCAACTTCTGGATCTGCGGGTAGCGTACCTTAGTTTCCGAGAGCACCTCGCTAATGAAGTAGACCAGTCTCTGGACGAGCAGTGTATGTGCTTCCTCAGCCCTCTCGACAACCAAGACCGCGCTGACATAAAGTAAGAGCGGTTCCCCTGGGGTCAGAGGGACGAGGATCGGCGAGTTAGAGAGCATAGCTTTGAGTTTTGCAAGAGCTTCTTCGGCCTCGAGGGTCCATGAGAAGTGTTCTGATTTCTTCAGGAGTCGATACAGAGGGAGCGCTTTTTTGCCGAGGCGTGAAATGAAGCGACTGAGTGCTGCCAAGCAGCCCGTGACCCTCTGTACGCCCTTCGGATCTCGGATGGGGCCCATCTTGGTTGTCACAGTGATCTTTTCCGGGTTGGCCTCGATGCCATGCTTGGAAACGATGAACCCTAGAAGCATGCCTCGAGGAACGCCGAAAATGCATTTCTCAGGATTGAGCTTGATGTTCTTTGCCCGGAGGCACTTGAACGCAACGTCGAGGTCGTTTATCAAATTATCGGCTTTTTTGGTCTTGACAACGATGTCATCGACGTAAGCCTCGACGGTTGGTCCGATGTGTGCTCCGAAAACGTGCTGCATGCATCACTGGTACGTAGCCCCCGCGTTCCAGAGACCGAAGGGCATAGTAACATAGCAATACATGCCGAATGGGGTGATGAACGAGGTCGCGAGCTGGTCGGACTCCTTCATTTTGATCTGGTGGTAGCCGGAATATGCATCTAAGAACAAAAGAGTTTCACATCCCGCAGTGGAATCAACGATTTGATCAATATGTGGTAAAGGAAAGGGAACTTTTGGACATGCTTTATTTAAACTGGTATAATCTACACACATCCTCCACTTCCCACTCTTTTTCTTAACTAATACAGGATTAGCTAGCCACTCGGGATGATGAACCTCCTTGATGAATCCAGCCTCCAACAGCTTGTGTATCTCCTCACCGATGACCTTGCGCTTCTCCTCGTCGAAGCAGCGCAAGCGTTGCTTCACCAGTTTAGAGCTGGCTTGGATCTCCAAGGCGTGCTCGGCGACTTCCCTAGGTATGCCCGGCATATCTGAGGGACTCCACGCAAAGATGTCGATGTTTGCACGGAGAAAGTCGACGAGCACTGTTTCCTATTTGGGGTCGAGGGTGGCGCTGACGCTTAGCGCCTTTCCCTCTGGATCGGCGGGGTCGAGAGGCACGAGCTTGACGTCCTCCGCGGGCTCGAAGCTGCCGGCGTGGCTGTTGACGGTCCTTAAGTATCAATTATAACTATCAAATAAATAGAGAAAAGGATCCAAATGAAACCAACACCTAGACTTAGGGTTTTATCTGACAGAATTCCACGAGTTTTGCTGTTTATCTATTTCTGCAGGGGGTTATCAGGAAATACGGAAGAAAGGCCCACATGTCGGATTAATGACGGGATATTAACCGAACACGTAATTATCTTACATCTAGAAGAGTCCAGAAGCCACGAGAACGAACGGGAGGCGTAACGGAGCCGGACACAGGGCGCCCGCCCTGTCCCCGGAGCCAATCAGGCTCCGCCTCGAGGATTATGCTCCACCGACCTAGAGGATCAAGGAAAACCGCACGATCAATGTCGGTTTGATCCAACGACCCAGATTCATCCGAAAGGGCTATATAAGCAAGGCCCCTGCCCCTGGAGGAGAGGCCCTCGTCTCATACTTCAAACCCTAATTCAGGAGGAGAGCCTCTGATCAAGCCCTAGAGCCACCACATTAACTAGATCTCTAGTTAGCATAGCTACATAGGATTAGAACTAGAAGGAGTCAATCTTCGATTGGTTCCCGGATCTGTCAAGAGGATTCTTGGTAATTCCTCTATTGTTCTTCAATTGTTCATCATTGTTCTTCAATATTATGAATATGACTTTGTTCTATTTCAATATATTGGTTATGACTTTGCTCTACTTGATTATATTTGCAATTATATTGTTCTTAGTTTATCATAGTTATATGCTTGGCTTAGTTAGATTGGAATTATATACATGCCTAGGATCGTATAGCGTTTATCCATGTGTACAGTGGGTGAATGATAATTATTGTGCAGACGTGGTGTCTATACCGTATTTATCTGCGATTGCACCCTATATGCCGGATTGTGGGGTAGTTCGCGATAGTGACAGCTTCGTTGATTCTTATATAGTCCTCCTCTCGTGTATAGGGCAGGCAGAGCAACACTATTACAGGGGAGTGATTGCTATGTTCTTCATCTTCCTTGCTAATATTCACTATGCATGGATATAGTCTTTTCTCACCATGATTGCCAAGTATAATTGCACTAACTATGATATGCTAGACTTTATAGTTAATAATAACTTAGGGAATATCTTTGTAGTTCATCCTAATTCCATGCTAATGACTTGCTAGAATATCTGTTGAGGTGCTTATCATTATTATATGTGGCTAGCTGATCAGATTAATTATCTTTGTCACCATTATCACTTTACCTTTACTTAATGTGACATTTATACCTGTATAAAGAGATTGATAAATACTCCCGGTTATACATGCAATGATGTGTACTCAGCTCCATATTCTCATTCCATTATCAACCATGATACTTAGAAATCCCTTCCCAGTGGTAAAAATATAAATAACGATACCTGGAATACTTCCCGGTTAAAATGCTACATCGGTATTAATCTGTGCGCTTGCAGATCCCTTTTATTATTTATCTTGATGAGCAAATGCATATTTCAATACCGCGTCTCTCATGTCATGCTGGGGATGACAACTTGGCTTAAGTGGCATGAGGGATATGTTTGGCATTTTTGGCGCCGTTATCAGAATTAGAAAACTAAGTCTACTTTTGGTAGTGACGTTAAGAATGCCCAACAAGCATTTTTGGCGCCGTTGCCGGGGAAGGTTGATTACTAAGTAGGAATGAATATGGAACTTTGAGTCATCATTTGCATCACTAATCTGATCGAGCTTATCAATTCTCTTATACAGTTTTACCCCTGTATTTTCCATTTTGATTATTTATTGCAGGGTGATGCATGAATAGAAGACATCTTCCAGACAACTTTGTTGACGATCCCGAAGCCTTATTCAGAAGAACAAGAGCCAAGCTCAAGAAGACATCGTCAACACTTCAGCACAAAGCTTCATCCAAATCCGAAGACCGCCGAAGTTTCATCCAGAATTTGTCGACTGAATTCGAAGCCATGGCGAACAAGTCGATCCGCGAGTTCTCAGCTCCCACTACGGACAACATCCGCACTGGACCTGCTGGGGAGATCGACCGCAACTTCGAGCTCAAGCCTAGGCTCATCAACATGGTGCAAGCTAACCAGTTCTGTGGGAAGCCACATGAAGACGCTAGTGCTCATCTTCAACACTTCCTGGAGATCTGCAGCACTTTCACCATGGCTGAAGTCCCCAGAGACGCCATACTACTTCGCCTTTTCCCATTCTCACTGTTGGGGAGAGCGAAGCAGTGGTTCTACGCTACGAAGGATAAGAACACTACGTGGGCACTCTGCTCCACGAACTTTCTGGCCAAATTCTTTCCCATGGGCAAGACCAATGCTCTCCGTGGGAAGATTACAAGTTTTCAGCAACAACATGATGAATCTGTTCCAGAAGCATGGGAGCGCTTCCAAGACTACATCCTAGAATGTCCCCATCATGGAATGGAAAGCTGGCTACTGATGCAGACATTTTATCATGGGCTCATTAACAGTGCCCGTGAAACCATGGATGCTGCAGCTGGAGGAGCATTCCTATCACTCACCATACCTCAAGCCACAGCTCTTGTGGAGAAGATGGCATCCAACCAAGGTTGGAATGAAGAAAGAACTCAGACACGCAAGAGAGGTGGAGGTATGCACCAGCTCAAGGAGGTAGACATGCTGTCTGCCAAGCTAGACCTACTCATGAAGAAGCTCGATGATCGAGCTGGAGAAAAGAAAGAAGTCATGCACGTCTACGACTCCCACATGACTTGTGAGGAGTGTGGAGGTACTGGACACTCGGGCAATCACTGTCCTGAGTTGCTGGAGGACGTGAACTACATCAACAATAACAACAACTACTACAACCGTCCTCAGCAGAATCAAGGTTGGAATCAACAGAGGCCTAACTACTCAGGTAATTACCAAGGTAACAATTCTTTCAATAATAATAACAATTATCCACCTTTGAGAGAGTTAGTGTCCAACCAAGGAAAGCTAATGGATAACCTGTCTAAGAAATTGGCATCTAATGATAAAATACTAGAAAATATAAATAATAGAATGGATAATTTCTCTACTACCATCAAGAACCAGATTAGCTTTAATAAAATGATTGAATCTCAGTTGAATCAAATAGCTGCTGCTGTTCCTGCTACTAACCCCGGTATACCATCACAACCGGAAGGACTAGAATCTGCAAATCTTGTAGACATGTTTGATGCAGGAGATTACTGGAGTAACCCTATCGTGGAAGTAAGTACTGACCGTCTGCCGGTCAAGAGAGGCGATCCAGGACGCCCCGTCATCCCGATCTCCATCGGCATGCGAGACTTCCCAGAAGCACTCTGTGACTTTGGCTCCAGCGTCAACATCATGCCCAGGGTACTCTATGAAAAACTCTTTTCACAACCATTATTAGAAACAACCATGTGTTTGCAGCTTGCAGATAGGACACTGAGTTTCCCGAGAGGAATATTGAAGAACATCTGTGTCCGAGTGGGTTCCTCGTACGCTCCAGCAGACTTCGTAGTGATAGAGACCGGTTCTGATGAGAGGGCTCCCGTCATCCTAGGGAGACCATTCCTGAACACCGCGGGAGCTGTCATCTATGCTAGTGCTGCCAAGATCAGTTTCTACATCAAGGGGAGGAAGGAAATGTTTTCCTTCAAGAACAAGACCGCACAAATCCCAGAGCAACCCCAATATGAACCAAGGAAGAGGACCAACAGGAGGAACAAGAGCAAGAAGCAAGTATGGACCGAGACAGCTAAGATGGTCACTGCCGTGCACAAAGGTCAAGATCGCCAACTCAAGTCACCGTTCTTGCCTAAGAAGGATGACCCAGGTATGCCAAGCATTTATTGTTCCATTAATGGGTCCCACTTCTACAAGACACTTTGCGACACTGGGTCGGGCATCAACATAATGGCCAGGGTCACCTATGAACTTCTGTTCGGAACCATGCCCTTAAACCCAACATATATTCAGCTCCAGATGGCAGATCAGACATTCCGACAGGTCGAAGGTACAGTAACTGACGTCCCTGTCAAGATAGACGATCACTTTGTCCATACAGACTTTCAGGTTATTGACATGGGAGAAGATGAATACGATCCACCCATCATCCTTGGAAGACCATTCCTTAGTACTGTCAAAGCAATCATTTACATTGGAACTGGAGAAGTCCACATGCACTTCCCCTCTGAGAAGGTACGTCTTTACTTTACTGACCCTAACTATGTATTTGAAGAATCCAAGCAGGTCAGGACAAGAAGAAGGCGGCGTAACCACAATCAGAAGCAACAGGTCATCAAGGACGGATGGGCAGATTATGAAGGAGAAGTGGTAAGATCTGAAGACATACCACTCAACCAACACTGTCCTGAGGAGACCAAAGCACCGAGACAGGTATGGAAAGAAAAGACAGTTGTACATGAAGAAGAGGCGCTGCCGAAAACACCGACTACGCCATCCACCAAGTCCCAGGACGACTGAACGAATAAGAGTCCCGTTCGGAGGACTTAAAAACACCAAATGCCTTGCCAAGAGGTAACTTGGTAGTTATCCTTTCCTTTTTAATTATTTACTTTATCTTAAATAGTTTGCTTAGTTAATCATATTCATACTATCTTAAAAAGAAAATAAAAATGTTAAAAACCCTAAAGCCCCATGTGAGTATGCGAGTGGCATAAAACCCATAAGTACATTCACTGTGGTGGCATAAAAAATATATATATATATATAATAAATACATAAATATTTTCTTCTGCTTTATAAAAGAAAAAAAATAACATAAAAAAATCAAGGAGGCTCAGCATGATAAAGGCTAGATATTTATGCTAACACTTAATCAGTTCCACAAAGCTTTGTTGTCTATTTGAGCTTCACAGAATTCAAGGAGACTAGCAGACAGAGGACATTCTAATCGCTGTCAGGGTGCTACCGACTTTCAAATACATCTCCGCCATCTGCTAGCTACATCAGAAGAGATTATGTCAAGATCCAGCTTGGGAGAGAGCACCCCCATTATCTTGCTAAGTATTTCTATCTTTATCTTTATATTTATATATACTTCTACCCTATAAAAATAAAAATATACATAACTATAAAAAAACCAAATAAAGATTTTGTGCTTATATATATATACCTATATCTTTTGCTTAGTGTGTTTTAATAAATAAATAAAGTGGCTATGCTAAACTGAATCTAGATAATAATAAAACTCTAGCATGGATATGATGAATAGTTGCTTTGCCTAACTTTCAAATTTGAAGTCCTCTCTCTAAGTTTAGACATAACTGTTATCATTAGCTTGCTCTAAACCTGAACTTGTGGGAAGAGAACTTGATCTAAAGTCTAAGTTGTTAACGGATATGATATGGGAAGGTTGAGCTGCTGTTTATCTATTCCTAGAGATGCTAGAATTCTGGAGAATTTTATCTTTGAAAATCTTAAAATGCTACATGATGAGTTCCTGTATGATGAGAGTTTAAGTTCCTACCACAACCATACATACATGCTTGCTAGACTTTAAGCCATACCTTTACTTTTTACTGCTTATGAGCATTGAGTGTAGTCAAGCTGTGTAGACCCTTAGGAGCTTGTCATGCAGTTAAAATCAAGATTCACTTGCACGATCACTCATACATGCTGCTTCTACTCCGGAAGTACGCATCCACATATATCCACTCATTCTCATCTCCAGATCCACATAAAATTATTCTACTCCTAATCCAGGAGAGAATAGCCAAAAATATTTTCCCATTCTTGTTATCCCCTGTGAAATAAATGCTCAAGCTATTTTGGTTACTACCACTTGCTATATTGTTCTAAGGAGATGAGTGCTCTATACGAGGAAATAAAAAGGGGCAAGTGCCCGGAACCTCGAAAAGAAAAAGATACGAGGAAATAAAAAGGAGCAAGTGCTCGGAACCTCGATGAAAAAAAAATGTGAGAAGAGAGGTAAAAATGGACAAGTGTCCGACAGTAGAATTAGGGGTACAAGATACCCACCTGAGAGGAAAAAAAAGAAAATATAGAGCACCTCATTCTCCTCAAGAGCTTTAAAAGCAAGAAAGGTACGTATCCCCTCAAAAAAAGAGCAAAAGTAGAATTAGACTTTCATCATTGTTATCATCACTACCACCATACACCATTTATTCGCCACACATGCACATCTTGATTTGACTTATTGGCTTGTTTCTCTGGATCCATGGTTTGACTATGCAATAAATGTCTTGTAAGTATGTATACTTTATCTCCCACCTATGAGCTCCAGATATCAAAAGCCTTATTAGAATAGGATGAGAGAGAAGGCAATGTCACTCTGCCTTATACCACAAATACTACATACTTTGCTTTGAGAGAAGGCAGACATCATTACTGCCTTGGTGAGGATCCAGAAATACCACAAAAGAGAGACCTGAGAGAGTCATACAAGGAATCTCTGAGTTTTATTTGAAAATCTGCAAAAAACTCCAGAGCTATAGCTGATCAAGAATAAGAGACATGGCGCTTGACTAGACTGTTCTATCTTTTAACCGCTCAAGATAAAGGTGACGGTTGCAAGCCCCATGGTGAAAGGTATAATGAGTAAGTTTTAAGTCTTGACAGTTTACTTTAACTCAGAGATGAGACTCTATTTGAAAGCATGTGTACCGTCAAAATTCAAAGGCATTTTAGCAACTACTGAGTCTCTCCTTGCTCAGGGACGAGCAAGAGGTAAGCTTGGGGGAGTTTGTTGACGGTCCATAAGTATCAATTATAACTATCAAATAAATAGAGAAAAGGATCCAAATGAAACCAACACCTAGACTTAGGGTTTTATCTGACAGAATTCCACGAGTTTTGCTGTTTATCTATTTCTGCAGGGGGTTATCAGGAAATACGGAAGAAAGGCCCACATGTTGGATTAATGACGGGATATTAACCGAACACGTAATTATCTTACATCTAGAAGAGTCTAGAAGCCACGAGAACGAACGGGAGGCGTAACGGAGCCGGACACAGGGCGCCCGCCCTGGCCCCGGAGCCAATCAGGCTCCGCCTCGAGGATTATGCTCCACCGACCTAGAGGATCAAGGAAAACCGCACGATCAATGTCGGTTTGATCCAACGGCCCAAATTCATCCGAAAGGGCTATATAAGCAAGGCCCCTGCCCCTGGAGGAGAGGCCCTCGTCTCATACTTCAAACCCTAATTCAGGAGGAGAGCCTCTGATCAAGCCCTAGAGCCACCACATCAACTAGATCTCTAGTTAGCATAGCTACATAGGATTAGAACTAGAAGGAGTCAATCTTCGATTGGTTCCCGAATCTGTCAAGAGGATTCTTGGTAATTCCTCTATTGTTCTTCAATTGTTCATCATTGTTCTTCAATATTATGAATATGAATTTGTTCTATTTCAATATATTGGTTATGACTTTGCTCTACTTGATTATATTTGCAATTATATTGTTCTTAGTTTATCATAGTTATATGCTTGGCTTAGTTAGATTGGAATTATATACATGCCTAGGATCGTATAGCGTTTATCCATGTGTACAGTGGGTGAATGATAATTATTGTGTAGACGTGGTGTCTATACCGTATTTATCTGCGATTGCACCCTATATGCCGGATTGTGGGGTAGTTCGCGATAGTGACAGCTTCGTTGATTCTTATATAGTCCCCCTCTCGTGTATAGGGCAGGCAGAGCAACACTATTACAGGGGAGTGATTGCTATGTTCTTCATCTTCCTTGCTAATATTCACTATGCATGGATATAGTCTTTTCTCACCATGATTGCCAAGTATAATTGCACTAACTATGATATGCTAGACTTTATAGTTAATAATAACTTAGGGAATATCTTTGTAGTTCATCCTAATTCCATGCTAATGACTTGCTAGAATATCTGTTGAGGTGCTTATCATTATTATATGTGGCTAGCTGATCAGATTAATTATCTTTGTCACCATTATCACTTTACCTTTACTTAATGTGACATTTATACCTGTATAAAGAGATTGATAAATACTCCCGGTTATACATGCAATGATGTGTACTCAGCTCCATATTCTCATTCCATTATCAACCATGATACTTAGAAATCCCTTCCCAGTGGTAAAAATATAAATAACGATACCTGGAATACTTCCCGGTTAAAATGCTACATCGGTATTAATCTGTGCGCTTGCAGATCCCTTTTATTATTTATCTTGATGAGCAAATGCATATTTCAATACCGCGTCTCTCATGTCATGCTGGGGATGACAACTTGGCTTAAGTGGCATGAGGGATAGGTTTGGCATTTTTGGCGCCGTTATCAGAATTAGAAAACTAAGTCTACTTTTGGTAGTGACGTTAAGAATGCCCAACAGTGGCGCTTGGGGTCGGGGATCTCGTTGGCTAGACCATCGAGGTCCGCCGCCAAGGCTGCCGACTCCAAGATGGCTTCTCCGTGCTCGACGCACTCGACGTCGCACTCATAGGCATGTTCATATGAGGGCCCAACAGTTATGACGCCATTAGGGCCTGGCATCTTGAGCTTGAGGTAAGTGTAGTTCGGGACCTCCATGAACCGGGCATAGCATGGGCGCCCAAGGATAGCGTGGTACGTTCCACGAAATCCAACCACTTTGAAAGTGAGGGTCTCCTTTCTGAAGTTGGCGGGAGTGCCAAAGCAGACAGGCATGTTGATCCGACCGACAGGCTCCGCCCGCTTTCCTAGCACGACTCCATGGAAGCCCTCGACACTGGGTTGGAGACGAGTCCTCCCGATCCCCAGGAGGTCGAGGGTCTGAGCATGGATGATGTTGAGGCTGCTACCGCCATCCATGAGCACCTTGGTGAGGCGTGTGTTGGCGATGATGGGATCAACAACAAGTGGGTAGACCCCTGGATTGAGGACGTAGTCGGGGTGGTCATCGCGGTCGAAAGTGATGACCACCTCGGACCAGTTAAGGAAGTGGGGGATCGCTGGCTGCATGGAGAAAACCTCTCGCCGTTCTCGCTTGCGCTGGCGCGTCAAGAGGCGGGTCGAGGGCCCTCCGTAGATCATGAAGCAGTCGTGGATTTCGGGGAACCCCCCATCCCTGTCGTCGCCCTTGGGATCTTCCTTCTTGTCGTCCTTCTTGATGCCTATGCCCTCAAAGTACCTCCAGAGCATATGGCAATCCTTGAGGTTGTGGTTCGTGGGCCCCTTGTGGTAGGGACATGGTTCTTTGAGCATTTTGTCAAAAACGCCCCCACCGGAGGGCCCTCGAGGCTTCTTGCGTTCAGTGGCAGCAACAAGTTCGTCGGCCGGGGCCTCGAGCTTGCTCTGATGGTTCTTCTTCTTCTTCTTGTTCCTTTTGGAACCCCGACTGGGGCTTATGGGATCGTCGACCTTGCGCTTCCCTTTGTCCTAATCGCCGCCAAAGATGGCACCAACCGCCTCCTCGCCGGCGGCGAAGTTGGTGACGATATCCATTAAACCGTTGGCAGTGATCGGGGTGTTACGACCCAGCTCTCGGACCAAATCTTTGCAGGTGGTGCCGGAGAGGAAGGCCATAATCACGTCGGAGTCAGTGATGTTGGGGAGCTCGGTACGTTGTCTGGAGAAACGCCGGATGTAATCCCGGAGGGATTCACCTGGCTTCTGCTTGCAGCTCCGGAGGTCCCATGAGTTGTCGGGGCGCATGTAGGTCCCCTTGAAGTTTCCTTCGAACACCCTTACGAGATTGTCCCAGTCGTGGATCTGCCGAGGTGGAAGATCCTCGAGCCAGGCTCGAGCAGTGTCTGACAGGAACAGGGGGAGTTGCCGGATGATGACCCGGTCGTCGGTGGCCCCGCCCAACTGACACGCCAAGCGGAAATCAGCGAGCCAAAGTTCGGGTTTGGTCTCGCCATTGTACTTGGTGAGAGTTGTGGGAGGGCGAAACCGAGCCGGGAGTATCGTCTCACGGATGGCTTTACTGAAGACCCGAGGACCCGAAGGCTGGGGTGAAAGGCTACAATCTTCTGAGTTGTCGTATCGCCCGCCCCTGTGCACGCGGTAGCCTCGAGCTACACCGTCACCGTGTTTGCGCGTCCGGCGCTTGACGATGTTGCCTCGGGTATCTCGAGGTTCATGGTCGTCGACGACAAGCTCAGGGGCGGGGGCCGCCCAGTTCCGCTGGACGTGCTCGGGATGAACCGAGGCCTCTCTCTCCTGTCGGGAGGGCTCAGCGGGTCACTCCGAGGCTGGCCCACGTCGCCTCGAGGCTGAACTCTCAGCCTGCTGCATAGCAGCGGTCTCAAGGAGTTCTCGGATTTCATCTCAGGCTCGACGAGTGTCAAGGTTTGATGGTTTGGGCATGTTACGAAAGAGCATGGCGGCAGCGACCACATTCTGGCTGGCTCGACCAAAAACTGGGGGTCGACCACCCGATCCTCGGTGATGCGACGATTGACGTCGCGAGTCCTTTCTCGAGCTCCACCGCCATGTGCGCGTGCCGCACATTCATGCTCGAGGTTTTGTTGAAGCAGGCGTAGGTTTTCTCATTCCTCGTCGAGCCTGTCCTGCAACTCGCGGATTTGCTCGAGCTGCATTCCTTGATCCGCAAGGAGTTGAGCCTCGTCTCGCTCGTCAGGTAGCTCGACATGAGGTGGCGTGTTCCTTCCTTCGACGGGCTCCTCGTCCTCCGAATCCGTCGTGATTACCCCGTCGATGTTGAAGCACTCACGGGTCTGATCATAGGTGTCATCGGCAGAGTCGGAGTCAGGAGCGCCGAAGTAGTAGTATGATGAGTGGATGTAAGGTCATCACCACTCGTCTCTGGGGTTGTAACATTGAGGAGCAGTCGCACGGGGTTCTGTTTCTGGGGTCTCCGTGGAGTCCAGGTACTCAGAAGCCGGTGTGGATGCAACTAGGTCCAGAGTGGAGCGTAGATGGTGTCCGGGGAGTTCCTCGTAAGCGCTCATGCTAGTGCTCACAGAGGAAGCATACGCCCGGGCAACCGAGTCCAGCCCAAACAGGAATGCTGATGGGGACGTCGTTCCTTGTGCTGGCGTAGTCGGACCGGGCAGTGGTGGCGTTACACCGAGCGGCAGAGCGGTGGAATTTCTTGCCGGCATCTTACCCTCAGCCAAGCTCATCCTACACAGACCCTCAGTGAGGAAATCTGTGTTGGCGTCTGGCTGAGAGGCACCGGATCAGGGAATCCTACCGTCCTCCACGAGGTGATAACGGCGATTGCGCCGGGCTCGCCGTCGTCTGGCGGCTCGTGCCTGAGAGCGATGGTACCGGCGCAATGCTCCCCCAGGCTGGGAGAGCTCGTGGTCCTCATCGGTTGGGTGCCTGGGCGGGAGGAGGACCATGTCGTAGCCGTGGCCAAGCAACATGAACTCCAAACTCCCAAACCAGATCACCGTGGCCAACGGGAGAGGGCGTTCGGGGTCAGCCATCCAGGAAAATGGCGGGAAAATGATGTTGGCACGCAGCGTCCCCTACCTGGCACGCCAACTGTCGGTGTTTGGTCCCGTGGGGGTCCTAAGCCAACGAGTGAGTGCTGCGTGTCCCTATCCTGGGTGGTGATGCAAGGGAAATACACAGAGATTTATCCTGGTTCGGGCAAAAGAAGGCCCTACGTCCAGCGAGGAGGGGGAGTTTTATATTTCCTTGCACCGAGGTGCTTGCGTAGGGGTTACAAGCTTGCGAGAGAGGGCGCCGAGCCCAAGTCTCAAAGGAAGAAAAAGAGTACAAGAGTGATTGCTTGAGATGTTGATCTCTGAGTTGGGTGCCTTTGCTTGCTAGCACTTGGCTTCTGACTTGCCTCTTACCCCCTTGTAGAGCCGTTACCTGCCCTTTTATAGGGTAAGAGGAGGCCGGGACGCCGGGGGTGTCTTGAGGTGAAGTTTTATCGATCCCTGTGGGGGTGGCTATAGCGACGTGCCTCAGGAATGGCTGGCCATCCATGGACACCATGATGACGTCGGGGATGAGGCGGTGAAAAGACCCTGAGTCCTGTACCACGTCGGTCTTTCTTTCTTGCTGACCGATGGTGGGCGTCGAGGCCGGTTCGAGGCTAGGTCGAGGCTGGTGGATAAGGCCGAATCCCTGAGATTGGGGGATACGGACCTTGTCGTATTCGTCCTCGAGGGTGGTCGGTGGTAGAACAGTGTGCGGTAGGGTGTGTATAGTGACAGACTTTCACCTCCCATCCCGGGATGGGCGGTAAAAAAGTGAGGACTGACATAGGGTTGTTCCCACATCGATCGCAGCTGTAGCCATGGTGGTAGGAGGTAGTAGGTAGTTGTATTAAATGCTTTGACTTTTGTCTCAGAGTGGGGGGTAAGATAGGTCGAGCGATTCGACCCGGGGTCATGCGAGTCGGAGTTTGCCGGTGGTCAAGATGCTTTGTCGAGCAGGCCTCGTACGAATCGCGACGTGGTCTAAGTGTCCCGTCGAGGGTGCCTTGTACGAGTCGGAGTCGGAGCACGGTCGAGACGCTCCGTCGATCCGGCCTCGTGCGAGTCGGAACGTAGTCGAGGTGCATCGTTTACTACCTTTTGGCTTTGCCGTGCGGGTGCATTAGTGTTTCGTTCACACTAACCGTAGATTGTGGGTACCCCTATACTGTTGGTACCGACAAGAAGGTTTTTTTTGGAACAATGATCTTTTGGATCATGATCGCAGTTTGTGGAGGGAGAGTGGCAGTCACATGGAATGGGGAGATTGGTTAGTGTTTTAGAAGTTTCAAAGGGCTCAGACAAGGGGACCCACCCTCAGCCCTCCTTTTAAACTTATGGATAACAAGTTTAGTGGTAGATCTTGTGGAGAGAGGATTAACTCATCTACAATACGTGGATGATACAATGCTATTCATAGAGAACTTAGAACAAAACATTGTCAATCTAAAGTTCCTACATTTTAGCTTTGAGGAAACCTCTTGGATGAAAATAAATTATGATGAATCTAAGGTCTTCATAGTGGGAATTGCTGCTAGAGCTTGTGGAGGTGAATAGTGAAGAAGACCAACTAACCTGGAAATTGGAAGCATCAGGGAAGTTCTTACAAGGTCGTTGTAGTATTGGAGTGTTAAGGTTGTTGTATTATTGGAGTGTTATACTTGTGGATGAAAGATGGTAGAGGCTAGAACTTGGTTCCCTTATCTTAAAAAAAATACTTGTGGACGAAAGACATTTGGGAGACCAAACTACCATTGAAGATAAAATTTCTCATGTGGATGTAGGGAATGATTGAGTGCAAACTATTGAGAAATTGAAGAAGAGAAAGTGAGAAATGAAAATTTTTTGGAAGGCTAGAAACTAGAGAGCATTTGTGCTTCATATGTCAAATAGCCCAAGTTGTCTGGAGATGGGTCAGAGATAGCTTAGGCTAGCCGAATAGAGAATCCTTTTCTTTAGATGCTTTCAAGGAGAACATGTTACAGAGAGCAAGTGCTCAACAAAACTGGTACAAGCTGACCCTTGTGGTGTGTGTAGTATGGAGCCTCTAGAAAACTTGGATCGATTTAGTTTTTAGCAATATCATTGTAAATCCCCTAAATATATTACTTACAAAGCCATTGGTTTCCTGAAGCAGTGGATGATGCTAGTAAGGAAGAAGGAGAACCTAAAGATGGATCCTTTCAGGAATTTGATAATTCAAAGGTTTGAAACTTGTAACACCCATGCGTGGTTGTTATTGGTGGGTTTAGTACCACGTTGGAAGTTTCGAAGGGTGATGACCATCTTATAATCCTTGTCATTCCAAACACCTCCAAGTTAACCCATTTACACGAAGTGAGGACGAAAGTGTAAAAAAGGTGCTACACGTATACGGGCCTGTTTCATGTGAGGAGTTGGGCCGTAAGCAGATTTTGGACGTGGGGCGTTACTGATGATATCAGAGTAACAACCCTCGCTGCATGTGCATGTGTTGCACTCTTACGTTGCTCGTGGAGGGGTAAGAGTGGCACATCTATGTATCGAGGGGTGGTTCTGAGCATCTGTTGTGTATGTGGTGAACTGTCGAGGGCATCAACCCTTAAGTGGGGGTGAATGTGACACCACAACCCATTAGTAGTTTGTAGTAGTTAGCCCATGTGTGGTTGTGGCTGGTGGGTTTAGTACCACCTTAGAACTTTAGGAGGATGATGACCAGCTTATACTCCTTATCTTTATAAACGTAGAACCTTCGGGTTAACCCCTTTATATAAAACGAGGATGCAAATGCGTATCTAGTCTCATTTCACATGAGGAGCTAGGCCATAAGCAGATTTTAGACGCGTGGGTGTTACAAAACTGGAGCTTTAGTTGTTAAATCATAAAAACATACATTTAGGTTCTCTAAGTTTTGACTTCAAAATATAGCTAAAACTAGTTTGGCACTTTGAAAATTTAAGTAACCACCCTTTCTTGCCGTTACATTCCAGTAGGCTGATAAAACACCTCACAGATGCGAGATTCGACCCAAACCTCAGAAGTGATGATGAGTTAATGGGGCCTTTAGGGTTTAGTTGTAGTTGAGGAAGGCAACTTGTGAGAACCACACGTTTCCTTCCAACAGGGAACAATAATTAAAGGAGGAACCAAGGAGAAATGTTGAGTGGTAATCTACATTAGATATTATCGTATTGTGCAACAAGTTACCTGGCAAGGAGGAATACTTCGGCCTGTATGTGAGGAAAACTAGAACTAGCATAGGATGCACCTATTTCCTGAAGCTTGACCTTCCACATAATTGTATCCCATTTCATAATATATCCTACGTCCTGAGATAAAGGTGTAGTAAAGTTAGGACAATATGCTAGTTTACTTCACAAAGGAATTGATTTTTTTGCAAAAGTTGGGACAAATAGCAATACTGGTTAACATAAAATAAAGATAGGCTACAACATAAAAAACAAATAAATATCCATAATATATTAATAGCAAGCATGTGTAACATATATCTATCGTTTACCTATAGAGAAAGATTGCTATGAACTTTTAATTCAAATACTACATGTTTTAGGCTTATCTGCTATGGTCGATTGATGGAGTGAGATAAGTGATATATGCTCTATAACTATATTTATTGCAATTGAAGCATACAAATATAGAGATTCCACATAAAAGTTTTATAAGAAAAAAATAAACATGAATGCAGGGGGAGTAATCATAACATACCAAAAGTAATGGTTCCCTTGAAGTGAGGTTGTCTGAAAGAAAACGTAGAGCTTCTTGAGGAATATTTCCTAGTTGACCAAACAAACATCATACAAAATATGATAGGATAATCAAAATAATTAAGGTTGAAATACTACCGAAGCATACTACTATTAATGAAAATCGCAAGTATGGACCATAGACTAAAAACAAGGAAATATGCTACCTAAAGCTTAAGAATCTATATCTATCCAAAATTTTCTATAGGACATAAAAGTGTGACATTTGGTTAAGCACACCCTAGATTGCAACTTATAGCTAGAAACCTTCCATTCCATGTCCACATAATTTTCAATTCATTTGACTAAAAATGGCAATAATTTATCTTGTTCTATTTCTCATGGTTTTCTGTTACTCCCTCTGTTCCAAAAAAGTGATATTTTAGTTTTGTCCTAAGTCAAACTATCTAAAGTTTCACCAAATTTCTACAATAGAATACTAATATTTGTATTACCAAATAAATATCATTGGATTCATCATGCAACATATTTTTAAAGTATACCTATTTGGTGTCATAAATGTTAGCAGATTTCTCTACACATTTGGTCAAACTTTAGATGGTTTGACTAAGGACAAAACTTAAACATCACTTTTTTTGGGGCGGTGGGAGCATTATCTATATATAAGTGGCACTCTAGTATATATAGTTTACATGCCTAAGAGGCGGTTTCTGAAATTACAAAATTATAATTATTTTCCAAAAGAATGTGTAATATATATAGAGAGAGAGGATTGAAAGTATACCTCCAAATTTGCCAAAGTCAGGAACCAAAAATTGAAGGATACTCGGAACAGTTTGTACAAGGGGCAACAATATTGGTTGCGATGTGGTTTTGGCACACAAAACTGTTGAAAACAAACAAATTACGTTAGATGTATGGCTCCATATGATTTAATCACAAACTTAACAAGATATAAGAAATTTTAGCATGCCTGGATCTACTAGAACAAGAACCAAGTCAACTTCAGGATTGCGAGCAGCTAGTGAAATCGCTAAGTAACAACCAAATGAATCACCAATAACATATATTGGTCTATTTGGTTTCAACAACAGCTCATATTTGACACATTGTTCCACAATGTGTAAAATCCCTGTACGCACATAATTCTGTTAGTAAGGAGTGAATGTATAGAAAATTAAAGTAGCTTATCATACATATTCATGATACACTATATTATTTAATTTTCTTAACATCGTTAACAATTTCACTTGGCATATTGTAGCAACCAATATGGATTTTATAGATAGTACAATCTTTTATAGTTTAGATCAAGAACATATAAAACGAGACAAATAACAAGGTATGTGAATAGATCCTCTATCTATGTACCTTCAAATGATGTGCGATCATTTACTGGAGTATGCAAGCAATAAACTTCAAACACCCTATGAATAATAATAGATAAAAGTTTAGATGTAATACTGCTTAAAGTCATAGAGTTTTTAAATATTGTGCAAATAAAATCATGGTGTCAATCTTCCTGATACTAATTAGAGGCTCCAGTTTTCATGTTAATTCTCACCAGACATGCTAGAAAAAAAGAGAAATTAATCCTAGAAGTTTTCAAAATAATTAGAAACATCTAGCCTTTAATTTGATAGACACTAATCATCATTGCCAAGAACAAACATTGGATCTATCCCCTTTTATAAAAAATCCACCTCTAGATTATGCAAAATATATAAAGCAACCCCCAATTTTGTATCTAAATTATGCACTTCTACTACCATGAAAGACAATTCAAAATAACCTCCTAATATTTCATATAAATTACCCGCATATATCATCACGAAAGATAATTTAAAATAACAGCCCTAAATTTGTATCTAAATTATCCACATATAGCATTATTAAAGATAATTATGCAAAGTAACCATTGAGTTTGTATTTAAAATTACCAAATATATCAATATAGGAGATAATATAAAGGACCAGATTTAATTTATATCTAAATTACCCACCTCCTTATTATAAAAAATTGAACTAAAATATCCATCAATTTACATAAAAATACTAATATGCTATTATGAAAAATAATTTAACTATAAAGTACAAAACACTTATTCCTACCAAATTTAAATTTAAAATAAACATAATCTATATACCATCATGTAGACCAAGTAACGTACAAACATTAGGATAAATATTTACTTTAGAATTTTATCAAGCATGAAATTTTTTTCTCTTAGAGAAGCATAGGCCAATGGTTGTAGTTACTTCATGGCAATAATATTTGTAAATTGTGACATTAAAAACTTTATACATTTTTAAAAACAACATAAACACATGACTTTCAACTTAACTTGAAGATAAAATATAGTAACTGATAAGTTCAAAATTGAAAATCAAAATGTAGATTCATGGCATGATGAGACATATGATGCCAGCACAGCGACCATAGCTTAAGCTAAGGATTCAATTGCATATTGAAGATATACCCAAGGTAGCATGCAGAAGAAAAAAACTACATTGTGGATAAAAAATATATAGATAAATAATTATAAGTTTATCATAACTACATAGAGATTATGGAGGATCTAGATGTGTATTGTGCTACAATATGAGTAAATAAAAAATTCAAATTAATGTAAGTAATTTTTCTTTGTCACTGGTATTAAATATGAATATTTGTTGCTTATATCTCATAAGATTCTAGCGTGTGTGGAAGCAAGGAAATAATGATTTTACAATGGGTTGATTTTACAATGGGACAATAGTGAAGTTCATATGCAGATAATACACATTAACAAAAGAATTTGATTTGAGGTTAGAAAAGCGGAAGCATGTTCATCATGTAGTGTGTGTTAGTTTGAATATGTAAGGAAAATGGCACCTAGCATGGGCCATATGTGATTTTGGTGATTGAATGAAAACTTGACCAAATGGACTAATGTTATTTTCTAGGATATAATGTTTTAGTTCATTTGGATGCAAGGATGGCTTGGACAAAGGCAACATGAAGATCAAGTAATCAAAACCTCAAGCAAGACATTAGTAGGAGATGCTAAAAGTCCAAGACATCAAATAGAAGAAGCCCAGAAGAAAAGACACAAAGAAATGGAAGAAATAGGAACTGCATAATAGCACCAAAATTCTCCAATGATGCTTCTATGTAGGCACTAGAGCTTAGGCTCAAAAGTATCTGACAAGCAACAATTCTACAAAAGGGAAATTCCATCACTAGAATTCTTCGATGCTCCAACGGGAGTAGCACCTGAGTTTAGGGTGAGGATGACAAGGCTTCACAGAAGTTTTTTTTCCTTCATCAGAATTCTCCGATGCTATCAAGATGCAACCACTAGAGCTTAGGGCATCGTCCAACAATTCTACAAATGGTTTTAGGGCTACCAGATCTCTCTGGTGATCACCGGAGAAGAAGCACGAAGAAATGGTCCAACAGTCGACAACGGCTAGTTCTTCAATGTCTAGTTAACGTGACAGTCACTAAACATCCTTGGTGTAGTCATCGAAACTTCTAGTGCCTCTGCAGAAAGTGCAAATTGCCTCCAATGACTATAGTTGTGGGGATCCTATATATACCCCCAAGCCGGCCAAATGAAGTGTGCCAGAGATCAAAGAAATTTAGTATGAGTTGAGGCTTATCTCTAGTTGCTCTAGACACCAAAGTGCTTAAGGGATATTTAGGTGATTAATGTAGGTGCTTTGCGAAGTGCTTAGGCTTGTTAAACTATCACATAGCGCTTGCATTAGGCTTAGGTATAGTGTTTAGTGAGGTTGGCATACTTCTATACTATTGGTTTTTGTGTGCACAAAGTGTTGTCTTGCGAGACCCTCTAAGGTTTGGTGAGGCCACGTACATTGTGTCGAAAATGGGTGAACCATGGCGTTTTGGCTAGAAATACGATAGTGGACATGACAAGGAGTGGTTTGGGAGAAGGCCCTGTGGAGTCCCACTTGTGCATGGGGAAGGCCCATAGGCTCCATGGAGTTACCCGACTGGTGAAAGCCTCATGTTTGGTTTTGGTAATTGAGACAACTAGTGGACTAATCTTTTGCTAAGTGTTGATTAAGCTAGGTGAAGTCCACACCAAGATGGTGAGAAAGGCTAGGAGCTAGATGAAGGGTGATCAATCCAAATGGAGCAAGCTCACATTTGGAGATAAGATGAAGTGATGAAAACACGCTTGAAGGCAAATGTATATGTTAGGGTTTTTTCACTGACTGAGATGCAATACAATATGTGGTTGGGTTTAGGATAGATAGCCATACTATTAAGAGGGAAATTCAAAAATGAACATGGTTATCTAGTGCCATTAGGTGTTGATTTACATGCATATGCATTAGACCTAGTGACATCGTGGATTGCAAGCAAAAATGTTTTTGGAAACACTTTGAAAAATGCTTAGTGCTTAGATGGTTGTCAAAACATTTGAGTTGGCACACTTGCATAGAGAGTGAGAAGTGTTGCTGGTACGCTATTTTTGCACTCACCAGAGCTGTATGGTGCACCACCAGAGTGTGCACCAGAGCTCAATAATAAATGGCACCAAGTTTTGTCGAAAAATCAGGCGCACACCTTGCCCTCCGGTGTGTACTAGAGTGGTGGCACTAGTGGGATCTGATGCAGACTGAGCCGAGCATGGGGATTTCAAAGGGTTTCACCAGAGCCATCTGGTCTAGCCATCAGAGGTTGCACTACACCTTTCTACCAAAGAGCATGTAAACTTGCACATTTCGGGCTAACACGCACCAGTGTTGTCCTGTGTGCACCAAACATGCTCACCGGAGCTCGGATAGCGGGCAACAACTAGTTTCAGAGCCATTGGAAACTAGCCCTTGTGGACCTCCGGTGTGGCACTCCGGTGCCCACCAAAGCTCTTTGGTGCGCCCACAAAGGCAGCTTCAAGTGGGTAATAGTTGGTTTGTTTGGTGAGGCTATAAATAGACCTTATGGCTGGCCTAGGCCACTCTCTTGGCACTCCCCACACTTGTCCACACCCATTGAAAGTTGAGAAACACTCTCCACTCCCTTGCGTCACTTTGGATCACATTTGGGGCATATTGAGAGAGCTCTAGTGCATTTGCATCATCGATTTACATCTGTGACACTAGTTGATTATGGAAGCTTTGGAGGATCGTTGACGGGCTTGTGGTGATTGTTTGATGCCTCTAATAAAGTTAATTATAAGGGGCTCTTGTGCTCGTCTCCATGGGAGATCGCATACAGTAACTCTAGTGGAATGCTTGTGGCTAGTTGGAGTGCTCCTTGTGTTTGATCCTTGCGACACCCAAGTTGAGGTCAAGCTTGTTAGGTTTGTTAGTGTGTGGATCACCGCATTGAGACTTGCCACAACGGGGATTAAGATGCTGACAAGCAATGAACCTTGGGAGAAAAATCATCGTGTTTATCTCTTTCCATGTTCGGTATTGACCATCTAACTTGTGCTTTCATTCATTTCTATTGCTTGTGAGTGTGTCAGGGTTATGATACCCCGGGTATCTCAAGACACCGATTGGTTAGCTGCTTGGGCGGCCCACGACGACCAAGTAAATACAAGCCCAGCAAACGTGGCCCATCTAAGCCGTGCAGACCTGGGCCAAGCACCAAGGCGAGGGGTCAACCACGACCTCTCCCTTCTCCTTTCACTACGTGCAACACAGTGTCGCATGACCTCTCCTCCGTCCTGACCCCGAGAGGAATGGGAAGAGGTCAAGCTCCATCAAGTATGCCTGCTCTGACAAGGGCAGGGATGCCCCACTCACTCCATTAGGACTAAGATGACATCTATCCCCTCGAACCAGACAGACACCATCCCTGTGACACGCAGCGTGGACAAGACAACACCGCCAGGCGGTGATGACTGGTACGGTGACCCACCATCCAAATATGGTCCGATGAGACAGGCGTACGGTCCCACCCACTACGGGATGGGGCTCACAACTACGGCCTTGACTTTTAAGGTCAATCAAGCCAACGAGGGCCATGACCCCGAAGCTCAGGATCGTGGCCATCGGTTTCACGACAAGCAGGATAGCCGATGACGAGGTAGCAGCTACCTACTCTCGTACTGATGCCACCGGAAGGACGAGAGACGATGACGAAGGCCACGGCAAGCTCACGTCACACAGGATAGCTGGCGACCCACCACCATGCCAACAGTGCCGTCACAATCGGCATTGTAATATCATGCCACACCATGCTACGATGTGAGCACAAGACCATGACGACAACCATGACCGAACGTACGCTGAAGCCAAGATAAGATGCCCTTCCTTGTAAGCCAAGTTAGCTAGTTTCCCCTCCCTCAGGCTCACGACGACTCGGTCAGGAGAACCTATCACTCTGTATGTAAGCTGGCCTCGAATTCTATATAAGGATAGCCAGGGCTCCCTTCCAAGGGGACAGACTCTTAAGACTTTATTCGGGTAGTCCCTCTCCACTCTCCTACTTCTTTCTCCCTTCTTGCACACCCCATTGTAAGAACTTCAGAGCATTCAACCGAGGACCACGCACTTGAACTATCCTGAGACTAGACATAGAGCTCTGGCCTGAACCAGTATAATTCCTTGTGTCTTTGGATGCTACCATCGTCTTCCTAAAGTAGCGTGACACACGTATAAATTCACTCGTCGGGTGACAAAACACCGACAGAGTGGTAGTTGCTTGTAGAGGTTGCTCACTAGAGTACACTACTACAGAACAGGTATTCACCACCAGCTCTAGAACCTCGATCACCGCCGGTTTTGGCCCTTGGCAGTGTAAGTCGGCGGTGATGCCCATTGTCATTACTGTCGGTTACGAAACCAGCGGTGATGAAAACTTATCACCACTGATTCGTGTTACTAGACGGTGGTGATAAGAATTTTTTAAAATAGCAAATTTTTTAAACCTAGAGTACACGATTTACAACTTTGGTTGGCTAACTTTTCATCCGAGGTCATTTGCAAAATTTGAATTGCAAAATTTTTGAACTTCAGATACGAATTTAAGGTCCTAAATGAATTCAAATGAAAAAGTTGTCAACTACAAAGTTGTAGATCATAGTGAGATCTATAACTTTGCTTTTGATCATTTTTTCATCTGAGGTTATTTCTATAATTTGAAAAAATTGAATTTTAAAATTTAAGAGCTTCAAACAGAATTCTGGGACCGTAAACAATTTCAAATAAAAAAAGTCATCAACTACTCGAAATCTACAGCTTCGATATAAAGTTTGTCTTCATCCGACTTTGTTTAAAAAAGTTATGAATTTTATTGTGCTGCATAAACCATCACCGTCGGTTTGTATTATGAACCGTTAGTAAAAAGATTTTCACCCAGGTTGGTACCACAAACCGGCGGTACAAATGGGTCGACCATCACTATCGGTTGGTAACACAAACCGCCTGTAATGATAGGTCTATCATCGCCGGTTCATGTTACGAGCCGGCGGTGATAACCGCCAAAATTTTCACCAACGGTTCATAACACGAACTGGCAGTGAAAATCATTTCACCAACGGTTCGTAATACGAACCGGCGGTGATGAGTATCGCCGCCGGTTTTTAGCAAACCGACGGTGAAAGTGGCGGCGGTGATTACCCGTTATGCAGTAGTGGTAGTTGTAGTTGCTTTTTTTAGCTCTCTAGTGTAGTTTGCCTAGCTAGTAGATCTTATTTGGGGAGGTGCTTTAGAGTAGAAATCACTTCCTACTAGAATTGTGTAGAAGCTTGCTTAGGTGAAGTAGTGGCTATTAGGCGAACTGAGCCTAGCTCAGTTGATTACGTTCCTTGTGGTGGAACCTGCTCACCCGGGTTCAAGTCCTCGATTTGGCACGGGTATTCGCATTTTTCTAGTTTTATTCTAGGATTTAACGGCGTTATGCTTTTAGTGGTAGGCGATGTTCCCGTCGATGACGAGGCGCCTGTAGTGACTTCGTCAATTTCAAGATGTGCTAGCATAGTCTTTTGGAAGTGCTGATATGGGTAGGGTTTGCGTACGTGTGTTCGTTGGGGTGAGTATGCATGCATGCTGAGCGTCTGCATCTGTACTTGTGTAATTCACAAAAAAAGTAGTGGCTATTAGGACTTGTTACTTTACTAACCACCTTGGTCTAGTGTTTGTAAGTTTGTAGAGAAATTTTTATAGTATATTTATCCCTATCCATCTAGATCCTATCAACCAGAAGGTTAAAGGGAAGCGCAAGCTTCTCGATACCTTGGGCAAAATACTGTCGTCCATGGAAGTTTGCATCTCTAACTCATTTAAACTTCAGCATTTAATTGCTCTCCTAGGTTGCGTCTTTATATTCCAGTCTAGCTTGCTAGCCTTAGAATGAATAATTAGAAAGAAACATTCTAGTCTATATCTGAATATATATACCACATTATATAATGAGCACATAAGAAGATGAAAGTGTACACAAGATGCTCAGCTAACTTATAAATATACCGACTCATTGAAAAACATGTCCATGTACTTAAATTGGCTCCATGTTAATACTTGTAATAATTTTGTCATAATTAAGTTTAAGAATATTTGGCAACTTGCCTATAGGAAACAAACCTATTCCAGCAGGATTAGAAAGAATTCTAGTGTTTAACTAGAGAAACCAGGCCTTAGATAGCAAAATACAAAGGACATAGATAGCAAATATAACCTAATCAAGCTCATGTGCTCACATGAAACAAATTATTAGAGATTGAAGGCACATCACTAACAAAAAAAATTGATCATATCACTTAACAGTCCCTACCACAACTCCTTCCAGTTATGAGCTAAAAGATACCTTTTCTGAAGCACTCCACGCTACAATTTTACAGCACCAGAATCAATAAAATCTAAACTTTCTGAAGTATCCTAACTTATAGTTATTTTCCCTAGAAAAGGTTGTGATATCATACCATTAGCATATTAGTTGTGAAATAATTGTAAAAAATCAACTTCGGAAACAACTGAAAGTAAAACAAAACACTTACACATGAGTACAAATTAAAAGGGTTTTGTTAAAATTAAAGTGTTTTGTTAAAAGTGAAACAAGTTCAGAAAATAATATGAGGTCGATGATAAATTGCTCACTTTCCCAATGACTGATGGTGCAAAATGAGTTCCATTCCAATACCATCAATTCCTGCAATTGAGACCAATCATAGGACATGCTTAGGCAAGGCAAGGGACAACCTTGCGTGTTTGGAACGGAGGAAGAGAAAAGAGAGGAATGGGAAAAAAATACAGGAAAAGGGCAGAGATGCAATAGAAAAACAAAGGATTGAAAAAACACTGGAAATATATAGAAAGTAGTGTTTAGAATGTAGGAATAATAAGATAGGAATTTTAAGATAACATGTCGTTTAACATCATGATTTACTATGAACGAATAAAGTATACATGTATTTTATTGGGATTTTGGTGTTTCTACCCCTATTTTAAAGCTCAATAGTGATTTTACCTTTTTTTTAACTTGGTGATTTTGCCCTTTTTTCAAACGAAGGCGCCATTTGTACCAAATTGTAACACCGTATGGACTTGTGAGATTAAGTGGCAAAAAGAAAAGAAAAGAAACATAGACAGAATGACAGCACTGCCCCTCCTCCCTCCTTCGTGAATCGCACGAACTGGCACTCGAAGCAAAACACGTCGGCCTCCTACAGTTCTCCGTCCTGATTCGCAACCTAGGTTAGGGCGGCTACCGGTGGCGAGTCCTCCCGGCGGCAAGGCGGCTCCCGGCCCCCTCCCCCCGGCTCGCGCCCCAGTTCGCGGCGGGTACTCCAGGGTCAGCGAGTGCCCCAGGCGCCACGTCCGCCCCGACTGTTGGCTGCCGGCAGCGAGTCTTCCCGGCGGGAAGGCAGCTCCCGGCGGCGAGGCTGCACGTCTCCCTTCTCCTCCCCCGGCCCCCTCCCTCGGCTCGCGCCCCAGTTCACGGCGGGTGCTCCAGGGGAGGCGGGTGCCCCAGGAGCCACGTCCGCCCCGACCGTTCCCCCAGCGTCGTTGCGACACGCCTCACAGAAGTTTACAGGTAGAGTTTCTTTTTTTCCACTCCACGTGCTTCTTTGCCTTGTGAGATTAGAAACCAAATGGAAAGCGCGGACCAACTGATCTGTTGTGTGCTAGTAGTAGTATGGTAGCGTGCATCTCAGATTTTCAGTGCTGAAAATCAGTCAGTTGTCTGTTTGTGATTGACTGCTTGTAGGTAGTTCTTGCAGTTTGACTTTACTGCAATAATCTGACGAAGATCTCTTTTGTTTCCCGGCTTTTGTAGAATCTTTGCCTCCACATGGAATGTCGACGGTAAATCCCCACCAAGGGGATTGAATCTTGATGACTGGCTCCATTCTTCACCTCCAGCTGATATCTATGTGTTAGGGTGTGTAGCGCCAAGGGCTTCCTAAATTTTAAACAAAATTTAACTTCACAATATGCTCTTGAATGCTGGAAATTGTTTAACTTCTTTTTCTTGTCAGATTTCAAGAAATTGTTCCTTTGAATGTTGGAAATGTTCTTGGCACTGAATATAATCTCCCAGCCAAAAAGTGGGTATCCCTTGTCAGGAGGACATTGAATAAAAATCCTGGTTCATGCTGCTATGATGGTTATCGCACACCATCTCCTGTCCCTGATCCAATTGTGGAACAAGATGCTGATTTTGAAATATCATCGAGAAGGCAGGATAGTTTATCCTATTTGCATCGTCGGTCATTCAACCTTAGCCAGAGTTTAAGAGTTGAAGGGAACCATATGCTGCCACACTCGTAGGTTCAGTGTCTATGACCCAGTTAGCTTTGGAGGCAGGCAACATTGCTTCTCTTTACTAACATAGTTTTTCTTATTTTTCATATAAAGTGCAAGTGCTCTAGGAAGGGAAACAGGAAGAAGGAGAAGAGGAGCAATTTCTGGGAGGCTTGCTACTTTGTTAGGTTTTGATGCCTGATATGTATTGTAGCTCACTACTAGTTGTCTAGAGAACTCACTACTATTCGTACTTTTGTTTGACATGTCATTTAGAGACCTATATGTTGGTGTTTGACATGTTATTTGGATCTCTATATTGGCATCTAATATGGTACTATTATGGCATGTTATATGGATCTGGTTTATATGGACCAGTTGTGTGATATTAAATTCTGTTTACATGGATTGTTAGCTGAAATGTTGTCAAATTTTTCTAAAATTCTATATAAAAATGGTCAACTTGTCTGAAAATAGGGGTAAAAACACAATATCATTATAAAATAGGGGTAAAAATGTATGGGCAAAATTGTCTTTTTGTCTAAAAGTTAATACTGTTACAGGGACTTCACAGACCAGGGGTAAAGTCTTCCTTCGTTTTGAAATCACAGGAGCAAAATTACAAAATTAAAAAAATAAGAGCAAAATCATCGATACGTTTCAAAATAGGGATAGAAATGCTTAAGCCTCTATTTTATTTGTCTCCTGCCACTGTCTCATGAACCCAGTCCATGGATAAGTCTACCCTGTTCGTTTGCACTTATCAGCAGCCATCCAGCAGTATTTTTCTCTCACAACGAACCAGCGAACAGTACTTTCAGCACAATAAACCAGCGAAACGAACAGGGTGGTCACCAGTTCACTCTGTAACAGCACGTCCTTATCCACTTTCTCTCTTCCTCTTCATGCTCCCGTGTTCTTCTGTCCTCTCATGTCGTTTTCTCCCACCTCTCCCTCTCCTCTCGATCTCACAAATCCAAGCACAAATAGGTTGAGAAGAGCACAAAATAGATCGAGCAAGAAACAATCAAGAAGGATAGGTGCCTGGGTCGCCCACTGCTACCCTGCTAGTCCTCAGGACGCAGTGAAAGGTAGAGGCCTTTTGGTCTATGACGCCATTAATGGCACTAGCAAGCTTGAGAGCAAGGTACGCACGCGCGGTAAGCAAGAGTTCACGAGCGCCAACGATTCAGCATGAACGCCCACACAGCAACGATCCCACTGACTTCAAGACTGGAAATCATTTTTGATGAAAAAAAAAACATACCAGGCAAGAATAGTAGTAATGGTGCACTCTCCACCTTGGGGCATCCGCACTCCACGGGGCAAAACCAACGTGGTGGACCGCCATCGTCATTCTTCAGCATAGCTCTCGCTGCCGTGAAGTACTCGTTCATTGTTACACTACCAAAACCATCATCATAGAGAACATCTAAATCTCTCTTCTCCTTCAAGGTCTTCTCCAGCCCATCTGCTTTACCATCTGCCACTGCTGCCCCTCTCGCTCCAAGGCTGAATCGTGCCTGCCATCCAAGGCAAAGACTCGGCGGTTTTACACCAAATGGGGCAAGAACAGTGTGCAGGGAAATGGACATGGTTGGAAGATGGCAAGCGAGTGTTGAGGAATGAACTCTTAGCTTGTATGTCGTAATATATACTATATATAGCAGATTTTTTTCATTCCGAAACATTGTGAACATAGCAGTTGACCTCTGGGCGTTCTGAAAGGTCGTGGGCTAGTGGCAAGGTAGGGAAATTTAGGAAGCAGCTGAGAAAAAAAAAAGTTGCCTTTTTCTGTTAAAATTTGCATTGTGGGTAGAGAGGAAAAAAAACCAAGAAAAACAAAATAATGCAGAATTAAAGTAAAATGTGAAATGAAGGGCTTGTAAAGGCAAAATCCAGCATATATAGAGGGGAGTTTCCTATCAGAGAATGTTAAAATGATATGCTATATAAATTGTGCATGTAGCTACAAAGGGCTAACACATTTCTGCTTCTCTAAACAGAAAGTGTACTGGTAATATTGCAACTAGTGTTCGTACTCATCACTCGTGATCAAGCTGTTTCAGATACAATAAAGCACTCATGACTAAGCTAGTTCAAACCCTCCACTATTGTCCCTCGTAACGAAATAAAGAATTTATTTGCACTTGATGAATACGAACATTCAAAGAGAGATAAATGGCGCGTCACGTGAAACTCCTGCTACTAACGTGTGGTTATGGATGGAAGCGTCTGTATTGAAACTTCTGAAGCCTTAGAATTAGAACAAAACAACGACATCACTAGTGGACCTTCTGGGAACTGTCTTCATCTTCGCCCCAGCACAATCACTATACTGTGCCGCTGCCAATTGCGCAAAGACGATTGACAGCTAGCATATCTAGTCACACCGACTTTCATGGGACCCACGTATAACAGCCTTTAATATCTAGTTTTAAGTTTATTACATGGGACCCATGTATATATCTACCCCTATTCGGCTGAGCTTATCAGCACGGCTTATCAGCCGTGGAACAGTGTTTTTCTCTCACAGCAAAACAACCACAGCCGGCTTATAAGCCAAAAAACAGCCTGCCGAACAGGGCGCTAATCACCTAATTTTCATAAAATAATGAGTAATTGTACCGAGCCATGTGTAATAAATTTCTCGCTAAAATTTTAAGATGCGAACGTGAGGTTTTTAATTTTGGGGTCCAACTTTCGATGTGAGGCTAACTTATATGAGGGTGTTAGCCTAGTGTTGAACCATGTATCTAGTTACATACTATATTTTATTTTTCATTTTATTTTTCATTGTAAGGTAGTTTCTAGGTTCCTTGGTAACCAAGTTGATTATGGTGACTTGGCAACCAAGTAAAATCAAAGCGTCTGCTTTTAGGAAGTTGGAATATGCTAGGTAGTAGGTGAACTACTTGCTCATATATGCAGTGGCCACCATCTTGTATCCTAAGCTATCACCTGTACTTCAATTCAATCCGAGCGGCACTCTTGCCAAGCTGCCCTCCGGTAGCCAAAAAACCACTTGGGTTCTAGTTCATATTTGCAACAATTGGTATCGAAGCCTGGTGAGGAGAGAGTAGAGGCCATGTCCACCTCCAGCGAGCGCGCCCTGAGAACAGCCCCCGCCGCTGCCAACACCGGTGGCGCGGTGGTGAACCCTCGCCCGGACTCCGATCGTGCTCAGCGCTTGGTCACAGCAGAGGCCGCTGCCGTGCAGGTGATCGAGGCTGCCAGGCAGGCAGCGGCCAACACGGCCGCCACGCTGCGCTAGAAGTTGGAGCGGCAGCCCCGGGAGCCATCGCGGAGCCCGCAGCGCCGTTGCCGGATCCCATCGCTATCACCGGAGCGCCATCGTGGACGCAAAGGTCGTCGTGGGTCGCCTGCGGCCGTCCAGATGGTGTACAAGGACTCCGGTGCGGGGACGCCATGGCCGATGCTGACGAAAATAAACTACCACAAGTGGAGTTCGCTGATGAAGGTGAAGATGCAGGCGCGCCAGCTGTGGGACGCCATCAAGTTTGCTGACCTCCCGTACCACGACGACCAGCGCGCGCTGGAGGCCATCATCGCCAGAGTTCCACCGGAGATGGGAGCCCCACTCGCGAACAAGGCGTTGGCCAAGGAGGAGTGGGACTCCATCGCCGCGGCACGCATCGGCGTCGACTGCGTCCGTCGCGCCACGCTGCAGCGACTGCGTAAGGAGTGGGAGAACCTCGTCTTCTGTCCCGGGAGCAGATCGAAGACTTCACCCTTCGCCTGTCCGCGCTGAAGCAGCAGATGGCCCTCCACGGCGACAAGGACCTCGACGAGGAGCAGGCGGTAGAGAAGCTTCTTCGCGCCGTGCCGAAGAAGTACGCCTAGCTCAAGATCGCCATCGAGACTCTTCTCGACTTCCAAGACCTCACCATTGAGGAGGTGACCAGGAGACTGAAGACGGTGGATGATCTGGAGGAGTCTACGTCCGAGCCTGTCTCCGTCGACGGGAAGCTCATGCTCACTGAGGAGCAGTGGCTCGCGCGGCAGAAGAAGCGAGGGAATGACTCTAGCTTGACGAGCTCGTCCAAGGAACCCCATCGCCGACCTCGTGGTGGGAGGAAGCAGAAGCCCAAGGGAGAGCGCGACGACCGTGGCGGCGACAGGCAGGAAGAGAAGGCTGGTGGTCCCGGCGGCGAACGCAAAGCGAACCACGACGACAATTGCCTCAACTGTCATCTCACCGGCCACTGGGCAAAGGACTGCCCCCAGCCTCGATGCGAACGTGGAGGTGCGGCGCATCTCGCGGAGGCGGATGATGACGGGGCAACTTTGTTCCTCACCCACAGCTTCCTGGAGCTGGAGGAGCACGTGCTCTGCTCCAAGGCCGACACTGACCTCGACCTCAACGAGCCTCGAGCCCGGGCGTTTCTGAACACCGGCTCTGGTGAAGACAAGGTCAACTGCTGGTACCTCGACAGCAGCGCCACCCACCACATGACCGGCCATCGCAAGCTCTTCTCCGACCTTGACACCACAGTTCGTGGCTCGGTGCGGTTCGGTGACGTGTCAAAGGTGGAGATCCAAAGCATTGACTCCATCGTGTTCCAAGCCAAGAATGGCGACCACCGAGTCCTCCACGGCGTCTACTTCATCCTAGCATTGCGCAACTCCATCATGAGCTTGGGGTAGCTCGATGAAGGCGGGTCCAAGGTGGAGATTGCCCAAGGCATGCTTCACATCTGGGATCGTTGCGAACGTCTTCTCATCAAGGTGAACCGCGGTCCCAGTCGCCTCTACGTCCTCCACCTCGAGACCACGCAGCCGATCTACCTCATCACAAGGAAGGGCGACAACGCCTGGCGCTGGCACGAGCGGTTCAGCCACCTTCACTTCGAGGCGCTGCACCAGCTCGGCAAGAACTCCATGGTGCGCGACATGCCGGTGATCAAGCACCTCGAGCAGGTCTGCGACACCTGCGTCACGACGAAGCAGCATCGGCGCCCCTTCCAGCAGTAGGCTCAGTACCGCATGCATAAGCAATTGGAGCTCGTCCACGGCGACCTCTGTGGGCCCGTGACGCCAGTGACGCCAGTGACTCTAGGAGGTCAGTGCTACTTCCTGCTGCTAGTTGACGACGCGTCCTGCTACATGTGGGCCATCCTGCTGCCATCCAAGGATGCTTTCGCAGACGCCATCAAGAAGGTCCAGGCTGAGGCAAAGAAGGAGAGCGGCCACAAGCTTTGGGTCCTTCGCACCGACAACGGTGGTGAATTCACCGTTGCTAAGTTCGCCGCCTACTACGCCGATGAGGGCATCAAGCGCCACTTCTCCGCACCTCACTTGCCCCAGCAGAACGGCATGGTGGAACGCCGGAACCAGACCATGGTGGCCATGGCCCAGGCACTGCTGAAGCAGAGGAGGCTATCGGCCAAGTATTGGGGGGAGGCGGTGATGATGGCAATCCATCTGCTCAATCGCTCTCCGACAAGAAGCTTGCAGGGCAAGACCCCCCTACAAGGCCTGGCACGGGTGCACACCAATAGTGAGCTATCTGAAGACTTTCGGCTGCGTCGCCTACACCAAGGACTTAGGCCAGCTCCGCAAGCTGGATGACCGTGGCAAGCCCGACATCATCATCGGCTATGTAGAGGGAGCCAAGGCGTACCGGATCCTTGACCCGGTGAAGCAGTGGGTGAAGGTCAGCCACGACGTCGTCTTCGATGAGGGGCGCGGCTGGGACTAGTCCACTCCGGACGCCGGCAGCTCAGCCTCGGGAGCAAGCGACTTCACCATCGAGTACTGGGAGCTCGAAGGAGTCGGGGGAGCACAAGGTGCGTCTCCAGCGGCGCTGCGCTCGCCATCGCTGAATTCGGGGGTGCTCGGATAGAGCTCGAAGGAGCTCGGACGGTGCTCGGAGGTGGTTAGAGGAGCTCGAAGAGCTCAGACAAAGCCCGACAGCATCTGCCACTCCACCAGTGACCCAACCGAGCTCGTCAACGTCGCGACCAGTTGCTCGAACGGAGCTTGGAGGAGCTTAGACGATGCTCGGAGGTGGTCGGAGGAGCTCGAAAGAGCTCGGTACAATCTACCACTCCACCAGTGACCCAACCGAGCTCGTCAACGCCGCCACTAGCGTCTCCTATTGCCCCCACCGCTTCCGCTACCTCACCGATAGTTCAGCCGAGCTCGGTGATCAAGTGTAGTTTGCCACTCCACTAGAGGGTGATGAAGACAGACTTGATGCCTACTACAACGGCGAGCCACTGCGATACCGCACGATGGCGAACATCTTCGGCAACCATTCTCCACCTCTGCCGTCTCAACGCCTCTTTCGCCGAGCTGCACCTGATGCACGCCGGCGAACCTGTGAAGGGTCGAGATGGCAGACTAGAGGGAGATGAATAGTCCTTTTTAAAACTTAATTGCGTTGGCTAACCGAAACAAGTGCGGAAATAAAATCTATCGGTCTAGCCAAGACTACACCCCTCTATCTAAGTACTCTAGCACCTTGCAAAGATTCTAATTAAGCAACTAAGGTGCCAAGCTCACCAAGAGCTCACCTAATCAATTCTAGAGCAATGTCACACAAACCTATACACTAGTACTTTGCCAACCGAGGGAGCTCCTACACAACTAGTGAAGCAAAAGCACAAAGCTCCTAAGCTCACTAGCAAAACTCAATAACAAGGCAACCAATGCTAAACTAGAGAGTGCAAATTACTTAGCTACACAAACTAAGCAATATGACTAACGAGGTTACACAAACCAAATTAGCCTCGCAAAGGGGATACTTGTAGCTACACAAGCAAGATATATATATGAATGTAAATACAATGCTTGTGTAAAGCGAATGCAAACCACCTAGAAGAGTAGACGATGTTGACACGGTGATTTTCTCCCGAGGTTCACTTGGTTGCCACCAAGCTACGTCCCCGTTGTGTCGACCAACACTTCGTGGTTCGGCGGCTAATCGGTACCCACAACCGAGCTCTCCCAAAGAGCGCCCCAAGAATCCACCATCAAGTGTGGTAGCTCAATGACACACTCTACTTGAGTTGCTCTTCACGATCCCCATGGGGTGAGCACAATCCCCCTCACAAAGCTTCTCTGGAGCCTCGCACAATCTTCTTGCGAGCTTTGACGGAGCCTCAAGCCACCAAGCTGTCTATGAGGTGGCAACTTCCAAGAGTAACAAGCACCACTGGCATGCAACACAATCACCTAGTGTCATTCGATGCAATCTCACAATGCAATTGCACTAGAATCGCTCTCTCACTCAATTCAATGAACAATATCAAGCATGAGTGAGTTAGAGGGCTTCCAAGCATTCTCAAGCATGGACACAAAGTTCCCTTAGGTGCTCAACACCAGCCAAGGCTGGCCACCACTTCTATTTATAACCCCACAAATGAATATAGATGTTACCCCTTCACTGGGCAAAACGCGTGAGCATCAGACACAGTGACACTCGTGCACCAGACGCGGCAGGCCACGTCCGATGCTCATCATGCCGCCATGTGTCACTAGCCGTTCGAAAGCCAACGGTTACTTCGCCGATCAACAGACGCGTCTAACGCCCAGAACCCGTGCGTCCGACGCTACACTAGACGCAGTGCAGAGAGCTCCAAAAACCGGTTTCTAGCCACCTGACGCGTCCAACGAGAGGGCAACAGACGCACTCCATGTCTGTCGCTGTAGAGGCCATCGAGACAGCTGACGTCGACTTCATTAGACGCTGACCCCGACATCTGTCGCTCCAACTCCACTGCGTCTGACGCACGATTACAACCACAGGGCAAGTTAGGGTTTACCAACTGACGCCGACCCCGCGTCTGATGCCCACGGAGCCGGCGTCCGACGAGAAACACTCCCTCGCTTCAAAGCCTCCAACTTGCCCTTCACGCTTGCAACCGGTCCATCGAGCCAAGCCTCATCTCGATCTTCTCCACCTTGATCACATGACTCCATGTCATGTCTCATATGCAATAAGCTCCTTCATGACACAATCACTTGTGGACTAATTCCCTGTGTATCTCACATTAGACACAATTAGTCCACCTAAGGTTGTCATTCAATTACCAAAATCAAACAAGGACCTTTCAACCTGCCAACTTCGCCGAGGCCAAGGATGATCTAGCATGGCGGGCGGCAATAGAGTAGGAGCTCAAGGCGGTGGAGCAGAACCACACTTGGGAGCTGGTGCCGCTCCCTGCTGGTCACCGGCCCATCACCCTAAAATGGGTGTACAAGCTCAAGAAGGATGAGTTGGGCGCGGTGATCAAACATAAGGCAAGACTGTGGCGCGCGGATTCATTTAGCAAGAAGGGGTGGACTACGACAACGCCTTCGTTCCGATGGCGCGTATGGAGTCAGTCAGGGTCCTCCTTGCGCTGGCAGCCCAAGAGGGCTGGCGCGTCCACCACATGGATGTCAAATCGGCCTTCCTTAATGGCGACCTCAAGGAGGAGGTGTATGTGCAGTAGCCACTAGGCTACTCCATCGCCGGAGAAGAAGGGAAGGTCTACTGCCTCCGCAAGGCTCTGTACGGCCTGCAGCAGGCTCCGTGCGCCTAGAACACCAAGCTAGATGCCACACTCAAGGAGATGGGCTTCTAGCAAAGCGCTCACGAGGCGGCAATGTTCCGGCGGGGCAGTGGACGCTCTGTCCTGCTCGTCGGCATCTACGTCGATGACTTGATCATCACCGGTGCGGAAGAGCGAGAAGTGGAGGCGTTCAAGGCTCAGATGAAGAAGACCTTCGACATGATGAAAGCCCAAGTTTGGTTTTGGTAATTAATGACACCAAGTTGCTAATGTCATGTGTTAAGTGTTTTGAATTAGGCATAAGCAACACATGTGATGAATGTGTATGTGGCAAGGAGTGGTGGCCACAAGATCACAAAGAGATGGTGCATGGACATGAAATGACGATCATGGTGGAGATGCACATGAAATGATGATCATGGTGATCAAGCATGAGGAGATGGACATGGAACAAAGTGATCAAGGCAAAGGTATAATCATAGGGTTTGATTTTGCCGGTCTAAGATGAGTAGAGAAGTGATTGACCGGGTTTAGGATTGATAGCCGACTATCAAGAGGGTCAATCACGGTTAGCTCATGAATCAAGTGCTACTAGGTCATCATCTTGAGCATATGCATTAGGATCTAGTGGAGAGCTAATGTAACATCTTGAAAATTGATTGTGAAAATGCTAACACACATACACATGGTGGTGTTGGCACATTTGTGAAGGCGGTGATGTCTGAGCGGTAGAGAGTTCGGAGTGTTTATCTCTAAAAAACTCCAATCGGACACTGGATCGGACGCGGTCCAGGGTGGACATGCACGTCCGGTCAGCTCAAGTCGAGGGCAGAGGCGCAGCACGTCTAGGGTTTGTGACCAGACGCTGGTCTGGCCTGACCAGCGCGTCCGGTTAGTTCACCTGAGCACAGAGGAGAAGCGCATGCAGAGCGCGCGACTGGCGCGTCCGAGGGTCCCCGAGACCGGAGCATCTGGTTAGCATCGACTTGTGCGGCTTGATGGCATGACACGAAGCGAATGCGGTGGCGTGTCCGGTCACGTGCGACCGGACGCGTTCGATCGCGCGAGCAGCTCTCTGGACTCCGATCGGACATCGGGTGCAGCGCGTCCGATCAAACAGTGAAGCGCGCCTGGTCACAGCAACGGCTCTCTCTGATGTGCACTGCTGCTGTTTGTCTTGTAGTGATAGAACGCGTCCGGTCACCCTGACCGGTGCATCCGGTCATCATGATTTTCACTGCGATGTCTTGTAACGGCTAGTTGCTTACCCCTTCACTATAAATAGATGGTGGCCGGGTTTGGGGAGCTCGCTCTTGACTCTTTGAACACTTGAGACATACTTTGAGCTAGAGAACTTCTCCTCCACTCATCTCCTTGCTTGGTTGCATACTCTAGTGAGATTGAGTGAGATTCAAGTGCATTGCTTAGTGTTTTGCATCTAGTGGCACTTAATCCTTGAGTTGGCTGCAGATTTCTCATTACTCTTGGGTGTTTCCCGACATCCTAGACGGCTTGGAGCAGCGATAGTGTTGAGCTCGTGATTGGAGATTATTTCGAGCCTCACCAAGTGATTGTGAGGGGTTCTTGAGCCTTCTCCGCGGGAGTTCACGAATTGGCTACTCTAATGGAGCTCATGGCTTGGAGGATCCCCATCTTGTGAGTGGATGTGCGGTACCCGCTGAGGGTTTGACTCTTGATAGTCAATTAGCTCGTGATCCATCAAGTGGGTGCATCGCCACAATGAGGAGTAGCTTGCCGGGAAGCAAGTGAACCTCGATAAAAAAATCTTATGTCATCTCTTGCCGAGGATTCTCATTGTGATTGTGTGTAATTGATTCTTTGGATACATCTCATCTCTACACCGTCGGTATAAGAATCAATTCACTCCCCTTTTTCATTCTTGCACCATATCTTGTCTAGTGTGCTTAGAGTAGTTTGTATCACATAGGAGTAAGTAGCGTAGTGACTTAGCTTGGTTGGTGTGAATTAGAGATCATAGCCTTGTTAACTAGAATGGTGTAGGTGGCTTGCTTAGCATAGTTGAGCTAGTGCTAGAATTAGCTTCGCCATCTTTTGTACTAACTTTGTCATTGAGTAAAGTTTATAGAAATTTTAAAAAGGCTATTGACCCCCCTCTAGCCATTTAGGACCTTACACATGAGCGACCTCGACCTCCTCAGCTTCTACCTCGCCGTCGAGGTGCATCAAGACTCTACCGGAATCACTCTTCGGCAGACTCACTACGCCAAGAGGATTCTAAAGCTCGGGGGAATGGCTGGCTGCAATCCTGCCCATACTCCAATGGAGGAACGGCTAAGGCTTAGCAGGCACAGCATGGCCGCAGAGGTCGATCCCACTCACTACCAGTGCCTGATCGGCAGTCTGCACTACCTGGTGCACACTCACCCTAATCTAGCGTTCGCCGTCAGCTTCGTTAGCCGATTCATGGAGCAGCCCATGGTGGAGCACCAAGGAGCTGTCAAGCGCATTCTTCGCTATGTCGCTGGCATGCTCGACTACGGTCTGCACTTCACCAAGGCGCCTGGTAGCACTCGCTTCATCGGCTACTGCGACAGTGACCTTGTCGGCGACATCGACACAAGCAAGAGCACGAGCGGAACACTGTTCTTCCTTGGCAATTGCTTGGTTAGCTGGCAATCGATCAAGCAGAAGGTGGTGGCGCTCTCCAGCTGTGAAGCAGAGTACATTGCCACCTTTACTGCTGCAACTCAAGCTCTGTGGCTCTCAAGGCTGCTAGCTGAACTCCTCGGCACGCACGTCGAGGTGGTGGAGCTGAAGGTGGATAGCAAGTCTGCTCTCGCCCTGACCAAGAATCCAGTCTTCCATGAGAGGAGCAAGCACATCAGGATCAAGTACCACTTCATCCGCAGTTGTCTAGAAGATGGAAGCATCAAGGCCGAGTACATTTCCACTACTGATCAGCTTGCAAACATTCTCACCAAGTCTCTGGACAAGACCAAGTTCGAGGAAATGAGGGGGAGAATCGGTCTGAAGCAGATCATCCCCAAGGCGCACACGGCTAAGGGGGAGAACTGAGGGTGTTAGCCTAGTGCTGAACCCATGTATCTAGTTAAGGTAGTTTCTAGGTTCTTTGGCAACCAAGTTGATGATGATGCCTTGGCAACCAAGTAGAATCAAAGCATCTATTTTTAGGCAGTTGAAATATGCTAAGTAGTAGGTGAGCCACTTACTCATATATGTAGTGGCCACCATATTGTATCCCAAGCTATCACCTGCACTTCAATTCAATCCAAGCGGCACTCTTGCTAAGCTGCCCTCCAGCAGTGAAAGGATCTAATAGGCCTAGAGGGGGGTGAATAGGCGGATCTAAAAACCTGAAACTCAAAACTCAACGCGGAAGTTAAAACACTGACCGGTACTACCGGTTGGTTTGGACCGGTACTACCAGTGAGGGATCACCGGTACTACCGACGCAAACCACCGGTACTACCGGTACCCTACTAAAACTATGAAATCAGAGATTTGCGTGTTGTGATTTCAGATCTGAGTTTTACCCCACTACCGAAGATGATGTTGATGAAGTTTATGAACTCTCCTTTCTTGTTCCTTCACCAAGTAGTAGATCGAGCACCCACAACCTATGAAAGAGATAGGAAATAGGAAGAACACAAAGACCAAGTAATATTTCAAGTAAACACAAATAGCAACAACAACAAGCACGCAGGACACACGATTTAACCCGAGGTTCGGTAACCCCACAAAGGAGTTCCTATGTCCTCGTTGTTGAGGTGACCACTAAGGTCAGAGTCTATTCCACCTCCTTGCCTCCCTCAAGCAACCACAAAGGTTAGCTCAAGATTTCCACTAAGAATACAAGGGTAATACAAACACTTCGGGGTGCCCTCACAAGTAGAACAACACGGGCAACCACGAAGAACACCTAGCCGGCTAGGGTTCCAAGAACCCAAGAGTAACAAACACAAACCAAGCCAACTAGGAGGGGAATCAAGTGCTCAAGATGAGAATCGAAGCTTTCCACTCTTAAATCTCTCCTCTCTACTCAGATCTTACAAGGGATTGGATTTGAGAGCCAAGAGGAAGAGAGAGAGAGTGAGTCAATGCTTGAGAGCTGTTTGTCTGAAGGTTGGTGGGAGTAAATGGCGTGGGTAACGGTTAGAAATGAAGGGGAGAGCTATTTATACTCTTATCCTCGAAGCGGTACCGGTACTACCGGTGAGTGCCCACCGGTACTACCGGTCCCAAAGGATTCGACCGTTACAGACAACCTACTGGAGACTTTGCGAGAAAATAGCCTACTGGTACTACCGGTCTTTCACCGGTACTGCCGGTCAACGATCGGTACCACCGGTAGAACAGTTTAGGTGAAGATACATTTTGCGGGAAAAAGGCTTACCGGTACTACCGGGCTTTCACCGGTACCACCGGTCAACCACCGATACTACCGCTAGAACAAAAAACTCGCAGAACTAAAGCGCAGTCACCGGCGGGATTTATGCCTACCGGTACTACCGGGCATTCACCGGTACTACCGGTCCTCCCAGGCATAAAACACTTCTCTAAGTGTCCGTGAGTGCAAAGGTGTCTCTCAAACGCTTAAACAAACACATATTGGGCACAAGTTTTCCCTCTAGATAGCCTAATTTGTATCCCTCTTGATAGTGCGGCGTTTCCTATAACTCAAGTCAAAAGATAAAAACTTATTGACCCACTTGAGACGGAAAGCTTTCCAACCAAAAGAATCTAACATCACCAAATGTGACCAAACAAATTCTTTCATTGAACTAACACCTGCATATTCACTTAGATAGACATGTTAGTCCCTAATTTGATTGTCATTAATTATCCAAAACCCACAACGGGGGCGAATGCACTTACAAGCAGTCCAAAATCACTTGTGTTCTAGTTCATATTTACAACATTATATACATTGTCACACTGATATGCAAAACTAGTGAGCAATGGTAGTGAATCATCTCTAACCAATTTCAGTCAATTTCATTAAAAAATTTAAGGTCTAAACGCGATGCTTTAAATTTAGATCCAACTTTTACATGGGGCCCATATATATATCTAGTTACATCACAATCTAGCAGGCAATTGTCCTAACTCATTTCTAATAAGTTTTAATTAATTTTACTAAAATTTTACGGTGTGAAATGTGAACTTTTAAATTATGGTCCAGCTTTCATATAAAAATAACATGTAGTTACAACAGTTTTGTCATTATTGAATCATATTAGCTACATGGATTTGATTTAAGAGCGGATTGGATTGTATTGGACATTAATCATTTTATATTCGAATAAGTTTGGACTTAGTTTTTTTCCTTCGATGTTAATTGGATTTACCCACATGGATTTGGATGCTAATCCATTGCCACCTCTGCCTCTATACGTGTGGTGGAATAGGAGCAGAATGTGGTTGCGGATTACAGCAACTGTTCCTCTTGGCCGCCGTCACTGAATTTCTATTCATTATAGGGAACTAATGAATTCTAATTGAAAAACGGTGAATTCTAATTGGAAAAAGGTGAAGGCACATTATGAGAAGTGTTTGAGCAGTTGAAAAGGAAAACATCTCTCCATTGGATGAAGGTTGGTACTGATAAATTCAGTACTTAGTATGATGTCTTTCTTTGCCATACCAAGGGGTCTCCTTAAGAAATTAGATTATTTTTTGCTTCAGGATTCATTGACAAGGTGATGAGCAAAAGAAAAAATATCATTTAGCTAAGCGGAATATCTTGTGTTAGCCAAAGGACCAAGATAGCCTTGGAATTCATGACTTGAATATCAGGAACATTGCTTTGCTTAGCAAATGGTTGTTTAAGCTGCTCACAAGTGATGGGACATGGCAATAACTGATTCGCAATAAATATCTAGATTCAATGCCTTTACTATAGGTGGAATGGAAAAGTGGAGATTCTCACTTTTATCCTAGTCTTATGAAGGTAAAGCGTGATTTTCTTCGCTTTAGATCCTTCATAGTAAAAGATGGATCACAGGTTAGGTTCTGGGAGGATAAGTGGTTGGGAGATGCTCCTCTATGTGATCAACACCTTTGTTTATAACATAGCCAAACCTATAGATGTTACTCTACCAAATGTCTTCAATTCTTTTCCACCAAACCTTTCTTGGAATAGGGACCTCATAGGCCCCAAATTAGCAGGTTGGAACGATCTATTTTCACATGTTGCTCATTTCCAATTGACCCAGTAAGATGTATTTCCCTGGAATTAGAATCCAAATTGTCAATTCTTGTCAAAATCTCATTATTTGGCACTAGTCAATATTGATGTCCCTAATGTTAACAAGCATTTTTTAAAACTGAAGGCCTCTCATCTGAAAGTCAAGATCTATGTTGCCACAACAGTAAAATATGTTTGCTTTTGTCACATAGAAGAGACAACTAGGCACTTATTTCACACATTCAATCTGGCCTATAATCTAGGTGACTACAGGATTAGCTAAATCTCATAGTACGCAACATATGTTTGGCAACTGGTTAGGAAGTATTAGTAAAAATTGAAGCGATTAGGTTTGCTAGGGGCACCGCTACTTATTGATCATCATGGTTAAGGAGAAATGATATTTTTTGTGAAAAGAAGAATTATAGTTCTCCTGTGTGGGTTATATACTCGATTATCCATCGACTTTGTACTTGGTCCATATTCCAAAAAATGGATTTGTAGGTTCTTCTTGTGATGGTATCGTAATAATTGGGACATGCGGTCAGGGTTATTTTTTTCCTAGGCATATGGGTGGTGATTTAGTTTATGGTTTTTTTAAAAAAATGAAAGAGACTTCCCACTTCTGCGTCTTTGCACACAACATTTACGTTATTACATAGTTTCAGTGACATTATGCCACTATTATTAAATTTCCATCAATGGGAAGCAAACAACTCTAACATAGTGGTCTCTAGTTTTCTACTCGCTAACTTGAAAAACTCCTTTGATTCATCATCGCGCTGAAGCAGTGCCAAAACCACAATTAGTACAATCCCTTGAAAATAGCCTGCATAAAACTTGTATATTTTCACTTTTCAAAGATTTAATCATTACAACATCCCCAAATTGCCCAACACGAAGGAGCTACCCAAACTACAATATATTTCTTCTCTTTTAAAACAAAATTTGATAGCCAACTCCCAAACATGTGGGATATAAAGCTAGGTAGCTATATAGACAGCCCTCCAGATTGTCTTGGCATGATAACAATCAAAGAAAAGATGTTTAATGATTTTGTTACAATTACAGAAATAACACTTTTGACTACCTTTCTAATTCCTCTTAATTAGATTGCCCTTTGTTCAAGCTACCCCCACTGGAGATACCAAGGAAAACCTTGATTTTAAGAGGAATTTTTAACTTCCCAATCAATTTATGAGAGAAGGGTGTATTCTGATTTATTATGAGAATATACATAGAATGGACTGTAAATTGACATTGCTATGTAAGCTCCTAATAAACAAATCTCTCTCATCGGTTAAATTGATGAGTGATCTTGACTACTAAATCTTCTCATATTCATCGAGTTTATCCCCCACCAAAGTTCTCCGAAATGAAATATTCAACGGATTTAGTTTAAGGTTTAATAGCCGCTGTACTGATCTTCCTTTTTTTTTTGTTGGTTGTGTTTGTTTAGGTAGAGGCTAGAAGCGTTTTTCAAGATTTTGAATGTAAATTTTCTGAAGATTAATAAGTGATTCCTTTATAAAAAAAACTTGCACTTTGATGTGCATGAGGTCGAGCATATCACGTCTTCAGTCATTGGTAAATGGTAATTAAAACACCCTCAAAATAAAGGTGTCGCAGTAATAAGCATATCACGTCTTCAGGGATCAAACGCCGGGACTTCACAGGTGGGTCCCCGAGCAGCTTGGAACAACATTCTTGGGATGAGGCTCCTGTACTTGTCCTCCACCCTCTTCTCCAGCAAGTAGGAGATGATTCGCTCCACCTCCGATTTAACATGCATGTAGAGATCATGCGCAGCGTGCTTATCAGTCAGGACGTCCTGCCTCCCCCTAGTCCGAATCGGCTTCCCGAATTGGTAGTAAAACCGGCCCGGCATTTTCAGATACAGTCCCGGGAAGAACACCTCATGATCAACGTCCCTGCAAGAGCAGCATTTTCAGAGAAGATTCAGGACTGAGTGTCAAATTCTCAGAAATCAAGGAAGGGCAATTCATGGTTTGGGTACCTCAGCTTCAGATGATTGCTATATGCTTGGATCATTTCCTTGCCAAAGGGTGCATTCCTGATATCTTCGAAAGTACAGAGCAGCTGCAGAACAATTTAGTTACAGAATGCAAATGCAGGTCTATCTATTAGCTACGGAACCTGTGATTATTCTTTTTTTTTGTGAAAAATCCCAGTTCTTACCTCTAGCAGATCATCCTCCCCGACAACTCCAAAAGGCACAATTGTTGCATTAAACTGTGCTGCCAGCCTGACAAACTCGGTCTGGGTTGGCCAGAACAACCTGTGCTCTTCGCCCTGCATGCAAATCAATCTCATACGCGTCATATACTCACCGAGGCCACGTTTAGATTGCAAAAAATTTCAATCCGATGAATAGTACTAATTTTGTCTTATTTGACAAATATTGTCCAATCGTGGACCAACTAGGCTCAAAAGATTCATTGCGTGATTTTCAACTAAACTGTGTAATTAGTTATTTTTTTTTACCTACATTTAATACTCCATACAAACGGCTAAAAATTGATGTGATGGAGAGAGTGAAAAAATTCTAACTTTTGGGCTAAACAAGGCCCAAGATTAAGCTTGGATAGATGCAGTTGCAGAATGCAGACATGATATCTGCCCAACTGTATCTATGAACCTTGCAATGGAGCGCCTCCCTGTGGCCACCGGGGTAGAGGAGCACGAACTCGCCGGCGCCCAGCAGGTCGTAGATGGACTTGTACATCATGGGCACGCCGCCCCACAGGTTGAGGAAGTCGAAGAAGTCATGGCCCTCAGACCACGCCCTCTTCTTGTTGGGGAACAGGAGCGGGTGCGCGATGCCGCGCACGACCACCCGCTTCAGCCGCAGGAACTCCGCCGCAAGCGAGATGAGCTCGATCCCCAGAAGCATGTGGTTGCCGACCAGCAGCACTGGGCCCTCCTGGGGTACTCCAGCGAGGCCCCTCACCACTGTGCCGTCCTCCAAAGTGGAGTACATCGCTGGGCAGGTCCGGAATCTGAGATCACTGTAGTTTTTGTCATCAAACACTTATCGTGGCAGGGCAGGCATTCATTTGGAATCTCGATTTACAATTCCAGTGTCTCTGCTTACCGCGTAGCTTTGTCTACTTCCTTTAGTTCAGTTGCAGATGGCGGGATGTAGTCGAAAACCCGGTGGTGCCGCCTCGAATGGCGGTAGAGATCAGTGCACTTGATGATAGATGCAACATGGACACCGTATTCCTGAAATGTATTCTGAATTATACCAACGTGTGGCATTAATTGAAATCACTTTCTCTTAGTTCTGTAGGGAAAAAATGCTGGGTTTTTTTTTGTCAAAAAGATATAAATGTAAACCTCACCAACAGTAAGCTGTGCCCGTGCTTCTCAAAGAAGTAGATTTTACACTTTGGTAACAACTTCTGCAGCCTGTCACCTTCGTCTTTGCTTGGAAGTAACCTGTCAGCACAGCTGATAGAAAGCATACCAAACTAAAATTATTGTCCAATAATGCACCCTCAAGTGAAAAACTTTGGTTAAATTGAAAGCAGATAAACGAGAATAGTTTGATGCATAAAATAAACCTGACTAGCAGTAGCACTTCAGCTTGAACCGATTGTAGACGATAATTGGCGTAAGAAGCAGCACGTTTGATCTGCTTCATTTTCCATTTAAGTGTGTCCTCTGGTATTTTGTCCAGTATGTTCTACAATAGAAGCATAATATTTTGATCGCACCTTGTTTTTACAAGTGCAAGACAATTCGGTTCATCCCTAGAATTATTTCTACTGAATGAAAATATTTTTTTTCTAGAACATGCAATAGCACGTGTTTTATTAAGAAGAAGTTTAGAACCATACACGCCCTACATCACATAACAGCGAGATGCCATTAGTGATGGGGTTGAACACAAACAAATGGCACCGCCTTGCGGTGGAACGCACACTGGTTTGTTTAACTAAGAAACTAATTGTGCGACATCAGTGCTGACACGTGCAGCACTCTCTCCGAGCGTGCTCCAGCCATCGGGAATAGCTCACGCATGACGGCCCGCTTGGAGGCGGAAACCGGCTCGGCAAACATTTCATGGAACTTCACCGCAACAGCCAGATCTGGCGTCTGCGACTTGCTCGCTAGCTTGCGTGTCCACTTGTTGAGAAGGACACGCTTCGCCGGCGTCTCCGGGTTGGGGTCACGATGGATAGACTTGGCAGCTAACCTGTCACTGCGCCTCGGGACGAACACGGAGTCGTCAACACACAATACACGCCGGATCGGGGAAGAGCGATCAGCGATTTCTCCAGCGGCAGCTTCAGGGATGCGATGAAGCTCTCCAACGACTCCGCAGGCACTCCAGGTGATCCGACAGCTGCCACTGCCGCTGCTGGCTGAGCGCTTGGGGTCGAGACTTGGGCCACATCCTCGGCCACGAGCACAACTGTGGAGGGAGCAGCCTGTTCAACATTTTCCTCGTCGCAGCGCGATTTCTCCAGATCTTCAGCCATAGGTTGCATTGCAACCTCCGGCCTGAGTCCAAACACGGAGGTGACACGTTGCCAACCCCCAACGCGCCACAGTCGTCGGTGTCCACCCTGGGTTCATTCCGGCCTAGAAGTATTGGGCTCCCACGAGCCCCTAGCACTCCTATCGGGGCCGGGGCTGCCGCATCCACCGACAGCAACCCAAGGCGCAGACAGGCGTCCACTTCAACCAACATAGGGTCGAAGGCACAGTGCGGAGCCTCGGAGCGATTGTCCACCACGAGCTCTGGCTCCCGATATGCTGCACCCCTCCGATCGCCACCCTGCAGAACAGCCGCCGGAGAGCCTGGCTTTGACCTCGCGCCCCACTCACAGGACATGGGGTCCCAAGGTATGTCAGCCAACTGTGACCAGGTCTCGACCAAGGCGGAGGGGCCCCACTCTAGCTCCAACGACCACACGATGTCTCTGCCACCGGCACCCTCGAGCGGGGGGATGCTGGGAGAGGATGGGTGACATCCTTGATGTGGGTCGCAAGCAGAGTGATCCATGGAGGCCGAGCGAGCAGACGTAGAGTCGTCCATGATGTGCAGATTGGGTTGCCGCGACGACCTCCTGTGCGGTACCCCATGGCGACGGCCGAACGAATGCGGCAGCGGGGGGACCTCGCTTGCCCTCCCTAGTAGCCCCACCTGAGAACAATCCCGGGCCCAGTGACCTTCATGCGGCAATTTAGGCATCGCGACAGGAAAGTGTAGGCCGCCTTGATGTGGTCGCTTGCCAGGCAGTTGAAGCATAGGCCAACGAGATTCGGAGGGACAGGCCTTGTTGTCCATGGTGGCACCCGACGGTGCCCACGGCGGTGGCTGTGCACCTGGCGGAAGCCCTCCACGTCCAGCTCCACAGACATCCTCGTGGGGTGGGCGGTGAGAGAGGCTAGGCACCTCCTAGGCGCCCCGGCCGCATTAGATCGACAGGGGGCGGCGATGCCTGTGCCTGAGCCCACGGTGGCCTAGATTCGCATTAGGATTGGAGAAGCGGCGCTGGGGGGTTCGTGGACCCGCCTTCCAAGTCGCTATGTGCCGGCACACGCCGGGCCGCAACGCCCGCGGCACGGACAGCCCCACTTGCACTCCCCTCTCTAGGGGCAGGAGGGTCGCAGTGAGCGCGCTTGGCGAGCATGTGGCCTCCACACGGACCACCCTCGAGAGCAGTAGCCTAGGACGGCATCGGTACCCCGACGGGAGATGGTCCCCGTGGCAACAGCTTGTAGACTACGTCAAGGTAAGGAGTTGGCGAGGGCGTCGGTGGAGGCTCATCGTCAGAGTCGTCGTGGAGGCCATCGTCCGCCCACCGGCGGGACATGGTGCGACCCTCCGAGGCACCACAGGGGTAGAAGGGTGCGGCGTCGAGAGAGAGACGTGAGGGAGGGCTGGTACTTGGCGAAGCTTCCACAACGTCTGAAAGGTCCTTGTTTGGTTTTGGTAATTGAGTGACAACCTTAGATGGACTAATTGTGTTTAATGTGAGATACACAGGGATTAGTCCACAAGTAATGGTGTCATGAAGGAGCTCATTGCATATGAGACATGACATGAAGTTATGTGACCAAGGTGGCAAAGATCAAGATGAGGCTTGGCTCGACGAACCGGTTGCAAGTGTGAAGGGCAAGTCGGAGGCTTTGGAGCGATGGACCATGAGGCGGTGAAGCTTGAGCAAGACTTGGCGTCGATGGACCGATGCAACGGTGAAGAGCAAGTGAGGTCAAGATCGATGGACCAAGGTCACATGATGATTTGAAGTGGATCATATCATTTGTGATATGGTTGGTGCATATGTTGCATCAACGTCGGAGGAGATGGAGTGGAATGCGCAAGGCAAAGGTATAACTTAGGACATTTCCATTTCACCGGTCATAGGTGTGTAGAGAAGTTGATGACCGGATTTAGGATAGATGGCCGTACTATTAAGAGGAACAAACTTGTTTGCATATTGGTCATCTAGTACCACTTGAGCAATCTAACTTTACATACGTGTTAGGATCGAGTGGCGAGGCAAGTTGAGTGCCTAACTTCTTCGAGAAAATGATTGTGAAAATGCTAACACACATGCACATGGTGTTTTACACATGGTGGTGTTGGCACATTTGCAAAGGAGAAGGTGTTGGAGTTGGTGTTGATCAACTTGGAGAAGAGAGAAAGGTTTTTCGGTGTTCTCCGGACACTAGGATGGCTCTTAGAGTGGAATACTGCTTTGATCCATTGTGACTTGGATAAAGTTTCCATATGGGTTGTGTAGCCCTCTGAGTAAGCTTTCCAAAATGTCTAAGATCATCGAAATCGGAGTTCGGAGCTAAGAGTTATCGCTGTTTTACCGAAGAGTGGTCTGTGACCGGACTCGTGACCGGACGCGTCCGGTCAGCACATGCGCGTCCGGTCAGTGTTTTTCGCAGGCGAAAGTGACCGGACACGGCAGCGAGTCCGGTCACTTCGGGAGCTTACTGGAACCTCTCTGTTCGCTGTTTCGCTGTGACCTGCGCGTCCGGTCAATACAAGTTTATACGCGTGAAAACTAGCCGTTGGAGCACGCTAGTGACCTGCGCGTCCGGTCCATTCGACCGGCGCGTCCAGTCGACCCAAAACTTGCCCAGTAAGGGGACTAATGGCTCTATTTCGTTGTGGAGTTATAAATAGATGTTGTGGCCGGCCATGGCCGGCAGCTGAGCACCCTTAGGTCTTGGTGACTTGTGTTGGTGTGCTTGGGAGCCCTCTAACTCACTTGAGCTTGATAGTGATCATCCGATCGAGTGAGAGAGCGATTCTAGTGTGTTGCATCATGAGGATTGCATCGAGTGGCACTAGGTGATCGAGTTGCAAGCCGGTGGTGCTTGTTACTCTTGGAGGTTGCCACCTCCTAGACGGCTTGGTCGCTTGCGACTCCGTTGAAGCACGCATGGAGATTGTGCGTGGCTCCGGAGGAGGATTTGTGAGGGGGATTGTGCTCACCCCGCGGGGATCGCGAAGAGCAACTCTAGTAAAACTCGTGGCTTGGAGGATCCCCATCTTGAGAGTGGATGTGCGGCACCCGCTGAGGGTTTGACTCTTGATAGTCAATTAGCTCATGATCCATCAAGTGGGTGTATCGCCACAACGGGGACTAACTTGGTGGCAACCAAGTGAACCTCGGTGAAAAACCGCCGTGTCAACATTGTGTACATCTTCTAGGTGGTTTGTTTTCGATTCACAAGCTTGTATTTACATTCATATACTTGTGCTTATGTAGTTGCTCTTGTAACTAGTTTGCTTGTGTAGTTTGCTAGTTACCTTATTGCTTGTGTAGCATAGAAGCAGCACCCGTTGCGTGGCTAATTTGGTTTGTGTAACCTTGTTAGTCATATTGCTTAGTTTGTGTAGCTAAGTAATTTGTGCTCTCTAGTTTGGCATTAGTTGCCTTGCTATTGAGCATTGCTAGTGAGCATAGGTGGCTTTGTGTTTTTGCTTACTAGAATTGTGTAGGAGCTCCCCGACTTTGCTAAAGTACTAGTGCATAGGTTTGTGACCTTGCTCTAGAATTGTTTAGGAGAGCTCTTGCTATGGAAAGCACCTTAGTTACATAATTAGGATCTTTGTGAGGTGCTTGTGAACTTAGATAGAGGGGTGTAGTCTTGGCTAGACCGATAGTTTTAATTCCACATTTGTTTCGGTTTGCCGACGCGATTAATTTTAGAAATGACTATTCACCCCCTCTAGTCCGCCATCTCGACCCTTCAGCGTCGCCGCCGTCATCGTTGTTAGAGTCCTCATCCTCATCTTCGCCTTCAATGACGTCCTTGACGACGACCAGCGCCTCGGCCACCACCTGCTGCTCCTCCGTCATGGGCGCTGCACCATGACGTTCTCGCAGTCCTGGACTGCTGACGTTGGCGGCCGCGGCGGCAGCATCCGGCCTCGGCGTTGGCGGCGCAAGTGGCCAGGGGCCCGTGGAGGTGCGGGAACGCCGGATCCCGCGGACCCTGCATGGGTGCGCCCGACGCTGGTGGTGGCCGCAGCAGCAGAGCCTGGCGTCGTCGTCGGTGGGGACAGGACGGCGGCGGAGCCCTGTGGCTGACAGGCATCCACCAGCGGCGAGCTGGGCGCCAAGGCCACCATCTCTGACGCGTCCGCTGCTGGGAACGGCTCCGGCGGCGGCGACGGCGCAACCCCATCTCTAGGCCTGCCGGACTTCACCGACGCCGGAGATTGCAGGGCGGGTACAGGGAGCTAGAGGATGGCGGCACCGGCGCTGCTGCACCCACCGGTGGGGGAGACGGCGTGGGGGCCACTGCCGGCGGCGCCATGGACAGGTCCTGAAGAGACGGCCATAGCTTCTCCAAAACTCGGTTTCCCGTGGAGCTGCTGCTATCAGCGTATAGATCGGACGACGCCGATGCCGGATCTGGCTGGGGCTTGCATGGAGATGGTTTGATTTTGGTGGATTTGGTGGTGGTGGCTCGGGAGGGAGAGGGTTGGGCGGGGGGTTACAAGACATGACCGTTCGCTCTTTTCGTTATTAACTTGGTAAGTTCCTGAATGAAAATATGAAATGGACTCCATAATAAGATGTGAAGAAATGGTATGTACCGAATGCTTCAGGAATGATGTCATGTTATTTGTCAATCTGCTCAGTGCTGCTAATGGATGCTTCCCATTTAACATGCTACTCACTGCCATGTCCACTTCATTGTCTGGTTTCATGGTGAGGAACAACAGAGTAACCAAATACAAAATGTTAAAAAAATAACTATGACATGTAAATGTACCAACTTATGAGACAATCGTATAAAGAATATGACACCAAAACAATTGTATGTTCGTGTACAATTAATCACAATTCACAATCAAGATTAGTTCAGTTCACCTATGACAGTAATCTATTACAAACGCTGAATTTTGAAATCCGAACTGTATATAATATGAAAGATTTGTACTCGCTTAAATCACAGGCAAGTCCCCTAATTATAAATTACAACTAGCTTACTATCAGCTAGACCTACTACCACGCTTGTTTTGTTCTTTCAACTTATTTCTATCCTTTTATCAAAAATTTTGTACAGCAAGCACTAAGATACTTACCAATGTTGTAGTTCAATAGAGCTGTAACAGCCATACATGCTTGATCTGAGAACAGGCTGAAAAACGATAGAAGCTGTTGTATGCCTGACTTCTCATATGATGTTGCTTTTGCAGTGACAATGCAAGGGAAACTTATAGGTAAAAAGTTTTCAATTATAAAATTAAGAATATTCATACAATTGAAAACATTTATTTCAAAATATACCTGGATTCACTAGTACCAATATCAAATTAATATGTGGATTACAAGCAGCTACTGCAAGTGCCAAACATCCTCCAAAAGAATTCCCCAATAGATAGATCGGCTTATTGGGAGAAGTAGCATGCTCTTTTCTTACAGCATCTTCTACCATTGTAACAAGATCTGAAAAATAAAAGCAGCTAAACCATACAATCTTGAGAACTTCAAAATTGGCAAGTTATTCTTCATCTGAATATCCTCTATTATGATGGAATATAACAGGCTTAGATCCACAATCCTCCATCAATAAATTAATTCACAAACACATGCGTACCTTCAAATGGCGTGCGATCATGAAGAGGAACGTGCATGCATCTTAGTTCAAAAATCCTGCACATAGGATCCAACATTATTTAGTGATCAAATTTTTAACCAAGTGATGTAACTATTCGCAATTGAATCAAACTAAAGTTCTCTCTATTTCTGATGACGACCTTCCAAGTGCCTTGTGATGCATGAAGAGTCCCATCCCCATTCCATCTACGCCTGAAAGGTTCTCACGCCAACACGTTTGATGCATCATCACACACAATACATAGCTTCATTCTAAACCATTGACAGCTAGCACAACATTAATTGAAGGCATATTTAATTTACCGGGCAAATATAGCATCAGAGGAGCATCCTCGATCGGCGAGCCAGCGTCGACGGGGCAAAACCAGCGCACCGGGCCACTGTCATGCTCCACCAGCTCTCCAAGTGACTCGTAGTAGTAGTCTAGGTTCTTCATCCTCTGGTACCCATCGTCATACAGTGCCTCAAGGCCCCTGTAGCTCGCCTGCAATCTCCCAGCATGCTTCTTCACCGGGTAGTAGCTAGTGGTGGTCCTCTCAAGGGAACCATGCCATCGTTGCCGTGGTCGCCAGAGAGCGGCGGCGGCCTCGGTGTGTAGAGGAGGGGACAGAGTCGCCATTGGTGTGAGCTAGAAAGCTTTTTCGGGAGTTCTTGGCATACTGCTTTTGGGAGGCCCGGGAAAGAATGGAGTCATGCGTTAGGGAAGTGTCAAGGTGTGCAACGGAAATAGCTGAAACATAGTGAGGCACAAATGGTGTGAGTTTAGAGTGTTGTAGACTTACACATACTTGAAATTTGTGTGACCTGGTCATGTGGAAATCAACCACGTGATGTGGTTGGACTACCGTCTCACTTATGCTAACTTTAGAAATGAATATAAAGTATCTAATATATATATTTGATTTATTCTAACTTTAGAAATGATTTATTCTAACTCTTGTTAATTCTAACGCATTATTCATTCCACTTGAAACTTTAACCTAAGTTATAGTTTTTGTCCCTTTGCATGTCACTTTCATAGTTTTTGTCTGCCATACTTCTCCCCACAGCACTCATTGTAGTAAAACGCAAAAATTTAAACTAGCTTATTTTAACCACTCTTTTGCTTTATTTGTGCAGCTTCTCAGAGAAGCGCTTTTTCAAACAGGGCCCACATCCTGTGACATCATGAATCCAAACTTTGACTATCATTTTTTATCTTATTAGTTGCTACAATTTATTTTATGTATTTTAAGTTATTATGCTTAGTGTGCTTTTTATTTAAGACTATCATTTTATATTTTCCTAAAAAATATACAATGTTTTCTGTATACTATATGTAATCTACTTCTGTACATCATATGAGGGAGATTTCCTCAGAAATCAGAATGTATTACATCTTGTCAAAGAATTGCAGTCTGCTCGCCCAGAAAAGGTAGTCGCTGTTCTCCTGTCGTCGTTTGTGTGAATGTGAACTTCTAAATATCCAATCACACTAACATTTCTGCACCAAATCTTCATGGCTCAAAAGATGGGACTTGAGCAGAGGCGCCCCATGTTGCCTGGTACAGCGCACGCTGCCCTATACTCCTGTAAGGGTCTTCCTCCCTCTTCCTCTTGAGATACGACATTATCTCCTCCACTTCTGATTTGATACGTAAATACACCTCGTTTGCCCTCTTTCTATCTCTGACAAGGTTGTTCATCCCTTTCATTTCAATTGGTTGCCCGAATAGGTAGTAGAATCGACCAGGTACTTTTGGGAGAAGAGCTGGCAAGTACATGTCTTGATTTCCATCCTCCCCTTTTACGCTGTCCCTGGAATGAATAATGCATGCAAATATGCCATGAATGAACAAGAGTTTAAAGATCTTATCATTTTTCAGTCTTGGATCAGGAGAAAATATCTTGAAATATTACCTCACTCTCTCGGCTTCTTTGTTGATTGACTCTATCCACTCCCGAAGTCCGGGAATGTTCTTCTGATCGTTGTAATCCAGAACCAACTGCAGAATGAGTGTAAGAGTAAGTGACTAGTTCCATCACCATGCGGCAAAGATATTTATTAGTTACAATGTGTTCTAACGTGACATATATAGCCTGTAGTCGTCATTCATTTTTTTTAACACAATGGAATACTGGAGCAAAACATGGTGCTGCAAAATTACTAGGCAAGCCATGCTTTCATTTCTAGCTAATGGTGGGAAAGAATTCACTTATACTTCAACAAATGGATTAACAAATATCTACCTCTAGAACGTCATCTTCTCCTACACACCCAAAGGGTATGATAGTAACACCAAAGCGTGCAGCCATTCTTACAAATTCTGGTTGATCTGGCCAAAACAACTTGTATTCTTCACCCTGCAAAATTCAGTAGATAGTTACAGTAAGGAAGAAGCAAAAGGTGGTAACAAAATTGGGGTTCAAGTAGCAGTTGTTCTTCTCCTTAGTGTAACCAACTAGCTCATTTTAAGTTGGTTTTAACACATCAGAACTGGAAATCTGTATGATAATAATGCTAGAATGATTCAGTCAAGGCTACTAGAGGGTTAAATGGCCAAATTAAGCAAACCTTCCTATGCAGAGCTTCCCGAACACCGCCAGGATAAAGCAGAACAAATTCATTCCTCTCGAATAACCTGTACATATTGATTGGGGTGACCGGTAATCCACCATACATAGAAACAGTATCGATCCGAGATATCTCCTGGCGCGATGACTCAAATTTTTTTCCAAACAAAAATGGATGAGCCATGCCACGAACAATTGTCTTCTTCTCCCTTAGGAACTCTTCATACAGAGGACTCAACTCAATACCCATGAGCGCATGATAGCCCACAAACAAGACAGGACCTTTATCAGGAACACCAGCAAGCCCGCGAACAATTTTTCCATTCTTCAGGGTAGACATCATGACCGGGCTCAGTGCAAGGTGAAACAGTCTGCAGAAGATTCATTTCTTCGCTTACATTGCCAGAGAAAGAGAGAGATGAAAGTAGAATGCAACTTTCAGAATTTTGACACATACTTGTGATCCACATCAAATGTTTGTTTGAATTCACTTAGAGTAGGGGGGAGATAATCTGTTACAAAATCCCTTTGCCTTCCACGTCGATACATGTTCGCTCCTTTTATGACAGATAACAGATTGACACCATCCTCCTGTGCAGGAACAATATAATTTTGAAAAATGAAGGCTAAGAAATACACTGCTTTTGCATATATTTGTATAATCAGATAGCGAGTTAGGAATAACAGAAGAACTTTTAAGAGTGATGCTTTGTACCAAGAGTAGTGTATGACCATTGTCCTTGAAGTATCGAACTCTGCAGTTTTTCAGTGACTTGAAGAGTCGATCTGCTTCATCTCCACTAGGTAGAAGATTGTCCTTACCACTGAATACAGGTATATTATTGATTTGTACTTTGAACCCAGACACATGGAGACTAAAAGTAGACGGACTACAAAACTATGGAATATAGATAGCAAATATTATAGCACGGACCTAGCAAGAAGTAGGACTTCGGCTTGCACAGCATGAAGACGAGAATTTGCATAGGCTGCTCCTGCCTTAAGAAGTTTGAGCTTCCACAAAAGAGTATCCCTTGGTATAATATCAGACAATTCCTGAGGTAAAGAAAAAAGCATGAAGTCAAAAAATAATGATACGAAATGTGTCCCAAATTAATAAGAAATCCATTATGCAGCCAGATTTGCCACTGATTTCATCATGCAAGGAGAAAGGAAGTCAAAGAAAGACAAGCATTTCTAAAAGCAATGTTCCTCACACCTTTTTGTAAATTGGGACTTAAGTTATAGAACAACTGAGTTAAAATGATTTGCACATTTTTTTTAAAAAAAATGTTCTGCATATTGGTTGTACGAGTGATGACTGATCTGATACATGCTTGGTGCCTTGCAGGTGCTAAAAGCTTTAGAGCCATGCGGTTGATTTAGACTTCCCTGGTGCTGAGGTTTAGTTCATGGTCGTGTCTTTATTTGGTGCGTAGTGCAATCTTGATCTAGACTAGTAGAGGGACTCGTGTCACTGCCAGGTGGGCCTGATTGCAATTAGGCCACCTACCAATGACACGAGTCCCTCTAACTTAAGTTAAAGGAGACTCATAGTGTGCGCCTCTCCATAAAAAAAGAGGTTCTGTACAGCTCTTCTCATGCCTGTTTTGTTGGAGTGTGATTGTATTAGGCCCATGAGGCTTGGCCCATGTGGCCCTTGTATGGTACCAATATAGCTACCCTTCTAGGGTTAGCCCAAATCAATAGAGTCTAATCACTTTAGCATGGTATCAAGCTAGTTTCTTTCCTCCTCTCCTCCCCTGCCATCTGGGCGCCGCCGCCGTCCGGCGGGCCGCCGCCGGCTGCCATGCCCGGCCGGCCGGCCTCACCTTTCCCCTCCCCATCCCTCCCCTCTCTCTAGTCACTACTCACTACCCCGCAGGCCCCAGCTTCCCGTCTCTTCTCTTCCGCCCGAGCCCGCCTCACGCTCCGCCTCGGTCTGCCGGACTCCGAGTCCCCCGACCGCGGCGACCGGGACTGCTGCGAGTCGCGCTCTCCCTCGGCCCGCTTCCAGGTGCCCCAAGGCGGCCGCCGCGTCCGCTCGCGTCTCCGCCAAGCGCGCCTTCCCGGACACCGCCCAGCGCCCCGGCGCTGCTGCCACGGCTAGCGCCGACGACAAGCAGCAGGCTTCCCCCGCCGGCCGCCAAAGCACAGGTGGTAGGATGGCCGCCCGTGCGGAACTACCGGCTGCACACCCTCGCCAAGGCACCCGCGGAGGAGGCCGTGTCCGGGGGCAGGGGGCGGTAGGCGGTCCGCCCCCTGCTGCCGCCCGAGGTCCGCACCCAGCTGCCGCCCGGAGGAGGCCGTGTCCGGGGGCAGGGGGCGGTAGGCGGTCCGCCCCCTGCTGCCGCCCGAGGTCCGCCCCCTGCTGCCGCCCGAGGTCCGCCCCCTGCTGCAGGAAGTCGTCCCGTCCATGGCGCGGCTCGGCACCCCGCCGCCCCCCGCTGCAGCGCAAGTCGTACGTCCTGGACCGGCTCCGCTCCTTTGGCCTCTACGGCTTCCTCGCTCCTGCGCCCCGCTGCAGTGCAGTTCGAGCAACTCCCTGCTCTGGCCTCCGAGGTGGCGAGAGTGGAAGCCTTCCACCCGCCCCCTCCCGCCGGGCCCCATCTGCCCCCTCCTGCTGCTCTCCACCATGGCGCGTGGCCTGGCGCCGCTGCTGCCCTTACTGCTGCCGCCCTTCCTGCAGCAGAGACAGCAGCCGCGGGCGTGGGCACGCCTACCGCCACTGGACTCCCTCCTCCTGCGCCTGAACGGTTGGGGTGGCCGGGGATGGACCTCTTGCGGCTGCCACTCCTCCACCGCCGCCAGGTCTCCACCCGACACCCCCTGCTGCTGCTCACCCGCCACCTGGAGTACCGGGTGTGGACCGGGGACGCGGGCTCCACGTACGCCCCGCCGGACAACCTCGCCTCTTCTTCACCGGTCCTCGGCTCGGCCGACCCGCTGCTGCCCCTGCTGCCTGGCACGCAGCCACCCTTGCCGCGGCGGGTGGTACTACAGCCGGCGCGGGCACTGCTGCCGCTGCTACTGATGCGGGTGGTGCTGCTATTGCAGGCGCGGGCGCGGCCCTCGGCTCGGCCGCGGCTGCTGCTGCTACCGAGCAGCCCGCCGACGCCGTCCACCTCCCCGGTGCCGGTCTCCCATGGGCCGCCACCGTCGCGGCCATGCCTTTCCGCGCGGCCGCGGGCGCGGGGGCCCAGGCGCCTTGGCCTACTCCTTCAGCACCACCGCCAGCCCTCCGCCCGCAGTTCCTCCTGCCGCAGGGCTGCGATCAGCCAGTCCTGATTGGATCGCCGACTCGGGCGCCACTTTCCACACCACGCCCGATGCGAGTCTACTTTCTTCTCTCCGTCCTCCCCACTCTTCCTGTCCCTCTTCCATCATGGTCGCCAATGGCACCTGCATCCCTGTCTCCTCCGTGGGCACTGCCAGTTCCCACGGCTCCCTTCATCTCCCTGATGTTCTTGTGGCTCCCGGTATGGTTCACAACCTTCTCTCTATTCGCCGGTTCACCACTGACAACTCTTGTTCGGTTGAGTTTGACCCCTCTGGCCTCACCGTGCGGGATTTAGCCTCCCGGGTTCCTCTGCTCCGATGTAACAACACTGGGCCTCTCTACACCCTTCGGTTTCCGGCGTCTGTTTCACCTTCTTCACCTTCCTCGGCGTCTGTTTCACCTTCTTCGCCTTCCTCAGCCGCTTTCGCCGCCACTCCTTCCTCCACCACTTGGCACCGTCGCCTCGGCCATCCTGGCCGGGATGCCCTGGTGCAGCTCAGTCGTAGCTCCGACATTCGGTGCTCTCGGCCTCACGATGATCACTTGTGTCATGCGTGCCAGCTGGGCCGTCATGTTCGCCTTCCCTTTCAGTCCTTTTCCTCACATGCCACTCGTGTATTTGATCTTATTCATTGCGACTTGTGGACTTCTCCTGTTCTCAGCATGTCTGGCTATAAGTACTACTTGGTGGTGGTCGATGATTTCTCCCATTATTCCTGGACTTTTCCCCTGCGTGCCAAGTCCGAGGCGTTCCCCACTCTTAGCCACTTCTTTGCTTGGGTATCTACTCAGTTCGGCCTCACCATCAAGGCTGTCCAGTGCGACAATGGCCGTGAGTTCGATAACTCAACCTCACGTGCCTTCTTCCTTTCTTACGGTGTCCACCTGCGCATGTCTTGTCCGTATACCTCCTCTCAAAACGGCAAGGCAGAGCGCATGATCCGCACAACCAATGACATCATGCGCACCCTTCTGCTCCAGGCATCTCTACCCGCTCGCTTCTGGGCTGAGTGTCTGCACACCTCCACCTATCTCCTTAACCGACTTCCTTCTACTGTCTGCCCAGCTCCCACGCCTCACCACGCTCTATTCGGTACCCCTCCTCGGTACGACCACCTTCGAGTCTTCGGGTGTGCATGTTACCCTAACACCGCCGCCACCGCTCCCCATAAGTTGGCTCCCCGGTCGACCCTCTGTGTCTTTCTCGGATACTCTCCGGATCACAAGGGTTACCGATGCTTTGACCTTACCTCTCGCCGTGTCCTCATCTCTCGCCATGTCGTGTTTGATGAGTCGGCATTTCCTTACTCCACCACCTCTCCACCCACACCTCCCGCTGACCCTGCGGAGGCTTCCTTTTTTCCCACTGATCCGGTGATTCTGCCACCCTTCTCCCTCTACCCTGCAGGTACTGCTCCGGCGCGCTCTCCTGATGGTCCCGCCTCGCCCCTGCCGGACTCGCACCAGGACCTTCCTCCGGTACCTGACACGGCCGAGGCAGCCCCGGAGCTTCCACCCTCGCTCCCTGTGGCTTCGCTGCCTCCCGTTGTGCCTGATGCTGCCGTTCCGATCGCGGGACCGCGCGCACCGACCCCACCTCCTCCCGGGCGCTTCGGACTCGTCTACCAGCGCCAGCGGGAGCCGAGTCCGTCCTCACCTCCTCCCGGACGCTTCAGCATCGTCTACGAGCGCCGGTGTGAGCCGGCTACGCCGCTTTCTTCACCAGCCCGGTCGTCGCCGGTGCATGCTCCGCCGGCCTCGCCGCGCTCTCGCGCCGACCCGCTGGTGTACCACCCGCCTCTTCTTCACCGGGACCCTCGTCACACTCACCCGATGGTGACGAGGCAGGCGTCTCGCCCGCAGGCCCTCACCGCCGCCGCCTGTGAGCCGGGGATCTCTCTGGTACCCTCTTCCGTCCGCGCAGCATTGGCGGATCCTCACTGGCGCCGCGCGATGGACAAGGAGTACGCGGCCCTCCTCGCCAACCAGACGTGGGACCTAGTGCCCCGTCCGCCGGGCTCTAACATTGTCACCGGCAAGTGGATCTGGACGCACAAGAGGCGTGCTGATGGATCCTTGGAGCGCTACAAGGCTCGCTGGGTCCTCCGCGGCTTCACTCAGCGGCCCGGCATTGACTATGCTGAGACCTTCAGTCCCGTGGTGAAGCCAGCTACAGTCCGCACCGTCCTCTCCCTGGCTCTCGAGCGCTCCTGGCCTGTGCATCAGCTGGATGTCAAGAATGCCTTCCTCCATGGCACTCTCACTGAGACGGTCTACTGCAGTCAGCCGGCCGGTTTCGTGGATTCTTCTCGTCCTGACTTCGTCTGCCGGCTCAACAAGTCTCTCTACGGGCTCAAGCAGGCACCACGGGCTTGGTACTCTCGATTCGCTACCTTCCTGCAGACTCTTGGGTTCACGGAGGCCAAGTCTGACACCTCCCTGTTCATATACCACTATGGGGGTGAGACTGCTTACCTGCTCCTCCATGTGGATGACATTGTTCTCACCGCCTCCAGCGAGTCTCTGCTCCGCCGCATCATTACCTCTCTCCAGAAGGAATTTGCTATGAAGGATCTTGGGCTGCTCCACCACTTCCTCGGTGTCACTGTTGAGCCCCGACCTTCAGGACTGTTCCTCCACCAGCGGCAGTTCACTTGTGACATTCTAGAGCGAGCAGGGATGACCGCCTGCCAGTCCTGCTCTACCCCGGTTGACACCCAGGGCAAGCTGTCCGAGGCTAGGGGTCCGATGCTTGGGCCAGCGGACTCCACCGCCTACCGGAGTCTTGCTGGCGCGCTCCAGTACCTCACCTTCACACGGCCGGACATCACTTATGCCGTCCAGCAGCTCTGCCTCTACATGCATGCTCCGCGGGAGCCCCACTTGGCTGCTATGAAGCGGCTTCTCCGGTACCTCCGTGGCACCCTTGGCTACGGGCTACTCCTCGGCTGATCCTCCACTGCCGAGCTGGTTGTCTACACCGACGCTGACTGGGCGGGCTGCCCGGACACCCGCCGGTCCACCTCCGGCTACGCTGTCTTCCTCGGGGGCAACCTTGTCTCTTGGTCGTCCAAGCACCAGCCGGTGGTCTCTCGCTCCAGTGCCGAGGCGGAGTACCGTGCCGTTGCCAACGGCTTGGCCGAAGCCGCTTGGCTCCGCCAGCTCCTGGCCGAGCTTCACCGCCCCCTCGCCAGGAGCACGCTCGTCTACTGCGACAACGTCAGCGCGGTCTACCTCTCCACCAACCCCGTGCAGCACCAGCGGACCAAGCATGTGGAGATCGATCTTCACTTCGTCCGCGACCGTGTGGCCATCGGCGACGTCCGAGTACTTCACGTCCCCACCACCTCCCAGTTTGCGGACATCTTCACCAAAGGCCTCCCTTCCTCGACCTTCTCCGAGTTTCGCTCCAGCCTCAACGTCTCCAGTGGCTAGTTGTGGCTGCGGGGGGTCCTGTGTGTGTTGTGCGCTTACTTGTTTTCTTTCTTGTTCAGCCTGGAACTCCGCTGCGCCGGTAGTTCAGACTGCGGGGGGTGTTGGAGTGTGATTGTATTAGGCCCATGAGGCTTGGCCTATATGGCCCTTGTATGGTACCTATATAGCTACCCTTCTAGGGTTAGCCCAAATCAATAGAGTTTAATCACTTTAGCATGTTTAAGGGGGGAAAAAAGAAGACTGGTCTAATAATACTTATGAGCGTTAGGGTCATCGTTTCAAAAGTATTGAAACTTGAAGAGTTGTATGTAAGAAAAAAAAAGTGAGATGTATAACTGGGAAGGAAAAGCGGGAACAATGGACAACATACTGAAAGTAAAGGAAGCATTGATGTGAGACTGTCTGACAATTTCTGTAGAGTTTCTGGAGGAGATAGGTTGTTTTCAATGCTAACTGCAGCCATCTTCAGTGGATCACCTGTTGCAACATATTATCCTCTCAAGTAAGAACATATAGATAAGATTTTTTTTTTCTACATTGTTACACCTCTAATATATTTCCTACCAATGAAAAATGCCTCTCTTTTGCCACTAAATAGAAAACAAATATAAAATAAATTAAAAAATATAAACGCCATTAAATTATAAGATTTTTTGTGGAAAAGGAAAATGTTGGATAGCCCAAAAATCCAAGATTTAATTTTGAGTTTCTTCAAAGTTTCAAGTGTTTTCCCTATTACATTCCTTGCCAGTGATTCATCAAAAATTTTAAGTACTTTTAAAAATGACAACATTTTTCCTCGATTCCCCCATACTGTCTATACTATTTGCATTTATGTGTCTTTAATTTTTTGAATTGTTCTGAATTCTCTGCTCTTTGTTTACTTGATGAAGAAATAGAGCTGACCTAGCAGGGGTGGCAAGAAAAGAAATGAAATTACATAATAATGCGAAAAAAAGGTGAAAAGAAGACCATGATAAAGATTTTTTTTCTTGAACACGCAGGAGAGCCGCGTATCATTATATTAAGAAGAAAAACAGACCATGATAAAGATGACCTGGATTCATGAGTGTTTCATAGTTTTGAAAGAAGAGCTAAGAGGAGTTGTACCCATGACAAAACTGAGAAGATAAGGCACTGTAACATGAAACTCGCTTGGCATTGATTCCAGTAGAGGCAATACTGGCTGCAATGGAGTCTTTGCAAACGATGTAGCTGGTAAAGGAAAACAGGTTAGTTGGCAACAATAAGGTTGGAAAAACTAGTATAGGAATCGAATCTATTCGGATCAAATCTCAAACAAGAAATGATCACCTGCCTGGATTTACTAGTATGAGAACCAAATCAATTTGCGAATTACGAGCCGCCACTGCCACTGCCAGGGATCCACCAAATGAATCTCCAACAAGATATATCGGTCTGTCTGGTGATGAATCATGCTCGTGCTTGATCGATTTTTCAACAATTTGTACCAACCCTGTATGAATTTAAATTCACGTGTATTAGAAATGGGAGGCTTTTGGATTACTCATCCCTCAGTCTCTTGAACAAATACACAACAGTTCTATTTTATATCCAGAACGGGCATGCCAAATTAATAAAATTTTGGTAAGATCTAGTTGTTCCCTGGATAGTTGCTATGGCATATAGGTGCGGCCTGTATTATGAACTAAACGCAGCAACATCATACCTTCAAATGGTGTGCGATCGTTGACTGGTATATGCAGGCACCGAACCTCGAATACTCTGCAGAATTAACAAAGGAGGAAAAAGAGTTCTTAAGAAAAGTATGGATAACTCAACATACGAGCTCTATGAGTGACCGAAGATGGAAACGGTAACAGGTATCGTCAAAATTAGTTGGACTTGACGGGATCCACCATGTGCCATACCATAACATTTACAATTTGAATTGTGGTTGATGAATTTGTAATACGAGTAAAACGCTACTTCATATTGATTACAGTATTTAATGATGTAGGGGCTCCTAGTAGATGACGTAACGCAAGAGTGAAGACAAAACGAGAAGGAAAAAGAGGGAGACCACTTTTGTCACATGGGTGGCTTTAGCTATAGTTTTCCAAACGGGCCGGATTAAGCGGGCTGGCACGGGCCCGATACGAAAACGGCCCGGCTCGGCCTCCATCGTGCGTGTGCCAAGCACGGCCCAGCACCGTGCACGTGCTTGGGCCGTGATGCCAGCACGGTGGCACGGCCCGCTCCAACGGCCGGCACGGGGTCGGCACGGTGCGGGGGCGAGGCCTATATAAGCCGGCGCCGCGGCGACCTCCGAAACCCTAGGTCATTTCCCCCCACCCCCTGCCTCCTCCTCTCGCTCTCGATGCGGCGCCTCCTCCTCCCCGGCTCCCTGCGCTGAAACCCTAGATCCTCCTTCTTCCCGTCGTCCGGTGAGAAGCAGAGGGCCGCGGCGGCTCACGGGCACACGAATCGGCATCCCCCACCCCTCTTCTTCCTTCCTACAAGTCGATGTGACCGTAGGCTCGTCCATCTCCCCTCATCCTCTCTCTCGTCTCCGTCATCGACGTCGCCGTTGCCGGACTCGGGCAGCTTTGGGGCTCCGCTCTGATGCGTTGAGGTACCAGGGTGCCGGATCTTGGCAACGTCATCGTCGCCGTTGTCTTTGGTGCTCCGTCAAGCGAGGTGAGCCGTAACCCTAGATCTGGTCCTCCATGATCTTCTTCACTTCTTGGTTTCTTCACGGTCTTAATCTTCTCTGTGGTTATGTCGTTCGGTAGGCCTTGGCGTTGAGGGATCGGAGGCGGACGACGACAAGATGTCGGACGAGGACGAGATTGGTCTAACCATGACCGCAAACGAGGAGATGCGGCTCTGCGGGTTGACCGGAGTCATTTCATTTATGTAATGGTTCTGTAATCTTAAAACTCTAGATGCTTTGGACCTTGGATGTTGATGTAATGAACAATTAATCTTATGGGGCTGGCTGCACTCTTTTTCCCTGTCTAGGGTTTCTCACAAGGGTGAGTTTTACCTAGACAGGTTTTTAATGAGGCAGCCATTGCACAGCTCCTTCCTTTTGCTATGTTTGTGTCTTTGTGATCTGCCTTTATTCTCTGTTTTGACATATTATTGCTTTGATTTGATGATATATCTAAAAAGTTCATTGAATTATGAGTTTTTGGAATGTTTGTGTGGTTTTAGTGCCTGGGCACGGCACTACACTACCGTGCTCGCGTGCCCATTGGCACGGCACGACACTAAGTATCGTCCCTAGTGTCGTGCCCGTGCTTGAAGCTGGGCACGACAGCTCTACACGGCACGGCACGGTTGGCACGCGTGCCTGTTAGTGCCGTGCCTGTTAGTGTCGTGCCCAGTGCCGTGTAGTGCCGTGCGGCCCGTTTGGAAAACTATAGCTTTAGCATTACTAGAAAAAAGATGCAAAAATAGAAGGCATCAACAACTAGTGGACTAGTTATAGTCATCTTGTTCTTTTTCATAGGTCTGTTGACAAAGACTGCAGGGAGCTGGACTAATCAGAAAGAAGGCAGTCTTTTGTGCTTGATGACTAGGAATAAAACTGGACACTCTTCTACCAGTGAGTAGGTGACAGGGCCTAACGAATACAAGCAGAAGCTTGTATACCACATGTCAGAAACAGAAGCAATTTGAATGAAGTTGGAAGGAAGAAAAAGTGAAAAAAAATTCTTTAAAGAAAAGGGGGATTTATTTATAAGGTTTGCAGAGCAAGGTGACATTATTGTGAATAAGTTTGCTCCAAACTGGCTACTCATCTCCAAGAGTTTGCTAAAATTCACTTGGCAAATATCGTGATTTGGTAACTTGCTAAAATATATGGCAAGTGAAAAAATAGACTCTCTCCAAAAGTTTGCCATTTGGACTTAGTAAAATAAGAAGAGGCCCGCTAAGCGAACGAAGAGCCCCGCTAAGCGAACGAAGAGCCCCGCACGCGAAGCCGGATGCGCGCTCGCGCTCAGCGCGCAAATATGCGCGTGGAGGGGGGAGATTTGCGTTACTAAAATTTGCCAAGTTAGACTGTTGGAGCATAATTTTTCCTGTTTTGCCAAAAATAGATGGATGCCAAGTTGATTTGGCAAACTCTTGGAGATGCTCTTACTAGCCAAAAATGGCAATAAAAAATCTTAATTAATACGTACTAAAAAGAAAAGAGAAGAAAAATAGACTCACTTGCCCAAAGACTTGTGGTGCAGGATGAGTCCCGTGCCGACGCCATCCATTCCTGCAGTGGCCAACATGTTGTCAATTCAGAATTCGCTGTTGAGCATTAGCGCAGAAACAGTTGGGAAACCAGAAGAATGATTTCTCCATTTGGCCAGCTACGTTCGTAGGACGGTAGGAACGATTGATTTGGCCAGGTGAAGGGACGCACGCACGAACCTGGCAAGAAGAGCAGCAGCGGCGCGTCGTCCACCGCCGGTTGGCCGCACTCGACGGGGGAGAACCAGCGCGGCGGCCCGCCGTCGTCCCTGCCGCACAGGACCTTGGCCGCCGCGAAGTAGTCCTTGACGGTCACGGAGCCGAAGCCGTCGTCGTAGAGGACCTCCAGCCGCCCCCTCTCCTGCTCCTCCTCCTTCACCGACGACAGGCCCTCGTCATCCTCCTGCACCTTCTCCTTCCTCTCCACCGCGGCCCCCGCCGCTGCCGACCCATCCACTGCCACCGTCACGGCCGCCGCCGACGCCTCGAGGGAGCTCGCGCGGAGAGCGAACCGCGCCTGGCGTCGGGCACTGCGGCGTCCCGCGCCGACAGCGACCGGGGGACGGTGGAGCGCCGCGACGGGCATGGCTGAGGCTGGGCGGGAAGACGGAAGAAGGCGCTGCTGGGTTCGAGGAGAAACAGAGGATGAAGCAGGGGAAGGGAGTGGTGATGAAGCGGATGGGGCGGGCTGGGCAGTGGACGATTTTGGTCCTATATATTCGGTTTATAATCCGTAATTTTTAATTTATTTTTAAATTAGAATAATATTTTTTTAAATAAATTAGTTAATAGTATTTTTTAGTCAACACAGTCGAAGAGAACCTTTGATTAAAATATACAGTTTTTGGTACTGGTTCTCGACTGGCGGTGAACGTGAATGATTGGGGTTGGCCGAGGGCCACGTAGGTTGCCAAGCGTGACAGACGTGACGGGGATAGAGAGCCATGCCTTAACTTTTTTTATAATATAGTGCTAGTATTATTTGTATGTATATATAAGGAATGGCTTTTCTGTTGTTTTATAGATGCCACGTGTCTGTCGCGTAGCCATTGTTTTTAAATTTTGTAGGAGATTTAAATCATGGCAAGGATGGAAGTAAATTACGTTTATGACATCAAAATGAGCCTGAGTGACCTATACATAGGCTTCCGATCTAAGGCTGGATATCGAGCCAACCGTAGTTTTTTTCGAGCTTTTTTAGAAATTAGTATAATCTTATTCATCATTATTTCCTGCATTGTTTAAGACCCAACTTCATGACGAGCCTAACGAGCCGAGCCTAACGAGCCGAGCCGAAGTTGAAAGTCGTTCCAAATCAAGTCATTTTTATTTTAAAAGAAAAATGAGTCTAATCGGAGCACTTTTGTACCGAGCCACCGAGCCAGCTTAACGAGCTTTTTGTCCAGCCCTGTTCCAATCCTAGCATGCTAAAATTTAGCAAAAAAAGACAAAATGTTCAATGCCCTGAAAATTTTTGCATGGCTAGCTCAGACACATACTAAATAAAAGTGTAACTTAAGCTTGCATGTATGCTTCCTAACACTTCTTTTCCGTCTAATAATAGTTCGAGTTGTAACGCATTAACTAGCTTTGTCGCATCAAAACTTGCTCTATAGTCAAATCTGAAAGGCTCATGAGTCCTAATACAGCTCATTGCTAGTTGTATACATATTTACGGTCTGACTATCAGCTCACCAATATAGTAGTTGACCATTAAAATATCCTTTGTAATTAATATATAGCCCACTTTCTTCTTTGGTAATGCTTTTTGACTGGAGTTAATACATCGACCTCGGCTATTATATGATCGTCTACCTCGACATCAACAACTATGCATTAACTCCAGCCAAAGCATCTGTGACATCACTATCGTTTATAACACCCGCTATGACTATAGGAGGGAATAGAGGAGAAAAGGGATGGCACCGGAAGCAAGCGGAGACATCAACCTAGGTGACAGACCATCCCCTAGAAACGCAGTTAATGATGGAGAAGCGGAGAAGACGGTGAAAGCAGGTTTAAAGATAGGAAATTATGTATTCATATGGTGCACTTTTTTTGGCACATTTCCTATACTATACAGGTGTTTGAAATTGAAGTTATCCTCAGTCGATGGGCTAAGGTTTGGGATGGGGTTTTGCCTTAATTAAGGCAAATATGCCACCTTAGAAGAAGGGATTAGGGGAGGTAGGCCATCCATGCAAATGTAGGGGCAGAGTAGCAACGCGATGAGGGCATTGCCGGCTACAAGTGAAGGAGGACGACGATTGAGCCAGGGAAGTGTGTGTGGGAGGCACGAGGATGGTGGCCCAATGATGCCGAGTTAGAATGGCAAGTTAGCAAGGCTAGTAGGAGCGCGGTGGCGAGAGTGCAGCCATGCGAGAAGAGAGGTTGAAAGGTCTTGATGGCTAGAGGGGGGTGAATAGCCTTTAAAAAATTTTTACAAAGACAAGCTAAAAAAGTTTATCAATACAACAAATAGCGAGATGCGAGTTTTGCTTAGCCTACGGGGTGTTTGCAAGCCACCTATCCAATTCACAATTCTAGTATAATGGCACTCAACCGCACAAGACAAACCAAGAAGGTAACTACAACTACAACTAGCAAGCTACACAAAAAGCTACTCTACCAAAGCTAACTAGCTAGCAAAGATAACTAAGAAAGTAATGCGGAGTTGAGTTAGGAGAGTTTCACCGAGGGGCGAGGTATTGAGCCAACCAATATGATCAATAATGAATACCAAGACAACCGAACACCGGGATCAATCAATCACAATATGAAAGTGATGACACGAAGATTTATCCCGAGGTTCACGTGCTTGCCGGCACGCTAGTCCCCGTTGTGTCCCTCTTCACCACGTGGTTCGGTGGCTAATCGGTCTCACACCGAGCCTCTCAAAAGGCGCCACAAGAACCTACCAAATGGCAAAAGGTTGCAATAACACGAGCAATTTACTAATGTTGCCTTTGGAGCTTCGCCGAGGTAGGCACAAACCCCTCACAATCACGGAGGTGGCCAAGAACAATCACCAACTCTTGCCAACGCCTCCAAGCTGCTCCAAGCCGTCTAGGTGGCGGCAACCACCAAGAGAAACAAGAATCCCACAGCAAATCAACCACCAAGTGCCAACTAGATGCAATCTCACAATGCAAATGCACTTGGATCACTCAATCTCACTTCGAATATGCAAAGAAGCAAGAGAGATGAGTGGGAGGGGAGTTGCTTAGCTCAAAGTGCTCACAAGTATGTCAAAAGTCCAAGAGGGAGAGCCTTGAGCCGGCCAACGAGTATTTATAGACGTACCCCTTCGAATATAGCCGTTACACACTTGAAACAGCCGAAGTCGCGCTGACCGGACGCGCTGGTCACGCAGACCGGACGCGCCGGTCACACAACGGCTCTTTTGCGAAACACCGACCGGAGGCGCTGGTCGCAACGACCGGACGCGCTGGGCTCGACCGGATGCGCTGGTCCCATAACTGACCGGACACGCTGGTCAACCCAGCGCAGTGCACAACGAAACAGTGACCGGACGCGCTGGAGAACTGACCGGACGCCACAGTGCCAGCATCCGGTTGGAGTCCAGTAAGCTCCCTGATCGACCAGACGCGTCCGGTCGACAGTGACCGGACGCGCTGCGCGTCCGATCAAAACGTTGAGACACGCGCAAACGCTGAACACTGACCGGACGCGTCCGGTCAAATAGAGACCGCGTCCGGTCCAGCGTCCGGTCACCACTGTGACCTCCGTTCGCCTCTGTTTCTTTTCTGTCTTTCGGCGTAGTGGAAAATAGACGTTTCAATCCCTCGAAAACGCCTGAATCCCGCCTCGCAAGCTCGGCGGGAGGGAGAGAGGACCCCAAACCCTCTCTACCGCTCAAACTCCACCGCCATCGCAAATGTGCTAACACCACCAAGTGATCATGTCATGTGCAAGTGTGTTAGCATTTTTCACAATCATTTTTCGAGGCGTTATTAGTTCTATCCAAATGCATATGATTATGAAATGCACACCTAGAGGCACTTAGGAGTTCAATATCCGTGTCATTCCCCTCTTTATAGTACGGCTATCTATCCTATAATGTAACCACACCCACTAGGTGTCTTGGTTACTAAAACACAACCCTTAAGCATATACCTTTGCCTTGATCACGTAGGGTTACGTCCAAATCCAAGTGTGGCCATCATGATCACCATGTCCATCTTGCCACCAACCTTGGAAATGTACTAATCCTCATATGCTACATACAACTTAGGCATAGGATTAGTACTTAGGCATTGTCACTAATTACCAACACCAAACATAGAGCTTTCAATCTTCCCCTTGTTGGTAATTGGTGACAATCCTTTCACAAAGATATTATGATAAAATCTTGATTGAACTCATGTCACATTGTCCAAGTATATTACCATGTGTAAGAAGTATGGACAAGTAATCATGAATTCAAATTGATAGCAATAGCTCCCCCTACATGTATGCTATATGTTTGGATTTTGGAAGCATACATGTTAGATAGGAAAGATTAGGAGCATTGACTACCAATATGTGCTAAGTGTTTTAGATTATAGACCTTTGAAGCGTGATACCATCGGAGTAGCGAAAAACACCATCTTAGCACCTTGTGTAGTTAGATATCACTTGGAAAAGCACAAACATAACTAGAAACCTTGTGAGATCAACATTAAAAACAAGGCTCTAGTACCACTTTGAAAGACATGAAGCAAGAAAAAAAAATCTAACTACTTCCTATTCATGCTAGTACTTCAATACACCATTCAATTGTATACTAGCAAAACACCACACAAGCAATGTATCAGAGAAAAAGAAATGCATAACTATGCATCATACATATGAAGTGCACAAGGAAATGCAACATTCATGTTTAAGAGCTTGCTCTCCCTACTTGTGTGCTCAAAGTTTTAGTTGATCCTCTTCTTTTATCAATTCTCCCTTTAGGTGTTCTCCCCTTTAGAATCTATCTTTGTGAACAACATTCCTTTAGGTGTTCTCCCCTTTAGAATCTATCTTTGTGAACAACATTTTCTCCCCCTTTGGCACCAATGACCACAAGGGACCAATTTTAGATAGATTATCATGTTGAATTATGGGGTGAGAATCAAGTTTGTGGTTCAACCTAGATTGCTTGCATAAAAGAAATGCTTCGGTTTGATCCAAGGGCAAGCTTCTTCACACCTCACTAGAAGGGTTATCATGCACCATGTTGAAGCAAATATTTAGACAAGTTTTCTAGATTAAACACTTAGGATCACAAGCTACTTAAACAAGTTATATGCCACCACTAGATCATACATAGCAAAGAAACAATAGTGGCACCATATAAACTTCAAATTCATTTGATTTTTATGAATGAGCCTAGAACATAAGAAATCATGACTAGATGCACTAAACATGTCCTTAGTATAGAATGTATGACATGTCAACCAATTGTACCTTGGGGCTCGAAGGAGAGGCATGTCATATATGGGGTGCATCAACTCATGTTGGAGAAGTCAATTATGTTCAACTCATTCTTTAGCTTGTCAAATCTCTTCTCATCAAGTGGCTTGGTGAATAGATCGGCTAATTGATCTTCGGTGTAACACCACAAGTGTTTAGTCCTTAATTGCATTGCATTTGCATAAGCATAACATGCATAATCCATGTTTACTATTTTATGTAATGCAATTCATGTGATTGTTTAGGGTTTGTTTGGTTTGTGTCATGAGTAATTGATAGTTGGTGTAACAAAAAGGTAAGGTAGCCAATCATGACCTACAACAACTTTAGTTATACTTAGGGTAACATTTGGAGCAAGGTTCATGTTGACCAAAATTACAAAATTGCCCTCCAAGAAAAGTTTGACCACCATTTGACCCTAGAAGGTTCTAGTTTGACCAATTAAAAAGTCTAACTTAAAGACCTTGCATGGAAGAGCACCCTTAAGCAAAGTTGTAAAGAAATTCATGGGGAACAAAAGTCTCAATATGACCATCTCATGAAAGTGACCACAACATGCTCAAAAGTGGCCCACAAGTCAGCTAGAGAAGTAGCTCCAAGACTTAGAATTTTTCTAAGTCTGGAATCTGACCCTACAGTTTTACTGATGCCTACTTTAGGAGCTTGTAGTTTGCAAACCAGGCCAAACTAGCTTTCACTCATATTGACAAACTTGTAGTTCACATGTAGCCCTACAACTTTGACAACATCACCCAAGCCTGGTTCTCAATGGTTCAAAAGATATCGTATCATGAAATTAGGCTTTCAGTCGGCATCGTTAACTGAACACCGGTTTCAGTTTCACCGAGCACCACTTTGGGGCCATGTAGTTTCAAATATAGGCCGAACCAGCCCAAACACTAATTAACAAACTTGTTGCCCTAACATAGCTTTACAAACTTGATGTTGTCAACTTGGACTGGTTCAGGATATATTGGAACTTATTCAGCGTTGAAATCCCCCTGTCAGTCGACCATCGATGACCCTTGCAACCGGTTTCAGTCACGAGCTCGACACCGCGCGTCGTGGCGCTCGGGCAGGAGAACGCCGCCGCGTGTCGACCAGGTGCTGCAACTCCCTCCATGTCGCGAGCTCTGGCGCAAATTGAAACCCGAGCGGCCACCTCCACCTCCCTCACACGCGCCATTCCCTTCTTCCTCCCTCTCGCTCTGGCCGGGGTCACCGAGGCGGAACTCGGAGACGCCATTGCCGCCGCGGCTTTTCTCCGGCTAGCACGAGCTCACCGTCTCACCACCACCCTCCAAGTTCCGCCCACTGCTCCGCCAGCATTCCCTCCACCTCCGTCCACCGTTGCTCGACCGGATTGTGCCAAGGTGAGGGCGAATTTTGGGTTCCGCCACCGCAAGTCCTCGCCGGCGTACTGTCCGCGCGGCGGCTCACCGTGGCCAGCTTTGCACAGCCATCCTCCTGTCGCCCTACCGTGTGTTCTGGGTTCCCGAGTAGGTAGAGCAGCTTAGGGTGTGACGCTACCGGATGGGATAGCCGAAACGCGTCGGAACACCGACGTGCGCTACCACGCCATGGCCGCTGGTGCGATGCTTACGCGGTCAGCGACACCCGCTCCACCACCGTCCTATCTCTTGGCTTGGTGAGGTCCGCCATGTCCTTAGGGAACCGGAGCGCGCCTCACTTGGGTCTCTGGTCCCCGGAGCTCGCCGGACCGCCACCGGGTGCCGCCGTAGAGCCGTGGTCTCCATGGCCGTTGTAGCTAGGTTAGGTTAGGGTCAGCAAATCTAGGCTTGTTTGATGCGGGGGGTCGCGGGGAAGCCGCTGGTGTTCTTCCCGCAGCCGGAGGCGCCACCGTCGGCGAGCGGGAGCTCGCCGGAGCAGCGGCCGTCCTTCTCCTCTCGCTCTCTCTCTGGCCTGCGGGCCCATGCCGTCAGTGCCGCGCGCGGGCAGGAGGCCGAGCGGGCCGCGCGCGCGCGTGATTGTGGGCCACGTTTCCCGGGCCGGCCCAACTCCTGTGAAATATATATTTCATTTTATCATTTGTCACAGATTTTTGTACAAGTTTGAAAAATGTAGATCTAGGGTTTTACTGATCCAAAAATCATGAGATAAATTTTGTTAGGATCTACTTGATGTGTAGTATTTTAGAAAAATATGAATCTGGCATGAGATGTTTAAATTCTGTAAGAATTTAATAGATCCTTTAAATGTGTTTTGGAATGCATGCAAATTTATTAAAATTATAACTTGATCTGTAGTGTTCCATAAATCATGAAATTTGGTGGGTAGGTTACTCTATGCTAGCCCCAGCTCTGGTAAAAATTTGGGCATCAGTGCTTAAGTAATTTTCAAGTTATAAGGCTATCATGTTATTCTAGGAAATAATTGAATGAATTTTTGTAATTTTTATACATGTGCAATGTTCTTGTAACTTTTTGGAGAATGTCTTGGTACCCTAGAGTATCTAAGAAAAATATGAAATCTTTTGTTTGATACTTTTCAAGGTGAGGTATTAATTATACAAAAATCAGCCTTTTGGGCTTGTGAATTTTGTTTAGGGAGTTTCTGTGAATAAAAGTTGTTCAAATTTTTACAGTGGTCTCTTGTTGGGTCAGAGAGCCCCCTGTAATTTTTGTAGAATTTTAGGAGAAATTTACATATATGTTTAAAATTCCACCTAATTAATTAAGTAAAATAAGAAATGAGCATAATTAAATGTTCTAGGTAGCCACACCCTACTTTCTGGTGTTTTTGTACCTCATGTGAACTTTTGGTAACATTAGTTTGGTTTTAGGGGACTTTGGTCACATCAACAAATAGTTAACCTTTGCAATTTTAGGTTTTCTGGACAGCTGGTAGTATTTCTAAGTTTGACCTTTGATAAAAATGGTTTCTGGAAAACTTGTAAATACCAAAGTTACAGTAAACTTGATAAATTAGCTTGTGTCAAAATTTGGGAGCATTTGGCTTAGTAGTTTGAGAGTTACTGTGGTTTTAAGTGGCAGTTCAGAATCTGCTACTCTCTGTTTTGAGAGGACAGATTCTGGGACTTGTGAAATTTGACATGGAAAACTTAGGAGTTTGGAGTTGAGGTCTGAAAATGAATTGTAGAGCATTTCTTAGTCTTTCCAGATTGTCTTAGATCATATCTTTTGGAATTGGAAATCTCCAGTTATGATAAAAACAAGTAGTTGCTGTCCAGAATGCTTTACTGTGATATTTTGCTGATTTGATGTGATGTGGTATCTTAAGAAATGTTACTTTTGTAATTGTTAGGTGTTAGGGCCTTAACTGAGGAAGAGCAGCTTTATCTTAGGTTAAGTAGATTAGGTGAGTATTTCTCTACTGGAGAGGAAATTTGCACCTACTCTTTGAAGTGATTTGAATAGAGCTGTAAAATTTGTTGTAATGCATTTCATTCCGAGCATACTGCATCTTTTATTATGCATTCATGGGATTTATTATGCACTCATGCAATAGGTGTACCGGAGGGGGTGACACTCCTCGAATTCGAACAAGCAACACCGGAGGAGATTCAGAATCCGCCGGAACCGACAGAGGAACCCACCATCGGAGAAGCTTCCGAAGAAGATCTACCCGAGTGTCCGGACCACAGACCCACAACGTTTCTCAAAGGCAAGCCCCAGTGCATGCTGAACCCATTGTTTTATAAAGATATCTTGAGTACTTTTAATTGTTTACTGCATTAAGTAGTAGGAGTTGTATGAAAATAACTGTTGCATTATACCTGTCCTTGTCCAGATATTGTGCCCTAATCCTATATTAGGTGTAGGCACGTGTCAATGCTTAGCCCTGCTTAGTACGGTAGAAGTCGGGTGATTTCCGGTCATCCGCGAGAGATAGGATTGGGTCGCGAGTGGCTTATGGCTATCGTGATGGAACCATGCTTTAAAATAAAATTGAGACCGGGCGGGAGTTCGATGGTACAGCTGCAAGACACTTCACGTCTTGGGTGTGGAGCCATGCCCGTCTAAGTCGTTTAAGGACCGATTCGCTGTACGTCCTTGAGTCATGTTGAACGCAGTCTAACACTTAGTTGGCCGGATAAGTCGTTCCGACCGCGAAGCCGAGTAATGTGATTCAGGCCGGGAATCGAATGGTAGGTTGCTTCTTGGAGGAGAGAAAGGATGTGCTTGGGGACATTGGCGTGAGACCAATGGGGGGTTAGAGTCCCTATCACCTGGCAGAGTGTCGCCCTTGGGGTTGCGACATCATTCGGACCCGCGATTCCTGAATCATATGAAATGGTGGCCTGTGCGACCCTGGCAGGGGTCTGCGCGGTGAGTGTTAGAAATACCCCTCCAGCTGGATAGGAATTCGATTCGAATCGCCGTCGCTCCCGGTTAGTGAGCACTTGACTTGAGCAGCGGCAACGTAGATCTCATTAATTGAACAGATGGTTAAGTGAATGATACAATGTTGCCACAATTTATACCTGCTATGGAATAATATGAATAATTGTTTGATGATAATCAAGTGCATGTTTAGTACAGGTGCTAAGATAGATGACAGGTAAATGCTAAAAATAAATGCTAGTACAGGTTATAAGAGTTTCAACTACTTATGCCTTTATGCAAAATGTGGTGTCAGCTAGCCTCTTGTGTAAGCCTTGCATAATCCTTGGTGTCTTATTTATTTCTGGTTTATGACGGGTAAGTCTAGCTGAGTACATTCCAGTACTCAGGGTTTATTCCCTCCTGTTGCAGATGACATGCTTTATCAGGGATTCTGCAAGACGTGTCTCCACCCTGCGGGTGATGATGACTAGGTCACAAGGGCGTGATCGTCTTTATGTACTTTCCTCATGCTTTTGCGGGATGTCGATCATCCAAACTGGCAGTAATTAAGTAACTAATGTGTGTGTTATGCTTCCGCTACTTTCAAAACTTGGTTTGTAATAATTGCTACTCCGTGGTGTAAACTTATTTCGGATCTATCTGTGAAATATAACGTACGATGTGTATGTTGAATGATGCGATCCTGGTTGTAAGCAGTTTGGTTTGAAATCCTTCGTGATTTCGATTGACTACCGGGATTATATGGGCTCAAGTTTGAAAATTTGAGCGCTTCGGTGCTTGTTTTCGTACTTGTGCTCTTATAATTTGGTCGGTTCTGTTACAGCTGGTACCGGAGCATAATTCAACATTAAACACATCTTACGAGTAATTAAAAACAAAAGTATTTGTTTGCGAAAAGGGTTAAACTCTAAAAATTATTTTTATAGGTATGCCAGTGATCACATCCCTTAGCCCAAATAAGGACTCTTAGGTGGCTTATTATAAAGACTAACTTGGGGGCCTTGTTTGTTTTTGTTTCGTCGTCCATACGGCGTGATATTGTATGGATGCCATCCACTTGGGTGGTAATGTATGGATCAATTACCTCGACGCTCTGGTAAGTGTGAGTTGTGAGAGCATGATCGTCCAACCGGCGGTCTAGGGGAGAGTAGTTTTGGTGACTTACATACTTACAAGTTTAAACCATGTAACTATGTAAAAGCACTTAATTGTGGGCGTCTATCAATCGGGTGGCTTTGATACTGAAATATATACATCCGGGGATGTGTATATGGAAAGTATTTAGTTTACTGCTTTCTTGTATGTTATTTTGGGAATTGTTGGGCTGCAATGGAATTTTCTGCAGGTACACTAACAGCATAACGTGTAGACCGATAGTTCCGCTTATATGAGAGAACGTATGTATGCCACCGCTTAGCGTTAGCACTTTAGTTTTCTACTAAGGTGAGAGGACGTACGGAACGTGCATGCATCATGTTTAATTATATCATACATGTCATTCACTCCCTCCTTAAAAATTTCAATAGTCCCGACTAAATTAAATTTCGTATCCCCTAAATGATTCTCACTTTAAGTCACATCTTGTTGATACAGATGGCACGTACCAGGATGACAGCCCGTAAGTCAACTGGTGGAAGGGTCCCTCGCCACCAGTTAGCTCCACGCGAGCCCCGTCCTGAGCCCTCCGAGGTGGAAAGGTTACGGGCTGAGCTGGCAGAGGTGACTGCTGCTAGGGATGCAGCACGGCAATAACTGGAGCAAGTGATTCATGATCGGGATCAAGAAACGCTTGCAGTCCAGAGGTTGACAGTGGCAAATCGCAACTGTCAGCGTATGTTGGTCCGTGTGATGGAACAGAGGGATGGAGCCTGGCATGAGGAGAACGTTCTGAGGGCCCGTCAGTTTGAGCTCGAACAGCAGTTAGAGAATGCTGAAGAATACAATGACAACCTTCATGAAGAAGTGCACCGCCTGAACAACCAGCTTAATCCTCTGCTACCTAGAAACAACAACGAAGATGAGGACATGGGTTCGGGAATCTTCATAGCTGAGGATGATGATGAAGTGGAGGTCGATGGACCACAGGATGCTCCACCTGCAGAAGCACCAGAGGAAGAGCCAGAAGAAGAAGAAGAGAGGAGTTAGAGCCTGTCAGTGATGAGGATGGCGGGGAGATCCTTGACACTGACTCGGAGGATGATGCTTAGAGTAGTCATCACGTATCTATAATGTTAGGATCGTCTTTTGCGCCTCCCTGTGTAGGAGTGAGGCCTTGTAATAACTTGACGTTGGATGTAAGGTTGAACCGTATGTTTCCTGAATGTAGTCTGAACCTGTTAATTTCGATCGCAATGGGATGTCTTATTGTGTTGTGTTCGATGATGGTGTCACGATTAGCACCCTTCGGTGTCGCGACGAAACCGAGGGCCTCCTATGGCGCGCGACATAAGGTTGTGCTGCTTGGCACGCGCAGGTATCGAGGTGGCTAGTCCTGATCCACCATAGAACTCTCCATTGAGAAGTCTCTTTGTGGTCATTTTGAAATAGCCTTTCACAGTCAACTAAAAATCTTGAGATCGAATCCAAGTACCGTGCGAAAGGTCAAAAATCATAGATAGCAACGTAAACGGTCCGATAACCGTTGTGCTCCCTGTGAGTGAGCCTTTATCAAAGAAAGTCTTGTTGGATTACCGAGTATGAGTTCGTCAATTGATGCGCTTGAATGGATTGTGCGGTTGTGATGAATTATTATGCCTTCATTATTATGAGAATTCTATTCATGAAGACAGTTTGACATTTCGCAACAATTCATCTACAAATTTCCCACATCGTCAGTGCTCATTGGCTATGCATTTTGCAGATGTCGTACAATCTACGTCGGGGTCGTGGAAATGAGGAGGAGGAACAGCCGCCCCCTCCGCCACCACCTACTCCGGCCGAGTTGATGCAATCAGTGGTTGAGGGGCAGCGTATGTTGGCTGACGCCATGCGCCAACTGGCTAATCGAGAGGCTCGGCATGGTCGCCAGGGCCCAGAGCCAAATCAGTACAGCGATTTCAAGGACTTCCTGGATACAAAGCCCCCGCTCTTTAAGGAAGCGGAAGAACCACTGCAGGCTGACGAGTGGTTTAATACAATTGAACAAAAGTTTCGTCTGCTACGCCTAACCGATGAGCTGAAAACTGAGTATGCTTCCCATCAGTTGCTTGGTCCAGCAGGCATCTGGTGGAGCCACTATCGTTCCACACTGCCTGCCCATGTTCCGATTGCTTGGGATCAGTTCAAGGCGGCCTTCCGGGGGAACTACATCCCTCCCGGTCTTATGGCAATCAAGCACACGGAGTTTATGAGGTTGTCACAGGGAAACAAAAGCTTGACTGAATACTTGCAGTCCTTCAACAACCTGGCCAGGTATGCCACAGAGTTTGTGGACACCGATGCAAAGAAGATTGCTAGTTTCAAAAGGGGCCTCGGCCCAAAGCTAATGAAGACTATGGGCACTAGCAAATGTACCACTTTCAATGATTTCATTAGCGATGCTTTGACCCAGGAGAACAACAATGCTATTTATTCTGCCTCTAAGAGCCGTAAAAGGGCCCTTGAGGCAAGTGCTTCTCAGTCACGGGCCTTAGCTGCACCAAGGTCTTCCCCACGCCCACCTGCTCAGAATACAAAGTTTCGTCCGCCACAGAAAAAGCCTGCTGCAAAAACTAGGTTCCGTAAGGCTTATACTGTCGCTCTGCCAAAGGGGACTTCTGGACAGAGCAGCTCTAGTGTTCCTCCTAGCAATATGCCTTGCTGGAATTGCAACAAGCCAGGCCATTGGGCCCGGAACTGTCCGTACCCTAAGAAAAATGTCAACCAAGGTGGTCGTCAGGGACACGCTCATTATAACAGCATTGAAGAAATTCCATCTGGTGAGGTGGTCACGGCTGGTAAGTTCCTAGTTGACCAACACCCTGCAGTGGTACTTTTTGATTCAGGTGCTTCGCATTCCTTTATCAGTCCTAAGTTTGCATCCAAATTTGCACACAAGTTGCATACTGTTGAAGGTGTGGGTTATTGCATTAGTGCTGCAAGTGGGAATATTTCCACAAACAAAGTAGTGGGGAACCTTAAGTTTGAGATAGAAGGGCGAAGTTATTCGCTTGCTCTATTGGTTTTACCTAGGTTAGACATAGATGTTATCTTAGGCATGAATTGGATGAGCCAGAATGGGGTACTCATTGACACATCCGCTCGGGTAGTTATGCTCAGAGATCCTACAGATCAAAAGGGTTTTCTAGTACAACTTCCCAGAAAAGTTGAATTGTCGGGGGAAATTCATGCTATGCAAGCAAAGGCGTTGGCTAAAATTCCCGTAGTAAATGAATTTCTGGACGTTTTTCCCGATGATTTGCCGGGACTCCCTCCGGATCGGGATGTGGAATTTAAAATCGAGTTGCTGCCTGGCACTGCACCCATCTCTAGGAGACCCTATAGAATGCCTCCAAATGAGTTAGCTGAACTTAAGGTGCAATTGAATGAACTTTTGAAGAAGGGGTTGATCCGTCCTAGCTCGTCTCCGTGGGGTTGCCCTACTATCTTTGTAAAGAAGAAGGATCAAACCTTGCGGATGTGCGTGGACTATAGACCTCTGAATGCAGTCACTGTTAAGAATAAGTATCCTCTACCGCGTATCGACATCTTGTTCGATCAATTGTCCAAAGCTAAAGTCTTTTCCAAGATTGATCTAAGGTCTGGGTACCATCAGATTAAAATCCGTCCTGAAGATGTTCCAAAAATAGCCTTCTCGACAAGATACGGCCTTTATGAGTATCTTGTTATGTCCTTCGGCCTAACCAATGCCCCAGCACACTTCATGTGCTTGATCAAATAAGTTTGTGGTGGTGTTCATCGATGACATCTTGGTGTATTCGGAAAATGAAGAAGAACATGCTGGACACCTGCGTATTGTCCTCAGCAGGCTTCGTGAGCATCAACTGTATGCGAAGTTCAGTAAGTGTGAATTCTGGCTTCGTGAAGTACCTTTTCTTGGGCATGTGTTGTCCGATGGAGGAATTATGGTGGACCCCACAAAGGTACAAGAAGTATTAAATTGGAAGGCTCCTACTTTGGTTCATGAGGTCCGGAGTTTCCTTGGGTTGGCTGGCTATTATCGTCGCTTCATCCTGGATTTCTCAAAAATAGCCAAACCCATGACTCGGTTGCTGCAAAAAGACACCAGGTTTGTCTGGACTCCTGAGTGTGATGCGGCTTTTCACCAACTGCGAACCCTCCTAACCTCGGCTCCGGTTTTGGCACAACCGGATATCGAGAAACCTTTTGATGTTTACTGTGATGCCTCAGGCATAGGTTTGGGAGGTGTTTTGATGCAGGAAGGCCGAGTAATTGCATATACTTCACGACAACTTCGGAAGCATGAGGTGAATTATCCAACGCATGACTTAGAACTGGCCGCAGTTGTTCATGCTTTGAAGGTATGGCGGCATTATCTGCTGGGCAATGTCTGCAATATCTATACAGATCACAAAAGCCTCAAATACATCTTCACCCAACCCGAGCTAAATATGCGTCAGAGAAGATGGCTCGAGTTGATTAAAGATTATAATCTTCAAGTGCACTATCACCCAGGCAAGGCAAACGTGGTTGCGGACGCTTTGAGCCGTAAGTCTCACTGCCATTCCTTAGTTGAAACTGATTTTCACCGATCCCGCCTGTTACATCCGGCAGTCTTGTACAACATCACTGTCAGTGGTACTCTCAGAAATAGAATCATTGAGCTCCAAAAGACTGATCCGGGTATATTTCACATAAAACGGAAGATGAAAGAGGAAGAAACTAAGCATTTCAGGTTAGATGACGAAGGTGTGCTGTGGTTTAAGGATAGATTAGTGGTACCTAAGGACCGTGAGCTTAGAGATCAGATCCTGTCCGAAGCACATTCGTCCAAGTTGTCCATCCATCCGGGTAGCAATAAGATGTATTATGATTTGAAGCCACTTTATTGGTGGACTAAGATGCGGAAGGAGATAGCTGCATATGTTGCTAGGTGTGACACCTGTTGCAGAGTTAAAGCTGTGCACATGAAAGCTGGGCTACTTCAGCCACTTTCCATTCCAGGCTGGAAATGGGAAGAGATAAGTATGGATTTCATTGTCGGACTTCCTCCCACAGTCAAAAATCATAACTCTATCTGGGTAATTGTTGATCGTTTGACCAAATCAGCTCACTTCATTCCAGTGAGAGTGGACTATCGTCCCACTGACTATGCTGAGTTGTACTTCAATCAGATAGTCCGGCTTCATGGGATACCTCGTACTATCATTTCTGACCGTGGTCCCCAGTTCACTGCTCGCTTTTGGGAGCATTTGCATCACCTTCTGGGAACCAAGTTAGTGAGAAGCTCTGCTTATCACCCCCAGACATCTGGTCAGACGGAACGAGTTAACCAAATCTTGGAAGATCTGTTGCGGGCATGCGTCATTTCATCCAAGGGTTCTTGGGAAAAATGGTTACCTTTAGCTGAATTCTCGTACAATAACAGTTATCAAGAGAGCATTAAGATGGCCCCATTCGAAGCCTTGTATGGTCGTAAGTGCCGAACTCCACTAAACTGGGTAGAAGCTGGGGAAAGGAGGTATTATGGCATTGATTTTGTCCAGGAAGCCGAGGAACAAGTCCGTACTATCTAGAAACACATGGCTGCAGCCCAAGCTAGACAGAAAAGCTATGCGGATCGTCGTAGAAAACCACTCGAATTTGAAGTTGGAGACTTCGTTTATTTGAAAGTTTCTCCAATGAAGAGTGTCCAACGTTTTGGTGTTAAGCGGAAACTTGCACCAAGATACGTGGGTCCTTTCCAGATCATAGGCAAGAGTGGAGCTGTTGCGTACAAAATCCAGTTGCCTCCTGAAATGAGAGCCATATTCAACGTTTTCCATGTATCTCAGCTTAAAAAGTGTCTTCGAGTTCCTGAGGAACAGGTTCCTTTAGGAGATATCAGGCTTGAATCCGACCTAACCTATGAAGAAAAGCCAGTCCGAGTGATTGATACTCAGGAACGAGTAACTAGAAGTAAAGTGGTTAAGTGGTACAAAGTGATGTGGAGTAATCAGGGTAGCGAAAGTGATGCTACGTGGGAACGAGAAGATTATTTGCGGGATAGTTATAAGGAATTCTATGAAAAATGGTACGCTTTCCAAATCTCGGGACGAGATTTTTATAAGGGGGGAGGGCTGTAACACCTCAAGTGTTTAGTCCTTAATTGCATTGCATTTGCATAAGCATAACATGCATAATCCATGTTTACTATTTTATGTAATGCAATTCATGTGATTGTTTAGGGTTTGTTTGGTTTGTGTCATGAGTAATTGATAGTTGGTGTAACAAAAAGGTAAGGTAGCCAATCATGACCTACAACAACTTTAGTTATACTTAGGGTAACATCTGGAGCAAGGTTCATGTTGACCAAAATTACAAAATTGCCCTCCAAGAAAAGTTTGACCACCATTTGACCCTAGAAGGTTCTAGTTTGACCAATTAAAAAGTCTAACTTAAAGACCTTGCATGGAAGAGCACCCTTAAGCAAAGTTGTAAAGAAATTCATGGGGAACAAAAGTCTCAATATGACCATCTCATGAAAGTGACCACAACATGCTCAAAAGTGGCTCACAAGTCAGCTAGAGAAGTAGCTCCAAGACTTAGAATTTTTCTAAGTCTGGAATCTAACCCTACAGTTTTACTGATGCCTACTTTAGGAGCTTGTAGTTTGCAAACCAGGCCAAACTAGCTTTCACTCATATTGACAAACTTGTAGTTCACATGTAGCCCTACAACTTTGACAACATCACCCAAGCCTGGTTCTCAATGGTTCAAAAGATATCGTGTCATGAAATTAGGCTTTCAGTCGGCATCGTTAACTGAACACCGGTTTTAGTTTCACCGAGCACCACTTTGGGGCCATGTAGTTTCAAATATAGGCCGAACCAGCCCAAACACTAATTAACAAACTTGTTGCCCTAACATAGCTTTACAAACTTGATGTTGTCAACTTGGACTGGTTCAGGATATATTGGAACTTATTCAGCGTTGAAATCCCCCTGTGAGTCGACCATCGATGACCCTTGCAACCGGTTTCAGTCACGAGCTCGACACCGCGCGTCGTGGCGCTCGGGCAGGAGAACGCCGCCGCGTGTCGACCAGGTGCTGCAACTCCCTCCACGTCGCGAGCTCTGGCGCAAATTGAAACCCGAGCGGCCACCTCCACCTCCCTCACACGCGCCATTCCCTTCTTCCTCCCTCTCGCTCTGGCTGGGGTCACCGAGGCGGAACTCGGAGACGCCATTGCCGCCGCCGCTTTTCTCCGGCTAGCACGAGCTCACCGTCTCACCACCACCCTCCAAGTTCCGTCCACTGCTCCGCCAGCATTCCCTCCACCTCCGTCCACCGTTGCTCGACCAGATTGTGCCAAGGTGAGGGCGAATTTTGGGTTCCGCCACCGCAAGTCCTCGCCGGCGTACTGTCCGCGCGGCGGCTCACCGTGGCCAGCTTTGCACATCCATCCTCCTGTCGCCCTACCGTGTGTTCTGGGTTCACGGGTAGGTAGAGCAGCTTAGGGCGTGACGCTACCGGATGGGATAGCCGGAACGCGTCGGAACACCGACGTGCGCTGCCATGCCATGGCCGCCGGTGCGATGCTTACGCGGTCAGCGACACCCGCTCCACCACCGTCCTATCTCTTGGCTTGGTGAGGTCCGCCATGTCCTCAGGGAACCGGAGCGCGCCTCACTTGGGTCTCTGGTCCCCGGAGCTCGCCGGACCGCCACCGGGTGCCGCCGCAGAGCCGCGGTCTCCATGGCCGTTGTAGCTAGGTTAGGTTAGGGTCAGCAAATCTAGGCTTGTTTGATGCGGGGGGTCGCGGGGAAGCCGCTGGTGTTCTTCCCGCAGCCGGAGGCGCCACCGTCGGCGAGCGGGAGCTCGCCGGAGCCGCGGCCGTCCTTCTCCTCTCGCTCTCTCTCTGGCCTGCGGGCCCACGCCGTCAGTGCCGCGCGCGGGCAGGAGGCCGAGCGGGCCGCGCGCGCGCGTGATTGTGGGCCGCGTTTCCCGGGCCGGCCCAACTCCTGTGAAATATATATTTCATTTTATCATTTGTCACAGATTTTTGTACAAGTTTGAAAAATGTAGATCTAGGGTTTTACTGATCCAAAAATCATGAGATAAATTTTGTTAGGATCTACTTGATGTGTAGTATTTTAGAAAAATATGAATCTGGCATGAGATGTTTAAATTCTGTAAGAATTTAATAGATCCTTTAAATGTGTTTTGGAATGCATGCAAATTTGTTAAAATTATAACTTGATCTGTAGTGTTCCATAAATCATGAAATTTGGTGGATAGGTTACTCTGTGCTAGCCCTAGCTCTGGTAAAAATTTGGGCATCAGTGCGTAAGTAATTTTCAAGTTATAAGGCTATCATGTTATTCTAGGAAATAATTGAATGAATTTTTGTAATTTTTCTACAAGTGAAATGTTCTTATAACTTTTTGGAGAATGTCTTGGTACCCTAGAGTATCTAAGAAAAATATAAAATCTGTTGTTTGATACTTTTCAAGGTGAGGTATTAATTATACAAAAATCAGCCTTTTGGGCTTGTGAATTTTGTTTAGGGAGTTTCTGTGAATAAAAGTTGTTCAAGTTTTTACAGTGGTCTCTTGTTGGGTCAGAGAGCCCCCTGTAATTTTTGTAGAATTTTAGGAGAAATTTACATATATGTTTAAAATTCCACCTAATTAATTAAGTAAAATAAGAAATGAGCATAATTAAATGTTCTAGGTAGCCACACCCTACTTTCTGGTGTTTTTGTACCTCATGTGAACTTTTGGTAACATTAGTTTGGTTTTAGGGGACTTTGGTCACATCAACAAATAGTTAACCTTTGCAATTTTAGGTTTTCTGGACAGCTGGTAGTATTTCTAAGTTTGACCTTTGATAAAAATGGTTTCTGGAAAACTTGTAAATACCAAAGTTACAGTAAACTTGATAAATTAGCTTGTGTCAAAATTTGGGAGCATTTGGCTTAGTAGTTTGAGAGTTACTGTGGTTTTAAGTGGCAGTTCAGAATCTGCTACTCTCTGTTTTGAGAGGACAGATTCTGGGACTTGTGAAATTTGACATGGAAAACTTAGGAGTTTGGAGTTGAGGTCTGAAAATGAATTGTAGAGCATTTCTTAGGCTTTCCAGATTGTCTTAGATCATATCTTTTGGAATTGGAAATCTCCAGTTATGATAAAAACAAGTAGTTGCTGTCCAGAATGCTTTACTGTGATATTTTGCTGATTTGATGTGATGTGGTATCTTAAGAAATGTTACTTTTGTAATTGTTAGGTGTTAGGGCCTTAACTGAGGAAGAGCAGCTTTATCTTAGGTTAAGTAGATTAGGTGAGTATTTCTCTACTGGAGAGGAAATTTGCACCTACTCTTTGAAGTGATTTGAATAGAGCTGTAAAATTTGTTGTAATGCATTTCATTCCGAGCATACTGCATCTTTTATTATGCATTCATGGGATTTATTATGCACTCATGCAATAGGTGTACCGGAGGGGGTGACACTCCTCGAATTCGAACAAGCAACACCGGAGGAGATTCAGAATCCGCCGGAACCGACAGAGGAACCCACCATCGGAGAAGCTTCCGAAGAAGATCTACCCGAGTGTCCGGACCACAGACCCGCAACGTTTCTCAAAGGCAAGCCCCGGTGCATGCTGAACCCATTGTTTTATAAAGATATCTTGAGTACTTTTAATTGTTTACTGCATTAAGTAGTAGGAGTTGTATGAAAACAACTGTTGCATTATACATGTCCTTGTCCAGATATTGTGCCCTAATCCTATATTAGGTGTAGGCACGTGTCAATGCTTAGCCCTGCTTAGTACGGTAGAAGTCGGGTGATTTCCGGTCATCCGCGAGAGATAGGATTGGGTCGCGAGTGGCTTATGGCTATCGTGATGGAACCATGCTTTAAAATGAAATTGAGACCGGGCGGGAGTTCGATGGTACAGCTGCAAGACACTTCACGTCTTGGGTGTGGAGCCATGCCCGTCTAAGTCGTTTAAGGACCGATTCGCTGTACGTCCTTGAGTCATGTTGAACGCAGTCTAACACTTAGTTGGCCGGATAAGTCGTTCCGACCGCGAAGCCGAGTAATGTGATTCAGGCCGGGAATCGAATGGTAGGTTGCTTCTTGGAGGAGAGAAAGGATGTGCTTGGGGACATTGGCGTGAGACCAATGGGGGGTTAGAGTCCCTATCACCTGGCAGAGTGTCGCCCTTGGGGTTGCGACATCATTCGGACCCGCGATTCCTGAATCATATGAAATGGTGGCCTGTGCGACCCTGGCAGGGGTCTGCGCGGTGAGTGTTAGAAATACCCCTCCAGCTGGATAGGAATTCGATTCGAATCGCCGTCGCTCCCGGTTAGTGAGCACTTGACTTGAGCAGCGGCAACGTAGATCTCATTAATTGAACAGATGGTTAAGTGAATGATACAATGTTGCCACAATTTATGCCTGCTATGGAATAATATGAATAATTGTTTGATGATAATCAAGTGCATGTTTAGTACAGGTGCTAAGATAGATGACAGGTAAATGCTAAAAATAAATGCTAGTACAGGTTATAAGAGTTTCAACTACTTATGCCTTTATGCAAAATGTGGTGTCAGCTAGCCTCTTGTGTAAGCCTTGCATAATCCTTGGTGTCTTATTTATTTCTGGTTTATGACGGATAAGTCTAGCTGAGTACATTCCAGTACTCAGGGTTTATTCCCTCCTGTTGCAGATGACATGCTTTATCAGGGATTCTGCAAGACGTGTCTCCACCCTGCGGGTGATGATGACTAGGTCACAAGGGCGTGATCGTCTTTATGTACTTTCCTCATGCTTTTGTGGGATGTCGATCATCCAAACTGGCAGTAATTAAGTAACTAATGTGTGTGTTATGCTTCCGCTACTTTCAAAACTTGGTTTGTAATAATTGCTACTCCGTGGTGTAAACTTATTTCGGATCTATCTGTGAAATGTAACGTACGATGTGTATGTTGAATGATGCGATCCTGGTTGTAAGCAGTTTGGTTTGAAATCCTTCGTGATTTCGATTGACTACCGGGATTATATGGGCTCAAGTTTGAAAATTTGAGCGCTTCGGTGCTTGTTTTCGTACTTATGCTCTTATAATTTGGTCGGTTCTGTTACATTCGGTGCCCACACTCTCAATAGCATTGTCACCCTTTTGTTGATGATCTCTAATGAAATGATGACGAACATCAATATGCTTTGTTCTTTGATGTTGAACCGGATTATTGGTTAACTTCACAGCACTTTCATTATCACATAGCAATGGTACATTCTTGAAATTGATTCTAAAATCCTTCAATGTTGCCTTCATCCACAAGATTTGTGCACAACAACTACCCGCGGCGATGTATTCGACTTCGGCGGTAGATAGTGCAATACTATTTTGCTTCTTGGATGACCATGAGACAAGTGATCTTCCCAACAATTGACAGGTCCCGGAAGTGCTCTTTCTCTCCACTTTGTCACCGGCATAGTCGGAATCCGAATATCCAACTAGCTCAAAGCTTGCACCTTTGGGATACCATAATCCAACATCTTGTGCATGCTTCAAATACCTCAATATTCTCTTTGTTGCCTTCAAATGACTTTCTCTTGGTGAGGCTTGAAATCTTGCACACATGCATATACTAAACATCACATCGGGTCTTGATGCCATCACATAGAGTAGGCTACCAATCATTGATCTATAAAGCTTTTGATCCACCATGTTACCACTCTTGTCACTATCGAAACTTCCACTAGTGCCCATTGGGGTTGTAATGCCCTTTGCATCTTCCATGCCAAACTTCTTGAGCATATCTTTGATGTACTTGGTTTGGCTCACAAATGTTCCTTCCTTCATTTATTTGATTTGAAGTCCAAGAAAGAAACTAAGTTCACCAATCATTGACATTTCAAATTCCTTTGCCATCATTTTTCCAAACTCATCACAATAATCTTGATTGGTTGAACCAAAGATGATATCATCAACATATATTTACAACACAAACAAGTCCTTCTCAATCTTCTTGGTGAAGATAGTAGTATCCACTTTGCCCATGACAAAACCTTTGGATAGCAAGAAATCTCTTAATCTTTCATACCATGCTCTTGGTGCTTGCTTCAATCCATACAAAGCTTTCCTTAACTTGTACACATGGTTGGGTTTCTTGTCATCTTCAAAACCGGGAGGTTGCTCCACATACACCTCTTCTTGAATGTACCCATTGAGAAATGCACTCTTCACATCCATTTGATATAGCTTGATATCGTGAGCACAAGCATAGGCAAGTAAGATCCTAATTGCTTCTAATCTTGCAACCGGGGCATAAGTTTCACCAAAGTCAAGACCCTCTATTTGTGTGTAACCTTGAGCCACTAGTCTTGCTTTGTTCCTTACTACTATCCCATCTTGATCTTGCCTGTTGCGAAAGACCCATCTTGTTCCAATGACATTGTGATCCTTAGGCCTCTCAACTAGTTCCCATACTTCATTTCTCTTGAAGTTGTTGAGCTCTTCATGCATTGCATTTACCCAATCCGGATCTCTCAATGCTTTATCAATGTCCTTGGGTTCTTCCATTGACACAAAAGAAGAGTGAGCACAAAATGATGCCAATCTTGATCTAGTTTGAACTCCCCTTTGTATGTCACCAATGATGAAATCCAATGGATGGTCTCTTGCAATGTTAGTTGGTTGAAGCACTTGGACTTGATTGCTTGGATGTTGATGTTGATCATGAGTTGGAGATGATGAACTAGCCACTTGTTGATCTTGTTGCACTTGAGATGATGTACTAGCTTGATTTTGCATTAGAGACCCACTAGCTTGTGTAATTGGACTTTGGAGCACTTGATCTTTGTTGTCATCCACATCAATCACTTGCTTTGGCCTAATATCACCAATATCCATTTCTTTCATAGCATTAGTCAATTGAGTTCCTCTCACATCATCCAAGTTATTTTCCTCATCTTGAGAGCCATTTGTTTCATCAAACTCAACATCATGAACTTCCTCAAGTAAACCACTAGCCAAATTCCAAACTCTATAAGCTTTGCTAGTAGTAGAGTAACCAAGTAAGAATCCTTCATCACATTTCTTCTCAAACTTGCTCAATCTAGTGCCCTTCTTCAAGATGTAGCATTTGCAACCAAATACCCGAAAGTATGCAATGTTGGGCTTTCTTCCATTTAAGATCTCATATGGTGTTTTCTCTAAGAACTTGTGGCAATAGAGGCGGTTGCTATAGAAGCAAGCCATGTTGATTGCTTCAGCCCAAAATGAATGACTCACATTATACTCATTTAACATTGATCTTGCCATATCAATCAAGGTTCTATTCTTCCTCTCAACTAGGCCATTAGATTGAGGTGTATATTTGGCCGAAAATTGATGCTTGATTCCAAGCTCCTCACATAGCTCATCAACTCTTGTGTTTCTAAACTCACTTCCATTGTCACTTCTCACTTTCTTGATTGTGGTCTCAAACTCATTTTGCACTCTCTTGATGAACTTCTTGAATATGTCAAAAACATCACTTTTGTCCACAAGAAAGAATACCCATGTATATCTAGTGAAATCATCCACAATCACAAACCCATACTTGTTGCCACCAATGCTTGTGTATGTAGTTGGCCCAAATAGATCCATGTGCAACAACTCAAATGCTTTGGAAGTACTCATAATGCTCTTCAATGGATGAGTGTTGCCCACTTGCTTTCCGGCTTGACATGCACTACATAGCTTATCTTTCTCAAATGTGACATCCTTTAAGCCTCTAACTAAGTCATGCTTCACTAACTTGTTCAATTGCTTCATGCCAACATGACCAAGTCTTCTATGCCATAACCAACCCATACTTGATTTGGTGAGCAAGCATATTGAAAGTTGAGTGTCACTAGCATTGAAATCAACCAAGTATAGATTCTCATATCTAAAACTCTTAAAGATCAAATTGGAGCCATCAACACTAACTATCTCCACATCATCAACACCAAATATGCACTTGAAACCTAGATCACACAATTGAGCAACCGAGAGAAGATTGAAATTCAACTTTTCAACTAGGAGCACATTGGAAATACTATGATCATTAGAGATTGCAATCCTTCCAAGAGCCTTCACATCACCCTTGCTATTGTCACCAAATGTGATACTATCAATGCCACTATCATTTGGTTTGAGAGAGTTGAACATTCTTGAATCACCAGTCATATGTTGAGAGCACCCACTATCAAGCACCCAATGCCTTCCTCCGGCCTTGTAATTTACCTACAAAATAGATTAATGTTTCTTAGGTACCCATACTTGTTTAGGTCCTTGGAGGTTAGTAACTAAGCTCTTTGGTACCCAAATGGCCTTCTTCTTTAGACCCACAATTGGTGTACCAACAAACATAGCATGCACACCTTTCTCACCCTTGGTAAGCACATAACAAGAATCAAAAGAAATGTAATCCATTTTAGCATGAAACTTGTTGTTGTTCTTATTTATTTTATTACAATTAATCTCTAGATGCCCAACTTGCTTGCATCTATTGCAATAACGACCATTGCTCTTCACAAAGCGAGGCTTTGGAGTAGCAAAGGCCACCTTGCCCTTCTTAGGAGTATAGCCCAAACCCTCTTTGTTAAGAGAGAACCTTTGGCTACCCAAGCATTTTAGCAAGCGGTCATCCCCACCATAGGCATTTCCCAATGCGCGGGTGAGATCATCCACCTCTCTCTTGAGAGTCTCATTCTCAACCACAAGCGATGAATCACTAGTAGTAGAGGTAGAGTTGGTTGTGGTGGATGATGATGAGCTACATGAAGCATTAGTAGGACCAACAAATAAAGAATCATCAATAATGTCACATGTTAGTCCAATATCACAAGTGACAATCACTTGCTCTTCCTTAGCTTCCTTCATGAACTTTTCCAACTTGAGGTCCTTTTCCTTGATGAGCTCAAGTAGAGTGGAGTGGGCTTCCTTAAGCCTAGTGTGAGCAACTTCAAGGTCCTCATGATCTTCCTTTAGACACTCACGAGAGGCCTCTAGCTCATCAAAGGATTTTCTAAGAGCTTTGAGCTCTTGTTCAATTCCTTTGCACTCCTTACTCTTTTTGAGAGCAACAAGCTCCTCCATCAAGGCATCATTTTCATTGCTCTTGGCAATGAGCTCTTGTTCCAAGATTTTGTATTTCTTGGTTGTCCTCTTGTAGCCCTTGCTCATTTGATCTATTATGCCCAATAGATCATCCTTGGAGTAGTCCTCATCCTCCTCATCGTCACTCCTACAACCATCACTAGCACAAGAATCATCATCACTATCATCATATTTTACCTTGGTAGGCTTGGCCATAAGGCATGTCGATGTAGTGTCGAAGATGGATGGCTTGTTGGAGAGGGCGATGCTTGCAATGGCTCGCCGAGTGGTCCTCTCATCATCACTAGAGCTTTCATCATCATCACTATCGGAGTTGTCACTATCCCAAGTGACCATATAACCACCACCCTTCTTCTTCTTGTTGATAGTGAAGCTCTTCTTCTCTTTCTTCTCCTTCTTGTCCTTCTTGTTCTTCTTCAACTTCAACTCCCCATCATGATATCTTTTGTCTTCATAGGGACACTTTGCCACTACATGATCGGGGCTATTGCAATTGTAGCAAAGCACCTCCTTTGCCTTCATGAAGTCCCTGCTCTTTCTTGCACCATATCCTTTCTTCTTCATGAACCTCCCCATCTTGTGCACTAGGAGGGCCATGGTCTCATCATCGAATGGATCATCATCATCACTCTCCACCTTGCTCTTGCCCTTAGAAGATGAAGCCTTGAATGCAATGGGCTTCTCTTGCTTGACCTTGGTCTCCTTCTTCTCTTCTACCTCATCTTCATCATCATTGTATTGAGCATCGGTCATTATATCTCCAAGCACATCGGTTGGTTTGACCTTGTCCAATCCCTCTCTAAAGATCATTCTTCTCAAGGTGGCAAACTTCTTGGGTAAGCACATCAAGAACTTGTGTGAGAAGTCCTTGTCCTCAACCTTCTCTCCAAGCCCCTTGAGATCATTGACAATGACTTGGAGCCTATAGAACATCTCCGGGATGGATTCATCATCCTTCATCTTGAAAGTGGAGAACTTGTCCTTGAGCATATATAGCTTGGCACTTTTTACCGTTGAAGTGCCTTCATATGTTTCTTCAAGTCTTATCCAAAGCTCATTTGCCTTTTCAAGATCTTTGATTTGCTCAAATACTTTGTCATCAATGGCACGGTAGATTGTGTCAAGTGCCGCCGTGTTGCATTGCTTGTTGATGCGGTCATTTGGAGTGAGATTTTCCTCATCAAGAATGATGTATCCTTCTTTGGTTACATCCCAAACCTTCTCATGTATATTGCCTAGATATTGCTTCATCTTCCTTTTCCAATGATCAAAGGAAGAGACGCCATCAAAGAATGGAGGCTTGCCATTAACATGATTGAACATAACTTGAGCCATCTTGCACCGAGGTTGTTAAGCCTTGCAAACGGTGACCACGGCTCCGATACCACTTGAAAGGTCTTGATGGCTAGAGGGGGGGTGAATAGCCTTTAAAAAATTTCTACAAAGACAAGCTAAAAAAGTTTATCAATACAACAAATAGCGAGATGCGAGTTTTGCTTAGCCTACGGGGTGTTTGCAAGCCACCTATCCAATTCACAATTCTAGTATAATGGCACTCAACCGCACAAGACAAACCAAGAAGGTAACTACAACTACAACTAGCAAGCTACACAAAAAGCTACTCTAGCAAAGCTAACTAGCTAGCAAAGATAACTAAGAAAGTAATGCGGAGTTGAGTTAGGAGAGTTTCACCGAGGGGCGAAGTATTGAGCCAACCAATATGATCAATAATGAATACCAAGACAACCGAACACCGGGATCAATCAATCACAATATGAAAGTGATGACACGAAGATTTATCCCGAGGTTCACGTGCTTGCCGGCACACTAGTCCCTGTTGTGTCCCTCTTCACCACGTGGTTCGGTGGCTAATCGGTCTCACACCGAGCCTCTCAAAAGGCGCCACAAGAACCTACCAAATGGTAAAAGGTTGCAATGACACGAGCAATTTACTAATGTTGCCTTTGGCGCTTCGCCGAGGTAGGCACAAACCCCTCACAATCACGGAGGTGGCCAAGAACAATCACCAACTCTTGCCAACGCCTCCAAGCTGCTCCAAGCCGTCTAGGTGGCGGCAACCACCAAGAGAAACAAGAATCCCGCAGCAAATCAACCACCAAGTGCCAACTAGATGCAATCTCACAATGCAAATGCACTTGGATCACTCAATCTCACTTCGAATATGCAAAGAAGCAAGAGAGATGAGTGGGAGGGGAGTTGCTTAGCTCAAAGTGCTCACAAGTATGTCAAAAGTCCAAGAGGAAGAGCCTTGAGCCGGCCAACGAGTATTTATAGACGTACCCCTTCGAATATAGCCGTTACACACTTGAAACAGCCGAAGTCGTGCTGACCGGACGCGTTGGTCACGCGGACCGGACGCGCCGGTCACACAACGGCTCTTTTGCGAAACACCGACCGGACGCGCTGGTCGCAACGACCGGACGCGCTGGGCTCGACCGGACGCGCTGGTCCCGTAACTGACCGGACGCGCTGGTCAACCCAGAGCAGTGTACAACGAAACAGTGACCGGACGCGCTGGAGAACTGACCGGACGCCACAGTGCCAGCGTCCGGTTGGAGTCCAGTAAGCTCCCTGATCGACCGGACGCGTCCGGTTGACAGTGACCAGACGCGCTGCGCGTCCGATCAAAACGCTGAGACACGCGCAAACGCTGAACACTGACCGGACGCGTCCGGTCAAATAAAGACCACGTCCGGTCCAGCGTCCGGTCACCACTGTGACCTCCGTTCGCCTCCGTTTCTTTTCCGTCTTTCGGCGTAGTGGAAAATAGGCGTTTCAATCCCTCGAAAACACCTGAATCCCGCCTCGCAAGCTCAGCGGGAGGGAGAGAGGACCCCAAACCCTCTCTACCACTCAAACTCCACCGCCATCGCAAATGTGCTAACACCACCAAGTGATCATGTCATGTGCAAGTGTGTTAGTATTTTTCACAATCATTTTTCGAGACGTTATTAGTTCTATCCAAATGCATATGATTATGAAATGCACACCTAGAGGCACTTACGAGTTCAATAGCCGCGTCATTCCCCTCTTTATAGTACGGCTATCTATCCTATAATGTAACCACACCCACTAGGTGTCTTGGTTACTAAAACACAACCCTTAAGCATATACCTTTGCCTTGATCACGTAGGGTTACGTCCAAATCCAAGTGTGGCCATCATGATCACCATGTCCATCTTGCCACCAACCTTGGAATGTACTAATCCTCATATGCTACATACAACTTAGGCATATGATTAGTACTTAGGCATTGTCACTAATTACTAACACCAAACATAGAGATTTCAGAGGTGTTTTTGCTCCCACCCTAATCCAAAAGTCTCGCGTCGTCTTTTATATTTCTGCATCACTTTGTAGTTTACACAATTTGCACGCTCAAACACCTTATCATTCCTTTCCTTCCAGACCTCCCAACAAACTAAGATGATCAGGGAGCGAAGGCCTTTCGTGCTCGCACTCGGAACATTTGACATGGTTGTCCACCATTTCTCCACTGTCGGGTGCATGTTTATGTTTTCCGATCCATGCAACAATCTCACTCCACAGTCGCTCGGTGAATCTGTGGTCTCTAAAGAGATGGAATATTTTTAGAGACAAAGATAATATTTAGCTTAAAAAACAAAACCATATTATGATTCAAATTAAAAAAAATTAAACAAATTAAGCAATGAGCATCCTCGGCGCCATGCCTGACGACAGCCAGCGGTAGCTGTGGACTGTGGTGTGATGTGTGATGGTGTCACATGCTGTACCGGTACTAGTGTATCCCTCACCCGGCCCGGTGATTGGACGTGATCATTCCACGGTGAGCGAGGGTTCTCCTCGCCTGCTCATCGCCTCCTGTGGTCGCGACTGCCGACGTATACGGCAAGTCGGTCACGGTCGTTGTCAAAAAAAAAAAATCGCTCGCGGTCCTGGTCGCGGGCGTTCCACGTTGTAAGCGTGTAACCGTGGTGCACTAGTGGACGGACAAGCAGTGCTCTTTTGCAGCAACTGCAGGGCGGCACATGTGAGCATGTGGCGCCGGGCGCAACCGGACAAACGTGAGCGAGCTGCTGGTGCCCAACCAAATCGAGCTCACCATCAATAAAATACAGTAGAGAAGTTCCTTTCTTTTCTTTTTGGTTGGTGCGGTAATAAGAGCATCTCCAACAAATCCCCAATATAACCTCTCATCCCCATAAAACAGAATTATTGGAGGAGATAGATCAATTTTCATGCTCCAACAGTGCCCCAATACCTCCCCCAATTTTTGGTGGCCACCAAAAAAACACCCATCTCTCCTCAAATAAAGGGGCACTTGCAACCTCCCCCAATACTCTGTTCTTTTGGCGCAAACACACCCATTAGTGATTCTGCACTCGGAAACAATGTCATGCAATCTCTCTTTATATCTTGTTTATGATATATCCTTGTGTGAGTATGTTTAATTTCATTTTCTTATTGTTGAACAAACTGTTATCGCATTTTTGATCTTTAGTCTTATTTTGACGTGAAAAATATTGACGTGAAAAATATTTTGACAAACAAGACATCAACAACTTATTTTGACGTGAAAAATATCCATGGGTCAATTTGCTCCAACATGGTCCAGAATTTGTAATATGGGCCAAAATCACATATTGGGGATGAGATATTGGGGAACTGCAAAAGCATCTCCCCCAATAACACAAAAAGTAAATATTGGGCTACCCCAATACTAAGTTATTGGGGGAGTTTTATTGGGAGACCGGTGGAGATGCTCTAATGTAGTACAGCAACACCAAATTCGAAGTTCCTAAATCCTAATTTGGACGGATTGTCGCTCTCTCCACTCACGTGGCTCCCCACGCGGGGCGACTCGGGCGGCTCCCACTGCGCCGTCTCCCCCCCCCCCACTCCTCTCCTTGCCTCCTGCAGCGTCGCCGCCGGAGCTGGCCGCCGGCATGGCTGCCCGGCCGGCCGTGATGGTGGCGGCGGGGCTCTCCCTCCTCGTAGTGGCGGCGCAGCTGCAGCAGGTTCGCCGGCCGCCCCCTGCGCGACCGGCACGGTGGTCGACGGGATGGCTGTCGCGGCTGTAGAAGCTCCGGCTGGTGTCCGTGCAGGCGCAGGGGACAGCGGCGAGGTTTCTTTCTTCTCCGCGCTCTCCCCTTCTCCTCCCTTGACGGTGGTGGCGGCGCTAACTTGGGCCGCCGGCCCGGGGCCCTGCCGGTCAGATCCAGTGCCGGGGTGGCTGGATCCGGCCCCCTGGCGACTGGATCTGGTGGCCGGCGGCGGCTGCAGCTGCGGCGGCGGTGCCTAGGGCCCGTGCAGGCGTTGGGGGGCGGTGCCCTTCTCTACTTCCCCTCCCCTCACGGCCCTGGCTGCTGCAGCTCAGCGACGGGCAAGCCCAGGGTGATGCCTGCAACTATAGCCAAGATGGGTACGGTGGAGTCGGCGGGCGATGCCAGGCCTAGTGCCCTGTTGGCCAGGTCCGGCGCCCCTAGGACAGGGGGCGATGCCCGTGGTGGATGAAAGTCCTATGTTTGGTGTTGGTAATTAGTGACAATGCCTAAGTACTAATCCTATGCCTAAGTTGTATGTAGTACATGAGGATTAGTACATTCCAAGGTTGGTGGTAAGATGGACATGGTGATCATGATGGCCACACTTAGATTTGGACGCAACCCTACGTGATCAAGACAAAGGTATATGCTTAAGGGTTGTGTTTTAGTAACCAAGACACCTAGTGGGTGTGGTTACATTATAGGATAGATAGCCGTACTATAAAGAGGGGAATGACGCAGCTATTGAACTCCTAAGTGCCTCTAGGTGTGCATTTCATAATCATATGCATTTGGATAGAACTAATAACGCCTCGATAAATGATTGTGAAAATGCTAACACACTCGCACATGACGTGATCACTTGGTGGTGTTAGCACATTTGCGAAGGCGGTGGAGTTTGAGCGGTAGAGAGGGTTTGGGGTCCTCTCTCCCTCCCGCCGAGCTTGCTCGGCGGGATTCAGGCGTTTTCGAGAAATTGAAATGCCTATTTTCCACTACGCCGGAAGTCGGAAATCAAACGGAGGCAAACAGAGGTCACAGAGGTGACCGGACGCTGGACCGGATGCTATCTCTGTTTGACCGGACGCGTCCGGTCAGTATTCAGCGTCTGCGCGTGTCTCAGCATTTTGATCGGACGCGCAGCGCGTCCGGTCACGACCGACCGGACACGTCCGGTCGTTGAGGGAGCTTACTGGACTCCAATCGGACGCTAGCACTGTGGCGTCCGGTCAGTTCTGCAGCGCGTCCGGTCGCTGTTTCATTGGAGCGCGGCTCAGGCTTGATCGGCACGTCCGGTCCATTACGGGACCAGCGCTGTCGGTGTTCGGACCCGAGGGGGTCCTAGACCAACGAGTAAATGCTGCGTGTCCCTTTCCTGGATGGTGACGCAAGGAGAACACATGGGGGTTTATCCTGGTTCGGACAAGAGAAGGCCCTACGTCCAGCGGGGGGAGGAGAGATTTGTATTTCCTTGCACCGAGGTGCTTGCATAGGGGTTACAAGCTTGCGAGAGAGGGCGGCGAGCCCAGGTCTCAAAGGAGGAAAAAGAAATACAAGATGATTGCTTGAGATGTTGATCTCTATCTTGTGTATGGCTTGTTGTCTCTCTCCTTCTCCAGAGCCCTGGCCTACCCTTTTATAGGACGAGAGGAGGCCAGGACGACGGGAGCCTTGAGATGATGTTTTGTCGATCCCTGTTGAGGTGGCTGTAGTGACGTGTCCTAGAAATGGAGGGCCATCCCTGGACACCATGGTGACGTAGAGGACGAGACGCTGAAATGACCCGGAGCATCGTGCCATGCCGCCCTCCCTTCCCTGTTGAGCCGTGCCGGGCGTCGAGGCCGGGTCGAGGCCGGGTCGAGGGCGAACGGATAAGTCCGAATCCCTAGAATCGCGGCGTACGGACTTTGTCGTATTCTCCCTCGAGGGTTACTAGTGACGCACAGTGCACGGTAAGGTGGGTACAGTGACAGTTTTCACTTCCCATCACGGGATGGGCGGTAAAACAGTAAGGACTGACACTGGAATTGTTCCCACATCGACCCTGATTGCGGCCATGCCGGTAGGTGGTAGTAGGTAATTGCATTAAATGATAAGGCTTTTGTCCTGGTTCGGGTGAAGAGAGGGGGTCGAGCCCTCGACCCGGGCTCACGCGAGTCGGAGTGCGGTCGAGGTGTTTTGTCGTGCGGGACGGGGTGCGGTCAAGGCCTCCCGTCGAGGGGGCCTCATACGAGTCGGAGATGGGATGCGGTCGAGGCATTCCGTCGAGCCGGCCTCGTACGGGGCAGACTTGACACACGTTTTGAAGTGGGCTGTGTTTTGTCGTGGCTTAGTCGTTTTGATTTTTATTATCGTTGAATGTGGGTACCCCTATACTATGGGTACCGACAGTAGCCCCCGAGCCTTTGGGTGAGTGTGTGATCACTCTCCTAGAGGCTTTTTGCTGATGAACTGGAGTCGTGGCGTCGTCGATTTCTCCGGTGGGGGCGCGCGAGCGCACCCGCCGGGTGTAGCCCCCGAGGCCTCGGTGGAGTGTTGAAGACTCCTCCGAGGTCTTTTACGTGTTTTATCGGGGAGTAGTTTGACGCGGTTGAGCCCCCGAGCCTCGTACGCACGAGGTCGATCGGAGTCCCAGCCGTCTTTTGTTGCGCGACCCTCACACTCCTCCTACGGAGAGGAGGAGGAGGGGTGGGGAACGCCGTACTACCCCGTTTGGGCGAGTCCCGACGATCTCCGGTGAGCTGCTAGCGGGGAGATTCGAGTGAGAGTCCGTGCTCCAGTCGTTAGGAGTTGGCTTGTGGCCCGGAGGTGCTCTTCAAGGATGCCAAGGAGTGGTCGCGTGGATGTCGGTTCCCTGCGACAGGATCCGAGGGCTCGGTGCCTCCCCCGAGGGGATTCCTACATCGACCTCCTCCTTTGGCCTCGAATATGTCTTGGGGTGCCTCGAGAGCGTGGCTCGATCTCTGGCCATGTATGGGCGCACCCCTGGTCGTCCCTAACTCTGTTGCTCGAGGGTGGCTGTCGAACCCGGGTCGAGGGCCAGCTTTCGTTCCCTCGAGACTTATAGTGGGCTCGGAGCCCGTTATAGGTATCTGGGAATATCCGTCCGCGGATCTCGCCCCGCCCGTTAGCCAGGCGCGCCTTTTTAGGGCGAGATCGGCGCGGTAGTGGGCGATGCGGCGTTCGGTTACGGCGTGGGGGACGGCCACGTGCCCGGTTCCTATAAGACGTGGGGGACGGTTAGGTGAGCGCATTTAATGTGAGAAACTGTTCCTACCTTTTCGCGCGGCCGTTGGGCTTCCTCCAGGCATATAAAGGCAAAACCTAGGGGTCCGTGTTCCCCACCGGTTCCTTGCGCTCCTGCCATCCTCTTGCCCCAGAAAACCCTTGCCTTCTTGCGTTCTCCGCCTACACCGCCGCCACCGCATCCTCTTCGCTCACACCCCTCCCGACAGCGCCAATGGCAGGAAAGAGCCAGATCCTCCCCGCCGACGACTGGGCCGCCTCCTCGGTGACGGAGAGGAGGTTGGAAGAGTTAGTCGAGGATGGGCTGCTGCGGCCGAGGACGAGTCAGTCGCGGCCGGAGTGGATCGCGCCGCTGCCGGCCCACCGGGAGCCGGTGCCCCCTGAAGGATACGTGGTGAGCTTTGTTGGCTTCCACGAGCGGGGGTTCGGTATTCCCACATCCGTCTTCATGCGCGCGCTCCTCCACTACTACCGGGTGGAGCTTCATCACCTCGCCCCCAATGCCGTCGCGCAGGCCGCCATCTTTGCGGCGGTCTGCGAGGGCTATCTCAGGGTGGAGCCGCAGTGGAACCTGTGGCTTCACCTCTTCAAGGCTGAACTCTTCGCCAAGAGAGCAGGGGAGAAGGGGGTCCTGTGCGCGGCTCGAGTAGGGAGCTCCATCCTGCAGCTGAGGTCGAGCCGGGCGGATCAGTACATCCCGGCTCGCCTCATCTCCTCGAACAGCGGCCGAGGTACACCGGCCGCGTGCTGACCGCTCGGGAGGACCGCTGGACGTATGGAGTGCCGGAGGCCGAGAAGCCGCGCCTGGACCCGCTGCTGGCGGTGCTGCAGCAGCTTCGCCTTCGGGGCTTGACGGCAGCGGCGGTGGCTACGACCTTCCACCGCCGTAGAGCGATGCCGTTGTGCCGGCGTCGTCCGCGCCTCGACCAGATGACTCCGGAGGCATCTCTGGAGGGGACCCGGATGTCCCATGAGTCCCTCACCCTCGAGGAGGTTCTCCGGCGAGCGCGCCGGATGGTTGGGACCTTCAAGGTGGAGGAGGTCGACCGGGTCCCCATGAGGCCCACCGAGGGGTTCGAGCCCGTGGTAAGTATCTTTGGGTTGATACGTTTGCTTGTTTTGTTCGTTTTTTGGATTCCCCTAATTTGGTCGAGGCCGGCGCGTAGGACTTGTCGGCGCTGCGGGAGACGCGGCCGCCGGTCCAAGAGGACCGACCCGCCCGGGAGGCTCGACGCCTGCATGCCTCGAAGCAGAAGAAGACCAAGGAGTCGACCAAGAAGCGGGCGGCCCGCAAGGCCAGGGAGGCGGAAGCGCTGAAGAAACTCCGGCGCAAGCAGACCATCGAAGGGGTTCCTCTGGCGCCGTCGCCTTCCGAGACAATCTCGGGGGAGGACGACGGCAACAGCGACGAGGACGACGATGCTCTGTCACGGTATGATGCCGCGACGGGGCTGGGGGACCTCCCCGACATCCGCCCCCTGCTGGGGCCCATCGGGGGGTCATCCTCCTCTGTCGTCGTGGTCGAGGAGACCGAGGAGGAGGAAGAGGAAGAGGAGAAGGAGAAGAAGAAGAAGAAGGAAGAGGCGGGCCCCTCGACGGGAGGGGCCGCTTTGCCCCGGACCCGGCAAGAGGGGTCGACGGGGATGCCCATACCGGCCCAGGCCCCGCAAACCCGGGCGGGGGCCGGGACGGTGGTACCGGCGTCGTCATCGGCGGCGCCGTCGGCAGGCATAAGAACCCGAGGCCAACGGGCCTCGGAGGCGCAGAAGGCGCAGGGCAGTGCGCCGGCGAGGGCCCCACGGAGTGCCAGGCCTGCTGGCGGGGCCGCCGCGAGGCCGCCGCCCGCCGCCTCGGGAGGCTCGGACCGCGCAGGGTCGAGGCCCTTGGTGCCAATTTCCAGGTGAGTATTCGTGCTTAGTGGCTTCGCCTCTCTCTGGATCCGTCGGCTGATCTTGTTCTTTATTTCACAGGTTGAAGCAGAAGGCGGAGCTAATGGGGCCAACCCCAGTGAAGTCGCTGCGGGCGAGCGCCTCCGTTCTCAACCGGACGGCGGAGCAGGACGCGGCCTGGGTTCGCCAGGTCGAGGCGGCGAAGGGGCGTCTTCGACAGCAGCAGGAGGCGGCAGCTGCTACGGGGGTCGCGGGCCCTGATGCCGCCGCGGAGAGGTACGACCCGGCGAGGGCGGTGGCGCCCAGTTCGGTCGAGGCGGAGCCTAGGCCGTTGCCGACGGCCGAGGCTGCCATTGAGGCCGTGATGGGTGAAGCACCTGCCGGCGGCGCGGAGCGGGCGGGTGCCGACGTGACCATGGAGGAGGTCGCGTCGGCACCGGGACAGGAGGTGGCACTGGCACGGGGACCGCTGCCGCAACAAGACCTGCCGGCGCGACCGGTGGGCACGGTGGAGAGCGAGGCCGTCGAGCTCCCTACCGGAGCTCCAGAAGAAGGGGCACCAGAGGTCGAGGCGCCGGCTCCGGGAGCACCGTCGGTCGAGGCGCCGGCTCCTGAGCCGCCAACGGTCGAGGCGCCAGCTCCGGAGATGTCGACAGTCGAGGTGTCGGCTCCAGAGGTGCCGGCGACCGAGGGGCCAGCCACCGCAGAAGGGCAGGCGCCCGTGGTCCTTACCCTCGACGACACCCCCCTGGACAAGGGGAAACAAGTGATGGGGGTCGAGGGGGGTGAGGCCACGGATCAGGCCGGTGCCTCGACGGCCGCTGGAGCTGCGGGAGCTATGGGCGAGGCCGGCCCTTCGGCGAGACCGGGAGACGCCCCGGCCGGGTCGTCGTCGTCGTGGCCTGACATCGCCGCGCTGGCGATAGCACGGGCCGAGGAGGAGATTCCGAGGTGGGGGGCGTCCCTTCAGTTCAGGGACGCTGCGATCCCCGACGCCGAGCCCATCTTCACCCTGAATGACAGGGATGAGGTGCACCGCTGGCAGTACCTCGAGGGCGTCCGCCGGCACCTCGATCGGATACTCAACGTGGCGTCCGACGCCGTCTCGCGGGGTATACGGGATGCCACCGAGGTACGATCGATCCGTTAGCTTTTTTCGTGGCTCTTAGTGTCTTTTTCCCTCGGTTTCTTTATCTTCTTGGTTTATTTGAATCGTGACCAGGAGCTGAAGGAGTACTCCCGCCGCAAGTCGCTCTTCATCCGGGATGAGAGTGGCGTGTGGGCCGCGCTGGCGCAGCAACGAGCCCTGGTCGAGGAGGCCCAAAAAAGGCTTTCCGACCGAAACGCCGAGATGGCCGAGCTGCGTACCGCCTACTCAACGGTGAAGGAGGAGGCGATACAGGCTTGGGCGGCCGAAGCCGTGATGCGCACCGAGGTGGACAAGGCCCGGGAAGAGGCTGCCCAGGCTCGCAGGGACCTCGAGCCCCTGTCGGCACGGGTGAAGGAGCTCGAGGATGACGTCTCCCAGGTCGGCCGTCAACGTGACCTCCTCAACGTCCAAATCGGGCAGGTCACGGCCCGGTTCAGTGCGCTGAAGGACGAGGTTACGGTGCTGAACGGGGCCGTCCAAGAGAAGGACGCGGTGCTCCAGACCGCCCGTCAGGAGATCGAGGCGCTGAAGGCGACCGTCCGTGACAAGGACAGCGCCCTCCTGGGGCTCGAGCAGACGTGCGGGGGGCTCCGCGACGAGGTTGTGGGCTTGAAGACCCATATCGAGGGTAAGTATGACTGTTGCAGTCATGACGTCGAGGCCTTGTGTTAGGTACTAATTTTTATTTTGTCGTGTTTCAGAGCTGGAGAGCGAGAATCGGGAGGCTCATTCCTCCGCCAACTCCTTCCAGAGCCTCCTCGAGGCCGAGACCCGGAGGACCCAGCTGCTCGAGGACGCGATCACCACGGTGTGTGACGGTCTGGGGGTCGAGCCCAACACCGACACCGGAGAAGACGTTCCGGGGAACTCCTTCATCCGTCGGATGGCTGCGCTGGGCCAACTTGTCCGGGAGAAGATACGGGATAGCCTCCACCATGGTGTGAAGAGGGCGCTGGCCATCGTCCGTTCAGGGTTTGTGTTCGACATGGAGCTCGTCGCTGACGGCTTCATCACAGACCCGGATCGGATGGACGAGGACAATGAGAACGCCTGCCTGGAGCTGATTGAAGCCGCCGAGGGGCCTGGGAGTCGTCTGGCCTCGCTCTTTGAAGCCGAGGTGGTCCCGCCTGCTAATGATGAAGGCCTGTGAGCCAGATCTGGGCGCAAAGGCCCGTGTAATAAGTTAGTACTTTAGATTTTGGTCGTGGTGGCCTTGGAGGCCCTAAAAACTTGAAGCACAAACTGGTTCGTAATTAATTTAGTTTTATTCGAGCCTTTCTTCCCCTTATTGCTTGGATTGTGTTCTCGTGTGATTTACTTAGCGCGAAGTTGCGTCCTTTGGCGTAAGGGAGCGAGTGGAGGTACCGTAGCCTCGGAGGCGTAAGTAACCTCGCGGCTCGACTGCCTTCGAGCTTCAGGGTGCTCTTGCGGCCTCGCAGATCGCGTGAGAACCTGATCTAAGCGGTAGGGAGTGTGCTCTCTTTCAAAGTTAGGAACCGTCACTTGGACCTTCCTAGCGTGAAGTTGCACCTCTAGAAGGCGTAAGGGGTGAGTAGAGGCACCATAGCCTCGGAGGCGTAGGTGATACTCCTGGCTCGAGAGTCCTTTCGAACCTTAGGGTGCTCTTACAGCGCCGTTGATCTAAGAAGCGGTTATTAAAATTTAAAAAGAGTGTAAGTTTTTTTTTCAGGGACTAGGGGGTTCCCCCCTTGTGTAGCCCCCGAGGGAGGGTCGAGTCTAGGAGTGCAGAGTTGATCCTTCCTCATTGTGGGACGAAAGTTTGGACATTGCTGTATTCTTTATTGATGAAAAAGAAATTACAGAGCCTCGAGGCTTTCTAAGGAAAAAAGCGACGTAGCTGTTCAATGTTCCAGGCGTTGGTGAAGATTTCGCCCTTCTCGTTAGATAGCTTGTAGGTGCCCGGCTTTAGCACTTCTGCGATGATGTATGGTCCTTCCCATGGTGGCGTGAGTTTGTGCCGTCCCTTGGTGTTTTGGTTCCGCCGTAGCACTAGGTCGCCGACGTTGAGGTCACGTTTGCGGACGTGTCTGTCGTGGTAGCGTCGGAGTCTCTGCTGGTACCTGGCAGAGTGCAACAGAGCCACATCCCGGGCCTCCTCGAGCTGGTCGAGGGCGTCCTCTCTTGCGGCGTCGTTGTTTCTTTCGCTGTAGGCCTTCAACCTTGGTGATCCGTATTCTATATCAGTTGGGAGCATTGCCTTAGAACCGTAGACTAAGAAGAACGAAGTGAACCCCGTGGCTCGACTCGGCGTTGTTCTTAAGCTCCACAGGACCGAGGGTAGCTCGGCAGCCCATCTTTTGCCATGTTTGTTTAGCTTGTCAAAGATTCTAGGTTTCAGGCCTTGTAGGAGCATGCCATTGGCACGTTTCACCTGGCCGTTTGTTTTTGGATGAGCCACGGCTGACCAGAGCACACGAATGTGATGGCAGTCGCAGAAATCCAGAAACTTTTTACCAGTGAACTGAGTGTCGTTGTCTGTGATGATACAGTTGGGGATCCCAAAGCGATGAATGATGTCGGTGAAGAAAAGCACAACTTGCTCGGACCTGATGCTGGTGATAGGGCGGGCCTCGATCCACTTGGAGAATTTATCGATGGCAACGAGCAAGTGGGTGAAGCCGCCAGTTGTCCTCTTTAGAGGTCCGACAAGGTTGAGCCCCTAAACGGCAAACAGCCATGTGATGGGGATCGTTTGTAGAGCATGTGCCGGAAGATGGGTCTGTCTCGCATAGTACTGACAACCTTTACAGGAGCGTACTAGCTTGACGGCGTCAAAGACGGCGGTCGGCCAGTAGAATCCTTATCGAAAGGCATTTCCGACGAGGGTTCGAGGTGCCGCGTGGTGACCGCAAGCGCCCGAGTGCAGATCGCTGAGCAGGTCCCTGCCTTGCTCATTTGTGACACAGCGTTGGAGAATGCCAGTAGGGCTGCTGCGGTACAGCTCCCTACTGTCGCCAATGATCACAAAGGTTTTGGCCCGGCGAGCGATCCGTCGAGCCTCGGTCTTATCCGAGGGGAGGACCCCTTGGGTAAGGTAGTCGAGGTACGAGACGCGCCAGTCAGGCTCGAGGCCAGATGGTGGGGTCGAACCTTCCACCTGCATGGCTTCAGCCCCGGTCGAGGGGGCTTCGGCCTCAGGTGGGGGGTCGAGTGACGTCCCGTCGATTCCCTCGTTTGGCCCGAGGTCGACGGATGGCTGCTGAAGATCTTTTGTGAAAACGTCTGGTGGAACCGTGGTTCGACTGGACACGATTTTTGCCAGTTCATCGGCGGCCTCATTATACTTGCGTGCGATGTGGTTGAGCTCGAGGCCGTGAAACTTGTCCTCGAGGCGCCGCACCTCTTGGCAATAAGCTTCCATCTTGGGGTCGCGGCAGCTCGAGCTTTTCATGACTTGATCGATCACGAGCTGGGAGTCGCCTCGAACGTCAAGGTGCCGGACCCTGAGCTCGATGGCGATTCTCAGCCCCGTGACGAGTGCCTCGTATTCGGCGACGTTGTTTGACGCAGGAAAATGAAGCCGAACGACGTAGCGCATGTGAACCCCGAGGGGTGAGATGAAGAGCAAACCCGCGCCTGCTCCTGTTTTCATCAACGACCCATCGAAGTACATGGTCCACAGCTCAGCCTGGAGCTGTGCGGGGGGGAGTTGGGTGTCGGTCCATTCAGCTAGGAAGTCTGCTAACACCTGTGACTTGATAGCCTTGCGCGGCGCATAGGACAGGGTCTCGCCCATGAGTTCGACCGCCCATTTAGCAATCCTACCCGAGGCTTCCCGGTTCTGGGCTATCTCTCCCAAGGGGAAAGAAGAAACCACAGTAACCGGGTGGCCCTCGAAGTAGTGTCGGAGCTTGCGCCGTGTCAGGATGACGACATATAGCAGTTTCTGAATTTGTGGGTATCGGACCTTGGTTTCTGTGAGCACCTCACTGATGAAATAGACCGGCCTTTGGACGAGCAAGGTATGCGCCTCCTCGGCCCATTCGACGATCAGGACCGAACTGACTACTTGCGACGTTGCAGCGACATAAAGTAGGAGCGGTTCCCCGGGGGTCGGAGGGACGAGGATTGGTGAGTTAGAGAGTGTGGTCTTGAGTTTTGTGAGAGCCTCCTCAGCCTCGAGGGTCTAGGAAAAGTGCTCCGATTTCTTCAAGAGACGGTACAGAGGGAGCGCTTTCTCGCCGAGGCGCGAAATGAAACGGCTGAGCGCTGCTAGGCAACCAGTGACCCTTTGTACGCCCTTCAGATCTCGGATGGGGCCCATCTTAGTTATGGCAGAGATTTTTTTGGGGTTGGCCTCGATGCCGCGTTTGGATACGATGAATCCTAAAAGCATGCCTCGAGGGACGCCAAAGACGCATTTCTCTGGGTTGAGCTTGATATTTTTTTGCCCGAAGGCATTTAAACGCAACGTCGAGGTCGCTGACCAGGTCGTCGGCTTGTTTTGTTTTGACAACGATGTCGTCGACATAAGCCTCGACCGTCGACCTGATGTGTTCCCCAAAAACGTGCTGCATGCACCGCTGGTACGTAGCCCTTGCATTCCGGAGACCGAAGGACATCGTAACATAGCAATACATGCCGAATGGGGTAATGAATGAAGTCGCGAGCTGGTCGGACTCCTTCATTTTGATCTGATGATAACCGGAGTAGGCATCTAAGAACGAAAGAGTTTCACATCCCGCAGTGGAATCAATGATTTGATCAATGCGTGGCAAAGGAAAGGGAACTTTTGGACATGCTTTATTCAAACTAGTGTAGTCTACACACATCCTCCACTTCCCACTCTTTTTCTTAACTAATACAGGGTTAGCTAGCCACTCAGGATGGTGAACTTCCTTGATGAATCCGGCCTCCAGTAGCTTGTGGATCTCCTCGCCGATGACCCTGCGCTTCTCCTCGTCGAAGCAGCGCAGGCGTTGCTTCACTGGTTTGGACCCGGCCCAGTTCTCCAAGGCGTGCTCGGCGACTTCCCTGGGTATGCCCGGCATATCCGAGGGACTCCACGCAAAGATGTCGATGTTTGCGCGGAGAAAGTCGACGAGCACGGCTTCCTATTTCGGATCGAGGGTGGCGCTGATGTTCAGCGCCTTCCCGTTGGGATCAGCGGGGTCGAGGGGCACGAGCTTGACGTCCTCCGCGGGCTCGATGCTGCCGGCATGGCGCTTTGGGTCGGGAATCTCGTTGGCGAGACCGTCGAGGTCTGCAGCCAAAGTTACTGACTCCAAAACCGCCTCGCCGTGCTCGACGCACTCGACGTCGCACTCGTAGGCATGTTCATACGAGGGCCCCACAGTGATGACGCCGTTTGGGCCTGGCATCTTGAGCTTGAGATATGTGTAGTTCGGTACAGCCATGAATTTGGCGTAGCACGGGCGCCCGAGGATAGCGTGGTATGTCCCACAGAACCCGACCACTTCGAAGGTGAGGATCTCCTTTCTGAAGTTGGCCGGTGTGCCAAAACAAACAGGCAGATCGACCCGTCCGAGGGGTTCCGCCCATTTCCCTGGCACAACTCCGTGGAAGCCCCCGACGCTAGGTTGGAGGCGCGCTCTCTCGACCCCTAGAAGGTCGAGGGTCTGGGAGTAGATGATGTTGAGGCTGCTCCCGCCGTCCATGAGCACTTTGGTGAGGCACGTGTTGGCGATGACGGGATCAACGACAAGAGGGTAGACCCCCGGATTGGGGACGTAATTAGGATGATCATCACGGTCGAAAGTGATGGCCACCGCAGACCAGTCAAGGAAACGAGGGACCGCCGTTTGTACGGAGAAAACCTCCCGCCGCTCTCGCTTGCGTTGGCGAGCCGAGAGGCGGGTCGAGGGTCCTCCGTAGATCATGAAGCAGTCGTGGATCTCGGGGAATCCCTCATCCTTGTTGTCACCCTTGGGGTCTTCCTTCTTGTCGGTGTTTTTGCCGCCTGCTCCCTCGAAGTACCTGCGGAGCATGTGACAATCCTCGAGGTTATGGTTAGTGGGTCCCTTGTGGTAAGGACACGGTTCTTTGAGCATTTTGTCGAAGATGCCCCCACCGGGGGGGCCTCGAGGCTTCTTTCGTTCGGTAGCGGCGACAAGCTCGTCGGCCGGGGCCTTGAGCTTGCCCTGCTGGCCTTTCTTCTTCTTACGGTTGTTCCTCTTGGAGCCCCGGGTGGAGCTCGCGGGATCGTCGGCCTTCTGCTTCCCTTTGTCCTGCTCACCGCCGAAGATGGCACCAACCGCCTCCTCGCCGGCGGCAAAGTTGGTGACGATGTCCATCAATCCGTTGGCAGTGAGTGGGGTGTGGTGGCCCAACTCTCGGACCAGCTCTTTGCAAGTGCTGCCAGAGAGGAAAGCCATAATGACGTCAGAGTCGGTGACGTTGGGGAGCTCGGTACGTTGCCTGGAGAAGCGCCGGATGTAATCCCGGAGGGATTCACCCGGCTTTTGCTTGCAACTCCGGAGGTCCCACGTGTTGCCGGGGTGCATGTAAGTTCCCTTGAAGTTTCCCTCGAACACCCTCACGAGATCATCCCAGTCGTGGATCTGTTGGGGCGGGAGATCCTCGAGCCAGGCTCGAGCGGTGTCGGAGAGGAACAGGGGGAGCTGTCAGATGATAACCCGGTCGTCGGTGGCCCCGCCCAGTTGACATGCCAAGCGAAAATCAGCGAGCCAAAGCTCCGGTTTGGTCTCGCCGTTGTACTTGGCAAGAGTCGTGGGAGGGCGAAACCGTGCCGGGAGTATGGTTTCACGGATAGCCTTACTGAAGACCCGAGGGCCTGGAGGCTCGGGTGAAGGGCTACGATCCTCCGAGCTGTCGTAGCGCCCGCCCCTGTGCACGTGGTAGCCTCGAGCTACACCGTCACCGTGCTTGCGCGTGCGGCGCTCGACGATGTTGCCACGGGTGTCTCGAGGCCCACGGTCGTGAGCGATGGGCTCAGGGGCGAGAGCCATCCGGATCCGTCGGGCAGGTTCGGGATGAACCGAGGCCTCTCTCTCCTATCGGGAGGGCTCTGCGAGCCGCTCCGAGGCGGGCTCGCGTCGCCTCGAGGTAGAGCTCTCGGCCTGCTGCAAGGCAGCGGTCTCGAGGAGTTCTCGGATCTCATCTCGAGCCCGGCGGGCGTCGGGATTTGACGGCTCGGGCATATTGCGGAGGAGCATGGCGGCGGCGACGACATTCTGGCTGGTTCGAGCGAAAACCGGGGGGTCGGCCGCCCGGTCCTCGTCGATGCGACGGTTGACGTCGCGAGCTCTCTCGCGAGCTCTTCCGCCAAGTGCGCGTTCCGCACGCTCACGCTCGAGGGTTTGTTGAAGTAGATGCAGTTTCTCTCGTTCCTCGTTGAGCCTCTCCTGCAACTCGCGGATTTGCTCGAGCTGCATTCCTTGGTCGGCAAGGAAATGAGCCTCGTCCCGCTCGGCAGGGAGCTCGACATGAGGGGGCGTGTGCCTTCCTTCGACCGGCTCTTCTTCCTGTGATTCCGACGTGCTTTCAACGTCGACGTTGAAGCACTCGCGAGTCGGATCGTAGGTGTCATCAGCCGAGTCGGAGTCAGGAGCGCCAAAGTAATAGTATGATGGGGGAATGCGTGGCCGTTGCAAATCGTCACTGGGGTTGCAACGTTGGGAAGCGGTCACACGGGATTCTATTTCTGGTGCCTCCGTAGAGTCTAGGTAATCAGAAGCCAGCGTGGACGCAACGAGGTCTAGAGTGGAGCGTAGATGGTGCCCGGGGAGTTCCTCATAAGCACTCATGCAAGTGCTCACGGAAGAAGCGTACGCCCGGGCAGCCGAATCTTGCCCAAACGGGAACGGCGAAGGAGATGTTGCTGTCCACGCCGGAGCGGGTGCTCCGGGCAGCGGTGTCTCACCGGACGGGGGAGCGGCGGGATTCTCCGTCGGCATGTTACCCTCAGCCAAGCTTACCCTCCCCAGACCTTCAATGAGGAAGTCTGGGTCGGCGTCCGGCTGGGGGGTGCCGGACCGGGGAATCCCATCACCCTCCGCGAGATGAAGACGGTGGTTGCGCCGGGCTCGTCGTCGTCAGACGGCTCGCGCCTACCTGGAACGACGGTACCGACGGATTGCTCCCCCAGGCTGGGAGAGCTCGTAATCCTCGTCGGTTGGGTGCCTGGGTGGGAGTAGGACCATATCGTAGCCATAGCCAAGCGACATGAACTCCAAACTCCCAAACCAGATCACCGTGGCCAACGGGATAGGACGATCGGGGTCAGCCATCCAGGAAAAAGGCGGGAAAGCGACGTCGGCACGCAGCGATCCCCTACCTGGCGCGCCAACTGTCGATGTTCGGACCTGAGGGGGTCCTAGACCAACGAGTAAATGCTGCGTGTCCCTTTCCTGGATGGTGACGCAAGGAGAACACATGGGGGTTTATCCTGGTTCGGGCAAGAGAAGGCCCTACGTCCAGCGGGGGGGAGGAGAGATTTGTATTTCCTTGCACCGAGGTGCTTGCGTAGGGGTTACAAGCTTGCGAGAGAGGGCGGCGAGCCCATGTCTCAAAGGAGGAAAAAGAAATACAAGATGATTGCTTGAGATGTTGATCTCTATCTTGTGTATGGCTTGTTGTCTCTCTCCTTCTCCAGAGCCCTGGCCTACCCTTTTATAGGACGAGAGGAGGCCAGGACGACGGGAGCCTTGAGATGATGTTTTGTCGATCCCTGTTGAGGTGGCTGTAGCGACGTGTCCTAGAAATGGAGGGCCATCCCTGGACACCATGGTGACGTAGAGGAAGAGACGCTGAAATGACCCGGAGCGTCGTGCCATGCCGCCCTCCCTTCCCTGTTGAGCCGTGCCGGGCGTCGAGGCCGGGTCGAGGCCGGGTCGAGGCCGAACGGATAAGTCCGAATCCCTGGAATCGCGGCGTACGGACTTTGTCGTATTCTCCCTCGAGGGTTACTAGTGACGCACAGTGCACGGTAAGGTGGGTACAGTGACAGTTTTCACTTCCCATCACGGGATGGGCGGTAAAACAGTAAGGACTGACACTGGCATTGTTCCCACGTCCACCCTGATTGCGGCCATGCCGGTAGGTGGTAGTAGGTAATTGCATTAAATGCTAAGGCTTTTGTCCTGGTTCGGGTGAAGAGAGGGGGTCGAGCGCCTCGACCCGGGCTCACGCGAGTCGAAGTGCGGTCGAGGCGTTTTGTCGTGCGGGACGGGGTGCGGTCAAGGCCTCCCGTCGAGGGGGCCTCGTACGAGTCGGAGATGGGATGCGGTTGAGGCATTCCGTCGAGCCGGCCTCGTACGGGGCAGACTTGACGTGCGTTTTGAAGTGGGCTGTGTTTTGTCGTGGCTTAGTCGTTTTGATTTTTATTATCGTTGAATGTGGGTACCCCTATACTATGGGTACCGACAAGCGCGTCCGGTCGTACTTCGCGCATCTGGTCTGCTCGACCAGCGCGTCCAGTCGGTGCTTCGCAAATGTAGCCGTTGTGTGTTCGGCGCGTCCGGTCCGCGCGACCAGCGCGTCCGGTCAGCGCGACTTCTGCTGAATCTCGTGCCTAACGACTATATTCGAAGGGGTACGTCTATAAATACTCGTTGGTCGGCTCAAAGCTCTCTCTCTTGGACTTTTGACATACTTGTGAGCACTTTGAGCTAAGCAACCCCCCTCCCACTCACCTCTCTTGCTTCTTTGCATATTCAAAGTGATATTGAGTGATCCAAGTGCATTTGCATTGTGAGATTGCATCTAGTTGGCACTTGGTGGTTGATTTGCTGCGGGATTCTTGTTTCTCTTGGTGGTTGCCCCCACCTAGACGGCTTGGAGCAGCTTGGAGGCGTTGGCAAGAGTTGGTGATTGTTCTTGGCCACCTCCAGTGATTGTGAGGGGTTTGTGCCTACCTCGGCGAAGCGCCAAAGGCAACGTTAGTAAATTGCTCGTGTCATTGCAACCTCTTGCCATTTGGTAGGTTCTTGTGGCGCCTTGAGAGGCTCGGTGTGTGACCGATTAGCCACCGAACCACGTGGTGAAGAGGGACACAACGGGGACTAGCGTGCCGGCAAGCACGTGAACCTCGGGATAAATCTTGTGTCATCACTTTTATATTGTGATTGATTGATCCCGGTGTTTGGTTGTCTTGGTATTCATTGTTGATAATATTGGTTGGCTCAATACTTCGCCCCTCCGTGAAACTCTCCTATCTCAACTCCGCATTACCTTCTTAGTTACCTTTGCTAGATAGTTAGCTTTGCTAGAGTAGCTCTTTTGTGTAGCTTGTTAGTAGTTGTTGTAGTTTCCTTCTCGGTTTGACTTGTGCGGTTGAGTGCAAATATACTAGAATTGTGAATTGGTTAGGTGGCTTGCAAACACCCCGTAGGCTAAGCAAAACTCGCATCTCGCTATTTGTTATATTGATAAACTTGTTTAGCTTGTCTTTGTAGAAATTTTTAAAAGGCTATTCACCCCCCTCTAGCCATCAAGACCTTTCAGTGGAGCACGCGCCTGTTGGTGTCTAGAGGTGGGCAGTGATGGCGGGTGCTCAGCCGGCGGCGGTGGCCGGTCACGGCTTCGACGCTCGGCAGGGGGGCGCGCACGGCAGAGTGTGGCTGAGCTTCGGCATGGTGTCTGGTCAGCCAGGGTGGTTGGTGCAGCTGTGCGGTTGCTGCGGGCAGCCGGCGCGTCGATGCCCATATGGCAAGGTTTCTGCAGGATGTCCAACTGTGACGACGGTGGCGACAGACTGGGGTCCGGCATCTAACCGATGTCTGTGCTGAGGGCATGGGCGAAAGCCTAGCGACGGCGACGCCTGTGGGCACCGCTTCCCTGCTGATGGCGTCGTGCCCCTAGCACCGTCTCCTTCCACGGTGAAAACCCGGTCCTTTTTTGGACGTGCGACGGCGGCGCACTCAACGTCGTTCCCTTCCTGAAGGTGTTGCGGTGGAAGTCGAATCAGTTATGATGTTGTCCTGTGGGCGGGGTGTGAGGTCGTGGGTGGGAGTCGGAGCTGCTCTTCCTCCTTGAGCTTGGCAACGATAACCGCCTTGGCCTTCTACTTCGGGTCTTCAGTCTCATTTGAGTTGGGTCGTCAGTGTACTAAGTCGTGTCTGTGTGGGTAGGCTTCGCCTTTCGTGGTGCTTGTCACCAAGTTAGGCTGCCTTGTACGTATAATTGCTCTTATCTTATCATTGAAAGCCGGTAATACGGATCTTTCCAAAAAAAAACACCAAATTCGTTTACTACTACGAGAAACAAAAGACATGATTCTCACATCACCAAACAAGTAGTCATCCCTGTGGTACTCCGCTATTCTGTGGTGGATCCTGGCTGATTCGCGGGTGCTCGGATCTGCTGGCGCGCCGCGGCTGTTGCGTGTGGACCGGTTTTTCCGATTTTCTGGAGGTTTCGGGGTCCGCTTCTGCGGATAGAGATGCTACATTCCTTACACGTCTCGTATAGTTATTCGGCATAACTACGTGAGGCCTATAAGAAATATAACACCTCTGGTAAGAATCGTCACTACATCTCTGGTAAGAATCACCTGTCGACTCCGTCCATTCTAAGATTGCTTGAGACATTAGATATTTATTAAGAGAATTAGAGCTCAAGATGACTCCGTGCTAGTATCCAGCATCCCATTGATGTATGAGGAATTGCATGGGCATTCACGTATACAAGCGCACGTACATTTAGACGAATAAAGAGCACATAGCTGGTTCTAGAAGCTATCGTGCCACAGACGCTGCGGTCTTAAGTTCTCAAGTTTTGAGGACCCTGCATAGCACGAGTGGCAGGAGCCAGTGGCTCGCTCCGTGCCGTCCAGCACTCGAGTCTAGACTCGATGCTTGTGTGAGTTCAGATACTACAATTGTATTTGAAAGTTTGAGATAATAAAAAAAGTTGTCAAGACTTCAACCAGCTGTACTAATGTTGCTTCTGACGTATACGCTTTGCAGGAAAGGGCGGCTCACAGCTCTAACTTAGAGGTGTTTGGCTGGGCTTCTTCAGGTGAGTATTTATGGTTCCTTCAAAACGACTTTGGCTCCTCATGCAAAACATTTGGTAGGCCCGGAGGATCCCTACCATATGCTTTGTTAGAAAGGGCGGCTCATAGCTCTAACTCAGGAGTATTTGACAGGGCTCCTTTAAAACAGCTACGACTCCTCGGCTCCTCATGCAAAACATTTGGTAGGGCCGGAGAAGTCCAACCAAATAGGCCCTCAATCTTCTGTGACATCTCTGTAGTGCTGAGTATGTTGAGGATGTCGACAGGCCCACTCCGTTCTAGTGGCTTAGTAAAATTCACCATGTAATAAGAATTATAAATTGCAAACAAACTTCCAATTTAGTATTGGCCTTGCCCTCTTTCTTGTTATCCATCTTCGCTTGCATTGTCGCAAAAACCGGTCAATCATAGGTTTGTGGACACGGCTGGTTGCAAAATGCACACTTTTTGTCCAAGGTAACAAATAGTGGATAGCGGGTCTGTAGCGAATTGACGCCTACATCACAGGTTACGGATAGCGGACGCTAAGTCGCTACGTCATAGCGGTAGCGGTAAGGGGCCACTACCGCTATTACGGTCGCTACAAACACTATTTAGTACCTTGTTTTTCTTGGTTGGCGAGGTGCACATCTATAATACTCACTCCATTATAACTATAAGACATTTTGATTTTTTTAGATACAAAGTTTTTTTTGTGCACTGAGATATACACTATGTCTAGATACATAGTAAAAGTAATGCAGGTAGAAAAGATAAACATATTGGCCCTGTTCGGCAGGCTATTTTTTGGCTTATAAGCCGGCTGTGGCTGATTTGCCATGAGAGAAAAATATTGTTCCACGGCTGATAAGCCGTGCTGATAAGCTCAGCCGAACAGGGGGCTTATAATTTGGAATTTGAATTGGAACTGAGGGAGTATAATAAAGTAGTACCATGCGCACCGCAATTCCTCTCTTCTCTTCCAATAAAATGGATTCAAAATTTCAAATTAAGACATGAGATAAACAAGTCCAAAAAATTCTTAAGTAACAAATGTGCATAGAAAGATAATCACAGTACCGCTAGGCAGTAGCACTTAATCCTTTTTCAGCAAAGAAATTCTTAAATTAACCAACAAAAGCATATATAAGGAGGACCACTCCTTGCATAATCGCCGTCTGCACGGGGCTGCTGTGGCACCAGTACCCGCGCCTCTGCACCGCCTCCGTTCACAGACCTCGCGGCGTGCCTGACGTCGCCTACAACTCTGCCTGTTTCCCCGCGAATTCGAAACGTGTGGTAGTCCAATAGCTTACAGTTCCCTGGTTAGGAGTTGTAGGATGCCTGGACGCCTGATAAACTGTGCCCCAACTGTAATGCTGGCCGCTGGCCCATTAACTAAAGTTCGACCCACGGCAGCAAAGACAGACGGGCCCATAAAGGTTTGGTTGGCCCAGCGGAGCACAGCTTCTTCCTCCTCCGTGTCTCTCAGCTCAGAAGTACAACACATCAGAAGAAAACGACCATGATGCCGGTGGATTTCAAGCTTGGTTGAAAACCAGTGGGATTTGAAGTCAAACTGAGGTATGTCGACCGTCATATCTCACCATGGGCTAATGCCACGGTGGCATTTTAGGTGATGCAACAAAGTAACAAACGACCATGGGCTTGTTTAGTCTGCATCTATTCTCAAACTCACTGTTGAATCGCTGCCCTCTCACACCACCACGGCCGTAACGCGGCGGTGTGCTGCACCGCACCCGAGCGCCGCCGCCTGCCTTCCTATCTCCCCACCGCTACTCACCACTCGCCACTGAGTTCTCCGTGCCTACGCGGCATGGTCCACGACAACTGCTCCCGCATGGCGTTGTCCACGGTGGCTGCTCCAATGCGGCGTTCTTCACCGCACCTAGCCGCTTGGCTGCCGCCATCCTCCCTCTCCACTGCACCCAGCGTCGCTTGCTGGCTACCGCAATTCCCCACTAGGCAGGCCGTGGCCGCTGGCGATGCCGTGTTTTAAGTGTTTCAAAAGTATGTTTTCAAGTGTTTCATCTAGAGGTTCGTATGTTGCAAAGGCTATATATACATGTTGCAAGAATATGTTTAAAGTGTTTCAGTTGTTTCAAACGTATGTTTCAAGTGTTTCATCTGAATGTTACAAAAGTATATTTGGATGTTGCATAACATGCATGTTGCAAGTGTATGTATCAAGTGTTTTAGATGTTTGATAGGTATGTTGCAAGTGTTTTATCCAGATGTTGCAAAAGTAGATCTGGATGTTGCATGCTTTCAAGTGCTTTTAGTTATTTTGCAAGTGTTTCAGACGTACGTTGCAAGTGTTTCAACTGTTTCGGATATATGTTGCAAGTGTTTTATCTGGATGTTGAGTAGATCTGGTGTTGCACATGTTTCAATGGACCACCTACCGTAGCCTCTTGCTACAGCTGCTGGGGCGGCGTCGAGTGGGTGCAGACTGCCCCCACCTTCATGTGTGTGGAAAGCGTAGGAGGTGTGAGTAATCTCTGCATGCTATCGGTCCGGATGGCGCGGGCCCCCACATGGGCGCACCACGGTGTAGGCACGGGAAACGGGTTGCTAGCACGGGCGTGCGTCCAGACGTGAGCGTCCGTCCGAACGTCCTGGAACTAGCAATCCCCTAGTTGGAGGAGATACGTACCTTTTTTTACAAAGCCAATTGGCAAGCTTTATTCATCTGATAAGAGTGTTACATCATTTGCTAATATTGCAGCAATAAACATGGGTTGTAAATCAACCCAAATACAAGAAGCTTTTGCAACTAAAGCTTGCCGAGCTAGCTCGTGGGCAACTTGATTCGCTTCTCTATCACAATGCTCGATCGTAGCCATTGGAAGATCTTTCCATATATTGTAGCAATCCTCAAAGATTGGTGCAGCCACTGATGCCGTGAAGCCACCATCTATCATTGTGTCGACCACTTCTTGCCAGTCCGACTGCACTATGAAGTTATTGCAGCCAATTTGATTCAGCAAGTTCAAACCTTCCTTCAAAGCATAAGCTTCTGCCATTGGAGCATCTAGTACTGCCGGTAGAAAACTCATTGAAGTAGCAATAAAGCCCCCACTTGAGTCTCTAATGACCACACTCGAGCTTCCAATTCTAGCAGTGAACCCAGCATCAATGTTTACCATCAATTTTCCTTCAGGAGGTTTCTTTCAACCTCTACGCACTTTAGTTGTTTTGCTCTGAGCTCTCATATAGTTACACGACAGAGCTGCAACCGACATAGCTAATCGGGAGGCATTCTGGGCTAACTCTCCATGAACAAAACCTCTCCATTCCCACAATATGTACCTGCTGCCAGTTAGAATTAGCTCCACTAGGCCAACATTATTAAGAGATGGCACCTTTCTTCCACCTTTGATTACTTCTTCTATCATTCGTTGTCCTGTTCTATCATCATTAGCTGGCTCTTCAATATGCGGCCAAACACCTAAGTAGTTCCAAAGTGATTTTGCTCAATCACACATGAACATCATATGCTTTAAATCTTCCAACCCTGACGGACACATAGGACAATATGCATTGTCACCAATATGGTGATTGAGTAGTATGCCCCTACACGGGACAAAGCCATTAAGTACTCGCCAACCGTGTATCTTGATTTTCCCTGGTATGGATAATTTCCAAAGTCTCTCCCATATATTTCTGTTACCCGCAATAGCACCATCCTCAAACTGTGAGGTCCATTGGCAATGATATGCAGACTGCACTGAGAACATACTTGACCGATTGTAATGCCAGGCGACCACATCCTCCCTTCCCGGAGACAGAGGAATTTGGAGAATATTCTGTACATCAGTCGGCGATAATAGTGTCCTCAAGAGATCTTCATCCCATGAGCCATCGATTGGATTGATCAACTCATTGACCGTGGTTACCAGGCTTCGGCTTTTGGGTGTTTGGATCTTCAGGTCCTGACTTCCTGGTATCCAATTATCACTCCATATGTTAATTTGCATTCCATCTCTCACTCCCCATATGTACCCCTTCTTGAAACATTCAAGTCCCGCAAGAACACTTTGCCAAGTGAACGAACTACCCACCTTGGTCTTTGATGCTCTGAGTAGACGACCATCCGGATAATATTTTTCCTTTAGGACTCTTGCAAAAAGGGAGTAGGGTTCTGATAGCAGACGCCACACTTGTTTTGCTGACATTGCAAGATTGAAACTATGCATATCTCAAAATCCCATACCTCCTTTTTGTTTGGGTTTACAACGCTTCCACCATGCCTGCCAACAGATTTTTTTGCTGTCATTGTCGTCACCCCACCAGAATTGTGAGATTGCGTCAGTGATTCCTTTACATATATTTTTAAGGAATTTTAAACACCATCATTGCATATACTGGTATAGCCTGAGCAATGGACTTGATCAATACTTCCTTACCACCCATACTTAGAAGTTTCTCCTTCCAACCTAAAATTCTTGCTTGCACTCGATCAATTAAGTGGTGGAAACAATCACTCCTATCTGCACCAATTAAAGCTGGAAGCCCCAAATATTTTAGTCAAGGACTCCATCCATGTATTCATGATTTCACAAACCTCACTCCTCATCTCCACATTTGTGTTCTCTGAAAAGAAAATACTAGACTTTGCCTCGCTCAACCTCTGCCTGGAGTTAGCACAATATCTATCTAGAATTCCTTTTACGCATTCAACATTTTTGCGATTAGCTTTCATCAGGAGAAGTGAATCATCCGCGAACAGCAAATGGGAAACTTGAGGTGCTCCCCTATACACCGATACACCCTCCAGGTCCCCCCGTTCCTCGGCCCCTTTGTTGACGGAGGTTAACTATTAAAATTAAAAGGGAAAATAAATATGAAAAAGGGCATGGAATAATCACCAACAAAGGTTTAGGGTTTAAACTCACAAATTCCACGAGTTTTGGTGAATTATGATTTTTTAGGGATTAAACAGGAAAAACAGGCATTCGAAAGAAGGATTAACCATCACGACGCAAATTCTTATGCAAACCAGACGGACACCGGCACTAGATGGGTCTAGAAGACACCAGAAGACACCAGAGCGAAGCGAATGCCAAGGCGCTGACAGGTGGGGCCGGCCTACCCCACCATCTGGTCGGCCAGCCTGGCCCACATGTCATCCACCTCCTCCTTCGTATGACGGTTCTCCACCAACCTAGAGTTTGCATCTTGACCATTGTTCAAGGTCGGTTTCATCTGAGGGTCACGGTGCATCCCACCGGGGTATAAAACCAGACCCAAACCCCCCCCTGAGGCATCTCTTCTTCTCATTATTAAAGACAGGATTAGAAACTAGGGTTTCCAGAGAGAGGGATTTAGAGCTCTACTTCAAGTTTAGAATTAGAACTAGCTAGATTCAAGTAGAGTTGGGCATTGCTCAGGATTCCGAATCGCCGTCGGGAGGTCTGGTATTTCCATTGTATCTCGTTATTCGACTTTGTGCTACTTCAATAATATTATGTTTCTATTTATTATGTTCTTAGTTTATTCTAGTTGTATATTTGATATAGTCATGATTGATAATGATTTTATGCATATGTTCGCAAAGCGCTTAGCTCAATCCTCGAGTGAGTTAAGTGGTAGAGGTAGTGTAGGCATGGTGCTTAGACTATATTTACCTGCGAATGCACCCTATATTCCGGGACATCAAGTGGTAGATCGTGGGTGTGATATTCATGTTGAGTTCTATGTAGCCCACTCCCTGAATATAGGCCAAGTAGAACCTGGTTGCAAGGAAAGGATTGCTCTGTTCTTGATATTCCTTAGTAATGTTCCTTATGCATAGAAGAAGGATTGATTATGCTATAGATGATGGTGTATATACTAGAGTGCGCAAAAGACTTAGTAAATATGAAATGACTTAGGAATCTAATCTCTTAATTTATCTCCTATTTTAACTCTACTTGATTTATGAAGTCTCTCTCTCTATCTCTGGAATTCCCATGGTTATCACAATTATATTTATCCTTTATACCTTGTCTTACCCTTGTGAAGATAAGTGTGGTTGTTTGAGCTTTATCATAAGTATGTTTATTTTTCAATCTCTCTAGCCATTACTCTCTTACATTTAAACCCTGTTAAGCTCCCGATGGTAAAGTATAAATAACGATACCTAGAACATTCTTGAGTGAAATGCTACAACGGGTGTATTTTATCTGTGCGCTTGCGGAGAATCTTTCTTTTATATATCTTTTGGGCAAGTATTATGATTATAAGTATAACCACATTTCTAGTATCATGTTAGGGATGACAACTTAAGTGATGCTAAGAAATGTCAACACCCTTTCAACATTGAAGTTAAACCTTCTGCCACCAATAAGAATAAATAGGGGGATAGTGGGTCGCCTTGCCTCAACCCACGGCTTGGCACAAATTCCTCGGTCTCTGTTTCGTTAAACCGGACAAAATAGCTTACTGAAGAAACACACACCATAACAAGCTACACCCATCTTTGGTCAAAGCCCAATTTCAGCATAATTCATTCGAGAAACGACCACTCCACCTGTCGACGAGATATGGTCGGCAGTCTACCGAGAGGTATGCCCACGGTAGTAGATTATTGGTGGAGGTGCGCAAGACAATGAACTAGATGGTGACGCAAGATGAACATGAGATTTATCCAGGTTCGGGCCGTGTATTGCGTAATACCCTACGTCCTGCGTCTTTGTGGATTGTATTGATGCGTAATGAGATGTTTTGAGGGGGTCCTTGCCCGCCTTATATAGTATGGGGGCAAGGTTACAGATCTAAGGAATCTAATCCCAGCCGATTACAACTGTTGTATCCACGGAGGACACGATGTCTATCTTAACCGACTAGGTTTCCTTGACCGTCAAGTAGTCTCTGCTTGCTCCGCACGGTTCGCCGAGCAGTTCGAAGATCCACATGGCCCTTTTCGACGAGTTGGGCCACCTTGTCTGGCACGGCCCATGTGGATCCATGAGGGTATATGGGTCTATACCCCCATAGCTAGTCCCCAAGCACTATGTATCTTGAAGCGACACACCGTCTTGTCCTTCTTCGACCAGTGAGGCTTGAAGCCCCTGACCAGAAGGATGGTCTGTCGAGGAATATTTCCATCCTTTCGACTAGTTCAGCTGATTACCGACCACCGTACTGGTCGGAAAAATGCCTTGTCAGAAAAATGCATGGTGCTCTGAGAAAAAGAAAAAATGGTTCTCCCTGGCAAAGTGTGCCCACTTAAGTTTCATTGGGGAAAGTTAGTGATGCATGTCACCATTGGCTCTGCCATAATGTCAAGAGATATAATCCTCAGGATTTAGTCATGTGAAGGTAGGGGTCGCGCCTCTGGCACTATGCAACAAATCATGTTTGCAAAAAAGTTAAGCACAGTCACCACAAGGTGAAGTGTGCCCACTTAGTCCCCAAGCCTGACAGCAGGTGACTAGATCACCTGGTGCCAGGGTCTAAAAGAAAAATAGTACAAAGCACAATAAGCACATTCACAACAAGGTAAAGTGTGCCCACTTAGTCCCTGAGCCTAACAGCAAGTGACTGGATCACGTGGTGCTAGAGTCCAAAGAGCACGTTCCCAACTCAGCTGAGAACTATGCACTATGACTCCATCACGGCACAGTCCCCAGCTCTGCCGTGGACCCAATCCGCAGCTCTGCCGTGGATAAAAACCCATGGCTCGGCCATGTGGCAACTCTCAGCTCTGCTGCGAGACGTCCCCCAACTCAGTTGCGGGCCCTAAAAAACATCCTATGGCTCTGCCACAGGCCAGCCCCCAGCTCCGCTGTGAGGCAACGCGCAACTCAGTTGCGGGCCCAGTCCGCAGCTCCACTGCAGAGTCAGGCCCCAGCTCAGCTGTGGGGCCATAACATAAACTAGCACACTAGAATTGGACCATATGTAGCAAAATAGGCCCACTCTGGGGTCGTTACCACAGTCAAGGCCCACGTACGGCCCGCTTGGAGATAATGATTGAGGGAGCGGAAGCAGCGCTTCGGGCGCGGTTACCCAAAAACCCTAGAAGTCAAAGGGTCCTTCCACTCTTATAAATACCCGCACGGTGGCGCCTCACTTCTCCCACTACATCCATTTCACGTCAGTTCATCTTCCACACAGTTCGCTCCGCCTTCTCCGCCAGTTCCATCATCGCCGCGTCCGCAAGCCAAACCCTAGATCCAATCGCCGCCAGATCCAGCCGCTCTAGCACCACCCCTCACACTGCAACCGCATTCCGCGACCGAAGAAGAAAAGAAGGATGGCACGCGGGAGCCGTGGAGCAAGAGCGCAGCTGATGGCGGCGGAGTGGAGCAAGTCGATGAGCACGGAGGCCACCCTTACGAAGCTCGTCACTACCGGGGTGATGGTCGAGGCTGCAATCAGCGGATGGAGGATGTCAGACGGTGAGAGCTATCCAGGCCCCCGTCGTGGTGAAATAGTTATTTTTGAGGATTTTTACTGGCGATGATTTGGGAATCCGTGCCACCCCTTCCTTCGTAAGTTGTGCGACTATTATAGGATTAGCATCTACAACCTCCACCCAAACTCTGTTCTTTCTGTCTCGGTTTTTATCACCCTCTGTGAATCGTTTCACGGCATCCAGCCCCACTTCAATCTATGGAGGCACTTTTTTTGCCTGAAGAAGAAAGGAGGCACGGGAGGATCCAAGGTAGCTGGGGAAGCTTACCTGAACCTTCGTGATGGAATGAAGGCCGAGTACCTCAATGTACCCCTCAGCTCGTCCATGAGAGATTGGTACAAGAAGTGGTTCTACGTACAGCAAGAGCAAGAGCCATTCATCGCCTATGACATCGCGTAGATCCCCGAGCAGCAAGAGAGCTGGTCGGCAAGGCCGACCAGCGTCGAAATGGTATAGGTTGAAGAGCTGCTCGGGATGTTTGACAGGAGCTAGCTGGATGGGCCAACAGTGGCACTGAACTTCATCTGTAGGCGGGTGCAACCGTGCAAGGAGCAAGTGCACCCGTTGTATGAGTACTCAGGGTCAGGTGACCCCACCAGGGAGTCTGCGAGGAACCTCTCGCGCGATGAGGTGAACTGGTGGCTGGCGCAGTTGTTCGACCTGACAGGATACCACCAACTATCGAGCATGATGAAGGCGTACAAGTTGACAGCGCCACCACCACAGGTATGTCGAAAATTTGATATTGATAGTTGCTAGTCCGCAATCGTAACTCCTGACCTGATGCTTGCAAGAACCGTGGCCAGGACTGAGCAACATTGTACGTCTCTGACGTGCCCACCAATGACTGGCCAGCCGATGTAGACACGCGGGAGCCTCGGATGACGAGGAAGGTAGCTGGGAAGCACCCCGCACCAGAGGGCCTTCCTAGAAGAGGAAGTTTGTGGATCCCCTAGGCACGGGGGGTCCATTGATTATCGACGATGAGGATAGCAACCAAAAACAACGCAGAGTCGTGGCCGGCTTGACCGACGTCGAAGAAGACGAGGACAAAATTCCACTAGCACGCCGGCAGAGGGCACAAGGGGCGCCCACTCCTCCCCGAGCAGTGATGCCTCCAAGGGCACCCACACCGCCCCGAGCAGTGACACCGGCCTAGACAGCCATACCGAACACGGGGCGAGCAGGCTCAGTCCCCGAGGGTGTTCGAGTTGGGAGGCAGCGGGCGAGCGGTAGCCAGACGGCTGGGACCCGCACTGCAGGCAGCGGAAGCCAGAGCGGTCGGCCATTCAGGGCCACATTCAGATGCTCAAAACTATAAGTAATTTCATAATGCCCTTTGTAATATCCGAATGCAGTAGCTTATTAGGTTGGTGCTGGCCGGAGTCCACAGAAGATGTAGAGCACCCTGCTGGCAACCAACCGTCGTCAACTGGGGAGAGGAGTCGCACTACCGAGGAGCGTGCCAGGCCCAGCGGGACTGCTTAGCAGTGCAGCCCCGAGCAACAGCGTGAGGAGCCCACGCCCACTGCTGAGGAGCCCAGTGCCACCTCAAGCGGTATAGTAGGCGTTGTGGTGGTGAAGGAGAGTGGCACTAGGAACCTCGCCATGGAGGCTCCAGCAGTTGAGGCTGCTCCAGCCGAGGAGGAGGTAGAGATTAAAGAAATCATCTGCCCAGAAGAAGAAAAGGTGGCGCCTCAATGCGTTTGCGTCGCGAGAAAGCGAGGCGACAAGTGGGTGTTCTATGAGGAAGACCACTCGGACCGGGCCGTCCAGAAACTGCAGCAGATAGTAGAAGACCTGATGGGCTAGATAAAGGTAAGAGCACTAGAACCCCGATCCTGCCCATCAAGCTTTTGCTTAGAAATTACTGTTACTGATACTTCATTGTGTTGTAGAGCATTGAAAAAACATCGAAGTACCGAAAATGGTGCTTCGACACAATTGTCCCGATAGTGGAAGAAAACAAGGTCCTGAAGGGGGACATAGTACGCCTGCAAGAGGCGTTACAGCTGGTCCGGAGTGAATGGGATGCGCTGCAGACCAGCGTAGATGAGGAGCGCCACCTGCTTAACCAGGAAAAGAGAGGTATATGACAAAATCTTTGCACATTACTTTTATTATGATTGGCTGACAGCCCACGCTCTGCTCGGTAGGCATGGAGGCAGAGAAGACACTCCTTGTTGACAAGTTAGCTCGGCTAACAGAAAGCAACAAGGAGCTGATGGAAAAAAACACCCAGCTCGACAAGGAGCTCAAGGATGAAGTTGCTCGCTTGACCAGCGAGAACACCAAGCTAAAGGAGCGGGTGACTAAGCTGGACAAGGACTTCGCAAGTAAGTTGTTGACCACCCAGTCATTGATTCCCATTAGTATAATTTGTCATGCTCAGCGTGGTCTTATGCTCGAATACAGTCATGCGCCAAAACGCCAAGGCGCACCTGGAGGCGCTGATGAAGGAAAAGGACCACTGGGCATCGAAGTGCAAGGCAATGGAAGAAGGAATCAAGCCCGTGCTAGATCTGATCGGTATGGAACCGGAAGAGGGGCCAACCGACCAGCCAGTCTGACCAGAGGCCATCGTCGAGAAATGCCAGAGCTCCTAGGCCTGCTTCAAGCAATACATCCACGATGCTGGCGAGTACGTGGCGGCCCACATCCTAGACGTGGTGCGGTCACATTATCCTAGGGTGGACCTGAGAAGACTTGAAGCCGGCGTGTCGAGCAACACCGACCCGATGAAGGCAGAGCAACTCAGAACCACCTCCCAGGCGACGGCCGCAAGGATGATCAGTGACATAGAACTGATGGCGAGACCGGGCAGACCAGTCAATAGATTAGAGCTAGAGAAAAACTTATATTTTGCAGTTTAAGTTATAACAAAACAGTTGGTGCTTTTGTAAATACATGGAGCACTCGGTTCCCATGCAAACCTGTTATTATATCTCTGTATAATACATAGTTGTGAGTTTAGTTGTGGAATCTCTGTTTTTATCGTGTTTTATGGTAAGCGCGAGTAGTTATTTCGTCCTAGAATTACTCTAGCCCATGCCTAATCAATAGTCCGGAGCGTGAGGCACGGAGCCTAGGCACGCGTAAGACTGCCAACCACAGCAGGGAGCTACTGCCGACCACCCAGAACGTAGTGAACGGATCTCATGCACGCGTGGGGAGAAGTCGGAGACAGTACTGGCTCTAGGAAACTCAAGTAGGAGAAAAAACTGGTCGGCAAACCACTGAATGAAAATTTAGGAGATGATGTGATGCACAGAAGAGATGGCCATAAAAACACGATGAGACATTTATTGAACGCTTGAGGTACAAAAAGAATATATATCTTTCTTAGTAGTGGATTAAGCGTAGAAGCGCCTAAGGTGATCGATATGCCATGAATTCGGGACATCGACTCCGTCGAGATCATATAGTCTATAAGTAGGCCGAGTGACCTGCTTGACCATATAAGGGCCCTCCCAATGTGACACTAGTTTATGCAATCCTTTTGTCTTCTACTTTCTTCGCATAACCAAATCGCCGACCATGAAGAATCTGTCCTTGACATTGCGGTTATAGTACCTGCGCAAGCCTTCCAGATATTTAGCCGTGCGTGCATAGGTGTCAAGGTAGTGTTCCTCGGTGCAATTAACCTCGAGCTCTCTAGCCTCGAATGACCTCTCCTCGTCATGGTTCTCGACCCGTGGTGACTGGAAAGCAATGTCAGCTGGTAGCACAGCCTCAGAGCGAAAGACCATGAAGTACGGGGAGACGCTAGTATTGCGACTGGGCTGGGTCCTCAGTCCCTAGACCACGGCCGGCTACTCCTTCAACCATCTCCTAGGATGCCTATCATTGGCCCTGTACAACCTTTTCTTCAAAGCATCAAGTATCATACCGTTCGCTCGCTCAGCCTGCCCATTAGCCCTTGGGTGCGCCACCAAAACATACTTGACTACTATGCCTCTGTCATCGCAGAAGTTCTAGAAATCGTTACCGGTGAACGTGGACCCTAGGTCGGTGATGATGCTGTTAGGCAGGCCAAAGCAGTGGATAATTTCATCGAGCAGCTCAGCTGCCTTCTTCGCAGTCCCCGATACTAAGGGCTTGTACTCAATCCACTTAGCGAATTTGTCGATAATAACGTAAACCCAGCGGTAACCTTCTGGAGTCAGCTTGAAAGGCTCGATCATATCTAGTCCCCAACATGCAAAAGGCTAGGGCGCTAGAATGGTCTGGAGTTCGTGGGCTAGAACGTGAGTCTGCTTGGCGAAGAACTAGCACCCCTCACAATGACGGACCAGCTTCTCGGCATCGGTGACAACTGAAGGCCAATAAAAACCTGCTCGGAAAGCCTTACCGACTAGTGTGCGCGAAGCGGCATGGTTGCCACAAGTGCCAGCATGGATCTCTTCCAAAATCTTCAATCTGTGTTCCTGGGACACGCATTTTTGCAATAATTCATCCTTCGTATTTTTTGCGCACAAGGTTGCCCTCGACAAGCACATAATGCTTGCTACGCCGTATGAGGCGTTCCATCTTGGTTTTGTCCTGAGGAACCTCTGTAGAGGTAAGATACCTGATGAATGGTTCTCTCCAGTCTGTGGCGATGGTCGGAATTGTACCGACCAACTGATCTATAGACGGCTGTTCGGCCATGGGCTTCTCTTCTTCCTTGATGGACAGCTTGACAAGGTCATGAACAAAAACTCCATGGGGAATCGCTGTCCGTGTTTATCCTAGCTTTGACAGCTTATCAGCTGCATGATTGTCAGCCCGGACCACGTGATGGAACTCCAGGCCATAGAATTTGTTCTCTAGCTTTCTGATCTGCGCACAGTAAGCATCCATCCATTCGCGGGTACAGTCCCGGTCCTTGTTCACCTAGTTTATGACAAGGGCAGAATCACCGAACACCATGAGCCTTTTTAGGCCAAGCTCGACGGTGATACGAAGGCCGTGCAGAGCTGCCTCATACTCAGCGGCATTATTAGAGGCCTTGAAGTGGATGCGGAGGACATAGCTGAGCCTATCCCTAGATGGCGAGATGAAGTACACTCCTACCCCAGCACCATCGGTATTGAGGGAGCCGTCAAAATATATCTTCCAGTGCTCGGGGGAGCTGTTGGAGACAGGTGTATTCATATCTGTACATTCAACAATGAAGTTGACCAGCGTCTGTGACTTGATTGTAGTGCGGCTTCGAAATTCTAGAGAATATGGGCTAAGCTCCAACGCCCATTTGATGATGCGCCCGTTGGCGTCTTTATTGCACAAGATATCCCCCAGCGGAAACTCAGTGACCACTTCGATGGGGTAAGTATCAAAATAATAGCGCAGTTTGCGAGAGATAATCAGGACAGCATAAAGTAGCTTCTAGACCTAGGGGTAACGGGTCTTAGACTCGTTGAGTACCTCGCTGATGAAGTATACTGGTCGCTGGACCTTGTACACGTGCCCGACCTTCTCGCGCTCGACGACGATGGCAGTACTGACTACCCGATTGGTGGCCGCAATGTAGAGCAACAAAGTCTTGTCTTCCTTGGGCGCCGTCAGGACTGGAGGAGATGTGAGAAACTGCTTGAGCTCTACAAAAGTAGTGTTAGCTTCCTCTGACCACTCAAACTTCTCCTTTGCCTTGAAGAGTTTGAAGAATGGCAGACCCTTTTCGCCGAGCCGCGATATGAATCGACTCAGAGTGGCCATACACCTGGTTAGCTTCTGGATGTCCTTGACGCACTTAGGCAGTTTCATCTTCATGACTGCTTTGAGTTTTTCCAGGTTAGGCCGTATGCCCTCACGACTAACTATGTTGCCGAGCAATATGCTAGACGGCACACCAAATATGCACTTCTTGGGATTCAGCTTCCATTGAAACTTATTAAGTGCCTTGAAGGTCTGGTCGAGGTCGTCGACTAGGGTAGAGGCTACTTTAATCTTGACCACTACATCATCAACATATGCCTCAACGAGCTGATCTCTAATCTGGTCCTTGAGGCACCGCTGGATGGCCCGTTGATAAGTTGCGCCTACGTTTTTTGAGTCCAAACGACATGGTCGTGTAGTAGTAAGCACCGAAGGGTGTGATGAAGGACGTCTTGATCTGGTCCTCCACTCTCAGAGAGATCTAATGATAACCAGAGTAGCAATCTAGGAAAGATAAGAGCTCGCAGCCAGTGGTAGAATCTACGACCTTGTCTATGCAAGGCAAACCAAAGGGGTCCTTAGGGCAGTGTTTGTTGAGATTGGTGTAATCAACGCACATCCTCTATTCATTATTCTTTTTTCTTACAAGAACTGGGTTGGCAAGCCATTCTAGGTGATACACCTCTTTGATAAAGCCGACAGCTAAGAGCCGATTTACTTCTACCCTAATTGCCTCCTTTTTGTCCCGTGAGAACCATTGTAGCTTCTATTTAATTGGCTTGGCGGTCTTCGAAACATCCAAGGAGTGCTCGATCAACTCCCGAGGTACTCCGGGCATGTCTGCCAGTTTACAGGAAAACACGCTAACGTTCTCCCTCACGAAGCCTACGAGCGTATCTTCCTATTTCGGGTCTAGGGCGGCCCCGATGCGAGCCATCTTGGACTTGTCGCTTGGGACCAGTTCTACCTCTTTGGTCACCTTGGACTTCGCAGCAGCACGGGTGGCTTCTTTGCTTGGAATCTCTAGATCGGCGGGAGGAATCTTCTTGGCATTGGCGATGAACTGTTGCATGCGGATCGAGAGCTCGAGGGCTTCAGCAGTCGCATAACCCTCCTTCTCGTAGTTTTAATCGATGAGAACATTGCCCCTGAGAGAGGGTACACCCTTCTCGGTTGGCATCTTCAGGAGTAGGTAGACGTAGTGCGGTATCGCCATAAACTTGGCCAGAGCTGGTCGGCCGAGTATGGCGTGGTATGTTCCTTCAAAGTCCGCTATGATGAAATTGGCGTAGTCGATACGAAAGTGGTCGGCGGTGCCGAACTGGACTGTCAGTGTGATCTGTCCCAAAGGTTGAGAGGTCTGCCTCGGAAGCACTCCCCAGAAAGGTGCGTCGTAAGGCTTGAGGTCATCTGGCTTAATGTCTAACTCGGTTAGAGCGTTGCGGAAGAGGATGTCAAGGGCACTGCCGCCGTCGATGAGCACCTTCTCGAATCATACGTTCCTGATGACAGGGTCTAAAACAAGGAGGAAGCACCCTGGCTCTGGAATATTGGCCCACTGGTCAGCTCTGCTGAACGTAATGGGTTGGTGCGACCAGTTTTGATACATGGGGTCGGCAACTCTCCCGTCGGGGTTGTTGAGGGCCATAACAGCTTGGGTGGTAAGCTTCCTCTGTCACCCGTTCTCCAGAGCAACTTTCCCACCAAAGATGCTGCGGACGCTTCTATCAGGATCCTTGTAGGTGTGACGAGGATCCTTGTCACGTTCCTCTTCGGTCTTGTCCTCCTCATCAGGCCTCTTGTCGTCCTAGTGGTCATTTTTGTCGCCGTCACGCTGCCTTTTTGCGGGCGTCCGAGCGGTAGATAGACTTCAGACCCCTGCAATCCCCCATTGTATGGCCAGAGTCCGGGTGAGCCGGGCAGGGACCCTGAAGGACCTTGGAATAGGCATCCTCATAGTTGTGCTTGGGCGCTGGCTTGATGGCGTTGACGGTGTTGTCAGCTGGTCGGTTGTGGCTGTACCGCCCCCTAAAGTCGTCCTGCCGACGCCAATCACGATTGTCATTGCGGCGGTCATGGTTATTGTTGCACCGATCATCGCGCCGGTCGTCTGGGTAGCGATTTTGCTGGTCAGGGTGGGGAGCCCTGCCAACATCTTTCTTTATCTACTGGTCGGCCTCATTAGCATCTGCCCACTTCTTCGCCACGTGAGAAGGTCCTGAACTGATTCGGGCCTCTTGCGAAGAAGTTTGGTCCTGAGAGCGTCATGGAGGCGGAGGCCTCTGATAAATGTGGAGATAGCCTTGTCACTGTTAATGTTAGGGATGGATATCCGCGTCTCCGAGAAGCGGCGGATGTAGTCGCTTAACGGTTCATGTGGATAGTCTCTGACTTTCTCCAAATCATACTTGTTGCCGGGCTGCTGACAAGTGGCCATATAATTGTCAATAAAGGCCCTTCTGAGCTGTGCCCAGGTGTCGATAGAGCCTTCCCTCAGGCTGAGAAGCCACTGGTTCACAGACTAGTTGATGACCACAAGCAAATAATTGGCCATCATGCCTTCATCACCATGTGTTGCTCGGACAACGATTTCGTAGAGTGTTATCCACTGTTCGGGATTGGCCTTCCCGTCATAGGTGTCAAGATCATGGAGCTTGAAGTTTCTTGGCCAAATGATAGCACGGAGCTAATTAGTGAATGGTTGGAGGCTGGGGATATGGCCAGCACACGGTGCATAGCCACGGCCGGGTGCGCCATGTGCTTCATCGTATTCCCGCCCGCGCTGCATCTCAGATGCATGACGCTCTTCTTGATTGTTTTTTATGCCATCCCTCAAATTTAGATTCACGCTAAGATGGTCACCGAGGTCACCTCCAGGCTGCTCTACTTCCTGGTCGGCACCGCGTTGTCTACCACGACCACCACCGCGGTTTGCAACATGCTCTCCTCCATGATGTGCTCCACGCCTGCCTTGTTGATTACATTCGCCCCCTTGATCGGCGTTATGCTCACCTCGTCGGTCGGCATTGCGCCTTCCGCCTTGATCTCGGGGACGATGTGCCTCATAGTTTACGTCATGGCCCCGGTAAAGACAAGGACCTCCTCGTTGCCAGGAGCCTCGTTGACAATGACTTGGGTGGTGGACGCCGATGGTGCAGGTGTACGCCTCTCGTTGACCTAAACTGTGGCCACCTTCAAATAAGCCTTGACAACGTCAATGTCGGGGATTCAGGGAGCTTGTTGAGTTCATTCATGGCGACAGCAATGTTGGTGCTCGGTGTCTTGAACACCTGCTAGTTGTCACACATGTCAAAGCGTCAGTCAGATCACGGCGAATATCACCCTGGCCACCCGCGGCTGCGTCAGCCGCATCTTCTTCAGCGTCCTCCAGGTCGACTCTCCGAGCCCTACGATCGACGTTTCTTTCCTCCCGAGCAACCCATTCTTGATCGGTCTCCCCGTCGCGAGGGGGCTCATCGTTGCTAACAACGAAGACGGCTCCTCCAAAGCCGGGTGTTGGTATAAATTAAGTGCAACTAAAATATAAAGGATTCTGCAAGCGCACAAAATATACCATTGTAGCATTTTACCGGGAGTATTCCAGGTATCATTATTTATATTTTACCACATGGAAGCAGGGGTTAAAGAATCTGATAATTCACCATCATGTATCTACTAACTTAGTAAACCAACTAGACTAAAGCAGGGGTAAACGATATATGACAGGTATATGAATAAAAGCACACATAGGAGAATTCTATAATAAATGAGTAGCTAGCTAAAGTGAGAGGACAACGAGAGAGATCAAGGTTCCTATGTACTTTCCTATTACTTTGGTTCTTTAATAACTAAAGCATGAATAGATATAGCGATCATACACAAGACACTTTGGAGCAATAGTACCTTTTCGACTCTCGAAAGAGACTAGGAAGAAAGTAGTCGGGGGAAGGCTACCAAAAGCTCTACGAACATCAACCCGAATGTGGTGGATTATGAAGGCCTTACAGAGCTGTCACCTCTGGGGCTACCACAACTATACGTGGGATTGAGCGCAACCTCAGGTAACCTATAGCCTAGACACCAAGCCTAAACTATCGATTACTACTCTAGCTATGCGCAATAACTAAAGCACTCAATACGAGCTAAGATCCCATGCCAAGGTATAACAACTATACTAACCATACATAATAAAGGCATAAAGTAAATAGAGAAGATAAATATATAAAGCATAAGTCTTGTAAAGAATAGATACAAAGACATACTAAATCTCTGAAGACTTCTCCAGAACCGGAGCGCAGCTCCGCTCTCCCTAACTCCCATCTATATCTAATCTACTACATTGGAATGTCTAGCCCTAATTCTCTAGGGAGGAGAGGTCATCCTTTCATAGGACACCTCTACCTCTGATCCCAGCTGAGAGATAATGAAATTAGGGTTTATGGGATGCCTCCTCCAGGGGCCAGGGGCCTTACTTATATAGCCCTCTAGGAAACACCACAACCCTCGGATCAAACCGACCTTGATCTACGGTTTTTATTCATCCTCAAAGGCGGTGGAAGCAGGATCCGTGAGGTGGAGCCTGATTGGCTGAGCCACTGGGGTGGGCGCCCAAGGAGGGGGGCGGGCGCCCCACTTTCGGGCCCATTTCGCCTCCCGTTTGTTTCTAGAGTCTTCTCGTACCTTCCACATTCCAGAAAAGTTATGCGTAGCCCCTTTGTCTCTATGTAAACCTGACATGTAGGTCTTCCTTGGTTCTTTTCAGCTGACACCCTACAGAAACAGACATTCACCAAAACTTGTGGAATCTATCAGTAAACCCCCTATATCTATGTGGTAATTATTGTTTAGTCCTTTTTCATGCTATGTTGACGGTTAAAAAATGATACTTATCTACCGTCAACAAACTCCCCCAAGCTTACCCTTTGCTCGTCCCTGAGCAAAGATAAACTCAGTGATGGATCAAGAGTTGCTACAATGCTTTCACGCCTCAAAAGTACACATGCGTTCAAACAAGAACATTCCTCCGGATTACAGTGAACTATTCTGACTTTCAAACTTACCCATATTACCTTCCACAATGGGGCTTGTAGCCGTCACATGGGTCTTGAGTAGTTGAAAGACCGAACGGTTAAGTCAAGCGCTATGTCTCAAGTTCTTTGATCAACTATTATTCCAGAGTTTTGCAAGATTTTCAAATAAAACTCAGAGATTCCTTTGTATGACCCTCTCAAGTCTCTCATTTGTGGTATTTCTGGATCCTCACCAAGGCATTTATGGTGTATGCCTTCTCTCTTCTCTCAAGATATGTGGTATTTGTGGTATTAGGCATAGTAGCATTATGCCTTCTCTCTCTCACCCTACTTCTAATAGGCTTATATGGAACTCGTAGGTGGGGAGACAAGGAATCCTTACTTGCAAACATTTATTGCATAGTCAGACATATGGATCCAGAGGGACAAGTCCGACCATACAGTCAAATCAAGATGTGCATGTGTGTGATCCTAAATATGGGCTGAGTGGATATTTAGTGGAAATGATGGTGGATGTAAGATATAAGTGGAAAATGAAGGGGTAGAGGAAAAATGGTGAATATCTATTTCTACTTTTGGTCTTTGAAGAAATACACACCTCTCTTAATCTTTGAAGAATTTTGGGAAGAACTTGGGCTGCTCAAAATCTCTCTATGTTGGGACATTTGTCCTCTTTCTTTTATTTTTCTTTTTCCTCTCTCTTTTCTTCCTTTTTTTCTTTCTCTTTTTTTCAGAGCACCCAAGCCTCCTTTTGGATATATGGATAGAGGTAGTAGTAAAAGGGATACTTGGAGCTTTATTGCGTAACAAAAGGGGCTAGCAATGGATGAAGGGAAAAAATTTGTGCTCACTCCTAGTGTGGGAGTAGAACAATTTTGGGATGTGTCTAAAATAGAAAGTATGTGGATGCATACTTCTAGGGTAGAAGTAGCATATATGGGTGGAGTGTGCGTGATCTTGATTTTAACCGCATGACTAATCCCCTAGGGTCAACACAGACTGACCACACTCAATGCTTACAAGCAGCTAAGCTAACAAGTGAAAGTCTTTTCTAATCTAGTAAGCATGTATATATGGCTGTGGTAGGAATTAAACTCTTGTCATACAGGAACTCATCATGCAGGATTTTAAATTTTCAAAGATAAATTCTCTAGAACTCTAGTATCTCTAGGAGCATGATAAACAGCAGCTCAAAACCTTCCCATATCATATCCGCCAACTACCTAGACTTAGATCAAGCATTCGCTACCCATAAGTTTTAGGTTCAGAGCAAATCTTAGATCAAAACAATTGTGTTCCAAAACTTGGAAGAGTTCGAGGTTGAAAACTAGATACTTGAGAGGAATTACGACAGAGCAACTATTCATCATTTCTATATAAGTGTTTATTCTAGGGGTTCATTTTAGCAAGATGAAACTTAGTACACTCTCCTATATTTATTTAGCAAGCTTAAAGATCATACATAAATATATAGAAAGGGAAACATTCATTTGGCTTTCTAAAGGTTATGCATCTTTTTATTTGTTTCATATATCAAAGAATAAATATATAAGTAAATAGAAAGGTAAGAAAACACTTAGCTGGATACATGGGGATGCTCTCCCCCAAGCTGGATGTTGATATAGTCTTGTTTGATGAAGCTAGTAGACAGTGAAGTTGTACTTCCCTCGTCAGAGTGCTCATGATGATGATTGTTGAGACAGCACTCCGATAGGGGATAGATTGTCCTTCTATCTGTTTGCTTTCCTTGATCCTTCAAATTCTGTGAAGCTCAAATAGACAACAAAGCTTGTGGAACTTGATTAAGTGTTAGTGATAAACCTCTAAGCCTTGAACATCTAGAACCTCTTAACATATGAGTCTCTTTCTTCAGCAGGATCTTTCTATTTTTGTACTTTTAGTTATATACTATGCAAAAGAATCAAAACTGTGATGAATGCATATTTATCTTACTTTTATGCCACCACAGCAAATAGACTTATGGGTTTTATGCCACAAATTTATTCACATGGGGCGTAGCAGTTTTGAGATGCAATGCAAGACATATTTATTTTCGTTTCTAATGCAGATGTAACAAAGTAAAATATGCAACAAGAATTGATTATGCTAATGTGGGAAAGTAGATATGCTTAATGAGAATGCAATGCCAAAAAGGGAAATATGGATAACTACCAAGTTTACCTCCCTAGCGAGGGTTCGGTGACTTAGGTCCTCTGAACAGGACTTCTCATCATGTTCACTCCTTAGGTGCACCATCTGATCACAAAGGTAGAGACCTTGATAACTGCACCTCTTGAGATGGTAACTTTGTAGGGTTTGGGAAATCAACTAATTCCCCTTCATTTTTCTTGAAGTGTGTCCTGCTTGCAAAGACAAGGTAGAGATCAAGTGCATAGGTCCTATTGGTGGAAAAACACCAACAGAACCACAACCCTATTTATTCTTCTTTAACCTTAGGCACATTGAACATGATGAGATTAATGTGTCTGGCAAGATCAAAAGGATGAGCATGAATGTAGCAATTAAACACTTTTATCAAAAAGAGTGGAATTGCTTAAACAATGGAAGAATTGTCAACCTTGTATCAAACATTTTCATGATTAAGACAATCATCTCCCAAAGATACAACATTCAGCTCATTTAATTATGACTATGAAATCAAGGGTAGTGATGTTATGAACAAACTTAAGAAATAAGACACGTTGAGTTTAGTCAAATTGAATCAAGCAAGTTGTAATTCAAACATGTTTCTCCTTTCTTTATGTGCATACCAGAGTCAAGGAAAGCTTTTTAAATATTTACCACTTACCTTAAGATGTTACCTGTATCACTGGAGCACCCTGTGATGAAGAGTAGATACTTCTAGTGGTCCTTTCCTTCTTCTTGGGGTTTTTCTTGCTCGATTCACCTCTCTCCTTAACTTGTTCATGGTCCTCTAGATTTACACTCCTTTTTTCTCCTTCCTCTTCTCTTTTTTCATTATGTCTAGACCTTTGGCTCCACTTATTGTTTCTTCTCTGCAGAGGATTAGTGGACAACACATACCCGAAGGAATGTACAAACAATGAAAAGGGTAGTGTTGTTCATAGAGCTAAAAGTCATTTTCTATGCTACAAAAAAGTTGGTTTGAATATTTTAATTAGCATAGAATATTTACTCACCATTACTTCTTCTCTTAAGGATTGATTTTACTTTGTCTTAAGTTTGATTTGTGTATATGCTATCTATAGAAACATTCAAACTTATAGAAAGAAAGTAATTATGAGTGGAGGGATTGCAAACCGGCGTGCCAGAGCGATGTGAGCTTGAGAAGATGAAGAGCATTACTGGATCATCATTAGAGGAGTCAGCAGCCTTCCTCCCCCAAGCTTGAGCCTTGCTGTCGCTCATCACTTGAAGCCAAGTGTGAGTGTTGAATCATCCTTCAGAGTGTGTTGTAACTCTATGTCCTTAGACACTGTTCGTCCTCTGTTCTTAAATCTATCGAAGAGGGCTCTTGATTCTAGGTCCGTTGAGCAAAGATCTCTCCTCTGCATTCTGTTTTTCTTTAGATTGTCCAATCCAAGAGATGAGGATACAGATAGTAGCATGATCTTCTTTCATCAACCATTCTTGATTTTTGTTGAGTCTTGGTTGACAAATTGATGTTTATTGGAGATGTAGACTCGAGTTCTTCCTTGATGGTCTTTGTCTTCTAGTGGCATGGCGAAGAGTTGTTCAGTTAATGATACGCCATTTGTCTTGATGATCAAGGAAGGAGTTTCCTTAATATTTGTATGCAAGCTTCATCTCCAATGGTTTAGGAACATCATCTTGCAACCATAGTCATGGTCTTTCAAGGCTTGGTCGGTAGTCAACCCTTGATTGGTGATTGGTTGACACAAGGATGCATGCTATCATGTCATCCTTGTCCTCGCCGCTGACGTGCAAGATGGTGTCTTCAAGAACAATGAGAGCAGGTCTTTGATTGGCTAAAATGAGGTGAGTTGCCCTGCTCCTCATCGGCATCCTAGCTCGAGTTTTGGGCTCAATGCTATGATGTCTTCAAGGTTGCTTATGACATGCTGCTTCATTCATCCACTTCCATTAAGTGAGTGCTTTTGTTGTAGATTCTTCATGTGGCACTCGTCTCTTCCTTCTTTGTTCATCACTGAAGTGGTGGCTTGTCAAACCAAACCATAAACAGGCGCATCATAAATCCCCTTTTTTCTACAAAATGTTAGTGGACACATACCCGAAGGATTGCAACTATTTCAAACTATGGGCTATTATCCACTATTTATTTGAATTTCATCCATGCTAACTAAGAGATGGTTTTCGAGTTACTTTAGCATAGACTTTATTTATCATGTTTTCTAACAATCTCTTTTTTATGGCACTTTAACATGGTTCAAGGCAAAGGTAACTTGCAGCAAAAGACAATGTGAATGATATTTGATACTTACAATTCTTCCTTGGATGATGAATGAGCTATGTCTTTTGTGCGAAGTTGTTGGAGTTCATCATATGCCTTGCTTCATCTTCGAAGTGAGTCCATCTCTTGACTTACCCAAATTGGATTTGAGAGTTTTCTGCAGGGGTTAGTCTGACAAAACAACCATTGTCTACACTAGCAATTTTCAGTTCAATAACCAAACTAGACTCCATGTCTAATTAGATTAAGGAAGGCTATTTAACCTAAGCACCATGCTTAATTTAAAAGCCTTTAGAAACACCCATACGGCCATATGTAGCACTTCTAAACCAAAGCATACTATAACAGATAAAGGTAACATGAAAGCGTTATAGAGATTTACTCAAATGGAGATGACAGAGCATGATCATGGTGAGGAATATTTTTATTTTTAGATGCAGGCGATATGAGTGCATGCAAGGAACTAAACATGCAATGGATGAGAGAAAATAGAAAGGATGCATGAATGTCACACCTGGCCCAATTTAGAATTTGGCCCAAGTGGCCCATGTGAATGTTATGAGATATTGTGGAGAGTTTAGTCCCACCTTGGTTGTTTAGAGTGGGATAGACCAACATATAAGGCTTCTAGAGTCCATCTCACCATCCCCGGGTTAATCCTTTTACGCGAAGCGAGGACGAAAGCGTAAGTGGGATGGTGGTAGGTGTGGTTCATTCAGCGTGCAGAGTGGATCTGAGCCGTTTGGACTCTGGGGCGTTACAATGAATGATATAAAGTAAACATGCAGTGAGATGCACAATTAAAAAGATAACTACCCATTAATTTTAAAGTCCATCAGCAAGACTATTTCACCTTTATTGATCAAACTTACCATGACTCACAATTTGAGATTTGTGAGTAGTGCAACATCCATGTTCGTCACTTAAGATGTGATTTGAATTCTTGTGACGACGACCTTGTTCAGGCACCCTAGGTTCTTCAATGTGTCTCTTTTTTTTCTTTTCTTGTGGAAACTTGTCGAAAGGTCAAAACGGCATCGGATGTCCTGTCTATTCCACAACTCAACAGAACAAGGGTAATCCTACTAAAGCTAGTGTGCACTAAATTAGCGGACATCAAGATCATTATAAAAATCTTTACGCCAATTGCTTTCCCGGCAACGGCGCCAAAAATGCTTGTTGGTATAAATTAAGTGCAACTAAAATATGAAGGATTCTGCAAGCGCACAGAATATACCATTGTAGCATTTTATCGGGAGTATTCCAGGTATCGTTATTTATATTTTACCACAGGGAAGCAGGGGTTAAAGAATTTGGTAATTCACCATCATGTATCTATTAACTTAGTAAACCAACTAGACTAAAGCAGGGGGTAAACAATATATGATAGGTATATGAATAAAAGCACACATAGGAGAATTCTATAATAAATGAGTAGCTAGCTAAAGTGAGAGGACAACGGGAGAGATCAAGGTTCCTATGTACTTTTCTATTACTTTGGTTCTTTAATAACTAAAGCATGAATAGATATAGCGATCATACACATGACACTTTGGAGCAACAGTACCTTTTCAACTCTCGAAAGAGACTGGGAAGAAAGTAGTCGGGGGAAGGCTGCCAAAAGCTCTATGAACATCAACCCGAACGTGGTGGATTACGAAGGCCTTACAAAGCTGTCACCTCTAGGGCTACCACAACTATACGTGGGGTTGAGCGCAACCTCAGGTAACCTATAGCCTAGACACCAAGCCTAAACTATCGATTACTACTCTAGCTATGCGTAATAACTAAAGCACTCAATACGAACTAAGATCCCATGCCAAAATATAACAACTATACTAACCATACATAATAAATGCATAAAGTAAATAGAGAAGATAAATATATAAAGCATAAGTCTTGTAAAGAATAGATACAAAGACATACCAAATCTCTGAAGACTTCTCCAGGACTGGAGCGCAGCTCCGCTCTCCCTAACTCCCATCTATATCTAATCTACTACATTGGAATGTCTAGCCCTAATTCTCTAGGGAGAAGAGGTCATCCTTTCATTGGACACCTCTGCCTCTGATCCCAGCTGAAAGATAATGAAATTAGGGTTTATGGGATGCTTCCTCCACGGGCCAGGGGCCTTGCTTATATAGCCCTCTAGGAAACACCACAGCCCTCGGATCAAACTGACCTTAATCTATGGTTTTTATTCATCCTCAAAGGCGGTGGAAGCAGGATCTGCGAGGTGGAGCCTGATTGGCTGAGCCACTAGGGCAGGCGCCCAAGGAGGGGGCGGGCGCCCCACTTTCGGGCCCGTTTCGCCTCCCGTTTATTTCTAGAGTCTTCTCATACCTTTCACATTCTAGAAAAGTTATGCGTAGCCCCTTTGTCTCTATGTAAACCTGACATGTGGGTCTTCCTTAGTTCTTTTCAGCTGACACCCTGCAGAAACAGACATTCACCAAAACTTGTGGAATTCTGTTAGTAGACTACCTATATCTAAGTGGTAATTATTGTTTAGTCCTTTTTCATGCTATGTTGATAGTTAAAAAATGATACTTATCTACCGTGAACACCGGGTGGAAAGGCTAGGAACTCCTGCCCATATGGATCGATGAGGGTATGGGTAAAGCTAGTCCCGTGAGATTCAGTGGACCCGGTACTTTCTTCTAGGATTGTCGAGAGCGAATCCTCTCCCATCTGCCTAATCTCCACCACGTTAACGATAGGCGCAGGGTGGTCTGGTTCAGGCAGGTCTATCAAACAGAGATCCGAGGCGTGGTCACGCTCAATAGGATCCACGAACAGGTGTGGTATCTGGGCGGCATACTCAGATGTCACGTTCACCAGCCTGTATGGGTAGGTGTTGGGTGAGTGCTCCATTAGGGCTTCGTAATCCCCCGACCTCAGGCCGGTTGCGGGTACTGGTCGGTAACGAACCGTCCGCCCTTCTGGAGTCACCGTGATCACGAGATCGGGGTCAGGGCACCTCTGGCGTCTAGCCCGAGCTGGTCGGGAATGGCGATCCTCAGCAGACCGATCTCTGATCGAATCTATTAAGGTTAGGGTTTCGGCCAAACCCGTGGTGACCCGATCGATGGACTCGACTAGATCGGTATTGTCAAGACGCCTCCCTTGATAGCAGGGAAGCGGTCGGTGGGTGGTCGGAGGAGGCGACCCTGAAACTGGTCCCGAGATCGAATCTGCCGTTGTTGATGTAGATTCGGTAGGTGCAGGAGGAGCCTGCACCGCCTCCATGGCTTCAGCGGGGCCATCAGCGCCGGTGGTCCAGGTGAATGTCCCGATCATGAACGTCAGTCCCGGCGGAAGGACCATGGAAGCAGGGAAATTGACCATCTGGCTCGCCATAGGATCTGCACGCACACCCCTTACCTAGCGTGTCACTGTCGACGAGAGGTGGTCAGCAGTATACCGATGGGTATGCCCACGGTAGTAGATTATCGGTGGAGGTGCGCAAGACAACAAACTAAATGGTGACGCAAGATGAACATGAGATTTATCTAGGTTCGGGCCGCGTATTCCGTAATACCCTACGTCCTGCGTCTTTGCGGATTGTATTGATGCGTAATGAGATGTTTTGAGGGGGTCCTTGCCCACCTTATATAGTACGGAGGGCAAGGTTACAGATCTAATGAATCTAATCCTAGCCGATTATAACTCCTGTATCCTTGGAGGACACGATGTCTATCCTAACCGACTAGGTTTCCTTGACCGTCAAGTAGTCTCTGCTTGCTCTGCACGGTTCACCGAGTAGTTCGGAGATCCACACGACCCTTTCTGACGAGTTGGGCCACCTTGTCTGGCGCGGCCCATGCGGAGCCATGAGGGTATACTTGTCTATACCCCCACACCACCCTATCATATGCTTTATGCATATCAAGTTTGATAGCACAAAGTCATGAATTTCCCTTCTTCCTTTTTATAGCATGCACACATTCATAAGCCAGAAGAACATTATTTGTAATTATTAAATAAATGCAGTTCTCTTTGTGTTTTAATAAATAATATCAATAATGTACACTTTTTTAAATTTGTAAATTTATTTGAAACCATTGATTTATTTTTTATGTAAAAGAGAGATTCAAATGTTTAAAAAATAATATTAGCTAAATATTGGCGTGCTCCTCATCGGATTGTGGAGAAAAGTAGCAGCTGCTAATGAACGATCATTTGGCGTCATTGTACGTTTTTTTGGTGAAAAAAGACCAAACACCGTGTAATCTAGTGCTAAGCGCCTCCAGTAATGCCAGGCTAATCAACTTGCCTCGTCCTTGTTTACTAGCATATGATACATTATATAATCCATCATTATTGTAATTCATGAGCTGAGTAATCTTGTACCACGTACCTTGTGCTGTACGGTGCTCATCCCGTATATATTGCTTGCTAGAGCATCTCCCAGAGCCTTTTTAAATTTCACTCTCTAAATCATCATTTGTATAAAAATCGCTTTCTATATCTTTTTCCAACAGTTTTTCCATATCTCATGCGCACTCTTGAGAGCCATTCTCGTCTTCTATTTTTTGCTAGCAAAAAATCCGGAATAAAAGAAGGCTATATCTAGATAACCATTTAGAAAAGCTGTTGGAGGGTAGTTTTTCACTAAAATCTCTATTCCTAACATTTAGAAAGAATGTAGAGAGTCTCTTAAAGTTGCTCTTATTAATTTACTAGCATAATATACTCTACATTTCAAATTTTAAGTTTGTTTTGGTTTTTTTAGATACATAGTTTTTACTATCACCTAAATATAGCTATGATGGATCGCATTCTAGCACGAGTGCGCGACTCGCACCCACACTCTCCCTCTCTTCTCCATCTCCGCTCTCTGACGGGCTTAGAAAGGGGTCGGGGGGCAGTCGGGCCCGACGATGGGGACAGGAGAGACGACGAGGAGGCGGTGATGCCACCGAAGCAGGCGGCGGCGGAGGCAGACAGATGGGGTTGGGAAGAGGGCGACCATGGCCATGGCGGAGGCGTGGAGAGGAAGGAGGAGGCCGCCGCGGCCAAAATGCGTGATCCGTCACGCGATATCATCGTCTATCTAGAAAAGCTATCACAACGTACAATTTAAAATTGAGAAAGTATGTTTGATAATTCATAACTTTTTCATATGATCTTAGACGAAGACAAACTTTATGTCAAAACTGTAGCGCTCGATGTTATCTACAACTTTATAGTTGAGAAGTTTTTTATTTAGAACTGTTTAGAGTTCCAAAATATTATTTTAATTTTATAGATTTTAAAATTTGAAAATTTCAAACAACCTCGGATGTTGACATAGTTTCGACTAAAGTTTTAGTTCTCAATCCGATCAACAACTTTGTAGTTGAAAAGTTTCTCCACTTGAAGTCACTTAGAGTTCCAATATGTGTCATAATTTCTAAACAACCTTCACATAGTTAACACCAAAGTATAATGGCTGACCTGATCCATAATTTTCTGTTGTTAAGTTTTTGTAGTGTCTCAAATATTTATTTTAAATTCACATAGTTTGATATTATAAATATTTTGCTTTTTTTCAAACAATCTCGTATGGAGACACATCATATATAAAAGTTATAGTGCTTCACTAGATTTAAAACTTTGTAGTTGAAACTTTTTCCATTTGAGTTTGTTTATTAGTTAAAATATTTAATAAGTACAAGATTATGGAATATTTGAAAAAATAGAATCCTATATGAGGTATAAGTGTTGAGTTGTAGGTCGTGGGCTCATGACCTAGGTAGGACATTTTTTTGTTTTTTGCGGTTTTTGGATATCATTAATGGAGGCGGCATCTTAAGACGTCCGCATCCATTAACCTTTTAGACGCGGGCATCTTATGGTCCCCATAGATATCGATTAACAGTGACATTTGGTTGCCTGCCTCCCAAAATAAAAAATGCCCGTTTCTAAAAATGTTTTGTGTACTAGTGTTAGCCAGATATTCATGGGTAGTTATATATAGTTGAAAGTAGTAGTGTTATTTTTATCAGTTGCGTAATTTCATGTCTGGTTAGAGATTTTGTTAACATTAAGGCTCCTGTTTGGATGTAAAGTGTTTTTAGAGTTCTAAAGAATATCATGGTTATACTTTGGTTTCAGAGTGCCAGTAAGTATTTGAATGCAAAAAACTTTATGAATTTATTATTAAAAACTATAGTATTGATAAAATTGTAGTTTTTTTTAAGTTTTATACACTCCACTCTAGATCTCTTTTTTCTAAACCATAGTTTTCCGTATATATGTGTTTTAGAGTTGTAGTTTTTGGATACTACAATTTCTTAGTACTAAAACATACAAACAAGGCCAAAAACTAACCCTTGAAATAATATCTGAAAAGTTAAAGGAAAATTCGCCGTCAAAGCGGTACTGAAGTTACTTTTCTACGCTACCAGCCTCTTATATGATTCTTCCGCAAGCAATTAAGTTCATTGGAGGCCACTTGTTTCCATCAGTCCATGAACCGAAAAAACGATGCAGATAGGTTTATTTCATCCCTACATCTAGATGCACGTTGTGGCTATGCATGTTAAGCTAGGTAGTTATAGTGATGCAAGCGAAACGGCCTTAGCCTGTTGAGAATGCATGCGTTCTAGACCTACATACAGCACACAGGAACGACGAACGAGATCCTCTAACATATTGCGAACTACAGCAGAGGGAGGTTCCTACGTCTGATGACGTTCATTGGGCATCCGACGGCGCAGCAGAAATAAGCACGGAAGCCGTCCAGGTACTCGCCGCCGCCGCCGCGCCCATAAAGATGGCCTTCGGCTAGCTGCTGCTGCTCCCTGCTCGCGGCCTTCCCCGGCGCTGGAGTAGGCAAGCAGGTCCCTAGGCAAGTTCTCTCCTCCATCGCCCTCATTCTCTGCAAAGGAACGGAGTGTTCCAGGCACTCGCCGCCGTTGCTGTGCCCGCAAAGATGGCCGCCGGCCGGCGGCGGCTGCTGCTGCTCGCGACCTCCCTCGGCACTGGGGCAGGCAAGCGGGTCACCGGGAAAGTGCTGTCCTCCACTGCCCGCCTCCGTCGTCCTATCCTTAGCTCGTGCCCGCGCTGTCTCCCGCGTGCAGCGCAGCTGTCCTCATATCAAGGTCGATCTTTGCGTCAGCGACGGTGGCTTCATGGATCATGCTTCGACGGGCCACGGGGGATGAGGGCTGCAGAGACCAATTACGGATGACATTCTTGATGCTGAATTATTTTAGAGGTTGACGTTCTGGTGAGGTACTTTTGTTTTTGGGCAATCCTAGGCACGGCGAAGGACTGTATGCAATTCTGTGTACTGTGTTCAAGGTTCCGCATGGAGAATTCTGTTTTTGTTTAAACACAGACATGGAGAGATGAAAATCATGCAGAATACTCTAGTTCAATTTAAGTTTCTTTTGCTATTTTACATCTGAGCATTCTGGTAGCATGCCACTTATCCTGTGTACGTATGCTGGCAATATGCAGTGCAAAAGGATAGCACTTCTGAATTTTCACATGAAATTGATTTTGTTTTACAATCTTGACATATTTAAATTGACACAACAAATTAACAATACATTGTCTACATCCACTATCTCAATTCAGTAACAACCTTCAGTTAGTCTGAATCAAACATTCAGATCTCATTCAGTCCACAAGACCACGATCTCAATTTAGTAACAACCTTCAGTTACTCTGAAACAAACATTCAGATCACATTCAGTCCACAACACCTTGCCAGAAGCGTTGGCCGGCAGCTTTGTCAAACAAAGTGAAATATATTCAACCATCACATTCAGTATTGAGAATTAACATCAATTTACTATTTAAATTCAACAACCAGTCACGACATTTCTGTACTCTGAACCTCTGCTTATCTATTTCCGTCGCCATCCTCCAGAAGCATAAAAAAGGCAGACTGATGAGGTTTCATTCCTCCATCAGCAGCTCGTCGTCCTCCTCCACGGATGGCATGTGCAGTGGCGCCATGGATGCTGGAGTTGGTGCTGCTGGGGCAGCGGAGTTCCTACGTGGGTAGGACCGTAGGACGCGGGGGCGAGAATGGGGGAGGTGAAGAGCGGCGGTGGCGAAGACTTCCTCAGGGACCTGCTCCATCTGCGCCGGGAAAGGAGACGAACGGCAGTGAGCGGCCGGCGGCCATGGTCGCCCTTTCCCTCCCCTTCGCTGGACTGGGCACTCTGGTCTCTTTTGGGCTGCGTCCGTGTGCACGGTGGCAATTGGCAAGGCATGCCGTCGGATGAACCATCAACGGTGCACGGGCGTTCGACGTCCCTCTGACGTAGTTCCAACTATGTTAGAGGATCTGGTTTCAAGGAACGATCCTCTGCCTTGACATCCGATCCATTCTAGACCTGCAAGTTCTTCTCCCTTTGCAGCGTACCAGACCTGCAGCTTCGTTCTCCGGTCCGACAGTTTTCACAGTGTCAAGTTCCCCACGAACGAGCAGAAACACCACTGGTCCACTACGTACTGTACGACGTTAGCATGCAGTTGACTAATCGCCACATATACACGCGACAACACTTGAAAAGTATTTGAATTGGACCCCAAGGAGTAACCATTTATACGTGCGTAATGTACTAGATCGCGTATGAAAGTTCAGCGTGGCATGGTCGAAGTCCAGCAAAGTGGGTGGCGAGACCTGCTCTTCTATACCTGCAGGTTCGATTCGCCTCGCATCGCATGGCACAAGTAGGTGAGAGACTACTATTCCATGCGTTCCCAATGCAGTGACGAATGGATTCAAGCATTAGTACGTAGGTGATGACGACTGTCCTATAAACTGTTTCCAAGTTCTCGACACCTCCCTCGTGTTCCTCCTCTCTAGCTAGGGTGGCAATGCATGCGCAGAACCACCGTCGCCTCCGCTCAAATCACCTCGTTCGCCTCTCCCTGGGCTCCCCGTGATATATCTAGCACGCAGCACGCAGCACGCAGCCAGAAGCCACACCGGCCGGTGCGAGGACGGTGGTGGCAAGGCTCCTCTCTTTTTATAGTACTACAAGGACGATTTTAGTAACTGGGACATCTTGGGACAGAGACGGCTTAATCAAAATCTATCTCTAAATAAGGTTTTTTTTGAGCTGGTCCGGTTCTATAAATCGAGTTTTAGAGGTGGCTTGTAAACCGAACTGCCTTTAAAAATATCGTTTTTGGGTTGTTCGGCTTGCCAGCAACATCTAGAAATGGAGGCATTTCTAGTGGAGCAGTGTAAAATTCATAACTTTTTTAAATTAAATTGATTTGACGAAGACAAACTTTACATTAAAGTTGTAGTACTCGAAGAGATCAAAAAGTTTGTAGGTGACGATTTTTTTATTTATTGCAAGGAAAATCTGTTTAAAGTTTTCAGATTTTGAAATTCAATTTTTTTTTTCAAATGACCTTAGGTGGAGAAAAGACCTAAACCATTTTTTCCATTTTTTAAATTATCGCTGAGGTCCTGACCAGGTAAGGCCATGGTTGATTCGTTGAGCACTAGGCTAGATTTGACTTGCCCATGGTAAGATTCACCGACTCCCTCGAGCTGCATCTGGGTAGGACTAGGCAGCGGATGCAGAGGTGGTGATGGTGCGGTTGCTCTGGCTAGTGTGGCTTTGCGTGGCGTGGTTCGAGGATGGCTGCAGGCAAGGATGGCGAGCTTGATGGTGTCGCGGCCTTTTTCCTAGGTGGTGGCTGGATATCCCCTCTAGAAATTGTTGATTTCAGACACAGTTAAAAGCAGCTAGAATAGTTGAACCAACAAATAGTTTCCAACCACCTCTAAAAGTCGTTCCTGTAGCAATGATTATCGCTTCTCTGAGGTCCTGCTCCGGCAAGGCCATGGCTGGATTTGTTGGGCCCTAGACCAGATTTGACTTCCCTATGGCTAGATCCTCCGAGCTGCATCTGGGCAGGCATGGGCAGCAGATGCAAAGGTGGTGATGGTGCCACTAGTCTGGCCATGCGTGGCTTTGAGTGGTGTGTGGTCCGAGGATGACTGCAAGTTGGGTTGGCAGGCATGATGGCGGCCGTCTTTTGCCCAGGTGGCGGGCACGCCAGGCAGTGTGAGTGTAGCATCCATTTCTAGCACCATCAATAGGCTGCTCTAGCGTCCCAATGACCAAATCTACAATCCCCTTATGGCTAGATCCATCACCCCAAGTAGATGGATTTGTTTGTAGAGGTGGTGGTGTCTAGGTGCATCGTGGCCTGACCATGCAAGCAACGGTTTAGTTTCCACAACGTTCAGTTGATAGCCGAAGGTGAGGCCATGCGTGGAGGCTGACAATAGCAGTCTAGTTGGGCTCAAGCAAGGGGCAGTAGTGCGTGGTGGTTTCACAATGCAATAGTGAGTCCGGTGGCTGTTGAGGTTGTAGCAGCCAACTTGAGAGAGTAGACATCGGTGGATGTAGGAGGCGGCTATGACGAGAGGGCATTTGTGCATAATTAGAGAGCTTTTGTGTGATACTTGTTAGGCGATGACATGGTAGTGCTGTGCTTCTAGAGGTTCCCACAGTGTTGGCAAGAGGCCGGTGCAGCACAAGGTGGCCAATAGAAGTGCATTGTTCTTTGGTTTGCATAGAGACCTTTAGATTGGCTACTGGAAGCGCCCACTTTGATTGATTGTTTTTCAGTAAGGTGACTGTGGTTGATTGAAGCTATATATGAAGTTGGTGACAAAGTCTTTTGCTTGTCGGCTTCGTGGCTTGCAACGAACTGTGGCGACTATCCTTATATGGTAGTGGTCAGTCCGAAGCTGGACAACGTTGATAGACAGTGCAAGCGACAACAACGTCACGACAGCTACACAACTTGCAGTGCCCTGTAGGGACTGACCTTTTGCATGGCAGTGGCTTGCTCAGTGTAGGATGCCACCTTTAACGGTGGCATAGACAGTGAAGATTGTATGTCATCTGGTGATGGTGTTGTGTTGGTTGTAGAGTGAAATTGCTTGTGCTTTGTTTTGCTAAGGGGGCAGTGGTGTGGTTTAGTGGTGCATTTTTTGTTGTACGAGTCGTGTTGATGTCTCAATCCAACTGCTTTGTGTAGCTCTTTTTGTTTTTAGTTGTTAGCTCTTAGTTGCTTTTGTTGTTGGAGTTATGTTGCTCTGTTGTAGTTCACATTCTGGATTCGTCTTCTTTTTAATACAATCAGCTACTCTCCTGTCCTATTCATTTAAGAAAAGGGACTGTTTCCAGTGATTTTCCCACCTAAATACCATGTGTACTTATATATAAATCACTATTGTTGGAAACCATCTGTTTTTGTTGGGTTTCAAATCCTAGGGAAAAGGATTAAAACAATAGGGAAACCCATCCCCTACCTACTATTTCATAGGGATGCTTTGACGGGAAACTAAATAGTGCCCGACAGTATTTCAAAGGAACTATAAGGGATTTTCTATTTTCCTAGGAAAAGCTGCTGGCACTACCAGGGTGCATCCTATTTTCCCTAGAATTTCATATGAACTCCATGAACTAATCCTACATGGAAAGTCCCTAGGGACTTTTTGGCATCGTATCAGTATTTTACAATAGATTTTTAATTGAATTCTTCAAATTGAGACACGTGGAGACGGTACCAATTATGTGCATTGAGACACATACATTAATTGTATTATCACAATACAGTTATGATGTTCGCTAATACATAACTACTACAAAGTCTCACATAACAGTCAAACATAGCTCAAAAGGAGTTGTTGTTGTCCATGCCATGCATGTTTGGAAATAGAACATAACTACATGATCCAAGCCATGTTTTGGCAGCAAAAGATGTCAAAACAGGAAAGTTATACATGATCATGCATAGGTCATAGGATCATTACACCAGCACTGCATGTTAAATGTCTTGTTCTCTATGTATTGGCCCTAACTATGCATGGCTTCTTTTGCCTTTTTACGGGTGGTGAAGAAGCAAGGGCGGAGCTATCTAGCGGCGGAAGCACCTCACTAATGACAGCATGTGTGATGGGTTTCCCAATAGTACATCAATGTTACATAAGTACAAGGTGACCAGCAGTAAATATATTCATAATTTTTATTCCACAAAAGTGAAGTGCTTCATTTTATGCTCATCACTTTTAGCTTAAAAATTAGCAGACATTTCATGTCATTAGTGACGCCTCATGAATGATAGACACATTGCCTGTTACATTAGTGGCTTTGTGGGTGGCGGCATAGGTTATTTTATTTTCTTACTACTATGAAAATGGTTTTTAGAGGTGTAATAGTTTTTTCCTACAGGTGGTTGTATTGAACTAGGTCTAGAAATAGGGCAAGCAGTAGACACACTATATCAACAACAACTAAAAATCAACTTCTACGTACCCGTAGTTGATAGGGTGGCTTGTCTCTATTATCGAGCACAAGAAATGGGTTTCTTAGCTACGGTTGGTAATATGACCCATCTCTAGAAAAGGAAACTATTTTCAGAGACAGGCCACCCTACCAATCATAGCTAAAAATCAATTTTGAGTCACCATTAATAAGGTAAACTAACATTAGAAATACAGACGAGCAAATAAATCATATTTTTTAAAAGTTGTTGGATACAGGAAAAAAATTTAAATTGTAGTTGACAACTTTTTTATTAGGGATTGGACAAATATACAGTTAAAGTTTACAAGATTTTTAATTTTAAAAATTTTCAAATGGCCTTGGATGGAGACACACACCTTGTACCAAAATTGTGCTCAAAGAGATGTAAAAGTTTGTAGTTTTTTTTAAATTATTTGAGATCATTGAAAACATTTCATAAAAGATTCATAGAACTATAGAAGTTTTCGCTATATAATCGCAAGTGACTATATGGTTTGGTAATACGAAGGGATCCACGTGAGGCTTGTGAACATGTCATTGATCCTTGATGACACATGCACAACTTATGACAGCCTACAGCCATGTTTAGTGAGTCGGCTCGTGCTGGGATTTTTTTGCTATTTTCATTGTCATTTTTTAATAGAAAATGATTTCTAGGTGCTAGTCGATTAGTCCACCCCCTCGAAATGCTTTTTTTTTCTAGTAGAAGCATTTGAATAAAGTCTGTTGTGAAAGCCGCCTCTACAAAATTAATTTTGACGGTTGCTAGAAACGAGTTCTATAGCCATGTTTGAGCCTATGTAGTACGGATTTTGATCTAATTATCCCTACTATGATAGGTACATGTTAGCACTGGATTGGGGAAGAAGAAAGAAAACCACGAAGAATAGATACAACTGAATTTAACGACGACGATGAATGATTCAGAACAATTCAGAGTTCTAGTTACAAGGGTCGTTCCCCAATCTTACCGCTCCCTCCCTCTTAAGTAGTCTCATCTATTACAGTCAGTCTGAGCTGGCAATGGATGGGTTGGGCCTATGCTCCCGAATGGACCTGCGCACCGGTGCTTTATCAGCTTCAAGACTTGGCGCGCTTGGGGCTGTTGCTGGATGGTGAACAGTGCTAACATTCCCTCCCTCTTAAAAACCAGCATGTCCCCAGGCTGGTGCACGAGGAAATTGTTGACGCATCTATTCATAAGGCTCCCAAGTAGCTAGCGAAGGAGGCATCAGCTACCACTTGATCAGTACTTGCTCCACAAGATGAGTCCCATATGTTCAATGGCGTTGCAAAATTGCTTCAGGGACCTAAAACTGAATGTCAGAAGAAGGTAATTCTAATGTTACCATCTCATGGCCATGGGATTTCTTCAGCTGAGAAACGTGGAACACCGGGTGGATTTGAGAGGAACTCGGCAAGGCAAAATGATATGCTACATTTCTGACCCGAGCTTCGATCTTGAATGGGCCAAAGAACTTAAATGCAAGATTTTGACTTCAACGACGAGCAACTAAAGCTTGAATATATGGTTGCAACTTCAGGAAAACCCAATCACCAACTTGGAAGCTACACTTAGAATGATGCTTGTCAAATTACTTTTTCATTCTTGCTTGAGCACGAAGCAAATGCTGACGAACAAGATCCTGCATAATAGTTCTTTCAGACAACCATTCGTTCAAGTCTGGAATATCAGCAGATAGTCCCAAATGACGAGGAGTGTACCCATATAGGACTTCAAATGGAGTTTTGCCAAGAGCTGAAAGAAAGCTAGAGTTATACCAAAATTCAGCCAATGACAGCCACTGTTTCCACTTAGAAGGGCAAGCATTAATGAAACATTGTAGATAGGTTTTCAAACATTAATTCAATCGCTCAGTTTGCCCATCAGTTTATGGGTGGTAAGCAGTACTAAATCATAAGTCAGTACCAGCAATCTGGAACAGCTGTTTCCACATAGCACTAGTGAAGATGTTATCTCTGTCAGAGAGATTACTAATGGAAGACCATGCAGTTGATAAATTTGATCCATGAAGAGCCTTGCAACAGATTGGGCATTAAATGGGTGATGCAAAGGCAAGAAATGGTCAAACTTGGTGAATTTATCAATGACCACCAATATAGCATTAGCTGATCCAGAAGTTGGCAAACCCTCAACAAAATCCATGGAAATGATATCCATGCAGCTGATGACACAGGCAGTGGTTGTAACAACCTAGGGTATCTACTTCTATCAAGTTTAGCCTTTTGACATGTTTTACAAGACTGAACCTTAGCCCAAATATCAGACTTCATACTAGGCCAATAGAATAGATTTTTGATTCTATGAAATGTAGCAGGGGCACCAGAATGACCACCCAAGGCACTAGTATGCAAAGCGGTAAATACCTTATCATGAAGTTCCTTGTTGGCTCCCAACCATATTCTGTTCTTGTATTTGAGGATGCCATGAACCATTGAAAAATGAGGAACTGCTTCTGCATTGATTGCCAAGTGACTCAATAACTACTGAGCCTCAGGATCATATGACTGTAACTTGTCTAAATGTCTTGCAACCATTGAGGTTGAACAAAAGAAACAACCATGAGTTGATCATGAGTAGGGCACCTAGATAGAGCATTGGTTGCATTATTTTTAAACCCCTTCTTATATATGACCTTGTAATGTAGGCCAAGAAGCTTGGTAAACACCTTCTATTGCCAGGGTGTATGTAATCTCTATTCATTCAAGTGAATTAAGCTCTGCTGATCATTATGAATATAGAACTCTCCATTCAGCAAATAATGTCTCCATTGATCAATAGCTACAAGAATAGCTAGATACTCTTTTTCATAAGTAGATAAGCCCCTATTCTTTGGCCCCAATGACTTATTGATATAAGCAAGAGGATGACCATCTTGAATTAAAACAGCTCCAACACCACTTCCACTAGCATCTGTTTCAATATGGAATGGTTTGGCAAAATCTAGTAATGCTAAATAAGGTGTAGTGCTTAAGGCCTGTTTGAGTTGAGTAAATGCAGCCTCATGAATAGCAGACCAGGAAAAGGGGGTATCCTTACAAAGTAATGTAGTGAGTGGCTTGGAAATAATACCTAAATGCTTGACAAATTTTCTATAATACCCTGCAAGGCCTAAGAAACCCCTGACATCCTTGGCATGCAAAGAAGTAGGCCAGCTTTGAATTGCCTGAATCTTGACAGGGTCTATAGAAATGCCATCAGCACTAATAACATGCCCCAGATATGAAATTGAAGTTTGAGCAAACTTGCACTTAGAGAATTTCAACTTCCATTGATCCTTTGTGAGCCACTCAAAGACCTACTGCAGATGATAAATATGCTCCTTTCTGGTCTTGCTATATACCAACATGTCATTAAAGAATACCAGAACAAATTTTCTAAGTCCCGGTGCCAATGTACAGTTCATTGCACGCTGAAAAGTTCCTAGAGCCCCTGTTAGCCCAAATGTCATGACCTTGAATTCATATTGACCCAAATGGGTTTGGAATGCAGTCTTGGGCTCTTGACCAGGCTACAACAGTATTTGGTGGAAGCTAGCCCTCAAATCCAATGTGGAAAACCATTTGGCATTAGCTAGTTCATCCATAAGTTGATCAAATATAGGGACTAGAAACTTGGACTTCATAGTAATAACATTAAGCTGCCTATAATCCACACACATTCTATATCCACTATCTTTCTTAGGAACAAGCAAAACAAGAGAAGAGAATGTACTAGCACTTGGTTGTATAATACCTTGCTGCAACATTTCTTGAATGTGTTTTTTCAATTCATCTTTGAGCTTGGGAAAGTATCTATAAGGCCTGATAGTAACAGGATTAGCACCAGGCAACAAGGGTATAACATGATTGCAAGCCCTTGTTGGTGGAAGACCAGATGGAGGAGTAAACAAATGATCATAGTGTTGAATCAACTCCTGAAGGTCACTTGGTAAGGCAGACAAGTCAGGCAAATCAGTCTGTGTAGAAGCACAACAGATCTATAATAAAAGCAATTCTTGGGCCTCAGATTGAATGCCCTATAGTCTGATCAAAGAACCCTGATAGAAAAATTGAAGCCACTTAGATTGCCAATGAATCTGCATGGGGTTGTACTGTTCTAACCAATCCATGCCAATTATGAGGTCAAAATGAGTAAATGGCAAAATCTTCAGGTCAAATTGGAATGAATGATTATCAATGCACCAGGTAACATTTTTCAGAATGCCTTGACTAAGCATAATACTACCTCCAGCTACATGTATTGTGGTTGGCTTAGTAGAAACTATTTGTGAGCTCAACTGTTGGACTATCTTGTCATTGACAAAAGAAGATGAACCGCCAGAATCAATAAGAATGGTGAGAGGAATACCTTCTAGGGTACCTCTAAACAGGATAGTTCTTGGAGCAGGAGCACCACTAACTGCAGACTTGGACAGAGCCAAAAACAGCTGGTCAGGATGAGCTTGTATAGGCTCCATAGGTGAACTGCAGTTATCAACGGACAATGATTCCCAAATATCATGAGGTGCACATTTATGGTCCCTTGACCACTTGAGGCCACACTTGTAGCATAATCCCATAGCCTTTCTATAAGCTTTGACAACAAACAACTTGGAATCCAGAGCAGGTGCTGCAGCATTGTCAACCTGAGGAACAACTTTGTCATTCTTGGAAGGAGGAGGAGGCAACGACATTGCTGTTCTTGGAATCTTGCTGAACAATGAGGAAGGAGTGTGTGCCAAATCACGCTGTCCACCGACCTCTTCCTGCAAAAGAGCCAAGGTACAAGCAACTCCGCCTCAGTCCATCAATGAAACGAGTTACAATGTAAACAGGATCAATGCTAGAGTTGAATGCGATGAGCTGATCGGTAAAGGAGGTAAATTTGGCAACATATTCAGAAGCAGATGAGTTTTGGCGAATGTGAAGCAACTGGCGAACAAGGAGTTTATGCTGATCCCTGTCAAAGCGATCACGCACCATAGCACAAAACTGCTCCCAAGTGACATTAGGTAACTGATGCTCGATGGACTGTAACCAAAGCGCTGCTGCATCTACCATCTGCATCGTTGCCACTTTTACGCGCATAGCAGGATCAACAGAATACATGGCAAAGTAGTTTTCACAACGTGTGCACCACAAACGGGGGGTTCTCGCCATCAAACTTGGGAAAGCCAAATTTGGGCAGGCGATTGGAGGATTGATGAATTGAATTAGGAGTTGGGGTATTGTGGCGCGTGTTGCGGAATGTGAGGATGGAATGGCTAGGGGCCTGTGGGTAAGGCAGAAATGGCTGAGTACTCGGTGAATAAGGTTGTGTCGAGTACAAGGGTTGTATAGGTCTGGGGATAGGAGGAAATTGATGGTGACGGAATGGCAGATGAACAGGATGAGGAAGAGGATTAGGAGCAGGAGGATATGGCAGAGCTGGAGGCGGAGCACGCAACAGGGGAGGAGGGGGAGGATGGTAAGGACCGTACCATTGGCCGGGCCATGAGTTGTGGGTGTTGATGACCCAAACTCAGGAACCCGTGTAGTCATGATGATGTGGTGCCCATTGGGCGATGTGGCGACGCTAGCAGACGAATCTGCGGCAGCCGGAGCAGAAGGTGCCATGAAGTCGGGTCGATGCGACGATGCATCGAACACGCCACGGTCATAGTTCTGGGACACCTTCTGAACTTGAGTACAGAGATCGTCGATGATCCCCTCGAGCTCGGGACGCCACGCGTTCACGTCAGCAGCAACCGTCTCCAGGGCGGTGACGCGAGCGTCGCAGTCATCGTCGGAGATGATCACGCGGTTGGATTCGATCGCTGCCAAGCGCTTGGAGATTGCGGCTTTGTTGTCGACGCAGACGGACTCCAATGTCGCGAGACACTTGACGATGGCGGGGTCGATAGGCGCAGACCCAATTGCTCCAACTCGGTGAGGTGGCGGTCGACGTACTCATCACAAGCGGAGAGGTTGCGCTCCAATCCGGTGAAGCGGCGCTCCCAGTGCGACTCGCGATCGTCGAAGCGCTTGGTGAGGCCGTCAAGCTTGTCAATCACGATCTTCAGGTTGGGGTCCATGACGCCTCGCGCGCGTTGTCGACAGGTGAAGTGAGGGTGGTCGGGAACGGCAGCCTCCAGGACAGATCACGGCAGTGAAGGGTGGACGGCGGACTCCAGAGCAGAGTACGGCGTTGAAGGGTGGGTGGATCGACTAAGTCTGATACCATATTATTAGCACTGGATTGAGGAAGAAGAAATAAAACTACGATGAACAGATACAACTGAATTTAACGACGAGTGCTTAATGATGAATGATTCAGAACAATTCAGAATGGGTCGTTCCCCAATCTTGCCGCTCCCTCCCTCTTAAGTAGTCTCATCTATTATAGCCAGTCTGGGCCGGCAACGGATGGGTTGGGCCTACGCTCCCGAATGGGTCTGCGCACCGGTGCTTCATCAGCTTCAAGACTTGGCGCGCTTGGGGCTGTTGCCGGATGGTGAACAGTGCTAACAGTACACTTGCTGCTTGTATCCTGCATGCTGCTTGTATGCTGCAAGCTATGTAGAGATGTGGTGTTATTGTAGCGTATGTTTCTTTATCAAGCACCCATCATTAGGGATCATATATATCAAAAAAATATCGTCTAACTAAATCCTGCATGAGCTGGGGAAACCTTCCAGTTCCACGCACGTTCCAATTGGGCCAATGAAGTGACCGTATCTTAGCAAGATGTAATCTGTTTTGAGGTGTGGCCATCCATCCTGCCTATCCATACTAACGACAACATGACCATGACCCACGAGACTAGAAGGACGGCAAAAAGGTAGCTAGACTTGTCACAAGTTTGGAAACAGAGTAGACTTGTCAAAATTAACGCGTTAGATAATTTGCCGTCTTATATTCACGGATATTTTATATATAAAAAACTGAATTTGAAGATGCGTTCCAGAGTCGTTCTGGATCCACAGACTGCAGCGAATTCACAGTGTTCACTCGGTGACAAGTTAGAACCAACCAAGCTCCCCTGAAACGAGCAGCGCCTTCCACACTCGGCTGTGTGGTCAAGTAAGTCGGGAGATGCATGTGTATTCACCAAATATGTTGGAGTAAAATGGAATGGAACTTAATTAGTTTAATTCCATTTCAATCCACTTCAACCTATGTAGATTGAGATGAATACACGTGCATCCAAACAAGGCTTAAGCCAGTCAGGTGTGCGCGCGCGCGAATAGAAGCCAACCTGTAGCATGCTACTTCTTTTTTTTCGAGGACCCTGCGTTCTGATTTATGAACGAAGAAACTCGTATTCAAATTGCATGCAGTGTCCTATTAGGTGTGCCCGGAAGACATACCAATAACGCCATTCTAATTGTAGTAACCGGAGTTTGACAACATGTGTGCTAACTATTTGTGACTGCAACAAATCTGCATCGTCTCTCCGAGTGTGGGTGCGTGTTCACTCGGTGACAGCAAAAAGGTTTCCTTCCATGCAACCCGCAGTGCCATCCAAATTTCGACCGTCGCCAAGTCTGGAGACAGGACCAAGGATTTTAATTTCGTTATCGCAAAAATTTCGGTCACCACCGAAATTACCGAATTTCGCGAAATTCGGCCGAAATTTCGCCGAAATTTTTTTAGAGATTAGGACATGAAGTATGTTGTTTCTAAAAAAGTTTAGATCTAAATAAATATTAGTATGATTTATCACTACACATCTATTGAATAGAAGAATATACAATATAATCAATAGAAAAATACAAGTCTAGAGTTATACATCACATGTATTAGAGTATTACAAAATTTCGGAGTTCTCTTTCGGCCACCACCGAAATTACCGAATTTCGCGAAATTCGGCCGAAATTTCGCCGAAATTTTGAACCCTGGACAGGACAATTAAACGCTGCACCGGTCAAAAACTTGAAAAGTAATTTAATTGAACCCCAAGCCAGGTCAGGCACAAGACGTGTTAGGGGTTTCGTTGTCGCGAACAGATGGAGAAACACCAGTCATCACGACAGTGACTGACTTCGTGCCGTGCTCTTGGAACCAAAGCACTACAAAAACGGAGACCCCTACACGGTAATGTTTCGCCTACGCTACAACTACAACTACAAGCTTGTGTTGTTAACACTGTGAAACACAGTCGTACACGTAAACACGTACGCATGATGGCGGGTGTTGTTAACGGTGCCACGGCGAGCGGAGGCCGCAGCAAGGCGAAGGTGGTGGTGGTCATGGGCGCCACGGCCACGGGCAAGTCCAAGCTGGCCATCGACCTCGCGCTGCGCTTCGGCGGAGAGGTCATCAACTCCGACAAGATCCAGGTGCACGACGGCCTCGACGTCGTCACCAACAAGGTCACCGCCGCGGAGCGCCAGGGCGTGCCACACCACCTGATCGGCGGGGTGAGCCCCGACGCCGACTACACCGCCGCCGACTTCTGCAGGGACGCCGTGCGCGCCGTCGAGTCCGTCCTCGAGAGGCGCCGCGTCCCGATCATCGCCGGGGGATCCAACAGGTACCTGGAGGCGCTGCTGGACGGCGGTGGGGAACCTGCTGCAGCTGGTGGCTTTCGCAGGCGCTACGAGTGCTGCTTCCTCTGGGTGGACAGCGACCTGCCCGTGCTGGACCGCTACATAGGCAGCCGCGTGGACTGCATGCTGGAGCAGGGGCTCGTCCGCGAGGTGCGGGCCTTCTTCCGGCACGACGACGGCGACTACTCCAGGGGCATCCGGAGGGCCATCGGCGTGCCGGAGATGGACGAATACTTCCGGACGGAGGCCGCGGGTGCTCTGGACGGCGACGACGACCTGCGAGCGCGGCTCCTCGCTGCGGCCGTCGACGAGATCAAGGCCAACACGTGCGTGCTCGCGCGCCGCCAGCAGCAGAAGATCCACCGGCTCCATGGCCTCCGCGGGTGGAGCATCCACCGCCTCGATGTCACACAGGTGCTTCAGCTCAAGGTCGGAGACGCCTGGAACACAAACGCACAGCGCGCCGCGTGGGAGACGGACGTCGTGAGCCCTGCGGCGAGGATCGTGGGAACGTTTCTGCCGGCGGTTAATAATGGCGTCGTTGAGGGAGGTAGGGACAATGGCAAGGATCGTTTCTTCTTGACGCCCAAAGAAGTGGCCGTGCCAGGCGTTTGCACGGCGACAGAGTGGTTCGGCCAGCAGCTGGACATGGCGGTGATGTCTCCGAGCCGCGGGTTTGTTGGATTGGGCTCGGCGGCGGCGGCTGTTTAAGCTGTGATGATGATGAACTGATCTCCTGATGATCACCCAGCGGACTAGAAATTCAAGTACATTCGTTTATTTCTTGTAGCGAACAAGTTGTTGCGTTGTATTGCACCCGATTAATTTAGAGACAGATCTAGGAAAAAATGTAGTGGAGGCTGAACGACATAGCAGGCTATGTTTTTTTGTTATAAATTTTATGATGATCTTTATTGTGTCATAAATTTAAAACGATTGATTTTTCTCACTAAATTTTTTTGAGAATTACACAATACAACGCAGATGCCCACAATACGCACGCACACTTAGTTACATCCATAAAGTGAGTAAGCTATTAGTGGGCCAAATGTATTTGTACACCTAATAATTACTATGAATCGAGCCCACTATTAAGCACATGTATATATTATGTTGGCCTATATTTTTATATATAATCCATTCACATTCCACTCAGATTTTCAAGGGGCAAGCCCATTTCCATAGGCTGTATGAGATTTTGACCAACAAGCCCATAAACCAATTGGCCAGCACAGCCCATATAGCACAAAGATCAGCTCAGATTATTTAACAGCACATGTAGACCCAAATAAATGTTTACATCCATGATGAAATCAATAGTACCAAAATCAACAAGTTAGCTAGAAATTAATAATTACAAAGTAATTTATTTTTCATCCCAAACTACATGTTGTGAACTTACTCATTATTATCGGCTCTTGCACTTGTTCTGGGAATGCTTTCTTCAAGATCTGTATTGGTCATCTAATTATGCAAACTAAGATATAACAAGTTAGAGGAAACATGTTTTTAGATTAGTCATATGCTAATTCGAAATTCTTATAGTTTCTGCTAAGATGTCTAATAGTCAAAGTGTATAGTAATTGATCACAAAAGTTTCCAGCAAAGACTCAATCCTTAATCCATCATTAATTTTTCCTTTGGAATTTCATTGGTACAATTAACGGATATTCAATGATAATATAGAGATCAAGAGACTAATCCATTGCATATGTTGATTTTCTAAACTAGTAAAAATAAATTTAGTTGGATACATATTGGAGAAAGCAGAGTTCTACTTTGCAAGAATTCTAATCTAAACATAAACTAAGTAGAATGCTTACACATAATTATTTCCCACATTATTTTTAGTGCATAACAGAATGCAGATATCCAAAAAGCACAATGGTACATGCTGCAGTTCTCTCATCTTTCAGTGTCCTCAAAACACAAATGGTTATTATGCTCAACCACCTCAAAACAAAAATTTTACAATGTGATCGGTAGGATTACATGAAAACTTTAAAACAGATATGAAACAATAAAATTACAGTAATTCATTGGGGAAGTGGATAATATTGTATTTTCTTCTTAGCTGAATGATGGCTTGCGGGATACTAGTAGGATCGGCATTGGCTGTGCTATTAGAAAGAGACAAGAGTATAAAGAAAAAATAATCTATATATACCAAATATTAAGAGAGAAAATTTCTCTCCACCCATTTTTTGGTCCGTCTCCTTCTAACTACCGGACAATGGAAAGTTTCTTCCGTGTGGACTTATATGACCCATGCTCATACGAGTTAGAATATTCACGTCTAGCAATGAACGATACGAAGTACGATTCAAAGATATATTAGGTCTATATCCCATATACGTGACCCGGACTCATGAGACATGCTCATATGAGTTACAACAACTCGTGTGTAGCGATGATACAGAATCCGATTCTAATATACATTAGATTTCATTGTAACAAGTCAAAATTTCTCTCCTATTTTTTCGTCTAGCCCTTTTACTTATTTCTTTTTCATCCGATTCTACATGGCTTCGTTCCTTTTTTTCCGTCCCGGGAACTATTTCCTTTTTCGTTCCGTGCTATCGTCCAGAATTCCATTTTTATTTTTCATTCCGTGTTCTCGTCGTGAACTCCGTTTTTATTTTCCTTTTTCGTCCATGGCTTTGGTCCGCAATTGTGTTTCTCTTTTCTTTCATGTCCGTGTTTTTTTCATTTTTTTCGTCGGCTCCTGCTTTTGTTTCTCTTATTATCCTCTACTGTAGCCTGTTTTCTTTTCCTTCATGTCGTGTATCTCTGTTTTTGGTTTTTTCTCTGCTCTGCTCCAGGGTTCTTTTTATAAAAGTTAAAAACAAATAATAAATACAACATTACATGTTTCTGAACCATTGACTTTTGCCTAAAATACTCAAGATTTTTACCATCAAGTTGTTGATGTAGTTTTAGTTAGAAACACTACCTATTCTTTTGGAACTTAGATCGACCGTGAACTGAAAGTCTGAAATCCTAAGCACTTTGTTATCTAATCCAATCTAAATAACTCTATTTATGTAATCCTCGATAAGGGTTGGCATACAACATTAACTTTTGTGGATGAACGAACTTAGTCCCACTCAACGTGACCATGCTAAGGAGAGGCTGATTTGTTGTATGACTAAGAAAAACGACGAACATCGAGCCGCGGTTGATGACGCCACTAGCGCGTGCAATGAGAGCTGTCCATAGCCTGTGCACGACTATTATGGTGAAGATGGACCACTAACACGTGTGTTTGTAAAATGCTTTAAGGGTGTCAACACATATTGTTATCGAGGGTGTGTAGATACGTATTATTATCAATGGATTGAAAGATGGCAGAAATGTGAGGGGTGAGAAAGGTATTAACAATTTAATAGTGAAAATAGTGATCCGTTGCAACGCACGGGCACTTTTCCTAGCAATACTTAACTACATGGTACAGTTTGGGGTGTTGGCTATATATGTTTGCAGGCTTGTAGCATATTAGCAACCTAAGTTGTTCTATCAAATATGGAATCTTTATTGAAAATAATGATATGTATAATTATAAATATTTGGAGATAGAAACAAACTCTATAGATAATAAAGATAGGGGCAGAATAGGATTATTAGACCTACTACAACTTGTCATTTGTACTCCAAATCCATCGCGTATGTACCTATATATATAAATAAATACCCAAGGGGTCAATGCAATTAAAAATAGAGATTAATTAGGGTTCTTCATACCCAGTATTTTATTTCCACAATATCAAGAGACATAGACTAGCGTCGTTCGATCCTATCTTTTGCTTGTGCCACCCCGGAGAGATCAAACTGCAAAATTCTCTAAGAAGCCGCCTCTCGCTAATAATTTATAGATTAGATTAATTATACTAGGCCTAATTTTATTCTATCTCTAGGGCTCTATCTTTATCATAGAATTTGTTTCCATATCTAAATATCTCTAACCATATATATCTTTATTTCTAACATTCCCTCTTAGTCATTGTAGCGTGAGTGAAGCGGACAATTGCGACTGGATTTGAAGTCTTTTACACCGTATTCTTAGCTTCTCCATCATCAACTGCGTCCCTAATGGATGGTCCATCACCTAATGAGATTCATGTTTATACAAGGATATTAAGCACCCAGAAAGTTAGAACCTTTACGATTTCATGAATTCATGGCTAATCAGAAAAGGAAGTTTGTAAAACCAGAACGAAACGTGCAGTGAGTGATCTATTAAGTCCAAGAAAAATATATAACGAAGTTTAAATTTCAAAAGAAAATAGAATAATTAAGTTTTCATACGTGCCACGCATTGGGTTTGTATCCTTATCTAAAGTGACACGGCATCTCATGATCTCATTCTGTGAAGCCTTATTTAGATATTATCGAATTCACCTTAATTCAGCGAGTGGTAATCAACCATAGCCATGGTGCCGATGGAATCCCAGCCCTTTCCGCCATAAATACCCCGGCCCACGTACGGTGCGACGACCAACCGTACGCAACGGCACCTTCCTCAACCAGTGAGTAGTCTGTCCAAGTGTCCATCCAGTACACATCCATACATCCCACGCTCTCTGCCGCACAGGCACAGGCACGCCCCGCGCTCCGCCTGCCTACCCTTCGCCCAAGAACGGCCCGCCGTGCGCGCCGCTCTCAACTCATGGAGACGCCGCGGGTGAAGCCCGGGCTCAACGGCGTGGGCTCCGTCAACGGCAGCAGCCGCCGGCCCGGCCCCGGCTACGGCTACTACATGGGCTCCGGCGCAGCAGCGGGCGTGGGGGCCGGAGGCAGGGCGGCGGCGGCGGCGGCGCCGGTGGACGGGTGCAGCGTGGCGCTGCGCGTGTTCGTGCTGGCGTCGACGCTGGTGTCCGCCGTGGTGATGGGCGTGGACCGGCAGACCAGCACCATCCGGATCACCATCACGGACACGCTGCCGCCGCTGGAGGTGCCCCTCACCGCCAACTGGTCCTACTCCTCCGCCTTCGTGTAAGCCTCTCACACTCTGTCTCTTCCGGGACCCTCTCTCGCTATCTCTCCACCGCGGCTTGCTCGATGTTGCTCGTCTTCTTGTCGTCGTCGTCGTAGCGCTATCTTGCTAGCTGGCCATGTGAGTGACTACGCCGCTTGATGATTTCACAAATAATTGCCGCGCTCGCATTTATTTTCTTCTGTCTTTTTTCTATTTTAATTTTTCCTATATCTTTTACTTTTTTGATGTGTTCATGACATGCAACATGAGGGTACGTACTAGTTACCAGGTAGGAAGGGACACTCATTTATTAAACACAGGACAAACTTAGTAAGGCCATCACATCTAGGTATTTCACAGTATGGCAGATGAAGATGGAAAGAATGCAATTTTAAGTTTTGATTGACCAAAGTTTAGAGAAATATGAGAGGCCAGCAGGAATAATAAATTAAAAAAAATGTTTAAAGAATATGGTAGAGGAAGATGGGAGGCCATTAATTAAATAAAAAAAATTAAAAATTATGTTGAGAGTGGGATTTGAACCCACGCCCTTTCGGACCAGAACCTTAATCTGGCGCCTTAGACCAACTCGGCCATCTCAACGTTTGGTGTCATGTGGATCACATGTACCTTCTTGGCAGTATCCCTCTTACGTGCCTCCATGTTTCTATGGTACCATCATGTCTACATGGCTTTATCATCTCAACGTGCCTACATCGACAGATAGAGTACACATCCAGTGATGTTCATTACTCCATCGCGCCTCCATGTCTTCGGTATGGACTGATCAATGACAAGGTTCCTCATTCTACTGTATTCTACTAAATCTGTGCAACTAGTTTCAAAAAAAAAATGTGCAGCTCACAGTTCAGGCACAAAATTTGGACATCACATCTAGGTATTTCACAGTCGTGAAAGGTCACAGGAGTGTCTATATGATTTTCATATGGACAGGCAATCACTGATCTGCCTCGTATCATCACCCTGTTCGGCTGTTCTTATCAGCACGGCTTATCAGCCGTGGTACAGTGTTTTTCTCTCACAACAAAACAGCCACAGCCGGCTTATAAGCCGTAGAAACAGCCTGCCGAACAGGGTGCATGTTATCAAGACATTTCAGAAAGTGAACTCAGCCTGTGCATTATTCCAATTTCCAAACTCCGTATTTACCTGAAAAGCAGTAGCCATGGCACGCGTCCGTGCATCATGGTCGCTAGGAAATCCTAACTCGAGAGGTGACCGTTTCTTCATCGAGGCAGTAGAGAGCGTCGATGAGGTGCATCCTAAGAGAGGCAGGCCCCTTGGCTGACTCCATCCCAATCTCTCCCGCCAGACCAAAGATGGCAAGAGCACATGCTGCTGCCACTATGGCATCGGAAGGTTCCATGGCGACAAATGCAGCAATAAGAGCAGTCACAGCGCACCCTGTTGCGGTGATCTTCTGCATCATGGGCACACCGTTGCTCACGCTGATAACCTGCTTCCCATCAGTGATGAAATCAACAGCTCCCGATACCACGACGACAGCGCTGCTGGACAGTGCCAATGCTTTTGCAGCTTCAATAGCATCCACAGAGCCATGTGAGCTGTCCACACCCTGCAATTTGATCAGAAGTTGATTCAGCGGCAGCAAGATGGGAATGGAATACATACTATTACTGGTGTATTTGTGTTCCTAATCTGCACAGTACGGAGCGAAGGGGCCTAGATATTCCTGGAGTCCTAAAAGGGTATAATTTGGCATGGATCAAGATAAAATCATAAAGAAACTAGCCGTAACACTCAGGAGACTAACAAGTACACATGCTTGTCATAGGCCATGGAGAACTGTGAAGAGTAAAGGGGAATGGAAATAATCACACAATAGAAATGTAGCAGAGGAGAAAAGGTTTATGCAGTGATTTATATTTTAAATTTTCAGAACATGTTGACAACATTAGAGTATAATTTCTTGTTTTCCGTTTTTTCAGTTAACTAATGGGTATTTTAGTCCTAATACTCCTAGGCAGCTAGGGTGTGCCACTCATAAATCAATCAAACAGTTCCTCCATCTAGTTCAGTTAGGATTTTTATTCCTTCCTTGGATTTGAGTTAGGAGCATGTGAATCATATCGGTCAATAGAAAAATGCAGTAGCAGAGGTGTATACAGGTTTGAACTTTAAAAGTTGCGGTTTGTTCCATTTTATTTACCTTAATTCAGTTAAATCACTGTTTTTCATAATGCGCCTATGCAGTGCGATCCATAATAAATCCATATAATCTCGTTAGTCATTCTCTTATCCTTGATTGCATTGGAATTACTGAAGAAAGAACAGAAGAATGCCGGGGAGAAGGTAGAGAAGTACCTTGAAATTGGAAGAGGCAGCGGCTGAGCGGGAGGCGAGCGCGAGAATCTAGGAGGCGTTCCCCCTGACGACTGCTGGGCAGAGCGAGAGGAGCTCGAGGCAGGCTTCCATCCGGAACCCGGAGGCGGCGGCGGCGACGGGGTCGAGCACCCACGGGCGGCCGGCGGCGGCGGCGGCGCGCATGGAGGGGAGCCAGTCCTCCGAGAGCGTACCGACGTTGACGTACACGGCGTCGCAGCGCGGGGTGAAGTCGGGCACCTCGCGGAGGGAGTGGACCATGGCCGGCGAGGCGCCCGCGGCGAGGAGCACGTTGGCGGCGATGTCCATGGAGACGAGGTTGGTGATGCACTGCACTAGCGGCGCCCGTGCGCGGACAGCGGAGAGGAGGGACCACGCGCGGTGGCCCCACCACACCTGATCCCTCTCCTCCTTCGCGCCAACGTCCATGGCAGCGGCCGGCGGCGGCAAGGGGACTCTTTGGCTTTCGGCTTTCGGGAGGGTCAAGGATGGACACGCGTTGGAATCCGGGAGATGAATGAGCTGAATCATGAATGGGCGCTGCAGGAGCGTCTTTGGGCCTGTTTGTCAGCCTGGGCATTTGCGCCTTGTTTAGATGCACATGAAAAGTTAGAATTTTTTCACTCTTTTTCCATCACATTAATCTTTGGATCCATGCATGAAGTAGTAAATATAGGTAAAAATAATAACTAATTACACAGTTTAGTTGGAAATCACGAGATGAATCTTTTGAGCCTAGTTGGTCCACGATTGGATAATATTTGTCAAATAAGACGAAAGTGGTACTATTCATCGGGTTCAAATTTTTTCAGCATCTAAACGAGGCCTTGGTTTAAACCGATTCGGTTTATTCGGTTTTTGTAAAGTTCGGTTTTCTATAGTCAACAACCGTTCGGTTTGTTTCAAAACTATTCGGTTTCGGTTTAATAGTTCGGTTTTCGGTGGAAACCGAACCGACCGAAGCTCAACACAGAGGTCGCCCCTTGCCCTTGGCCCCCTGCACTCCTGCAACCCTGCTCACGCTGCCACCACCGCTCCTGCAGCCCCGCTCACGACCGCCGCCGCTCCTGCAAACCTGCTCGCGACCGCCGCTGTTGGTGTAGCCCCGCTTGTGGCCACCGCTCCTGCAGCCCTGCTCGCGGCCGCCGCTCCTTTAGACCCACTCGCGCCCGCCGCTGTTGCCTGTTGGTGTAGCCCCGCTCGCGGCCACCGCTCCTGCAGCCTTGCTCGCGGCTGCCGCTCGCCGCTGTCGTCCCCTGGGTCCTCCCGCCGGGCACCGCTCACTGCTCGCCACCGCTCACCGCTCGCTAGTGGCCACTACCGCGCCTGCGCGCACTCCCTGCTCGCACGCCGCGCAGGCCAGGCCGCCGCCGCCAGGAAAGGTTAGGGTTTGGTGGGAGTGATTGTGAGAGCCGAAGGGTTGGGGGTGGGGACTTTGGGCTTGGAGGGGAGGGTGGGGGTTGTGGGCTGGCTGAGAGCAGTTGGGCCACGGTGGGCTATGACCTGGACGGAGAAAGAGCAGGGCTGGGGCTGGAAGCCGATGATTTGCTTCGTTGTTTGGTTTCACGGTTGTTCGGTTCTCCCAGACTATGAAACCGAACACCGAACTTCGCAAAACTGGAAACCGAAATCGAACCCGAACCGAAAAACCGAAATACCGACTATTCGGTTCGGTTTCGGTTCGGTTCGGTTTCGGTTTTCGGTGAAAAAGTGCCTAGGGTGACCTGTTTGACAGGGCTCCGGTTCCTCCAAAAACAGCTCCGGCTCTGGCTCCTCTGAAGAAGTGGCTCTTCTGAAGTAGCTGAAGCCGTTCTGAAAAAAACGTTTGGCAAAACAGCTCCTCCTGTTTTTCTGAAATGGATGAAAGATGGTAAATGTCTATAATACCCCTACGTATTATTTTACTATGGTGCAGATCTAGTTAAACACAACGTCGAAAAATTAGTTTTACTATTTTTTGATATTTATGTGATTTATTAGGTATTTTACAAGGATCAGGAGATTTGGTCCATTTCTAGAGAAAGCTAACCGTTGCTTTTTCATTGGAACCCTGGTCTATTCTAAATTATTGGAGTCCTTCTTTATTTTTCTTTCTCTCTTGTATTTTTACATTAGGAACCCTATCTTTTCTCCTATTCTTGCTAGCAGCTCCTTCTCACGCACAGGACAGCTGGCGCACACACGAAAACTGGCCGGCCTCGCTGTGACCGACGCTCGACCAGCGGAGGACCACCCGCGTACTTTCACGCCCTGACGAAGGAGGAGCCCCGAGAAGCTCGTTTTCGTGGCTCCGTTGGTGCAGTAGAAAAAGTGCTCCGGCTCCTTTGCGGCTTCGCCGGCGGAGCTGTTCTTCGGGTGTGCGTTTGGCAGGGCTTCGGCAGGAGCCGGAGCTGCCAAACAGCCCCTTTATTTGGAGCTGGAGCTAACATGTTCCATAATCACAGTCGGTGGTAAAAAAACACTGACAATACACACTAGCAATTGGTCTTAGGATTGAGAAAATGAAAATTTAATAATCATGTTAAGCACGGTCTCAAATGAAAAAATTGCTGGTTTTTTGAATCCCTTGATGTTGGTTTAGTAATTCTGTAATGTAATAATTAGAGTTAGATAGAGCTGAGCATCTTCAAGAGTTTGCCAAATCAACTTAGCATCCATCTATTTTTGGTAAAACAGAAAAAATTGTGCTCCAACAGTTTGGCATCCAACTTGGCAAATTTTAGCAACTTAGCAAATCTCCCCCCTCCACGCGCATATTTGCACGCTGAGCGCGAGCGCGCATCCGGCTTCACGTGCAAATTTAAGCGGGACTCTTCGTTTCTTAGCGGGGCTCTTCGTTTCTTAACGGGGCTTTTCGTTCGTTTAGCGGGCCTCTTTTTATTTTATCAAGTCCAAATGGCAAACTCTTGGAGATAATCTATTTTTTCACTTGCCATATATTTTAGTGAGTTACCAAATCACGATATTTGCCAAATGAATTTTGGTAAACTCCTGGAGATACTCTAATCTATGTTATTTTAGCTAGTTGTTTGTTGTATTGTCTCGTTGTGTTGCAGATCACAATTCTCAGCAAATATAATTCGTATATATAGATTAACATATTTTGTGAAAGAACATTACTTTGGCATGTGTGACTGCGGTCGAAGTTCAATTCATTGATGGATGTCTTACTATCTCCGGTAAATAAATAAGATTGTAGTTATCTATGGAAACAATTGTTGAGCTGAGGCACTCGGATCTCTCTTTCTTTTTTGGAATGAGTGCAGTTTTACAATTTTTATGGTCCAAGGACTTCAGGGGAGTTATGCTTTTTTGGTAAAAGAATGACACGGAAATATAGCAAAGGAATAAACATCCGCCTCCACGGCGACCGACCACCTCTTTTTCGCCAAGCGCTTCCCTTTCTTGCCGTGCCCCCTACTCCCCACGATCCTCGACTCGAGTCCCCCCTTCCCGTCTCACGTTCTTCACCCACCCACTCCTCCCCTCCGCCTTAAACCCACGCCAATCCAGCGGAGGAGTCCATCTCCGCCCCCGGCGACGCCGCTCAAACCCTAGCCGCTCCGCCGGCTCTGCCACCGCAAGCCAATGCCCCACCCCGAACCCTAGCAACACCATCGTCCTCATAGTCCTTCCACAACCGTCGGGAACAGTGTTGCCCGAAGATGGCGGCCGAACCCGCCGCTGCGGCCGCTGCTTCGGCGGCGGCCGCGATCTCCGCCGTGATGGACTGGCGCTCCTCCCCCGACGCCCGCGCCGCCGCCTTCGCGTACCTCGAATCGGTCTGTGCTACTCCGCGCCCCCGTCAGCCTCCTCTTTCCCTTCGGGCTTCGCTCTCTCGAGTCTGCTTTTGGTCTGCTCTCGCCACCGGTGTTGCAGCGGGGTGCGGAGCGCTTGCTTGGTACATGGCGCTTGTTGCGGCTGGATTTTTGCCTAATCCATGAACTGCTGTTTCACGGGCTTTGCGGGTCGATAGCAAATGTTGAAGTGGTTGTCACACTAGTGGGCATTTGGTTTTACTTAGTTATTATTTTTGTGTCTATCGGTCCATGAGTTCTAAGTTCGTGTGATTGCTACCACTGTTCTGTTCATCGCTTGAGCTAGCGTCTAATGGCTAACACCGCTCCAACTACTGAAGTTTCTATTCCTTACTCCGACTGCACATTCCTGCTGCTATTCTAGAAATCCTGTGATGCCCGGTTTCTCCTAAATGCAATGCAGACAGTGTGCTAACAAGGCTCACTAACTACAGGTTAAGAGTGGAGACGTTCGAGCCTTGGCAAGCACATCGTTTCTCTTGGTTCGGAAGGACCAGACGTCAGAGATCCGCTTGCACGGGTTCAAGATGTTGCAGGTAAATCTTGAATCCTGTCTCTGTCTTTGTGATTCTTTTGATTGGGATTATATGGATTAGCAATAAGTAGCATAGAATCTGTACACTCCCCAGTTGTTCTTGCAGTATTTGTTTAGGACTTCAGGTGCACTTGAGGTCAACACTCAAATTTCACAAAGCTACATGAGCAATAACAAATATGTGGAAACCTGTTGCTTACTTGCTTTTAGTAAATTGAGTATGGCACTGCTCTTTGATTTGGTCCGGCTGCTTTGTTATAAGTTATTTTGCAACTACAACTTTTTACTTACCTTGCTAGCAATTGCCTTTGCTATGGTTGAATCATAGCGGTAAAGCCATTCTATGATGATTATGGTCATGTTGATCACCACGATCATGGTGTTCATTACATTGGTTACTATGATCTTTGTTGTCATTTTACATTGAACATTGTAGTTTTTCAGAGAAAACATATCTTCTTTATCTGTAGTTATCATTGATTTGTACTCGTATAGGTCATTATTGTTTGCCTGTGTCCAGCACAAGCACAAGAGATAAGAACATATAAATGACCAAGACAAAATTATCCATAGTAAATGCATTGTACTTGTATTCTTTTACTGTGCTTGCTGTAAATCACCACAGGTTCACCTCTTATCTACCACTTGGATTACAATTTGTGCACAGATGGAGTCGATTCCGTGGATTCAGTGTAATTATTATTAACTGGGTTTTTACAACAGAAAACAGGCACCAGTTTATTTTCTTGCCTCATTCACTTTCACTGCATGCACCTAGCATTATTTTAACAATCTGATGAATAAATGTGGAGCCAACAAAAATTATCGGAGGTATTTCAGAATGATCAGATCAGTGCCGGAGCATGATAGAAAAATAACAGAGGTCCATCTGAGCAAGCCAAATGCAACAGCAACAACAACAAAGCCTATTATTCTGAGATAAGTTGGGGTAGGATAGAGATGAAACTCAACATGAGGAAAAAGAAAGAAAATAAATAATTGAATAGGGTAAAAAGAAAAATAGGAGGTATCAGTAATAGTAATGAATAGTAAATGGGGACCGACCGTCTAGCTGATGTTATTGGTATTTGGATTGTTGTTTTCCATGTGTGCCTAACCAATGCTTGTTCTTTGGGTAGCTTCCTACCCTTCTCTCCTGTGTCAGGTTTGATCAACCCCTGTCTCTTTTCACACTAGTCACACCTTAGAATTTCTCTATCCTCTGGTGCCTCTGGAGGACTCCGTAGGATATATCCGAACCATCTCAACTGATGTTGTATAAGCTTTACCTTAATTGTTGCCACCCCTACCCTATCAGGAGATTACCTATATTGTTGATTCAAACTTGATCCTTCTTATTATGACCACATATTTATCGCGACATGCACATCTCTGCTATGCTTAGCTGTTCTGCGCCAGGCAACATCTTGGGCCTAATCGGCTAATCGACATGGTGGAACTGAATTTATAATAAAGATTTTGCTGTACAACTTTTTATAGAAGCGGAACTATATCTTAGTGGTATCCATTACTCTCTCTCCTGGATCAATTGATGATTTCTTACTTATTTTTGCAGCACCTGGTAAGATTGAGGTGGGAGGAGCTCAGTGCTGCAGAGCGCAATGAATTTGCTAATTTGACAATTAATTTGATATCGGATGTTGTTGGTCCTCATGAGGTTTGGGCCTTGAAGAGTCAAACAGCTGCTTTAGTCGCAGAGGTTTACCACTATACCTTTGTTCTTTTCATTTTTACTTTGTGAAATTCATTAGCAGGCAGTTACAACTTCAAGTACTCTACCTTAACAAGTATCTCCTCTTTGTAGGTAGTTCGAAGGGAGGGAGTTGATTTATGGAATACTTTACTCCCATCTATTGTTTCTCTCTCTAACAGTGGCCCTATTGAGGTAACGTTTCCCATCAGTCTTCAGGTTTAGATCTGTTCTACCATCTGATAGGTTGAATTGCATTTGGAACCTTTTTGTGTTAGGCTGAGTTAGTTGCCATGATTCTAAGGTGGCTTCCAGAGGATATCACTGTTCATAATGAAGATTTGGAGGGTAAGTTACTTTTTAATTTATTATCTGTTTTCAGGACTTGAAACTAGATTCATTCTCTGTCTCCATGTTTAAACCATCAAATTAGAAGAACGGGAAAACTTTTTCTCTTCTGTTATTAGGTTATGTTATGTGTTCTCTTCTGTTAACATCAAATTAGAAGAATGGAAAACCTTTTTCTCTTCTGTTAGGTTATGTGTTGTCTTCTGTAAACTTTTTTTTTTGTCACAATAGGTGATAGGCGGAGATCTCTGTTACGCGGCCTTACTGAGTCACTGTCACAAATTCTGCCTCTATTGTATTCTGTAAGTTTGCCCTTACACCTTCACCATGTCCAATAGATGCCAATGGTTTTGTTGGGTTGCCTTGGTTCATGATATTCTGAAGCATACTAACCACAAGTATCATGTAATGTCTTGTTTTGTAGCTACTTGAGAAACATTTTGTTGCTGCTTTAAGTGAGCATGCAAAGCAGCAAATGGATTTGGCTAAACAACATGCAGGGACAGTGACGGCAGTTCTAAATGCTGTCAATGCATATGCTGAATGGGCTCCTGTGACAGATCTAGCCAAATATGGTTTAATTCATGGGTATGTTTACTGGAGCATCTGATATCCCTAGTTTTAATGGGATTCTCACTTGCCTCATATTTATTCTGTTCTTTATGCAGGTGTGGGTCCTTGCTTTCTTACAGCGATTTTCGCCTCCATGCTTGCGAGTTTTTTAAAGTTATATGCCAGAGGTATGGAGAGACTTTATGTACACTAAAAGTTAATTTCACTGGTTTTTCCCTCCTGATATGTTCTTGTTTTTGTGGTGCCACCTGTCTCAGAAAAAGACCTGTGGATGTGGCAGTTGCTGAGTATGATGCTGCAATGTGCAACATTTTCCAGGTGTTGATGAACATTTCACAACAATTTTTGATCAGATCTGGCATGCAGCCCAGCTCTATTGATGAGAGCGAATATGAGTTTGCATCGTGTGTTTGTGAGACGATGGTTGCTCTAGGATCTTCAAACATGCAATGCATACTAACCGATGGAGCCAGGACTTTCCAGTTCTTACAACAAGTGAGCATTTCCAAATACACTTCTCATACTTTTTGAAGAGTAAAGGTTGCTTTTACTGCCGTGCAGCATCTTCTCTTGATCCTTTCTAATTTGTTCTAGGGCTATTTGGCATCTAGGGTTTCAAAAAGAAATATATCTGGGGTTGTTGAAATTTTGGGAAAGGCTGTCTATTTTGTTGTTGGAGTATGAATTTCACACTTAAAACTTGAGAATAAAGATGCCTAAAAACTGAGTTTGACAAAAAAGTGCTACTGCTGTATTTGCAACTTGCAAGATCCTAAGTTTATCTATGTGGTGTTAGGATTGAATTCGACAACTGCCGTACCTATTTTTTTTCATAAATTTAAATGGAAAAGCAAAATAAGTGGAGCTAATGTGGGATTCAACCCACTCTGTGACACATGCATGTTAACATCTTGCCACCAGGACCTGCTGTGTTTGTGTGCCTTGGTCATGGTTGTGTAACTTTCTTGTGGTTAACTCTTTAAATTCACAATCAAATGGAATTTTTTGGCTGGTTATAAGTTATATTGGCACATCTGAGAAGTCTGGCTATCCTAGAATATTTGGTTCCTGGCTGGTGGGTAAGGGTAATGGTTACTAACACGATGATGTCCTATATGTATTACATGTGGGCAATGCCTGTTTACCTGTGTAACATAACATCACCACATGACTAATTTGAATATCCTTAATGAAATTCAATCAAGTCTTAAAATTTCACTGACATGATTTCCACGCGTTACCATTCGGTCTCTTACTTTTTACTATTCTTCAAACAAATTTTGTTTCCTTGCAGATGCTGGAGTATTACCAACATTACAAAATCGCGCTTCATTTCCACTCTTTATTATTTTGGCTGGTATACTCCTTATCTCTATTTGCATAGCTGAAATGCATGTCATATTATTTTGTAACTTTAGAGAAGTTGACACAAACTTTGTCTAGGTGGTATTGAGAGAACCATCGAAAGCTAAGTCTGTTGCACGTGTTTCTGGTGATAATTCTGCTGCTGGTAATTCTGCATCTACTGGTGACTTATCAACAGAAAAGGAGAAGAAAGGGGTATCAGTATTTGTCACTGATGAAATATACAGTACAATTTTGGATGTTTCTTTCAAGAGAATGCTCAAGAACAGTGGAAGTGCAACTTCTGGGTTGTTAGAACTATGGAGTGAAGAGCTTGAGGGGAAAAGTGACTTCTGCAACTACCGCACCAAATTGGTATGTTTTCTTTTCTCCTGACTTCTAAAAATAGGAGTTGCCTTTTGTCCTTGTTAATCTTAAAAGATCATTTGTGTTTTCCCTTGTCCATCAATATAATTTCTTGTCATCTCTTAGTCTTCATTGGTCTTGATTCTTGAAGTCTTGTTGCATGATGTGAATCTACACAAAATTAGGACGATGACTAGTTATTCATAGTACATTTCTATGTCCTTCAATTAGTGATTCTTTACCTTGATAGATACAACATGCTTCTCCTTTCTTCAAGTTTCCAATTTGATTGTGTGATTTGCCATAAAAGTGGAACTTTTCGTATTGTAAGGCCCTGTTTGGTTTGCACATGTTAAAGTTTAACTCCCATCACATCAATGTTGTGGCAAATGCATGGAATACTAAATGTAGACTAATTGCATGCATGTCGGCACAGATTAGGAGTAATTTACGAAACGAATCTATTAAGCCTAATTAGTCCAAGATTGGAAACTTTTTGTCAAATAAGACGAATGTGCTACAGTGTTGGTTAAACTTTAACACCCCAAACCAAACAGGCCCTAAATAGTTGGGAGGATCCCAGCTATATATGTGTATGAATAAGTTATAGAATGCTATTTACAGTACCCCTTTTTTTTTTATCGACGCTTGAAATTGTCTGGCCTCTTATTGTCCACAACTCAGTTAACCGTGTCTTATGCATCTTCTTGCAGTTGGATCTCATTAAAGTCATTGCTTCTCAAAGATCTGTGATTGCTGCAGCAAGTGTCGTTCAGAGAATAAATGTTGTCTTTGGAGATGGTAATCAAGCAACTAAATCCCCCCAGGTTGGATTAGCTGCATATGTTTACCCAATGTTTCAAAAAGTTCTAGGCACTAGGCAGGTGGTCAAGCTCTGCTTAGTGCCTAGGCATTGCATAAGTGTTTCTTGGCAATTGTACTTTTTCAATCAGTAGAGTTACAGTACAATGTTAAATACAGAATTTTGGCACATTAAAAGAAACAATTTGGCATTATCATGCACCCATCATGAGTTCTATGACCATAAGTCACCTTCCATCATCTCCAATGTGTCCGAAATTCATACAGAGATCAAGCCCTAAGCCACTCTTGATGGGAAAATGCCTAGTTGCTAGGAAAGGCGGTGCTGCTTGCCTATTGCCTAGATGCTGCCTAGGATCTCTTTTTGAAACAGAGTTCTTAGGCATAAACCTAAATTAATTGTTTCTCTTAACATTTTCATTTGGTCAATGAAGGGTTACCTTCTAATTCAGATGTTTATCTACCTCTGCAAAATGAAATTTGGTTCCAGGATCTTGACGCAATGGAAGGGGCTCAACTGGGGCTTGAAGCAGTTGTCAGTGCTATTTTTGATGGCTCATTTGATTGTGGAAAAACTGATTTGGAGACAAAATCCCAACTGCACAAGATTTTTGAAGGTTTCATGGAACCTAACTTACTTTATTTTGGCCTTACAGTTTGGTTGGTGCTAAATTTCCTTCTGCTTGTCAACCAGGTTTACTTCAACAGCTTCTTTCTTTAAAGTGGACAGAACCTAACCTTGCAGTTATTCATGGTCATTATTTGGATGCTTTGGGCCCTTTCTTGAAACATTATCCAGATGCAGTTGCCAGTGTTGTTAATAAGCTTTTTGAACTGTTGACGTCTCTCCCAATCACATTTCAGGTACATTTACATTTTACTTAAGTAAATACCATAGTACAATGATGCTGTGGAGTGTGAACCACTGAGGCTAGAGATTGATAGCCATCATATATAATTCAATTCTATTAGTGATGTTCTAGAAATGAAAAACTGATGCTACTTTGAGCTGGACAAATGTTTCCACGTGCAATCATTTCATGCTGTTTATTTTTATTCTATTCAGTAAATTTGAATTATTTGGTTATCGTGCGATTTTTCTAGTTTTGTGTTTACAGTTCTCATTTCTGCCATTTAATGTATGGCTGTGTCTGCAGGATCCATCAAACAATTCTCGCCTAGCAAGGTTGCAGATCTGCTCATCATTCATTCGTATATCGAGAGCAGCTGATAAAGCTCTTCTGCCTCACATGAAGGTCAGGCTCAGCTCATAGTTGATTGCCACTTTACCATTTGTTGTTTTATATTCTACATGGAGTTGCTTAATGACACATCCTTTTATTATCATGGCAGAGACCACTTACAGTACTATATTCAAGTTTCTAACTGCAGTTGTGTCCATTAAATTCATTTCTCTGTTTATCCTTCTATTTACAAGAGGGAAATAAGTTCAGATGGAGACTTAATGGTCTCTATGGTGCTTTCATTGATGGCTTTAGGCTCCATTTGATATTATTATTGAGCTGAGTTTTTGCTTCAGTATGAAGTTTATATCAGTAGCATCTCTGTGCTGGGCTGCATAATGGAATGTATATTTGCTGCTAGAGGAACCTTTATTCTATTAGGCCTTGTTTGGATGTTATCGGATTCACCTCAATCCACATGTGTTGGGGTGGATCGGGGTGGAATTTCGTTCAAGTTCCACTCCAATCCACCCCAACACATGTGGATTGATGTGAATCCGACTACATCCAAACAAGGCCTTAAGGTTTGATGTCATGGCTCTGAAAAGCCATTGCAAAACCAAACCTAGCCTAAATAAAGACTTCTTAATTGTTCAGTTTTTTATGTACATTCTCAGGTTTAAATTTTTATGATTTCTGACATGAAGGATGATATTTAAACAGAGTTCAGATTCTAGCTTTGTCCCAAAAAGAACAAAAATAGGGACCCAAACTAGGAAAGGCTGCCTAGAATGATCAGTAATGGGTCCATCTCATCTGAAACCACCTTTCATCTTTTGAATTTAAAAGTGACGAATTTTTTTGATATTCTATTAGGCTGGGTCTTGTAATTTGGTATCCTCTGGGGAACCTTGCCAGAGTTTGCTACCCTTGTTTTTGCTTTGTGGCCTTGTAAGGATTGTAAATACATGCAGGTCATGCTACACTGAAATCTTGTAGTCTTATCCAATTACCCAGCCCTTTTGAACTACAAATGACCGTTACAGTTCTATGATGTATGTAAACTAATGATCGGTACAGGTCATGTTACATTAAAAATCTTTGGGACATGCATATGTCACAAACCTGGTCACTGGTTGGTGTGGCAAACTAGCATTCTTGAGTAGAAAAGGATCTGATTAAATCAGAACACTACTGTTTTTCTAGGGTTTCCATTCATCCATGCTTTTATGTTGCTTTCACCATTGTTTATGCACTCTTTTGATTGTTTCAAATGCTTTTCCAATGACACAGAACATTGCTGATACCATGGCTTACCTTCAAGGAGAGGGCCGCTTACTACGTGGTGAACATAATCATTTATGTGAAGCGTTTCTTGTGATGGCGTCCTCTGCTGGGTATTTGGCTGCCTCTTTGTATTTATGCCTGCAGCCTAAAAGTAGTTTTAGTGTTGCTTCTGTCACAATTTTTTTTGTTTCCATAGGATTCAACAGCAACAAGAAGTTCTTGCCTGGTTACTTGAACCTCTTAATAAAATGTGGACTCAAGTGGAATGGCAAACTGCATACTTGTCTGACCCTTCTGGTTTGACAAACATGTTTGCCGATAGCCAATTCATGTGGTCAATTTATCACACGGTTACATTCTTTGAAAAGGCCCTCAAAAGAAGTGGAACCAAAAAGTCTTCAGCAACTCCACAGGCACCCACCACAACAGTACCTGGTTATCTGCATCCGATGTCTTCACATCTAGCATGGATTGTGCCCCCTCTCTTAAGGGTATGTTTGGCTTTGATTGTCAATTGAGATATTAACTATAATCTCTCTGTAGTTGTGCACGGGCTAGGCTGATAAATAACTAGCATTTTAACTCCCTTTTTAATCTTATTTTCAGCTGCTGCGATGCATACATGCTCTTTGGTCTGAGCCATTTGCCCAGTCTCAGACAGGGGAAATCAAAGCAGCAAAAAGCATGACTGTTGCGGAGCAGGCTAGCCTTCTAGGAGAGACAGGGAAACTTACCAAAGGACAGGTTGCTCCTGCTGATGGATTGCTGGATGTTCAGAGAGATGGAGAATCGAAAGAAAACAATATAAAAAACTGGTTGCGTGGGATCCGAGACAGCGGGTAAGTATTATGATTTATGAACTAAGAACTTTAGCTACTTACTAGATGCTTGTATCATCATAGAATTTTCAATCTGAAATGAGCTTTTTTTTTTACTTCCTATTGGCACCGGAAAATACTAATGCTGAAAATGGATTCAATGGTTGCAAACATTCGTCCTGTTGTTTGTCTAGCAATATTAGAGAGTGGGATTTTATTGTACTGGTTGGTAGCCTCAGTAGTATGCGAAATATTGTTAGTGCCCCAACTATGCAATGCATTGCCATGTTAATAAGGCTGAACAATACGGTTTTCACCAAACCGTCTAGATGAAATTTCTGAAGGAATATAGTGCATGGTGAAGAAAAAATAAGCAGTGGCAGTTTCACCTACCTTTCAAACGATTTGATCCAAAACTGTGGGCATTGCTAGTGAGCATGCATGGTTGGTAACGAGCTAGCCTTTTGTGGCTACTAGTTTCTGGGCAAAAACCTTCATCAAAATTGTTGTATTCTTTTTCGAGTTCACTCCCATCTGTCTACTCCTATTGCACAGTTTTGGTTGAGTATCACAACGAATGGTCTATGCTCACACCATACTATCTTTGGTTAAGCCAAAACTGAAGCACAGGTTAAGTGGAAGTAGATCTGATCATACACTGGGGGTTCGGGTCTGGCCTTAAAAAAAACAATGTTTTTTTTGGCGGCCCAATTCTTGATTTGCCTCCCCAAACTGGTTAACAAACCATGGCTGTGGCAAATGTGTCTGCCCGGCAGACAATTGAGCAGCACTTTCTTGCTAGCGGTTTATAGTAAGAGGCTTTTAACTAACCACGCCATCTTATTGGGAACCCAAAAGGCTTCGGCAATGTCAATCTTCAAGAGAGCACTTGTGGCCTTCTGTAGTTCTGTTTGTGTAATAATTTGGCTGCAAGCTGAACCAAACAGAAATTATCATGCAACAGTTGACCCATGATGAATGCACTTTGTTTGGTTTCACATTCTGATCCAGCATTGGCGCCAACCTCCTAGCAAGCACTTTGGTGAACAGCTTGAAGAAACTATGAACCATGCTATCAGACAGTAATCGCTGATCAACTTAGCCTCCCTTGCAGTACCATGTAGGCATTGACCATTGATCCCCCAAGGTGTGTTAAACACATGGTATCTTCCTTGCTAATTGGGTAGAATAACCCTGTGAACCCATCCGGGCCTGGAGTGTTGTCCACAAAAGCATAAATAATATTAGTATAACTGATTTTTGAACAATTAAGAAGCTACAGAAACACATTGGAAGCAGATTTTTTGTAAAACCAAATTCTGTAGTGCTACTGTACCAGTTTTACCAAATAATTGGTACATGATGTGTCTATAATCCAAACAACCTTCTTTCTGGTTTTGCCCTGGTTTTGGTCATGACCAAGTTTTGGTGAGGTTATTTGTTGCTGAAACCAAACATACCCTTTTCTATGCTATTTATGCCATGCGTCTGGACCCTTGGTCAACCTGGGATATTCTTATACTCCCTGCATATTTAATAATAAATGAACACTTGATTGACACTTCAACAAGGTTATCAAGTTGTCTGATTAATCACGATTAGTCATGATTATCAGTGCCATTGCGATCAATTATGCACTACGATTAGTTGCGATCAGTCACAATGAGTCAAGATTATTGGCTGATTGGTGCCATGGTGACTAGGGTCGATTAGATGATTTGAAAAAACTGCACTTCATTCGACCATAAAAAAATTCTATATCACAGTTCATAAATATTAAGAGACGATTTCTGCTCTTTGTTCTAATCTTTTTTGATACGTGCAAAAAATGTCATACTGCAGGTACAATGTTTTAGGATTAGCAGCTACTCTTGGGGAAGCATTCTTTCGATGCATAGAGGGTTCTTCTGTCACCCTTGCTCTTATGGAGAATGTGCAAGTTATGGAGTTTCGGCATCTGCGCCAACTTATCCACCTTGTTATTATTCCATTTGTTAAATATTGCCCTGCCGATCTATGGCCAGTGTGGCTAGTGAACCTTTTGCAGCCATTATTTGTCCACTGTCAGCAAGCTCTTAATTATTCATGGTCCAGTCTTCTTCATGAGGGTCGGGCTAAGGTTCCTGACAGCATTGGTAATCTTCCTGGGTCAGAACTGAAGGTAGAGGTAATGGAAGAAAAGTTGCTACGTGACTTGACTCGTGAAGTATGTTCTGTGCTTTGGGCTTTATCATCACCAGGCTTAAATAATGGACTTCCATCCTTGGAACAACTTGGACCTTCCAACCGGATGGATTCTGTTCTGAAGAATCTGGAGTCCTTTGCTTCAAGTTCTTTAACTGGGTAATGCAAATATTTCGAGCACCTTGCATGATTTAGCTAATACATTTCTATTCCTTTTAACTGGATGTTATTGACCATTCTTAGGAGAACCTTGTATTTCAAGAATTTCTGTTCTAACTTGGTTGACGTTTTATAGCTCCTTTCACAAGAATTAATATCTGATATAAATTTATTAGTCTGACCCACTATTTTATCTTGCTTCCTTTGCTGTATCTGCATATCATAGATGTAACTAGTAAAATAAAGTGCTGGGAAGAAATATGCAAATTGTGGCCTTAGTCCATGGAATCTTAAAACATCAAATATTTTAATACATTTTTCAAGATTAAAACATGAAACATACCACGACAGACAGAGGTAGTATGATATTATTATATTGCAAGACTTTTGAGGACAAATCTAGTGCTATTGTTTTTGTACGTCCAATTTTGACGGTCTCAGCTATAGTGTTGATTGCATTTTTCGAAGTTTGATCACATTAAGTCTAAAGCATGGAGCAAAAAAATATTAAAAGATGGAGGAACTCATCAAATAACAAATAGAAACTGTTTTTTTTCCTTTGCAGATTTCTTATGCTTCATATTGGCACAGCTCTTCCTGCATTGAGGATATCAGTTGAAGTGTTCACTTGGTCAGATAGCGAAGCTGTGACTAAAGTTATTCCCTTTTGTGGTGCATTGATCCACCTAGCCGTTGCTTCGAACCAGGCTGAGTTGAGGCAGTTTGTTGCAAAGGATTTATTTTCCTCTATAATACACGGTTTATCTGTTGAATCAAATTCAGTCATGAGTGCTGAGCTTGTTGGACTTTGTCGGGAGATATATGTCTATCTGTCTGATAGAGATCCTGCACCTAGGCAGGTAATTTTTGTAGGATGCATAATTGAGCTGATATAAAAAAAATGGTTGCTCTAATCCGCCATTAGTTATGCTATGGTTTTTAGGCATTGAAAGTTTTTTATGCTATTCAGGAAGATGGGTTACATGTCAATTTTGAGCGTATAATTAATTCCTTGCAGATTAAAATTAGAAATGGCCACGCCACATGTTAGTGCACTATTTTCTATGGACATGGATACATTGAATAATGTGTATCATGTTTTATAGACTTGTTATTTTTCTGTACAGTTTCTTTTGTTTCATATAACATTTAGAATTTCAATGTTACATACTGTTTTAGATTTCCATATCGTTGACTAAGTGGTAACATAGGAGTATTTCCTTTTTACATGTTACAAAATGAGTGCCTAATATTTTCTTGGGAACTCAGATACTAATATTTAACTTTGGTCGGTGATGTGGTGATGTGTCGGACTCTAGGCTGCTAGCTGGGGTTTATTGCTCCAAATCCCAATTTGCAAAAATGAGCAAGTTCGACTTGTGTTTGTGTATGGTTCATGGCCACATTATTTGTAATACTTGTTGCAATGACGACTTTAGGCTTGTGTCATCCACATTTTGTCTGCGCCAATATTTTGATAAATTTGGATAGTTTTATAATCTGTCATTGAAATACTGTTATTTCGCCGTTATAATGATTGACACCATTATATGTTGCTAGTTTCCTTGAGTTATTTTAGAAATAATTTTACTAGTATAATTTTTTACATATAAAAAGGCCATACTGTAGCTACTCACTACTTACAGTAGGCCTTGCTGTGGCAGCCTGATATTGTTTTTGGCTAAGGATTTTACATGTTTATTTTTTCCACAAGGGGATGCCCGAATTTCATTACTAAGATAAGAAACAATGAAATTACAAATTTGTACATGTTGATAATGAATGAAATTTGAAGGGACTCGAGTATAGTGAAGTGAACAAATGCCTAGACATACTTTCTTGCTTCGTTAAGTGAAATATCGTTACCAATGAGTCAATGGGTAGTTGACAAGGATAACCTCCACTGGTTGCCTTTTTTGGTAGTAGGATGCGAGTCCTGGAAATAATTCTTTTACTGGGCGAGTTATATGCACTGGGACTAAATTGGAAGTGCTTTGTTTGTAGGTTCTTCTTTCCCTCCCACACATTAAGCAGGAAGATTTACTAGCATTTGATGACTCTTTGAGTAAAACTGCTAGTCCAAAAGAGCAAAAGCAACATATGCGAAGCTTGCTTCTGCTGGCTACGGGGAACAAACTAAGAGCCCTTGCTGCTCAGAAGACAACTAATGTGATTACCAATGTTACAAGTGAGCAAACTGCCTCAGTTTTTTCCTTCTAGTTTCATTACTGTGTATTGTATCATCAGGAACATGAGAATAAAAAAAAGTTAAATGCACATGATTGCATTATTCCATGCAGTGGATTTATTTTTCGTAATCTCTATGGACTTTTACCTGTTGCTCACCATAAAAGATGTTATTTTTGTGTCAAACTAAAATCAGTGCCCTTCTAGCTGTTGGTTTGGGCATTGAGACTACATAAGATACATGTTTATGTTGTACTTTACGTTTGCATAATGTTGTTAAAGCTTTAAGATTACTTTGTAGTCATTCTAGAACGTATAACTTGGGGTGGCCGTAGTATGATGACTAGGAGCTTTTGTTTGCACTCTGATAATTTTGTGAATTGCTTGTTTATTGTTCCATGTAGTTCGATTACTTGAGATGGATCTTATGCTATCGGGTAATCAGAGCTGATTAGGAATTTTACAATATCCTGACATTAACACGCACATTGCTTTCTTTGACTTGCAGCACGAAATAGGAGCTCTGCGGCCCACCATGGATCAAGTGCCGAAGAAGATGGCCATATTGGGTTGGCCACATTATCATCGACATGATCTGCCAAAATTTTGGGCGTGTAAAAAAGTTTGTATAACATAGAAGTGGGTCCTAATGTGGTTACTGTTGGCGGATGCCGGATTCTTGCAGCATCATTTTGTGAGGATGAATGCATGCTTAGTTATACGGCTATACCCTTCCTGCCTTCATGAGCAACTGACCGATTCTTTGGTTTAGGCGGTTTGTTTTCTAGAATGTATGTACCTTGTGTCTCCGTGTGGGTTCTGGTAGATGGTAAAGTGGTGTGTGTAATTACTTGTAGCTAACAGTTACATACTAATAGTATAATCTTGTCCGTGTGGCATATCAGCTTGCGTTAATTTTCAGGCCCATTTGGCAACATGGCTTCTTATTACAGACAAGGTTAGTACTCCCTCAATCTAAGATGGAGGTCGTTTTAGTTCTCCAAAACTTCTATAATTCCAACCAAGTTGATAGAAAAATACACCAGCATATAAATATCATATTAGTTTAATTAGTTTGATTTGATTAAATCCACAGTAAATGTCTTGACAATGTATCTATTTCATATTAAAGATGTAACTATATTTTTATGTAAACTTAGTCAAAGATGGAAGTCTCACCTGTCACAAAACTAAACTAGGACTCCTATAATATATTTCCTCCGTTCCAAATTATAAGTCGCTTTGACTTTTTATTCATTTTGCTATGCATTTAGATAAGTATGTCTAAACACAGTAAAATGGATGAACCCTAAAAGTCAAAGGGACTTAATTTGGATCGGAGTGAGTAGTACTTTTTGTAAGTGAGGTATATCGTGTATTCGGATTGATTGCAAAAAGGTATGAAAATAAGGCAACAGGTCGTCGGACCCTGAGTAGGTGGTCAAAGCATCATCAAATTCTTTTTTCTTTCCCTTCAAATCTGCTATAGAGGATTTGAGAAAAACACAATTGTAAGCTATAGGGGAGAATGGTCGCAGTAGATTGAGAAAATCTAACCCCTTTATTAAATGGATCCACTTATCAAGTAGGACTGGGCAATCAGTTTTAACATATACTTCGGTTTTGGTTTCTCGGTTCTTGGAAACTTTAGTTTCTAGACAATACAAACCGATCAGTCTGTCATAGAGTTCGGTGTTGCCTTTCTTTAGTTTGGTTTTCGGGTCAACCGAAGAAAACAACATAGAAGAGAGGCGACAGGCGACCTCGCTCGTAGATCCGTCTCTGGCCTGCGCAGCCACACCCGCCGCCAAAGAGCAGTCAGCCCTGCGCGATCCTGCTGTACTGTCGACGAGCCACTCTGCCGCGCCCCGAGCGGGCGTGCCCCCGCTTCCGCTCCCACCTCTGACGAGCGGCCCTGCCCCCGCGTGGATGAGCCCCCGCCGCTGCCGAGCAGCCCAGCTTCGCGCGGAAGCCCCACACCGCCAAGATTCGCGTGCCTTCCGTAGGGTCTGAGGAAGAGGAGGAAGGGGTCAAGTGGATAGGGCCGTGGGGAGGGGAAAGTGTGTGCGTGGAGAAGGCCCGGGAAAGTGCTGTCAGTGTTGGATACTCTGTTTGTTCGGTTTCACCCCAAAACATAAGCCGTAGCCGAAGACCGATCTTCTTAGATATAGAAACCAAAACTAAAAACTGAAAAAACTGACTCTTCGGTTCGATTCATCTCGGTTCGGTTTTTGGGGTACGATTTAAAAATGCCTAGCCTGACAATCGGGTTTCCTTTCTTCTCCCTTCTCTTTCCATCTCTTTCGTCCTCGCTCTAGTGGTGTGGAGTGCTGTCGCTCGCCGCGCTCAGTAGGTGCTTCTCTCCTCTCTTTGGTGAGATGGCAACATGGCAAGGCTCGCTGGTGCTTCTCTCTCCTTTCTCCCTGGCGCAAGCGGTAGCGTGGCCTCGTGCGGCGCCTTAGCGTGGCGGTGCCCGCTAGTGGCCATGCACTGACACCTCGGCGCAGCTGCGGCTACCCATGGCCGCATGGTGCCCCGTCCTCTACTAATGGAGGCACACATCTGTGGATGATGGGAATGAACGATGGAAGAAAGGGGATTGAGGAAAATATGAGTTTCTTCTCCTTTCTTTAAGGGATTGAGAGGAGGTTTTGAGGCATTGAGAAAAAACATAGGGAAAAGGGATTCGAAAAGGGATCTGCTGGAGCTAGTTTTTCTATCAAATCCCCTTTTATCACTGGTTATAGGGAAAGGGGATTGGGTTTTCTCAATTTGGTGGAGATGCTCTTAGGCACAACGGTTTAGGCCCAATACGACATCAGATAAACCAAACATCCTACTAACAACCTGTCTAACACACGTCCTCCACTATGATCATGGGCACCGTGCAAAGCGAGACTGAATTTGAACTCTGTGAACATTATAGAAGGTAGCCCCTTAGTGAAGATGTCAGCATACACACAAGTCTCACTGAGATTATGAAGTGAGGTGAAACTCTTGCAAGTCATGCATGTGAAGGCACACCGAGTGAAGGTTAAATACTGAAGAGCAGTAGCAAGACTATGGAAGTCCCTCGGATCCTAGACAGGAGTATCGGTTTTAGCAGAGGCTTTCAACTTGGTGTCAACAAGTGTGAGACAAGGCTTGCACTCAGGTAGTGATGTCGAGCATGTAATGACTCTAAGACAAGAAGAGGCCACCAGGAGAACACTAAACTTGTATCTCCATAAATTGGTGAAGTTCACCAAGGTCCTTCATAGAGAACTCTATCTACAGGGCTTGAGTGGTGTGTTGTAGGAATGCCAATGTAGAGGAGGAGATAGACAGTGTCGTTGCTTTGGTGTGGTAGATGAAAAAAGAGCTATATTACATGGACTCAACAAAATCTAGCTGAAGTAGAAGTGTAGCAAACCAACTATACCAAGCATGTGGACTTCTATTTGAGACCATAGAGTGAGCGGTTGAGGCGGCACACAAACTCAGGATGAGTGGAATCCTCAAAACCTGCTAGCTGGGAGCACTAGACGGGCTTAGATACAGTACCATGAAGGAATGTGTTCTTAACATCAAGATGATGGAGTGTCCAGCTGTGAGATAGAGCTAGTGAGAGGACCATGCCCACCGTGGTGGGCTTGACAGCTTGACGATAACCCTGAAGGTCTTGTCAAAGTCACACATGGGCACTATGTGAAACCAGGATGCACGCGACATGCGTTGTAGTATAGTAGGGAACCGTTAGCATTGAACTCATGCTTGAAGATCCATTGGCCAGACGCCACATTAGCCCATGAGGGATGAGGAACTAAGTCCCAAGTGTTGTCCTATAGGAGGGTATGATCTCTTCTACGACACTCTGCATGCCTATTAGAATCAGAAAGGGCATCATGCTAGGTCTTTGGAAACCGGCTGTAGGGGCAGCATGGTAAAGTGCATGAAGGCGGAAATCATGCTTAGCCCGAGTAGTTGTCACACCCCAAAATTTTTGATTTTGGGTTGTGCATAGAAAACACTAATTAAAATAAATGTTTTAATATTCGGATAAAATTTCCTAAGTTTAGTTTATGATAGCATCAATTAGTTATAAAAAAATAATATCTTTCTTCTCCAGCACGTCTTTATCTTTTTCCGCAATCAATATTCCTTGTTTCTCATCTTAAGTTCTCGTTGGAAGTTTTCTAAAATCTTTTCTTTATAACGTAAATTATTCCTTTCAGTTTCTCGTTCATCAATCAATCTCTACAAACTTCTCGAGAATTTTTCCGACTTTTTCTGTAGCTTGTTTCCACTTATCTGTGAGCATAATCTAATTTTTAGATGCTCCAAAATTACCTTTCAGTGAGCTCCAAATATTTTATTTGGATTCCTCATGTTCCATAATGTCTCTGGAAAATTTCCATGAATTTTCGGAGCTTTCGGAGTATTTTTCATGGCTTAAATAATAATTCTGGACTTTTCTGGAATTATTTTATCCATGAAATTAATTAATTCCGAAAATAATAAATACCTCATTTTCCACCAAAGCCTGTGTGCAATAATCCTAAATGCCCATTCATTTATTTACTAATGGGCTTTAATAATTAATTAGGCCTATTAGTAAAGATGGAGGGTGCAACATCAATTAGCACCATATCGCTAGTTGACATAGAGGTGGAGAGTTTTTCTCCCTATATATAGGCGCAGGCGCGGGTGCAGCACATCGCGTCGTCCCCCTCCCTGTCCAGCGCCCGCCGCCGCTATTGCCGCCGCCGCCGCTATTGCCGTTCGCCGCCGCTGTTGTTGTCCGCCGCCGCTGAGCTCGTATCGCGAGCCGCCGCTCGTAGCTCCGTCCACCCCTCGCCGAAGTTCGTCATGTACAGCTTGCGTTCCGGCGAATTTCCGGCGAACTTTTTCGGTCAGTTCGTCGCGTTCCAGCGAATTCCGTCACCACCAAAAGGTTCCTATCGATCTCCTCTACGCCGTCATGCCTTCCTTTTCCCAAATCCATGCTCGTTCATCGTTTTCCTAATGCATCTTTATCTTTTCCGACGAACTTCACCATGGTTCCTCTGTTTCAGCCTATCCCCGGCCAAGGCCGCGGCCCTGCTCGATAAGGGCCTGGCGCTGCCGCCCATGGACCTCACCCGCGCGCCCTCTCACTGCAGCCGCCCGGGCCGAGAGCCCCTGCCTCGCGCCTCCTGCTCCTTCGAGCAGAACAGGTAGACGACGCCGCTGGTGTGGTCACTCGGCCACCCATGCTGCAGACCGAGCGGGCCGTCTCGGCCCCATGCGTTGGCCCGTGGCGTGCCGTGCGCCGCTGCAGGTCCGGTCCGGCCAAGCCCCGGCCGAGGGTGAGCCCCTCCTTGCCCAGCGCATGAGCAGCAGCAAGTCACCTTCGTGCGTGCGTTCGTGAAGATGCGGAAGAAGACGAAGGTATTCACAAATTTGCCATTGGTTTCTAATCTCCACCGTTTAATCATCTTAATTCCGTTTTGATCCATTCGAGTTGCGTTAGATTCGTGTCAGTGTGCGCTACGCAGTAGTTCTAATATTTTTCATATCATACGTTTTTCTATATAAAGCTAAATATTAAATTGATTAGTGTACATGTGACCGATTTTATAATTATTAAAAGCAATGAAAGTAAACGTCAGTCTTTTATAATTAAATATTAATTTGATCAATGTTCGCTTATATGTTTACAATTATAATCTAATTAGATTAATCACGCTACATGTAATATATTCATGTATATCTCTTTTGCAAAGATAATGTTTAATATTCCATTATGTAATAATATCTATATAATAAAATGCGGTTAGCTTCAACTTGATTTTGATGTAAATATGATGTTATTAAGTAAAGTATTAAATTGGATTAATGCTTTATGCAAATGGTTTTCTAAATTAAAAACAACATCGGTTAATATTTAGCTTTTCATATATTTTTAAGTTATAAATTGTTTAGCTTAAACACGTCTCATTCATAATTCGGTGGGATACTCTCACGTGTTTATTCCTTTGCAAAGTAAATGATTTAATAATATGAGACATGTTTATAAATAAAACATGATTAGTTTAACTCAGATTTGGACTAAGCATAGTTTAACTAATCTAAGTTAATAACCTTTATCAATTTTATTTAATTAAAATAATCAAGCTTGTAGTTGTTTCTTTTATATAATATAAATGTAATTTGATTAATATTTATTTAAAAGCTTTCTAATTAAAAGTAATCTAGTCTTATACTTTTGTTTTGTTAAGTTGCGATCGTACCGACATAATCTTCACGATAGTGGCATTGTTTATCGTGTCATTTAGTTATGAATTTATTGATTAAAATACTAATTTGATTAATAATTATTTAATAGCATTTTAGTTAAAATCAACCTAGGCTGTAATTCCGTTTTCGTTCTTGTTGCCTTGCGACCGTGCCGATGTAAGATACACTTGAACAATGTCATGTACCATGTCACATGTTTATGAAATTAATCCTACTAATTTGATTAAGGATTAGGTAAACTTGTTTCTAATCTTTTTACAAATATTAGTCAACTTAAATATGTATTTATTGGTTATAATTTGTATAGTTAAACATGATTCATATAAATCCAATTTAGATGCACTTATATTAATATGTATTCAATGCCTTTTTGAATTAAAGTTAATTTAGGTTTATTTCCGGTCTTTTATAAATAATAAAATGATAACTTGATAAATAACAACTTGAATATTTCTTTGTTAATTATAATCTGTTTAGTTAAATATGAAATCTATAAATAATTTGATTAATGTTTATCTAATGATTATTTATTTATTTATTAAAAACAACTTAGGTTTATAACTCCGGTATCTTATAAATAGATGATAATATGATCGATATCAACTTAAACGACTTTTTCAATTATGACTTCTTAGTTTAAACATGAATCGTAAATGCTTACACTCAGCTTGTCACATGTTCTACCTTTCTAAAGTATAAATGTTTAAATGACTTAAATACTATGATATATTTATAAATAGAATGTGGCTAAGGTATAACGTTAGCTTTTATAATTCAACATAATTTGGTTAGTTCCACTTTAGTGTATTTCCCTAAAATATATAACGCTTTATTTTGATAACTAAAATGAATCAAGTTTATATTCAGTCTTCACAGTTATGTTGCAATCGTCTCGATAGTCGCGTATCCTCTTTAATGGTAGCTCCGTTATCCGTCGTTCTTGCGTTTTCGTGACTGTAGCAACGTACCGTGTCCTTTAGTGCGCTCTCTTTTAAAGCATTTCTTTTGTTTGATGCATATTCTTAGATGTGTGTATTGTTTGTCTGTTTGTGTTGCCTGGTTGCTACGAGTAGATGAAGCATGGTTTCATTAGCATTGGAGGCCGAAAGCTACAAAAGAGAAGACCGAAGAATTTCTATGAGCAATTACCTTGAGTGGAAGTAAGCATAAAGGCAAGTATAACATGGGACCATTCTTGTTGTCCTATTCACTGAAATTATCATACATATGTATGTGTCTTCCTTGACAACCATAGAGATTATAACTTAGCTATTGATATCTTGTTTCCTTGTCACCTATGGGACTTTGCATTGGGTAGCTTTTGCTAGCGCTGAACATAAACTATGATCTTGTAATATGATTAATGGAATATGCAACAACACTAAAAGATGATTTTTTTTAATTATTGTTTAAAGAGGGCTAGTGCATGGGGCTATTTTTGGTGCTCTAGTTTCTCTTCATAAGGACTCATCTGTAAGCGAACATCCGGGACTTACAGTACAACTGTGAGGGCTATATGGCTCTGGCTTTAGTCAAGTATGAGGACCTTTTCTAGCTTGTTAGTGGTAACCTTCATGGCGTAAGAATGGCTTGACGAATCGGGTATAGTGCGGCCTCTGTCCTTATGTGTGTAGGCTGCGTGTCATTGTGCCATTTGGAAGGGGGGCTTTACATCTGTTTGCCGAGTGAATCTAATGGCCCTAACTTGTTAGACGAACCTTTGAAAGACTTCATAGTGAACCCTGCCGACCTTCCTTGGTAGTGGGTCAAGAGGCTGATCACCTCGGGCAAAAGGGTAAATCACGACTCATAGTGAAAGTGTACAACCTCTGCAGAGTGTAAAACTGGTATATCAGCTGTGCTCACGGTCACGAGTGGCCTTGGACCCTTACGGAATAGATGATCACTAATGACTATAAATGTGTTTTTGCTGTTCATTATTCATATTTACATTGATCATATGTTTATTGTGGGATTAATGAAAACCTGATGCTACTCATATGATAAAATTGTGACAACTAAAAGCTAAATGCAGTAAACCAGTGTCTATCCTTTTGAGCCTCATGAACCCTATGTTATATTTGTTGAGTTCGACATGGACTCACTCTTGCTATTTCCACCACAATCCAGTGTGTAGTAAGGTGCTACTTAGAAGAAGGATGTAAGTGTAGTGGAGTTTTCAGAAGTCCTTCAGAAGTGCTTGGTATATGGAGCCACCAGTCAGCCGTCCCTGAGAAGAATGGAGCCTGAAGTTTAGTCACCGTTCCGCGATACTCTGATGTAAGTGTTAATATAGCTATGTATATGTTATATAATAACATTGTTTCTGATACTATTTCATTCTGGCATATGTGTGGACTTCCTGGGCACACATATGATTAGCCTGGTTTTGTTCTTTAGAAAACCGGGTGTGACAGTAGTCATGGGGTGAATTGGCCACAAGGATGATGTCAAGCGTACCCTTGGACAATTGTCTAGACGACGAAGGATGGCAGGAGATGTTGAAGGACATGAGTCAAGGCGTCGAGTGACGTGAGTAGACACCATGGATATGGTAAGCTGAGGGGAACAAAACATGAGGAAGTGAGGAATCGACAAGGCGACAAGGGTGAGGCCGCAATGGCTTGCGACTGGGTGGACATGTCCGAGGTGAGTGTGGTAGCATCGAGTCGCCTAGGCGTCCTAGGAGGCGTCAAAGGAGCCAGGTAAGCTTCAGGTGAGGCCAGAAGGGGTGGGCCGAGAACAGCGGCTGCGCACTCGGGGTTGGGTTAGGCAGCGACGGTGCGCTGACCTAGAGCAATAGCATTGGTAGGGCACCTGGGGCCACACGTGGCGTGGCTGGAGTGTTAGAAGCCCAATGCACAATCTCTTCTCTTCTTACTCTCTTCTTTTCCATGTATGTGTTATTTCTGGCTAATGATCTAAACACATGTTAGTCGTTACATTTCTATGTTTTAGAATCACTTAGTCTTGTGATATGAGGCATTCCATTCAGGATGCAAGTTCTAATTACTTTGGTCATTGGATGGACCCAACAACTTTCAATTGAACTAGAATGACATTTCGTGAGGGGAGAAACAAACTAGAATGACATTTGACCAATTAGTAAGCCTATGCAAAAAAAGGGTGTCCACGTGCATCCTTAATTCCATTGCAACATTTTCACTGTTCCTGTGTTCTATGTCTTTATTATGCGTAGACGCCTCGTTTTTAATATATAATCATATTTACTTATGTATATATATATATATATATATATATATATATATATATATATATGCGTATTGCTTGCAATACAAGTTTTCACTAACAAAATGGCGGAGTTCTTCTAGTGTATTTAAGTAATAATAATAACACTACTATTAGTCATAGCACATATGAATCCTTACTAGGAGGTATTTGGTAGGAAAAACTTATACTAAATATTGACACTAGGAGAAACCGAAGTTTCGTATTCTGGTTGTGTTTGGTTGTAACGCAATGTCCTGTGCGTGAGCCTTTACACCAACACTTATCACGATTCACAAGTCGACTCATTATTAGAGACAAATATCTAATTGTGATGATGAAGACTTGACTAAGTAATGGACAGTAATACTACTACCATACGAGTGGCGGAGATCAGGTCACTCGAACAGCCTAAAATTATCAGTGCTCCTTCGCATATGTTTCCATAAGAGTGATAAGATATTTTTCAGCCAGTGTTATTCAATAAAAGATTGTATCTGGTAGATTCTCCGCCTACGAAGTACGAATCCATGTAGACCCACTATAACAAGCACATGCACATAGGAACGAGCAAAGAGCACACATTAGCAGAAGATTCCATGAGCAAAGAGCACACATATTAGCAATAGACAAATCTACACCGAACGTCGAATGAGGAAATGCACAAAGCGCACGAGAACGCTCGGCTCTAGCTAGCTACATGATGCAAACTAAATATGCACAAAAACCTATTTTTTAGAAATTAAGTATGGGTGTTTTTGCGTTTATTTGAACCTCATTTATACTTGAAGGTCTCTCAGATCCATATGAAACAAATATTCTCTCAAACCTCATTTTTCAGATCCAATGCATCACGTTTTTTATCTACTTGTTCCCTTCCTTCAAAATATATGGAGACATTAATTTATTTCTGTGAACCATCTAAGCGCAACACGCTTGTAAGTAACATTTGGTACTGAAATCACATAGCTAGTTCTGTGATGGGGGGCCAATGTTTTTCCAATTCTGGGTCCTTAAAATGTTGAGTATAGGAAAACTAGTGGAGTTTGTTCAATTGCAGTGACTATATATACAACACTACTAGTTGTTTTTTATACAATTTTTTTTTGTCCTAGTAGAAGACATATCATTTTCAGGACCATGCTTTTCTTTCTTTTTGTACTTACATATGCAGGGGGGTTTCCATGTTTAGTCGTGAGTCGTCGTGACGTACTTATCAGTCAATCACGATCTACAAGTCATAAGTGGACTGGCGTTTCGTTTTAGAAGTCTGAAGACTTGACCAAGTAATCTACGGTAGGTAGCAATAGCATGCATATAAACTGCCGTACGTGACATGTTAGCAACCTTAGCCCTGTCTCCGATAATAAGAGGAAACAATCGAGTGGATACTCGCTCGCATCTTTGAATAAGTGCGTGTTCAGTAAGAATTTTGCAAGCAGTGTTAGCCGAGTTAAACTTAATATTAGCTCGGCCATGCATTGAAGGATTAAGTTGTCTATTATACTACCTCCGTCCCACAATGAATATAATCCTACGATTCAAATCTTGTCCCAAAAAGAATATAATTGTAGATTGAAGATCAACTTTTCTAGTGGGATCCACCTATTAAAAAAATCATTGCATACCTAAAACACTACCATACCATATCCATCCATGCATATAAATATTCTAAACTTTTGAAGTACAGTCTAGAAACCTAATAAAACAAGGGGGCAAATATGTAAACAGTCCTATTACATTACAAGATGTAGGAGACATCAGAAGCCCCGGCAAACACACCCTAAAGCTCAAAAGAGAGATGGAAATAAATTTGACATGTGACTGTCAGTGGATCTTCCAAATTCTCCGTCTATACGAACCTTTAAGAGCAAGGTCAAATTAAGCATAGTGCTTGGCTAAAAATCAAGTTATAAGAGCCAAACCGTACAGTAGTTGTCTTCTATTTGTTTATAAAATTTTTTCATTATTATATGGCATTATGTCTTCTACTCCCTTAATTCCAAATTATAAATCGCTTTGTCTTTTTTGGTTCATCCATTTGGCTATGTATCTAGATATATTATTATATTTAGATGGATAGCAAAATGGATGTATAAAAAAAAGTCAAAACAACTTATAATTTAGAATAGAAGGAATATTCTTTTTTTAGTCCTCCTCACATATAATTCTATTTGGTCCACCCGTCCCCAGTTCATGAGAGCCAAGCTCTCTTATTTTTCCTTCCTTCTCTTTTCTAACGTAGCAAAAACATATTAATTAGCCTCGCTATAAACCAATCGGACTAGCTCCACAGGAATGGGTCTCCCTGTGGCCCTGTCCCTTGTCTCACGTCAAAAGATTCCTCGCAAAAAAAAAAAAGACAAATAACCGAGTTGACTTGAAAGTAAACACGACAGCTTTTTTTCCATAAATAAATGAATATAAACAACACGGCTACTTTTATTGCAACACGGCTGCAGTCGCTGGTTGGCGCGCCGCCATTGCAAGTGCCTCTTCCCTGCCTTCGTTGGAACCTGGAGAAGGGACAGACGGCGGCAAAGAAGTGGCATCATCACTTCGGCCAAGGTACTCCGATCCGCTCACGGCTCACGTCACGGGCTCTTGATTTCACTCTTCTGCTCTTTCCCTATCTCTCTCTCAGTTTGTAGCATATACACCATGAAACTGCTAGCTGTCCATGCTCTTTTTCAGTCCTTCAGCTTCAGACCTCTTGTTTGTGACTTGTGAGACACAATCTTTCCGATGTCTCAAGCTTCGAACACCATTCTGCTCCTAAGGCTTCAAATTTAGAACGGTACTTTTCTTCTTAGGGGGTTGCTGTCCAATTCTCTATACTCCTGTCAGAAGAAAAAACTAAGCGGACACATGCCCTCTACTTGGAACTATATCCGGGGATCTAACAATTTCTCATCAAGAAAAGCCGACAAACAGCTAAGTGGACACATGCCCTCTCACCTAGTTTTCAAGTAGCTTTGGGGAAGTTCTTGCCAAAACAAGCACAAAATCTTCTTTTGGCTCATTTTGAAAGACAGACTAAGTACACGAGAATTGATGAAAAGAAGGAACATGGAGCTTCCCAATTACAACTGTGTTCTCTATGATGTTAATGTGGAAGAGACTGCTTATCACTTATTCACTAGCTGCAGTTTCGCTTCTGCTTGCTGGGGCTCATAAATCTTCAAAATCAAACCAATTTGAGTCGGCTACAAAACTTGGACTTCACAATTCTAATTTGCTGGGTGATCTAGATGAGTAGAAACAAACAGGATCTTAAAAAAACTCCCTGGCAACAGTTCAAGGCTGCAAGGCAATTTTGAAGCTTGAGCTCACTTCGCACCTTTGGCGTGCGAAGAAGAAATACTTCCCTCTCAGCTAAGAATGGGTGTAGAACTTTGTTTGACCTTCTGTTCACCACTTGTATTCTTAATTTCATTTATCAATTTCTTTGTTTCTTAGGGCAGTCATAATGCTAGAAACTACATTTCTATGCCTATTAAAATTTATATATAGACACTACACATAAAAACTATGTTTTATAGTTTCTATATAATAATCTTTTGTCCAATCACGTCTTCTTTCTCCCTCATCTACCTATCATATTTGTTCATGTCTTGGTCCCTGTGTAGATATGGTTTCTTATTAAGAAATCATATCCTCCTTTCTCTCTTCTTTAATTGCAATGTCATATCATCTTTTTGTTTAGTTGGCATCCTAATTAACGAACATAATTATGTGGTTTCTAGGTTGGGAGTGTCCTTAGGTAGCTTCCTGGTTTCACTTTTCCTCCCACTTAGTAGTTCTCCACGCCTGATCTTTGGCAAAGTGTGGCTGCCATAGAAAGTGTGGCGAGTAAAATCGAAGCCACACTTGTGGTAAAGTTTGGCATGAAAATGAGTCTGTGACATGTGGGACAGGGTGCTAAGAAAATGTATAATTGTGGTAGTGAACCAAACAATTGCCGAGAAAATCGTGGCATGACCAACTTTTAGCGTGTCAAGTTCAGGTAACGAACCAAACAGCCCTAAATACTCCTTTTATTAATAACTGCAGTAGGGGCTCGGCACCCTCCTGTTTCTCTTATAAAAAAAGAAGAGAAAAGAACCATGTCCACAATCAGCAATCAGAAGCGTTGGAAGTTTCTTGAGTAACTCCAGCCATGACATACAGAAAGACATGAATAATGAAGGCCATGTTTTCTATTGTAGCAAGCATTCAAATTCATTAGCCCAAATTGTTCAAAGCATTTCATTTCCCCAACTACATGCCTGTTAATTATCAAGGTTTTATTTTCTTTTCAGGTTTATTTCTATAGGATAATAAGATATAAACTAGTGTATAGCTTAGACCTTTGTAGATAACTAAACAAGCTATTAAGTTGGCTCACTATTTTTCTTTCCTCTAGTACAGAGGAGACGTACTGTTGCAACACCATTTTTGAAGAGCCCGTCACTATGGCATCGATGCTGCTCCTCGGAGTTGCAGTCATGTTGTACTTTGCATCTACATCAGCTCAGCCTGCGCCTGGTTGCCAGGCACGTTGTGGAGATGTCGAAATTCCCTATCCATTTGGCATTGGTAAAGACTGTGCAATAGATAAAGGCTTTGAAATCAATTGTAACACGACAGCCAGTGGAATTGAGAAGCCTTTCATCGTTAATGTGGAAGTTCTAAATATCTCAGTGTCCCGTGGCAAAACTCGGGCGTTAAACAAAATGTCAACATATTGCTACGATCGTACCACAACAACAATGGAAGAAGACCTGTGGTGGCTTGACTTCTCAGAATGGCCATATCGGTTCTCCAATACGGACAACAGGTTCATGGTCATTGGCTGCAACACACTCGCATATATCTACAATATAAACAACAGGACAGGATACACGACTGCGTGTGCATCGGTCTGTGCGAGCCCAAGGGCATTGACAAATGGTTCGTGCTTAGGTGTAGGCTGCTGCCAAAATGACATACCCAAGGGCTTAACCCGGTATGATGTCAAATTTTATAGTGTGTACAATGATTCAGATAGTTGGCAGTTTAATCCATGCAGCTATGCTGCGCTAGTGGAATCAGAGAGTTTCAATTTCTGCAGTGAGTATATAACCACTATGAAGTTTAATGAGACCTATGAGGGACACCAGCCACTGGTTCTGGACTGGGCAATTGGTAATGTAACATGTGATGTGGCTAGAACCATACCTTATTATGCGTGCCGTGACAGACAAAGTTTCTGTGTAGATTCAGTCAATGGCCCTGGCTATCTATGCACTTGTCCCAAGGGGTACAAAGGGAATCCTTATCTCTCTGATGGATGCACAGGTGAGTTTACTCCTTTGTGCACAATTTATCTTCAGTTCATACTTACTCAAATGTTGAATCCAACAATAACAATAATTATTTGAAATCTGGTATTGAGTATTGACTGTAAACCATTCCTCTCCCTGTGGCTTACTCTATTCTTTGCCTGTTATGCCATGATTTGTTGAGAAAACCATGTCACTTTCGTAGCCCATGTTTAATTTTTAACTAGACTTTCTAATAGATACAACCATATAGCATAGCAGCTCAAGTCATTTAGTTGCTATTTGTTAATAAATATGTCATTAACGAATCAACCATTGGGCCCAAGTAATTTTTATATTTTGTTTTTACCACAGATGTCAATGAATGCAAGGAAAACCCAAGCCAATGCCCTAAGGGTGCCACTTGTCGCAATACAGCAGGAGACTACCGGTGTTCATGTCCTCCAGGAAGAAAGTTTTCAAAGGACACAAACTCCTGCAATCCAGACATTCACCTTATAATAGGTAATAGTTGCTAGAAGTTTATTTGCACCTGGATTTAATTATTTTGTGAAATGACCCTACTTGCAACTTCCTGCAAAGGCAATGCTCAAACAAGAATGAGTTATCTACTGAAAAAAGGAAAATGTGTTATATCTAAATTATGTTCAACCAGAACATAGGTCTACTAGTGTTTTTTTTTGGTGCGATTAGGTCTACTAGTTAATTAGCACTCTGCAGGAAGCACAAATTAGCCCATGGGTGAAGTTTTAAAAAATCATTAGTCCATGAGGTGCCACAAAACAGCACAAGAAGCATTGTGCAGGCAAGCACATTTGTATAAATTATGATGTGCATACAATAGGGTGCTTCAGAAAACATTGAAAGGTAATAAAATTGGTGACGTTTTAGAAGTGAAACCCAAGCAGGTGTCAATGCATTATGTGAAAAACTGTTATGTCATGACATCTTGAGTTTAGTCCATTTCGTGATAATGAATCAATTCATTATGCGTTCATTGATGTTAATATGCTTTGTTAGTTTAACAGTGTCATTTGATAAAATCTGTGCAGGTGTTTGCATTAGCTCCATTGTTCTAGTTATTATCATCTTCTGCATACGGCTAATATTCGAAAGAAGAAAACTTTCAAACATTAAGCAGCAGTATTTTCAGCAACATGGAGGGCTCCTGTTGTTTGAGAAGATGAAATCAGACCAGGGGTGTCACACCCAAAATTTTCTATTTTGGGTTGTGCATGAAAAACGCTAAATAAAATAAATGATTTCAATATTTGAATAAATTTATTAGATAAGTTAAGTTGCTGCTAATTTAAATATAGAAAATTATGGTTTTAAACTTTTTCATATTAATTTGATAATGTGGTGTTTGTGTGATGCTTGTATTTGGTGTTGGTGAGTGCTATTATTTTCAAAATACCATATGACGACGTTTACTTCTCATCGGAAAACTTTTTGGCATTTTCTGGATTCAAAATTCCAATTTCTGTGAGCTTAATCTTTTTCCTTGATCTCTTCATCCATCTTTTTATGAGTTCAAACTCATTTAGTTGAGTTACTTATCTTTCCAAGAGTCTCCAGGATTTTTCTCGTGATTTTTCTGAGCTCCGGGCTAATTTTCGCGGCTAAAAAGGTAATTCTAGATTTTTTGGAATTATTTTATTCGCGGAATTAAAATAATTCCGAAATTAAGAAATTCCGAAAAGTTTCCAAACCCTACAACTATATATATGCCGGCGTAGCCCTCGACGCCCTGATTTCAGAAGTACCGCTTGTAGCTCCCTCTATCTCTCGCCGTATGTGACACCCTAAATTTTCGTATTATTTAAAAATAGATAAATTTGATTTAAATATGAATTTGTTGTGCATTCAAATTTAGGGAATAATAAATTTTTGGGAAATTAAAATCAATCATAAGGTTAGAAAATGTTCATGCATGCATGCTGTTGCACAAGTATTTTTGTGATGAGTGGCTTTGATAAATTTTTGAAAGGATTTGAAAATCATTTGGAAATATGATTTGAAAATCAAATTTAAAAAAAGAAAAAGAATTCTTTCCCGCCTTCTTTTCTTTCCTCGGAATCGGCCTGTTGGCCCGTTTCCCCGGCCGGCCCATCAACCGTCGCCCGCGCCTTCCCTCTTGGGCCGCGGCCCAGCCCATCTCGCCCGCGCCCACCTCCCCTCTTCGCTCGGTCGCTGACCACCCGGTCCCTCTTGTCAGCGCCGTCTTCCCCAACTTCCTCCTCCGCGTCGCACGGTCACGGCGCAACCGTCGCCCGCGCCCACGTCCCTGCGTCGTGGGAGCGCCTCCATGCCCAGCGCCCGGCCTTAAAAGGGAGCCGCAACCCCCTTCGCCCCTCCCCCTGCTGCATTCCCACTCCATTCCCCCACCCAATTGAGCACCCGAAGCCGCATCGACGAATCGCCGGAGCGTCCCGTCCGCCACCGCGTCGGCCGGCACCCCCGAGCCACCTCCGTCCCGTCTAATTCGCTCGGTGAGCTCGCCTTCATCCCCGCATCCTCCCTATGCTGTCACATTCTCCAATAGTGGTCGTTTTGGACTCTTTCCCGTGCTCCGGCGAGGTCTCCATCACCGACCATGGCGGCCACCGCGTCGGGCACTTTCCCCGCCCGCGTAAAGCGCATGGTTGAACTCGCCGTCTCCCCCGCATCGTCCCGGTGCCTTTATTTTTTCGAACTGTGGGCCGTAGGTGGATTTCCACGCACTCCGGCGTGGTTTGGTCGCCGGCAATGGCGGCGCCGCCGTCTTCTTCTTTGAGTCCGGCGGCCGGCCCTCTCTCTTTCCTCCCCCCTTTCTTTCCCAACCGTCCATCATCCGATCAACGGTTGTGGGCAGCCGATACCCCTTCGGGGCAAACTTTGCTAAAGAGACCCCGTGCTTTTCATTAATTAACCCGCAGTCCTCGGTTCTAATGGATTTTCAGAATTTCGAATTATTTTAATTCCGAAATGTTTTCAATTTATTTACAGAATTGCCACTACAGTAAAACGTGTATAAAATCGTCGTTTTAGCTCCGATTCGATCCGTTCAACTTGCGTTAGTTTTGTAATTTAGTAATCTACGTATTAGTGCCACTGTTGGACCTGTTAGAAGCTTTCAAGTTTCTCAATTTAGTCTAGTTTGGTAGCTAGTTTTGGAACCTTGTTTCGTGCGTAACTTTTGCGTTGTAGCTCCGATTTTCGTGCAATTCGCGTCAATGTGATCGTAGCGAGACGTAGATGATAGCGGTAAACATTTTATTCAGATTTATTTATTGTTGGTGTACTGTTCTAATAGTAGCTATGTTTTGCTTGTATGTCTGCTCCGAATTGCGTGTTGTACTTCGTGTCGTACGAGTTCAGACGGTGAGGAGTACGTCGGAAATCCGGACGCGTACGAGGAGCAGCAGGACCAGCAGCAGTTCGTGAACCAAGGCAAGTATAGCATGGGCCTACCTTGTTGTCCTATTCATTATATAACATATTCATCATGCATGTGTCTAATATTGCTCGACTATAAGGACTTCCTAGCAAATTGATGACCTGTACCTTGATTCCTATGGGGATTATTTGCATTTGGTTAGAAAGCTAGTGCTCTAACTAAACATGATCTACACATTGATTAATGGAAACAACGGATAATCATGATGATGGTAGTGGAACTAAAGGGTGATGGGGCAAATGATGTCGATCATGTTGCCCTAAACCCTCCGTAAGGACTTATCTGTAGGGCAAAAGCTGGGACTTACAGTGCAACCGTGGGAGTTAAATGGCTCTGACTTTAGCTCAGTAGTAGGATCTTTTCTAACTTGTTAGAGGTTACCCGAAAGGGCGCAAGAGTGGCTTGCCACGTTGGGTATAGAACTGCCTCTGTTCAGATGTGTATAGCCTGCGGGAATTGTGCCATCGAAAGGGGGTTCTCTATATCTGCCTGCCGAGGAAACCTAGCGGCCCTAACATGTTAGGAGAGGCCTATGGAAGGCTTCATAGTGTACCCTGCCTGCTCACCTTGGAAGTGTTAGGGGGTCGACGGGCCCCGGGCATATGGGTAACACGACTCACGGGTAAAGATGCACAACCTCTGCAGAGTGTTTAAACTGTTATAACAGTCGTGCTCACGGACACGAGCGGCCCGAAAAACTCACAGAATAAATGGTTACTTGATACGTGTTGAACCATGATGATGAGATCACACTGATGCTTTCTCTTCTTAAATCTAGTAGTGGATCATGTGGGATAAATGGGAGCTTGAGCATAATTTAATAATGATTAATAATGAAATGTTGATCTACTGAAAATGCTAACTGCAGTCAACCGTGTCTAACCTTTTTGAGCCTCATGAATCCTCATACTATACTTGCGGAGTACGAATGTACTCACACTTGTTGCTATATTGTTTTTGGGTAAAATCCCGGACGGGTAACAGATGACAGTATCTACGAGGACTTCCCGGAGGATTTCTAGGTTTGGGTCAACCAGTCGTCCTTCCCTGTGGATCAGACACTATGCCTGAGAGTTGCTATTTACCTTTCCATTTGTTTATGTAAGAACTAAGTGATGTAATAACGTTATGTATGTACTCAGTGATGATACTTCTGTTAATTTGTCAGCTTATGTGTGCGACTATTCCTGGGGCGCACATAAGATGTATGCACTCTATATTGTCCTTTAATTGGAGTGTGACAAATTGGTATCAAAGTTGTATCGACTGTAGGACGCAAACCTAGGTAGAAATGGTCGTTTCTAGGAGATTGACTTTATTTATTTATTTGCTACTACCTTACTCTTGATATTTTCTTAAAAATTTTATGCTCTCTTCTTTATTCTATTGCATAAAATATTGACTCTGATAATATTTTATATCAAAACTATAGATGCCTCGTCTCAGTGCCGCTGCCTACGTCGCCCAGTTCGTTCCAGCAGCACCTGCTCCACCAGCACCACCAGCAGTACCACCAGTGGAGCCAGAGGTCGTCCACGTCACTGACGAGGAGGAGGAGGAACCCATGGAGGAGGAGGCATTTTCAGATGCTGCATCTGATGGACCCGCTTCGACCCCCGTGGCTGCACCCATTCCACATGTGGATGCACCAGTCCCCGCTGCTACACCTCCACTAGCATCTCAGGCTGCTTCTGCACCAACACCAGTGCCCTCCCCAGCTGCATCAGAGGAGCCAGAAGAGATAGGATGGTCCACCAGGAACAAGTTTAAGGAAGCTCCCGAGGATGCCCACTACCACAACCTCCTCACCACCATGCTAGCTGAGTACTATCCAGAGTTTGCTGCCTCTGTGAAGTACTACTGTGCGGAGCACACACATCCAGTGGAGGCGACGTACTGGAAGACTAATGTGATCGTCACCGCCTGGAACAACACCGACCAATCCCAGGATATTGTGACCACCCATAGCCACCGAGCCAGGCGTGCCAGTGTCTATGACAGCATGGAAGATGCTGCGCAGGCGGCGTACCTGCATTACCATGGTAGGCGTTTTGAGGATATGCAGAACGACCGCTACCGGTATCTTCCACGCTATGACCCGAGGGAGAAGACATGGGCAGTGTTGGCTCCTCCAGCTTCTGATCCCACCTTGGACACCACAGTGAGGCACCTCAGCGCCATGCAGGAGGTCAACGAAGCACTCAGGGAAGAGCTTCGTGCAGCGCAAAAATCTGAAAAGCGCCTTCAGAACCAGATAGATGAGATGGCCGTTCAGCTAGGACAGCCTACCATCTACAAGAAGAAGGCTAGGGTGTTCACCATGGTGGATCGCGCTCCTTAGATGTTGCAGCCCCGTCTAGCAAGATGCGTTTTAGAACCGAGAGTCGTGTCAAGTTTATGTATGTTTTGTGAACTTTCCGTTGTATCGTTGGTTGTGTTGATAGACTTGGTTGATTTGGAGTTTGCTTGATTGCTGGAACAGTGTGGGCTTGTCCACATGTTCTTTTTATTAAAACCTTAAGTTAGTGTTTGATTAACTTAGTTGGGGTTAATTTCTGCTTTACTGCTGTGCTGTTTCTCAGAGCAGTCTGCAATGTTTGTCTCATATCTCTAAATCTCTACGTCCAAAAATTATGAAATTTTTGTGGGAAGAACTAGACTTGTGTACCTTTCATTTCCCACTGGAATCACCTCATTATCAATTCTGGATTGAGAGATATGCCTGCTGCAACCTGGCAAGTCTGTGCAGTCTGTAACCTAGAACAGAAATTGTTTAGCTCAGTTTTTGATGATGTTGCCGTCTGTATCAGTGAAAAAGTTCTATACAAAAGTTGTAGCAGACTTTTTAAGCTTTCCAACGATGTATGCCACGCCTATTATGGATTTCTGGAACTGGAGTTATACTTCAGTTTTCGGTCTGCTGTTGTGGACACTCGTCCAGAAATTTTCAGTTATGTTATTTACCTTTTGTAAATAATTTGTAAAATTTTTGGGAGATCTCTAAAAGTTTGCACATTTGCTTGGAAACAGATGGCCGCCAGAGGAGGACGTGGTCGAGGCCGTGGCCGTGGTCGTGGACACGGAGCTTTGGTGGACCCACCTCCGCCACCGCCGGTGACCATTGAGCAGTTGATGGCCATGCAAGCGCAGCTCATGCAGACCGTGATGGACCGTCTCGGTGAGCAACCCGCAGGAGCACCCCCACCAGTGCAGGTCCGTGACAAGCGTGGTGAGTTTCTAAAAGGACGCCCACCTGTGTTCACACACGCCTCTGAACCTATGGAGGCGGATGACTGGTTGAGAGCTGTGGAAAAGCAGCTGAACATTGCTCAGTGCAACGACTTGGAGAAAGTCTTGTACGCCTCAGGCCAACTCCAAGGAGCTGCTCAGGATTGGTGGGAGTCATTCCAGTATGGACGTCCAGAGAATGCTCCAGAGGTCATATGGAAAGAGTTCACAGAGAACTTTAGGTCCTATCATATCCCGGAGGGACTTATTGAGCTGAAGCAAGAGGAGTTCCGGGCTCTCAAGCAAGGGTCCATGTCAGTGGCGGAATACCGCGACAAGTTTGCACAATTGTCGCGATATGCCCCGGCTGAAGTGGCTAGAGATTCTGACAAACAACGCCGTTTTCTGAAGGGGCTGTATGATGGACTCCAACTGCAGCTGATGTCCAACAAATATGCCAGTTTCCAAGAGTTGGTGGACCGTGCAATTGTAATTGATAACAAGCGTAAGGAAATGGACCTCAAGAAGAGGAAGCTCCAGGGACAGGCATCGGGTAGCAACACTCGCCCGCGAGCCTTCCCGCAGCAAGGTTTTTCGCAGAGGAACCAAGGGCCACCCAACCAATGGAACAAGGGCCAGTACCCCCAAAGGAACCAGTACCAGCAGCGTCCCCAGTACCCACCGCAGTTGGGTAATCAGAGTCAGCAGCGCCCCCAGCAACAGCAAGCTAGCAACCAGGCACCACGTCAGGGAGTGCCCAACAATGCCCCAATCAAGAGTGGCACCCCAGGCAACCCCAATGCCTGTTACAACTGTGGAGAGGTGGGACACTATTCGTACCAGTGCCCGAAGAAGCAGAACCGGCAGGCCCCGCAGAACCAGCAGAACAACCAGAGACCCAACGCTCGACCTCCGTTCACTGGCAAGGTGAACCATGTGTCGTCGGAATCAGCTCAGGAGGCGCCTGAGGTTATGCTGGGTACGTTTAGCGTCAACTCCATCTCCGCTACCGTACTTTTTGATTCCGGTGCCTCGCATTCTTTCATATCCCAAGCTTTTGTTAGAATGCATAGCATACCCCTGTGTGCCATGAAGGATCCCATGTTAGTTAATTCACCGGGGGGTAGCATGCCAGCAAATTATTGGAGCCCTTCTACTAGTATATTCTTAAGGGGGGTAGCTTTCAAGGTAAATCCAATTGTTCTGAGAACCGCTGGAATTGACCTCATCCTGGGAATGGATTGGATGAAGCAACATAGAGCAGTGATACAATGTCAGGAGAAATCTGTGGTTGTGACATCTCCAAGTGGTGATAGAATTTGTGTTGAAGTGGAAGTGCAAGCTCAACCTACCGCCACCGTCAATCAGCTGAGCGATGTTGCTAACCAGGAGGACCGGGTGGTGGATGAATTCCCGGACGTGTTCCCCGATGAATTGCCAGGTATGCCACCCGATCGCGACATCGAATTCCTTATCGAGCTTTTACCTGGAACTGCACCCATAGCTAAGAGACCATATAGAATGGGGGTAAATGAATTAGAAGAACTAAAGAAACAAATTAAGGAATTGCAAGAGAAAGGTTTTATTCGTCCTAGTTCTTCACCTTGGGGAGCACCTGTTATATTTGTGGATAAGAAAGATGGCACACGAAGGATGTGTGTCGATTATAGGTCCCTAAATGAAGTCACCATCAAGAACAAATACCCACTCCCTAGAATTGATGATTTATTTGATCAGCTGAAAGGTGCTTGTGTGTTCTCAAAAATTGACCTCCGTTCTGGATATCACCAACTAAAAATTCGTGCATCTGACATACCCAAGACAGCATTTACTACCAGATATGGCCTTTATGAGTACACAGTGATGTCTTTTGGACTGACAAATGCACCCGCATACTTTATGTATCTAATGAACAAAGTATTCATGGAGTACTTGGATAAGTTTGTAGTGGTATTCATAGATGATATCCTAGTATTCTCCAAAAATGAAGAGGAACATGCCGAACACTTAAGGTTAGTCTTACAAAAACTCAGGGAACATAAATTGTATGCAAAGAGGAGCAAATGTGAATTCTGGCTGAAAGAAGTATCTTTTCTGGGACATGTGGTCTCTAACGGTGGAATAGCCGTAGATCCCAGTAAAGTGCAAGATGTGCTGAATTGGAAAGCCCCAGTCAATGCTAGTGAAATCCGTAGCTTTTTGGGTTTGGCTGGATACTATAGAAGGTTTATTGAAGGGTTCTCTAAGCTAGCCAAGCCTATGACAGCCCTATTAGAGAAAAATGCCAAATTTGTTTGGTCAGACAAATGTCAAGCCAACTTTGAGGAGTTAAAGAAAAGGTTAACAACAGCCCCGGTGTTGACCCTACCTGATTTAAGTAAGAATTTCTCTATTTATTGTGATGCATCTCGCCTAGGCCTTGGATGTGTGCTTATGCAAGAAGGAAAGGTTGTGGCCTATGCATCCAGGCAATTGAGAAAGCATGAACTGAATTACCCAACCCATGACTTGGAATTAGCCGCAGTTGTCCATGCTCTGAAAATCTGGAGGCATTATTTGATCGGACATAAGTGTGACATCTACACTGACCACAAGAGTTTAAAATATATTTTTACTCAGTCCGAGTTGAACTTAAGGCAACGTCGTTGGCTGGAATTAATTAAAGACTATGATCTGGAAGTGCATTATCATCCTGGAAAGGCAAATGTTGTTGCCGATGCACTTAGCCGGAAAAGCTATGCCAACGGACTTCAGTTGACATTTATATCAGCAGAGTTGCGAGCTGAAATAGAACATCTCAATTTGGGTTTTGTCAATAATGTAGTAGAATTGACTATAGAACCTACATTGGAGCAAGAGATACGTAAAGGTCAGTTGGAGGATGAGAAATTGAAAGAGATTGCTGAGCAGGTAGTGGTTGGAAAGGCACCAGGTTTCCGGTTGGATGAGAATGGTACTCTATGGTTTGGAAAAAGGATATGTGTACCTGAAGTGAAAGCCATCCGTGATATGATTCTGCGAGAGGCACATGATTCTGCATATTCTATACACCCTGGAAGCACCAAGATGTACTTGGACCTCAAAGAGAAGTATTGGTGGTATGGTTTGAAACGGGATGTGGCTGAGTATGTGGCCATATGTGATACTTGTCAAAGGGTGAAAGCTGAGCATCAAAGGCCTGCAGGATTGTTGCAACCAATGAAAATACCAGAGTGGAAATGGGAAGAAGTTGGTATGGACTTCATTACTGGATTGCCCCGCACTCAACAAGGATATGATTCGATCTGGGTAATAGTGGATCGACTTACTAAGGTAGCCCACTTCTTGCCAGTCAAAACCACTTATAGTGGTGCAAAGCTAGCAGAGTTGTATATGGAGAGAATAGTATGTCTACATGGGGTTCCAAAGAAGATCGTATCTGACCGAGGAACTCAGTTTACATCACATTTTTGGCGTAAGGTACACAGTGCTTTGGGAACCAAGTTAAATTTCAGTTCGGCATATCACCCCCAAACTGATGGGCAGACCGAAAGGACCAATCAAATCCTGGAAGATATGTTGAGAGCTTGTGCCTTACAGTATGGTGCTAGTTGGGATAAGAGTTTGTCATATGCTGAGTTTTCATACAACAACAGTCACCAGAAAAGCCTCAAGATGGCGCCATTCGAAGCTTTATATGGACGAAAGTGTAGAACACCTCTATTCTGGAATCAGGCAAGTGAGACCCAAGTGTTTGGACCTGATGTCCTACGTAATGCAGAAGAACAAGTGAGGATGATCAGGGATAATTTGAGAGTAGCACAGTCTAGGCAGAAGAGCTATGCTGATGTCAGAAGGAGAGAGTTGAGTTTCAAAGTAGGTGACTATGTGTATTTGAAAGTGTCACCAATGAGAAATGTGAGAAGATTCAATATGAAGGGCAAGTTAGCACCGAGATATGTAGGACCTTTCAAGATTCTGGAGAGACGTGGAGAAGTGGCTTATCAATTGGAATTGCTAGAAAGTTTAGCAGGTGTGCATGATGTGTTCCATGTTTCACAATTGAAAAAGTGTTTGCGGGTACCAGAAGAGCAGATTCCCTTAGAGGAGCTTACTGTTAAAGAAGATCTCACGTATGAGGAATATCCGGTAAAGATTCTTGAAACTGAGTCGCACTATAAAGATGTGCAGAGTGCAATGGAATCGTTATTCAGAAGATGAATCTACGTGGGAAAGAGAAGAAGATCTGAGAAAGTCTTATCCACAGCTTTTTGAGTAAGCATCATCCAATCTCGAGGACGAGATTCTTTTAAGGGGGGTATAATTGTGACACCCTAAATTTTCGTATTATTTAAAAATAGATAAATTTGATTTAAATATGAATTTGTTGTGCATTCAAATTTAGGGAATAATAAATTTTTGGGAAATTAAAATCAATCATAAGGTTAGAAAATGTTCATGCATGCATGCTGTTGCACAAGTATTTTTGTGATGAGTGGCTTTGATAAATTTTTGAAAGGATTTGAAAATCATTTGGAAATATGATTTGAAAATCAAATTTAAAAAAAGAAAAAGAATTCTTTCCCGCCTTCTTTTCTTTCCTCGGAATCGGCCTGTTGGCCCGTTTCCCCGGCCGGCCCATCAACCGTCGCCCGCGCCTTCCCTCTTGGGCCACGGCCCAGCCCATCTCGCCCGCGCCCACCTCCCCTCTTCGCTCGGTCGCTGACCACCCGGTCCCTCTTGTCAGCGCCGTCTTCCCCAACTTCCTCCTCCGCGTCGCACGGTCACGGCGCAACCGTCGCCCGCGCCCACGTCCCTGCGTCGTGGGAGCGCCTCCATGCCCAGCGCCCGGCCTTAAAAGGGAGCCGCAACCCCCTTCGCCCCTCCCCCTGCTGCATTCCCACTCCATTCCCCCACCCAATTGAGCACCCGAAGCCGCATCGACGAATCGCCGGAGCGTCCCGTCCGCCACCGCGTCGGCCGGCACCCCCGAGCCACCTCCGTCCCGTCTAATTCGCTCGGTGAGCTCGCCTTCATCCCCGCATCCTCCCTATGCTGTCACATTCTCCAATAGTGGTCGTTTTGGACTCTTTCCCGTGCTCCGGCGAGGTCTCCATCACCGACCATGGCGGCCACCGCGTCGGGCACTTTCCCCGCCCGCGTAAAGCGCATGGTTGAACTCGCCATCTCCCCCGCATCGTCCCGGTGCCTTTATTTTTTCGAACTGTGGGCCGTAGGTGGATTTCCACGCACTCCGGCGTGGTTTGGTCGCCGGCAATGGCGGCGCCGCCGTCTTCTTCTTTGAGTCCGGCGGCCGGCCCTCTCTCTTTCCTCCCCCCTTTCTTTCCCAACCGTCCATCATTCGATCAACGGCTGTGGGCAGCCGATACCCCTTCGGGGCAAACTTTGCTAAAGAGACCCCGTGCTTTTCATTAATTAACCCGCAGTCCTCGGTTCTAATGGATTTTCAGAATTTCGAATTATTTTAATTCCGAAATGTTTTCAATTTATTTACAGAATTGCCACTACAGTAAAACGTGTATAAAATCATCGTTTTAGCTCCGATTCGATCCGTTCAACTTGCGTTAGTTTTGTAATTTAGTAATCTATGTATTAGTGCCACTGTTGGACCTGTTAGAAGCTTTCAAGTTTCTCAATTTAGTCTAGTTTGGTAGCTAGTTTTGGAACCTTGTTTCGCGCGTAACTTTTGCGTTGTAGCTCCGATTTTCGTGCAATTCGCGTCAATGTGATCGTAGCGAGACGTAGATGATAGCGGTAAACATTTTATTCAGATTTATTTATTGTTGGTGTACTGTTCTAATAGTAGCTATGTTTTGCTTGTATGTCTGCTCCGAATTGCGTGTTGTACTTCGTGTCGTACGAGTTCAGACGGTGAGGAGTACGTCGGAAATCCGGACGCGTACGAGGAGCAGCAGGACCAGCAGCAGTTCGTGAACCAAGGCAAGTATAGCATGGGCCTACCTTGTTGTCCTATTCGTTATATAACATATTCATCATGCATGTGTCTAATATTGCTCGACTATAAGGACTTCCTAGCAAATTGATGACCTGTACCTTGATTCCTATGGGGATTATTTGCATTTGGTTAGAAAGCTAGTGCTCTAACTAAACATGATCTACACATTGATTAATGGAAACAACGGATAATCATGATGATGGTAGTGGAACTAAAGGGTGATGGGGCAAATGATGTCGATCATGTTGCCCTAAACCCTCCGTAAGGACTTATCTGTAGGGCAAAAGCTGGGACTTACAGTGCAACCGTGGGAGTTAAATGGCTCTGACTTTAGCTCAGTAGTAGGATCTTTTCTAACTTGTTAGAGGTTACCTGAAAGGGCGCAAGAGGGGCTTGCCACGTTGGGTATAGAACTGCCTCTGTTCAGATGTGTATAGCCTGCGGGAATTGTGCCATCGAAAGGGGGGTTCTCTATATCTGTCTGCCGAGGAAACCTAGCGGCCCTAACATGTTAGGAGAGGCCTATGGAAGGCTTCATAGTGTACCCTGCCTGCTCACCTTGGAAGTGTTAGGGGGTCGACGGGCCCCGGGCATATGGGTAACACGACTCACGGGTAAAGATGCACAACCTCTGCAGAGTGTTTAAACTGTTATAACAGCTGTGCTCACGGACACGAGCGGCCCGGAAAACTCACAGAATAAATGGTTACTTGATACGTGTTGAACCATGATGATGAGATCACACTGATGCTTTCTCTTTTTAAATCTAGTAGTGGATCATGTGGGATAAATGGGAGCTTGAGCATAATTTAATAATGATTAATAATGAAATGTTGATCTACTGAAAATGCTAACTGCAGTCAACCGTGTCTAACCTTTTTGAGCCTCATGAATCCTCATACTATACTTGCGGAGTACGAATGTACTCACACTTGTTGCTATATTGTTTTTGGGTAAAATCCCGGACGGGTAACAGATGACAGTATCTACGAGGACTTCCCGGAGGATTTCTAGGTTTGGGTCAACCAGTCGTCCTTCCCTATGGATCAGATACTACGCCTGAGAGTTGCTATTTACCTTTCCATTTGTTTATGTAAGAACTAAGTGATGTAATAACGTTATGTATGTACTCAGTGATGATACTTCTGTTAATTTGTCGGCTTATGTGTGCGACTATTCCTGGGGCGCACATAAAATATATGCACTCTATATTATCCTTTAATTGGAGTGTGACACCGTATCTTAAATATACATATATACGTGCATGCATGTTGAGCAGCTGTAAACGTAAGGAAAGAAATCCTGTTTCTGTACGTATATCTTGCAGAGTAGTTATGTGACCCAAATAGTAATTCTAGATTTTCTAGAATTATTTTTAGTCATGAAATTCATTAATTCCAAAAATAATAAAATCTAATCCTATTCTAGAGTATATAAATACATGCCCACGTTTCTCTCTTTGATCTTGTGATCTGAAATCCTTTTTCCTAAGCCGCGCACCGTGCAACCCCGCCGCCATCCACACAAACAAATCCAATCACGTCGATCTAAGGAGAGGAAGCAAGTAGTACTTGCCGATCTAAGCCTGGTGTGTGTCGTCGCTGCCGCGCTTGGGCTCCACGCCGAATCACGGGAGCAGCTCCAGATCGCCTCCAAGGACATGTTCGTGCCCAGAAATGAGAAGCTTGCGTGCTGCCCTATTTGCACGCAAATCAAGGAAGGAAGGCAAGGAAGGTAGGTCACTTGTTCATCAGTTTCATCTACGAACATCCTCCGGCTCGTAGTTTTTTTTTTGGTGAAGTATTCTATCACTCGTAATGGCATCCAATGCTGTGTTTGCTGAATTGCTTATGAATTGCTTAGAAACGGCAAGTTAGATGGCTCAAATTTCACGGTTTGGAAGCGGAAAATCATGTATTTACTTGTTGTCGAGAACATTGATTATATTATTGATACACCTGAACCGGAAGAGCCAAAGAAAGATGCCACTCCTGAGGAAAAGTTAGAATATATGTTTGAATATGAAAATTGGGCTAAGGATAATAAGGAAGCTCGCGTATTTATGTTAGGATCTATGTCTGATTCTTTAGCTGCTGAGTATGAGAGTGAATGGAATGCCCAGAAAATTATGGGTAGACTGGAAAAGGATTTTTGTGACATATCTCATATAATTAGAATAGTTGTTCTCACATGTTCTTTTATTTCTGCAAAATCGGCAATACTTATAAATAAAATATGACTAGGTTCGACTTGGTTTTTAAGCAAACTATAATTTAGCTAATCTAAATCAACATTATTACATGGTTTTTCTCAATTAAAATAATTTAATTGATTAATCTAATTTTAAAATATTTCTTCAGAATGTTTATCACCTTATTTCAATAACTAACTGCGTGATGTTGTAATCGTCTCGATAGACGCGTGTCCTCTTTAATGGTAGCTCCGTTATCCGTCGTTCTTGCGTTTTCGTGACTGTAACAACGTACCGTGTCCTTTAGTGCGTTCTCTTTTAAAGTGTTTCTTTTGTTTGATGCATGTTCTTAGATGTGTGTATTGTTTGTCTATTTTTGTTGCTTGGTTGCTACGAGTAGAACAAGCGTGGTTCGTTAGCGCTGAAGACTAGGAGCTTTGGACCGACAGTCGAAGCAAAAGTTGGAGACCGGAAGATAGCAGTTGAAGATTCTGAGCAGCTTAACCTTGGGAAAGAGGCAAGTATAACATGGGACCATCCTTGTTGTCCTATTCACTGAAATTATCATACATATGCATATGTTCTCCTTGACAACCATAGAGATTATAACTTAGCTATTGATATCTTGTTTCCTTGTCACCTATGGGATGTGCATTTGGGTAGCTACTGCTAGCGCTTAATTATGAACAATGATCTTGTAATTTGACTAATGGATTATGTAATCAACCAATTAAGATGATTTTATTTCTGTTGAAAGGGGGCTAGAGCATGTGGGTTATTTTGATGCTCTAGTTACTCTCCGTAAGGACTTACCTGTAAGTGATAACCGGGACATACAGTACAGCTGTGAGGGCTATATGGCTCTGGCTCTAGTTGTTCAAGAGACCTTTTCTAGCTTGTTAGTGGTCACCTTAAATGGCGTAAGAATGGCTTGCCACGTTGGGTGTAGGACGAGCCCCTGTCCTTTGTGTGTATAGGCTGCGGTTGTTGTGCCACTAGGAAGGGGGTTCTACATCTGCCTGCCGAGTGAATCTAATGGCCCTAACTTGTTAGACGAACTTTTGAATGGCTTTATATAGTTTCTTGTGTTTAGGGATTCATGACCCCTTAGCATATGGAAATCATGACTCACAGTGAAAGTGTACACCTCTGCGCAGAGTTTAATAAACTGGTATACTAGCCGTGCTCACGGATACGAGCGGGCTTAGGGATTCTTACAGAATAGTTGATCACCATTATTATATCATGCTTAATTATTGTTGATTATAATTATGCTCATGTTAATGCTATTCATTATCCTTATTACAATTGATCATTGATTCATTAATGGGATTGGATTACCTTGATGCTACTCAATTACTAATTATATGATGATTAAAAGCTAAACGCAGTCAAACAGTATCTAGCTTTTTTGAGCCTCATGAACCCTATGTTATACTTGTTGAGTTCGACATGGACTCACTCTTGCTATTTCCCCCACAGTCCAGTATGTAGTAAGATGCTACTTGGAAGAAGGACAAAGGTGTAGTGGAGTTTTCAGAAGACTAGTAGAAGTGCTAGGCATATGTTACCCCAGTCAGCCGTCCCTGAGATGAATGGAGCCTGAAGTTTAGTCACCGTTCCGCGATACTCTGATGTAAGTGTTAATATAGCTATGTATACGTTATATAATAACATTGTTTCTGATAATTTTTCATTCTGGCATATGTGTGGACTTCCTGGGCACACATATGATTAGCCTGGTTTTGTTCTTTAGAAAACCGAGTGTGACAGAGTGGTATCAGAGCGGTGTTGACTGTAGGACGTATGCCAAGTAGCACCGGACGTATTCTAAAACTCATTTCACGATAAAACTATTTTATCATCCCTTAACTCATTGATTTTGACTATTTTCTCTTCCTTGTCTTGTTGTATCTCCTCCTTGATAGCTTCCTTTGAGCTATTATTTCTTACTCCCTTGGTTTTTGTTTTATGTTATTTTTAAAAGTTTTCTAATCTCATCTTGTTCTAAAGTTCGATGGCCTTTCATCATCCATACTTTTTCTTAGGATAACCATCATTGTTGAAGAAGCACGTGTAGTACCGATGATGTGATGTGTGCTTGTTTTTCTTGATGTGTTGCTTGTGTGTTTCCTTCTTGTGTTTCAAAGGTGGCTCGGAACGTATAAGTCTTGAGGAGTAGCTCAATCCATGTTAAGTGGGGTAGGTTTTACGTAATACTCCGCATGCTGATTTCTATAGTAGTCTGCAATGTTTCTGTTATATCTCAAGATATGGATATGAGAAATTTATGAAATTTTACTGGGAATAACTAGACTTCTGTATCTTTCCTAACCCACTGGACTTACCTAATTATCTATTATGAGCTAAGAGATATACTTGTTCCAAGTTGGGGTCACTGTGCAGTTTGGAATTCTGGAACAGTTTTGGCTAAGCTCTGTTTTTGATTAATTTAATGACAGAACCTAGAAAAGTGTTATTAATAAAAGTTGTAGATAATTTTATAATTTTTCCATCCATGTAAAGATCACTTCATTTGGATCTTTGTAGCTCGAGTTATGCCAGATTTACTGAACTGTTAAAATTGGAATTCGCCCAGAAATTTTCTGCATTACTTCCTTATCTTGTATAAGTGAATATATCATTAGATATCTTTGAATCTCATTGATTTGCCTTGGAATCTTACATTATAGATAATTATGGTTATCTAGAATAAAAGGAGATGCAAGTTGCTTTGGTGTCCCCTAGTTTCTTTTTCTTAAGGGGGTAGCAAAGTTGTGAGTGTTGCAAGATGAAGGTTTCATATGTCCTAGTGCTTCACTTGGAAGAAGTGGTTATCTCTATGATTGGAAGTCTACTCATGTGCTAGTGTTGTTTGCTTGGAATCAGTGCTTTGTTGGATCATCTACAAGAAGCTTGGGTATTCGTCAGGACTGGCCTTCACTTCAAGCTATCATCAGTTGGGAGTTCAACATTCAATTCAACATACTCTATACAAGTTAGCATGGACGACATAGGAAGGAGATGTTGGAAGTCTATAGTTAGTTTCATGAAAACTTAGATGACATCACCTCCCATATCAAGTATGTTTAGTAAGTTTTAAGTGAAGGACTTATCAATAGCAACAAGCCTTAAAGAAAGTGTTGCCTTCAATGATATTACCAGGTGGAACAAAATCTTTGTTAAGTGGGGTAGTGTCCGCTACCATCATCAATCTCAAGCGACGAGGTACGAAGAATTGAAGATCAAACTTTATCTTTCTTGTCATCTTTTGGCTATACTCAATCCATGTCTTATATCTCATCAACACAAATCAAAGAAGCATGAAGACTTGAAGATTAGTGTTATCTATCTCTCTAGTCTCTCTGAATCTCGTTCCTACCTTATCCTGTCTTTTTAGAATAATCTGTCTTTCTTATCTTATATCTCTATTTTTGGATGTCCAAAAATCATGGATAAATTCTGGACAATAGTAGACTTCAATATCTTTCTCTGACTGTAAGAACCACCCTGATAGCTATTATGGTTTGGGATTTATGAAAATCACAAGACGACGCATCTGTGCTGTCAGCAACCTAGAGTAGTTTCTATTGTACACAGTTTTCGACTACCTCAACTGCAGAATTTGGAGAAGTGTTCTATAAGAAAGTTGTAGTAAATTTGATAAGCTTTCCAACGGTATAAACTACAACATCGTTGGATTCATAGAACTCGAGTTATAACTGTATTTCTGCACTGCCATTTTTCTGCTCGCGAGGAAGTGCAGGATTACTTGTTCTTGTATGTGCTCATGAATCTCTTTGGGATGCCAGAAGGATATGACGATAGTCATCACTCAGAAACAAATGCAAGTTATCATTTGGTGTTCTCCAATTAATCTCTTCTTAAGGGGGTTTGCCGAACTAAAAGACGATACAAGATGGAGGATTTATACGTTCTATTTCGTCACTTGGAAGCATCACCTATCTACATGGTTGCAAAGTCACTATTGAGCGTAGGTATCTCTTCTCAGGGTGGGTAACATGTTGGAACCATCTACAAGGATCGTAAGGGTTTAAAGGAGACGTTTACAAAGTTAATTTTGAGCTTGTGGCATCATCATTGGATAAGAGTTGATCAAGGAAGAGTGAAGAATTGCTCATCAACTTTTATCTTTCTCCCTGGTCTCTCCAAATCTCGGGACGAGATTCCTGTTAAGTGGGGTAGAATTGTCACACCCAAAATTTTCTATTTTGGGTTGTGCATGAAAAACGCTAAATAAAATAAATGATTTCAATATTTGGATAAATTTATTAGATAAGTTAAGTTGCTGCTAATTTAAATATAGAAAATTGTGGTTTTAAACTTTTTCATATTAATTTGATAATGTGGTGTTTGTGTGATGCTTGTATTTGGTGTTGGTGAGTGCTATTATTTTCAAAATACCATAGGACGACGTTTACTTCTCATCGGAAAACTTTTTGGCATTTTCTGGATTCAAAATTCCAATTTTCGTGAGCTTAATCTTTTTTCTTGATCTCTTCATCCATCTTTTTATGGGTTCAAACTCATTTAGCTGAGTTACTTATCTTTCCAAGAGTCTCCAGAATTTTTTCCGTGATTTTTCTGAGCTCCGGGCTATTTTTCGCGGCCAAAAAGGTAATTCTAGATTTTTTGGAATTATTTTATTCGCGGAATTAAAATAATTCCGAAATTAAGAAATTCCGAAAAGTTTCCAAACCCTACAACTATATATATGCCGGCGTAGCCCTCGACGCCCTGATTTCAGAAGTACAACTCTTATCACGAGCCGTCGCTTGTAGCTCCCTCTATCTCTCGTCATATCTTAAATATACATATATACGTGCATGCATGTTGAGCGGCTGTAAACGTAAAGAAAGAAATCCTGTTTCTGTACGTACATTTTGCAGAGTAGTTATGTGACTCAAATAGTAATTCTAGATTTTCTAGAATTATTTCTAGTCATGAAATTCATTAATTCCGAAAATAATAAAATCTAATCTTATTCCAACTTGGCTTTAATCTAGAGTATATAAATACATGTCCACGTTTCTCTCTTTGATCTTGTGATCTGAAATCCTTTTTCCTAAGCCGCGCACCGTGCAACCCCGCCGCCATCCACACAAACAAATCCAATCACGTCGATATACTTGCCGATCTAAGCCTGGTGTGTGTGTCGTCGCTGCCGCCCTTGGGCTCCACGCCGAATCACGGGAGCAGCTCCAGATCGCCTCCAAGGACACGTTCGTGCCCCGAAACGAGAAGCTTGTGTGCTACCCTATTTGCACGCAAATCAAGGAAGGAAGGCAAGGAAGGTAGGTCACTTGTTCATCAGTTTCATCTACGAACATCCTCAGGCTCGTAGTTTTTTTTTCTGGTGAAGTATTCTATCACTCGTAATGGCATCTAATGCTGTGTTTGCTGAATTGCTTAGAAACGGCAAGTTAGATGGCTCAAATTTCACGGTTTGGAAGCGGAAAATCATGTATTTACTTGTTGTCGAGAACATTGATTATATTATTGATACACCTGAACGGGAAGAGCCAAAGAAAGATGCCACTCCTGAGGAAAAGTCAGAATATATGTTTGAATATGAAAATTGGGCTAAGGATAATAAGGAAGCTCGCGTATTTATGTTAGGATCTATGTCTGATTCTTTAGCTGCTGAGTATGAGAGTGAACGGAATGCCCAGAAAATTATGGGTAGACTGGAAAAGGATTTTTATGACATATCTCATATAATTAGAATAGTTGTTCTCATATGTTCTTTTATTTCTGCAAAATCGGCAATACTTATAAATAAAATATGACTAGGTTCGACTTGGTTTTTAAGCAAACTATAATTTAGCTAATCTAAATCAACATTATTACATGGTTTTTCTCAATTAAAATAATTCAATTGATTAATCTAATTTTAGAATATTTCTTCAGAATGTTTATCACCTTATTTCAATAAATAACTGCGTGATGTTGTAATCGTTTCGATAGACGCGTGTCCTCTTTAATGGTAGCTACGTTATCCGTCGTTCTTGCGTTTTCGTGACTGTAACAACGTACCGTGTCCTTTAGTGCATTCTCTTTTAAAGTGTTTGTTTTGTTTGATGCATGTTCTTATATGTGTGTATTGTTTGTCTATTTGTGTTGCTTGGTTGCTACGAGTAGAAGAAGCGTGGTTCGTTAGCGCTGAAGATTAGGAGCTGAGGACCGACAGTCGAAGCAAAAGTTGGAGACCGGAAGATAGCAGCTGAAGATTCTGAGCAGCTTAACCTTGGGAAAGAGGCAAGTATAACATGGGACCATCCTTGTTGTCCTATTCACTGAAATTATCATACATATGCATGTGTTCTCCTTGACAACCATAGAGATTATAATTTCGCTATTGATATCTTGTTTCCTTGTCACCTATGGGATGTGCATTTGGGTAGCTACTGCTAGCTGTTAATTATGAACAATGATCTTGTAATTTGACTAATGGATTATGTAATCAACCAATTAAGATGATTTTATTTCTGTTGAAAGGGGGCTAGAGCATGTGGGTTATTTTGATGCTCTAGTTACTCTCCGTAAGGACTTACCTGTAAGTGATAACCGGGACATACAGTACAGCTGTGAGGGCTATATGGCTCTAGCTCTAGTTGTTCAAGAGACCTTTGCTAGCTTGTTAGTGGTTACCTTAAATGGCGTAAGAATGGCTTGCCACGTTGGGTGTAGGGCGAGTCCCTGTCCTTTGTGTGTATAGACTGCGGTTGTTGTGCCACTAGGAAGGGGGTTCTACATCTGCCTGCCGAGTGAATCTAATGGCCCTAACTTGTTAGACGAACTTTTGAATGACTTTATATGGTTTCTTGTGTTTAGGGATTCATGACCCCTTAGCATAAGGAAATCATGACTCACAGTGAAAGTGTACACATCTGCGCAGAGTTAATAAACTGGTATACTAGCCGTGCTCACGGATACGAGCGGCCTTGGGGATTCTTACAGAATAGTTGATCACCATTATTATATCATGCTTAATTATTGTTGATTATAATTATGCTCATGTTAATGCTATTCATTATCCTTATTACAATTGATCATTGATTCATTAATGGGATTGGATTACCTTGATGCTACTCAATTGCTAATTATATGATGATTAAAAGCTAAACGTAGTCAAACAGTGTCTAGCTTTTTTGAGCCTCATGAACCCTGTGTTATACTTGTTGAGTTCGACATGGACTCACTCTTGCTATTTCTCCCACACTCCAGTGTGTAGTAAGATGCTACTCGAAAGAAGGACAAAGGTGTAGTGGAGTTTCTAGAAGACTAGTAGAAGTGCTAGGCATATGTTATCCCAGTCAGCCGTCCCTGAGATGAATGGAGCCTGAAGTTTAGTCACCGTTCCGCGATACTCTGATGTAAGTGTTAATATAGCTATGTATACGTTATATAATAACATTGTTTCTGATACTTTTTCATTCTGGCATATGTGTGGACTTCCTAGGCACACATATGATTAGCCTGATTTTGTTCTTTAGAAAACCGGGTGTGACAAGGGGCTTGCATTTACAGTGTTTACTGAAGTAGAAATAGAACAAGCAACAAATAAATTTGACAAAAGCCAAATTCTTGGGCATGGAGGACATGGCACTGTTTACAAGGGAATAATGAGGGATAACATTCCAGCGGCAATTAAAAGATGTGCATTAATTGATGATAGGAACAAGAAGGAGTTTGGTAAAGAAATGTTGACCTTTCCCAGATCAATCACAAGAACATTGTTAAGCTATTGGGTTGTTGCCTTGAGGTTGAAGTCCCAATGTTTGTGTATGAGTTCATCCCAAATGGGACATTGTTTGATCTTATTATTTTTTTTAGAAAAGGGAATATATTAATATCCCAGCTTCTGCATCGACCAATGCATATAGCTGTTTTTTATTACAGAATTACAAAGTTCCAGGACCTAGTTGTCTCATCGAAGGTAGAAGTGCCACACACGTCTTTAGGCTGCCAGTCAGAACGCCTCTGGGCACTGGAAACAGCCGCCGCTGTGCGGGACTGTCTACCACCAAACCACACAGGTCAACTCGGCAACTCAAATCTGCTGGCCACTATCTTCCACGCCGGCCTCCTTGCCAACTTTGTTGTCACAACTAGCGGACGATCCTATCAAACCGTCGCTCTCCATTGCCAAGCAGATGCGAAGCCCTCCAATCGCTGCGTCACTATCCTCCTCCTGACCACCTTCCTCCGTCGTGGACACTGCAAACTTGAATCCTCAACTAAGCCTCCACCTTCCTCGCCACGACGATAGCTGCCGCCACAGACACAAGCACGAGCTTCCTGAACAACGCCTCCAAGGAGGGACACGACACATCTGTGCCGCCGTTGCCTGACCAGACGGTCAAGGTTTTCACCTAAGGAAGACACACTGCGCGCAGGGGAGAGGGCCATTCGATGAACGCTTCCGACGAAGTAAACGGCGCCCGAAGGCGTCGCCGTCATCGGCCCAAGAGGGACAAGGCTTTCGCCATGGCGCCTCAGCCCCGTACGCAGTAGCCACGGTCCATCTACTGCACCAGCCGCCGACCACAGATGGCAGAGTGATAGGCACCGCCGCTCGTGTGAGGTGATGTGTGACCGGCCACCGCCAGCGGCTTCCCGACGTAGCCGCCGGTGTCGCGCCGTCCACAGCCGGCCGCCGCGCCGAGCCATCCACCAACCCTGGCCCCTCCACGCGTCGCTGCCCACGCCGGTTGCGGCCAGCAGCTCCCCGACGTGCCTGGGTCGCCGCCGCCGCCGTAGCCGACGTCTCCTAGTGAGCGACGCGCCATGGCTGAGGAAGCGGCAAGCGGAGAAGGAGCCCGACGTCGTCCTCGCGCATGGGAGACCAAATCTCCGCGTCGAGCCGTCCAACGACCCCGGACCCTCCGCGCGCCGCCGCCCACGTCGGCTGTGCCCCGACCAAATCCAAGCGGGGGGCGCCTGATCTGGCCTCAAGAGCACCGGATCCGGTCGCTGGTGCTGTGGATCCGAGAGCCGGCCGCCGGGGCAACCACCACCATCGCCGGAAAAAAACTTCCACAGGGATGAGAGAAGGAGGGAACAAGGGAAAAGGGCCCCGCCGCCACCATCCTCGCGGGCTGCGCGGCCTCCGGCAGCACGCTCTAGCAGCGGCGAGGAGGCACGGGGAGGGAGGGAGGAGAGGTGGGCGGTGGTGGTGTCGCCGCCCGTGCCGCCCAGACGAGGCGACGCGGGGGCCGATCCACATGGCAAGAACCGAACATTGCATATCCCTTTCAGTTCTCTCTTGAGGATTGTCAACGAGGCAGCTGATGGGCTTGCCTTTTTACACTCATATGCGAATCCACCTATCCTACATGGTGACGTGAAGAGCTCTAACATCCTTCTTGATGAGAATTATATGGCAAAGGTATCAGATTTTGGTGCCTCCATACTAGCACCTACTGATGAAGCCCAGTTTGTGACGATGGTTCAAGGGACATGTGGTTATCTAGATCCTGAATATATGCAAACATGCCGGTTGACAGACAAGAGTGATGTTTATAGCTTTGGTGTTGTCCTTTTGGAGGTTCACACTGGGCAGATGCCATTCAAACTTGAAAGTAATGAGCTACAAAGAAGCTTGTCTTCAAATTTTCTACTGGCTATGAAGGAGAACAATCTTGATTCTATGTTAGACAGTCAAATAAAAGAGAATGAGAACATCGAGTTGCTTAGAGGACTTGCAGAGCTAGCAAAGCACTGTTTGGATATGTGTGGTGACAACAGGCCCTCAATGAAAGAGGTATCTGATGAGCTTAGCAGATTAAGGAAACTTTCGAAGCATCCTTGGATACAACATGACACTGAGTTGGATAGCTTTCTCGGTGGACAATCGATGAACAGCTTCGGAATAGAACAAAGCACAGAGTACCCAGGAAAAGCTGAGGAAATGGCCATAAACCCAAGCAGTTCGTACTATGTTAGATAAAAAAAAAAGAAAAATAGCATGGCTTTACTTTAGTCTTAAAAAAAGAAAAATAGCATGGCTTTACTTTAGTCTATGGTGTTCCTCAGAAGTAAAATACTACTGCTATAGGTTAAATTTCTTTTTTTTCCGTGACCGCGACTTCACGCGTATTTCATTAAAAAGAAGAGCCAAAAGAACGGCTTACACGACGCGATGGGAGAGCTATAGGTTAAATTTCACAATTGTAAGTCAACAATTCAGGATTTTGTATTAGTTTGAGGTTATGCAGACATAACATAATTTAGGACGAATGATTTTGAAACGCAGAGGTACTACATGGCGGGGGTCTTACTCTTACCCGATGCTAATTTGCTAGTTTCCATGTAAACTAGTGCGAATGTACGAAGCTTGTAGACATTGTTAAAAAAATAGAAAATTAATAAATCTGGCAGTGAACAGTAAAATCGCTACTGATGCCGAAGTTTAGCTTTTTCATGTTATAAAAAGAGCAAAATATATGGACGGTCCTCGAACTTGGCATAAAATGTCATCTAGGCTCCGTACTCTCAGAGTGATATTTCTAGGTCCTTCAACTTGGCTATGGGTCTCATCTGCGTCCAAATGGATATTAACGCACTCTGCTCGTTGGCGTGGCACTATGGGGCCCACTATGTCGCAAGGGTCAACCAGCTCCTGCACCTGTCGCTGCAGCTCGCGTCGCGGGCACTGCGTGGCGCCTGCGGCGCAGGTCCGCCAAGCTCGTGCTCGCGTGCACGGCTGGGACGAGGCTGCGCTCCGCTCCGTCGAGTTCCACCAGCTTGGCATCTCCGAGTACGTCTCCCTGCCGCCCGACCCGACCGCGCTCTCGCCCTTCCCCTCACACTTCATGCCCCTGTTCGAGGTGTCAACGTTCGCCGGGAAGACGGACGTCAGGCTCCGGCTCCTGCGTGAGGGCAGCCTGGCTCACCGGGAAGACAGACGCTTGCTGCTGGTCCTCCTCCAGCCAAGGACGCCCGCCGGCCCTCCTGCATCTGCGGTTGCTATCGCCGCTACTGGCGCTAGACGAACGCGGCGGACCATGTCGGTGTTCCTGACGCGCCCCCCCCCCCCGGCGTGGAGGACGCGGCAGAGCAACGCAGCCGGGAGGGGTGTGTCGGTGGTGGGAGGCAACATGTCTACGATGGCCTCGAGCAGCGCGCGCTGGTCCGCATCCGCCAGGACGACGATGGAGCCCAGGTGGCCGGGCGCCGCGAGAATCCCGGCCAGGTCGCGCTCCGCGTATGCGGTGGCCGCGGCGGCCACCACCTCTGGGCCCGCGCGGTGGCACCTCAGCCGCCCACCATCCGGGAGCAGCGCCTCACAAGACTGTAGCACGTCAGTGGCGCCCAGGAGCGACTGGAGCACGGCCTGCACGAGGAAGTCCTCAGCGCGGCAGGCTAGGTCGGGGGCATTGAGGAACACTGCAGCACGGCCTGCCAGCTGCTGCGGGAGGGGTCTAGTGCTGGCCCTAGTAGCCAGCGGACCTCATGGAAGCGGGCCATGGTTGCGGGGACCGCCGGCCACGGCGGAAGGCCGTAGGCGCGGGGCGACGGGTGTGAGTGTGACGACTACGGGCGGGCGCGCGGCGCAGTTCGCCTGCTCCACCGATTGCCGTGCCTCGCCCACCTGAAGTCGAACGGCAAGGAGAGAGATGAGAGGCGAGGGAGAGAAAGAGATCTGGGTCCCACATATAAGGGCCACGTCACTGTACAGTCAGCATGCCACGTTAGCATACAGAGCGGGTTAGACTCATTTGGACCTAAATGAGACATGAAGCCAAGTTTATGGACCCAGAAATAGCATCTTAAAAGCAAAGGGATCTAGATGACACCTCTTGCCAAGTTAAGGGACTGGCCATGAATTTTTCTCTTATAAAAATCTGACCTAACCCACCTGAATTTGTCAATGACTTCATGCCCATCTCCCTTCTCAACAGCTCTTTCAAACTGCTCACTAAGATCCTTGCAAACAGACTCCAAAGAGTGGCTTTGCAGGTTATTCATTAAAATCAGTATGAGTTCATTAAGGGGAAGACAATTCAGGATTGTTTGGGATGGGCTTTTGAATACTTGCATCAATGCCATCAGTCCAAAAGAGAAATTATCATTCTAAAATTAGATTTTGAAAAAGCTTTTGACTTGGTTGAACATAGTGTGATTCTAGCAATGTTGAGGGCCAAAGGGTTTCCAAGCAAATGGATTAATTGGATTGAAGATGTGCTTTCTTCTGCTACCACCTCTGTTCTTTTGAATGGCACTTCTGGAAAAGAGTTCAAGTGCAAGAGAGGTGTTAGGCAGGGGATCCCCTCTCACCTCTTCTCTTTGCCATTGCTGCTGACCTTTTACAATGTGCCATTAATCATGAATATGTGCTTGGGAATCTTCTTCCTCCTTTCCCACAAAATTCTGATTGCCCATTCCCAGTGGTTCAATATGCTGATGACACCATTCTCATTATGCAAGGAGATGAGTCTCAGCTGGCTCTTCTAAAAGAAATTCTTGACAAGCTCTCTCTTTCCAGTGGTCTTAAGGTTAATTTTCATAAATCATGCCTGCTCCCTATTAACATTGATCATACCAAAGCTAATGCTCTGGCTAGCTCTTTTGGTTGCTTGGTTGGCTCATTCCCTTTTACTATCTTGGGCTGCCCATGGGGCTCACTAAACCTCAAGTCAAGGACTATGCTCCCCTAATCTATAGAATTGAAAGAAGAATGTCTGCTAGCTCTCAGTTTCTTACACAGGCTGGTAGGCTTCAATTGGTAAATTCAGTCATGTCCTCACTACCAACATACCACATGTGTTCGTTGAAATTGCCTGTGACAGTGATTGAGATTATTGATAAATATAGAAAAAATTGTCTTTGGAGAGGAAATGATTTCAAAAATAAGGGCTATAATCTTGCTGCCTGGGAGTTGGTGCAAAGGACAAAATCTAGAGGTGGGTTGGGAGTTATTAATCTAAGTCTTCAGGCTGATAAAACAGTTGGATAAATTCTACGGGAAAGAGAACATCCAATGGGTGAGATTGATCTGGAACAGGTACTACTCCAATGTTGTCCCCCATCTTGCTAGAGAGAAGGGATCTTTTTGGTGGAAAGATCTCCTCAGGCTTCATGTGCAGTATAGAGGTGTTGCTCTTTGTGTGAATGGTAGGGGGGACACCATTGGGTTTTGGGAAGATATCATTGATGGAAAAATTCACTCTGAAGTTTACCCTACCCTCTTTGGTTATGCTAAGGATCCTAAGGCCTCTCTCAGTGTCATGATGGCCTCTGAAGATTTGCTTGATTGTTTTAGAATTCCTATGTCTAGAATGGCATACAATGAGTTCCTAGAATTGCAAATTGAGCTGACTAGCTTGGCCTCCTTCCTCTCTGATGAAAATGATAAATGGACTTTCATCTGGGGTCATCAGACTTATTCCTCTAGCAGGTTCAATCAGTATCATTTCAGAGCCATCTGTCACGGAACCGCCCAAATTATAAGAACAAAAGTACAAAAACAATCGCCGGAGCAATTAAATTCCCGTACTTAAGCTCTTATAACTCCGGTAGTCCAATAAAATCCCGAGGGATTTCAAACCAACCAACATACAAGCCAAGATCGTAGTGGTCCAACATAACAGGTCATATGTTACATCCATTTTATAAGTAATTCAACATATATCGGAGTTCAGTAGAGTTATTACAACTCAAGTTCAAAAGTAGCGGAAGCAAAGTAGTTTGAAATTAATATCACCTTAATTCAAATACATGCCAGTACCAAGGTCAATTTTCCCATAAAAGCATGAGAGATAAGATAGCTCAGAAGGATCATGCCCATGATCACACTCCGCCACTACAGCCGGAGTCTTCCAATTCTTGCAGTAGCTATGATACATCACAACCTGCAACAAGTGGGAATAAACCCTGAGTACGAGAAGGTACTCAGCTAGACTTACCCGTCAGAAACCAGAAATAATATGACACCAAGGAGTATGCAAGGCTTTCTTTCAGTGGACTAGCTTGACTCATTTGCGAAAAGCATAAGTTATCATGAATAAACTAAATTAAGTCCTTTTGCATCATATTTATTATAACCTATTCAATCTAGGTAAGCACCTATGCTAAAGCAATCACTTGATTAACCATTAACATCAAAGGTTACCATCTCAGGTTTAGCATTTTCAACATTATCCACATAACCATCTGTGTTCCATCATCATTACTACGATGCAGTAACTCGAGTCAAGTGCTCACTATCCAGGAGCGATGGCGATTCGAATCGATTATTGACCAGCTGGTAATTTATTCCTCACACAAACCTCACTCACCCGCTAAAGTGAGGTATTGGTCACCGAGTCAACCATTCAGGTAAAGTCGCGAGCTTGCCAGGAACCACATGTACCCGGGGGCCGCCCGACTGCTCTTTGGCCTTATCATCGCGCCCCCGTTTCCTGCCACTACTGCTCCGGTACAGTGCGTTGCGGGCAATCCACTCGGCCCGAATAATCTCCCGGCTTCGCGGTCGAAAGGTACTTTATTCGGCCAGCTAAATGTGAGGCATGCGTTCAACATGACCCGAGGCCCAACAACGGACGGTCCTTAATCGACACAGGCAGAAACTACAAGCACCCCAGAACCCTGTCTGGTTGCCCCATACTTATTCCGCCCGGTCTCCAATTATTCATCAACACTTGGTTATTTCCAGGATATCATCCATTCCATAGCTAAAGTATTCCAGTAACCACCTATAGTTGCCGGTGACAGGAAATCACCGATTGCTACCGGTCTAAGCAGGGCTAAGCAATAATTTCGATCCCGAACCAAAAATAGGATTTCAGGCATATTTGCGGGACAAGGAAAAGGATATATATGCAGCAAGTGTTTTCAATCAACTCCTATAACTTAATGCAACAATACATATATAACATATATATACTCAATTGCTTTTATAAAATAGGAGGCTTAGAATGCTCCGGGGCTTGCCTGGGATCAAACACTAGGTTAGTGATTGACAGATGACACTCGCTTGGCGAGCATCTCCCATCCCGACACTTGTTTAGTCCTGCCGTCTTCGGGATAGGTCCACCAAACACCGTCTTCAGGTTTGGCTTCAACATCTCATCCTTCACGTGGTGCATCTAGCGTACCTAGATGAGATGCAAGATGCATGTGTATGAATATGATGAATGGTAACACAAGATGCATCACATAATCATTCATGTAAACACATGATTAAGACATAGACACCAAAAGCTAATTAACTAACATCACATAACCAATTAAAGAGGGCAAGCACATTAAGCATAACACAAATTTAACAAGATCACAAGTATCTTAACTTGACCACCATCAAGGGTATACGCCACACTTAGCAACACATGGAGTAAACGACCATAACTAGCATCTGACAATTTCTGGACTGCAAACAATATCTACATGTTTTGATCATAACTGGAGTTATACAAATCCAATAGCCATGCAACAAGACATTCTGGAAAGCTTATGAAATTGTCCATAATTCATCTTTAATCATCTTAGCATGATTCTCAAGTTAACCAAGTCAAACATGCATAATTACAGAATCTGGTCCAAAGATTCCAGAGAACAACTATTTCTGGAACCCAACTTGAAACAGTCATTACTCGCAAACTATAAGGCCAAATGCCACCAAAATTTAACACAAGCTAGATTAATGAGTTATCTACAACTTTGTTATAAGCATGTTTCTCAGCAAACATCATTTTCATGGTGCAATTACCAAAGTCCCAGAAACTGTCCAGGAAAGCATCAATTGCAAGAATAAATATTAACTTACATTTCAAACATATATTTGGCCACAACCAATGTAACCATCATAAAGTGCATGTTAAATGATCACCAAAAAGCATAGTGTCCATTATTAAATAATTTCTTTTAATGCCTTTCTTAATTTATTTAAATAGCAAGGTGAAATAATAAACATATATCAAAAGTCCATAATAAAATCTATAAAAATTACAGTAGCTCTTACATACACCCAATAGTCTACTATACAAATTTCAAGCCATTTGGACATGTATGTCAACCTCTATGAAAAAGACAAGTTGCTATTATAAGAATTCATGTGAGAGCAAGATACACTAATAACTCACTCAAATGGCAACCAAAATTCATAAAATTTTTACCACACATCAATCATCATATGAGTAGCATGCCACAAAAATTTCACTTCATTTGGAGCCCTAGATCTACAGTTATGAAAATGACAAATACATCTAGCAATAAAAACCTAGCTGCACAAATCCATTTTTACAGAGAAAACTTTAAACTAAAACATGCAATATTATAGATCTAGTGCATAGAGAATTTCACAAGGATTCCAAAAAGTCCTCATTTGCTATTTTACGATTTTTCTACAATTTACTATGATTTTCTAAATTTACTGTAAAAATAATTACGAATCAGTCCTCGCGGCACTATTCATCTGAGTCTATGACAGTGCAGAAAGACCCCTCCCTTTAGTCGAATTGTCGCGCGAGGTCCTTGGTCGCGAATTGAACAGAGGAGGCGCTGGGCTCGCGGTTCCGGCCGTTGGAGAGCTCGACGGCGGCGACAAGGCGGTGGCGGAGCATCAGGAGGCCCGTGCGCACTTACTGGTGGCCTCGGCTTGCCTCGAGGTGGCCCGAGGAGGCGGGGCCACGCGGAGCAGTGGCAGCGGCGGTGGCTGCTCCGGCGACCCGGGCTACAGGCGACCGCGACGCAGCAGGGCAAGGCGGCCGGTGAAGGCAGCGTGGAGGCACGGTGAGGAGCACTGAAGGGCCGCGAGGATGTCCGGTGATGGAAGAAGCAGCGGCACAGTAGGGAGCTTTGCTCCACTCGGCGGCCATGGTGCTCGGCACTGCCATGGCGAGCAGCGAGCGGGAAGGAGAGCTAGGGGAGCGAGTAAGGAGCGTCTGGGGCAGCTCAGCGTCCATATACAAGCAGCAGCGACCAGCAGAGGGGGTGGGACACGCGGCAGCAATGGCGGTGCGTGCTCTGTGCATGGCCGCCACGCTCTGGCCACGCGTTGCTCTCTCGGACATTTCCACAAGCACGTGGCGGGCAGCAGTATGGCTGGCGTGGAGCGCGTTTTTGGGCCAGCTACGGGCCGATTTGGACCATGAGCCAAAAACGAAGTTGGAAGCCCACATGAAGCTCTACGTTTTTCATTAAGGAGTCAAGGTCATTAGAGCAACGGATTAGCGGTTAACTAGTTGTCAAAACTGCAGTATCAACACCTTGACGACAGTCACGGAAACTCACTTTCGATGGTCAAAACTTCGTCAAACTGAACTCAACTTGTTGCATGCTCTTCGCCAACCTGTAAACTCCAACTTTTATTTTTGGCTCAACTCAAGTTGTTTAGCAAAAACACAAGAACGCGACGTGCCAACCATGAATCACACTGCAATATCAGACTTAGCCAAAATTTCTGGGCTCCCAGAACAGCAGGAACTTCCAAACCTTGTAGCTCATGAACTATGCCGAATTAGCCAAAGTGCCAATTGACAAACTTGTAGCTCAGGAAATTCTCTACAACTTTTCTTATATGAGCTAAGACCAGATCAGCATAGTTTGGGAGATAACGAGCAAGAACAGAATCTGTTTTGAGGAAACATTGGAATTCCAGCAGAACAGAAAATGGTACTTTTGAGGGACTTAGAGGCTGAATCATGAGATGAGCCAATTGACAAAGTTGGAGCTTAGAAAATTTGCCACAACTTTGTTATAGTTGACTTTCACAGATTCAAACCCTAAGTTGGAGATTCAGAAGGATCAGTTTGGATCACTCCACTACTCAACTTGGAAAATAGCACTTGGGTGCTTAATTAGCATAACCACCCAACATAAGAAATGTTCCAAAAGACTAATTAAGTACTCCTAAGGTGTTTACAAACACTCATGGCCATCACTTGCATTAGTACAAAGCAATGTTTCATTGTTTCCGAAACATGTTTCAGTTATAAACCAAACAAGCATATAACTTATCATTTTATGTGACTTTTTGATTCCAAACTTCACGAAACTTTTCCAGTGACCAATATAGATAGGTATCAAGGTGAGACACATGAAGATATGGCAATAACACCATCCAAACATATATCTTTGAAGATGGCCTATATGTAAAGCAATGATGTAGCATCCAATTTTAGGTTGGGGCTCCTGTCCGTAGGTTGACCTTGACATCCTCATCTCCACTTAATCTATCATGTTTAAGCTCAAACCCACTGCTTAACTGGTGGCAAACACCTCGGGTGTTACAGCCCTCCCCCCTTAAAAGAATCGCGTCCCGAGATTCGGTGTGAAGGACTTTTCAAGGGAAGAGAAATATGTTATCCAATTCCAACATCTGCAAGTGCATTTGGCTACTTAGCTTCAAGCATCAGAGAGGCTAAATGGGTAAGACAACTTTCTGATACTCGCTCTTACACAAAAACTTTTGTCTGACGAATTTTCTTCACTGACTTCCATGAAGCATTGTTACTTTGGAAGGAATCCAAGACAATACGGTACTTTGTTCACGGTGCACGGAGAGTACTACAAGCATGGGCTAATTACTCGTAGCATTTACTTTTCTAGTGGCATAGCATGTACACTTTCGATAAGGGTTGGATCCGCATACGAGGTAAACATTCTTTGACGCTATCAGAAACCGTCTAGCCAATAGACAATGTCTAAACCGGTCATAGATGACTCACTCACTTAGATGCCAACTGATGGAAAACTACATATTGCTCCACATGTGTAGTTCTCTTTCTCTGATGCCAACACTGTATTATCTGAGTCTATTGAGGGAACAGTGAAAATGATAGCTGACTCTGTCGGTACTGGATGTCTGCCAAATGTTACCTAAGAAGATTCTCTTATACAAAGGCACATAGGGGTACAATTAGTCTTTCCAAGGGTACTGAGGGTTGTCTAACAGCAAGATACCTATCAATTGCAAGTTCTTGGCATGCATTACAAACATAACCTTCCGATGCGAAGGATGATCGCAGTCAACAGAGAAATCACCGATTCTGTATCCTTTTGTTTTCTGTTCATATCACATAAACTATGCTCCAATATGCACAAATATTGGTGGGCATATAGATCCATGGGTCTTCTAACTACTCGCCAAAATTGAGCTCAAACGGACACCATTTGACTATCCAAACAGTCCATCTACCAAAATTGCTCTGTTCAGAAATGGCAGCAAACTGAGCTGACAAGACATCTCTCAGATTCGATGTTTTACTCAGCCAATACTCATACCCACTTAAGACATTGAAAGGTCCTAAGCAAGGAATGAGGTTACTACGTTTGGGGTCAATCCAACTTCGTTTAAGTCACTAGCCGTTGACTTGAAGATAACCGGTGTAGTGCCACAACATCTGGACAGATTTCATGTTCTTCCTTTTCTTCTGCTTCACACATTGAGGTGTGTGTTTTGCACTCTCTCATCTTTCTCATAGTAGCAGAAGCCTTTCTCTAGCTGAGGATGGAGGCTATAGTCTTCCTGACATGTTTCTCAGGGAACAATTTCAACCGTTGATCTATACACCAATCTTGATGATGCACAAGCATTGGACTTGTGGGCTATTTTCACAGAGCACAAAGCATTATTCCACATGGTGGGCATCCCTACGTAGATAAGGAACCATTTCTGAATATTTTCTGGCATTTCATCCAATAGAACCTTGAACCAAAACTGTTCATAGTACTTAGGGACACAATGATGCAGATCGAAACTATGGACATGCTTTCTCTAGTTCTTCACATGGCTAAAACAACATCTTGTACTATATACGTGATTGTCCAAGATGGAATTGACTTGATAGCACATTTGGAGAAGTAGCACTTGCATTGCTGACCGGCTTCATGGCTTCTTTGCTTACTATTGTTCGTCGGGACACAACCATCATAGCTATCGAGGAATCATTACTTGACTGGAGATTAACCTTCTTACTGGTAACTAATCAGTTGTCTCTCAATTCTCAAAGTTCCAACCTTTACTCTTAACCACCATAATAATTGCAGTCGAGGCACAAACAAGTGGTCGGCATCTAAGTCTACAGATAAGGAGTCACAGCAGAGAGAGTTGATTTCATCTGTATGACTGTCATCTACACAAGGATCAAGACTTTGATAGTTAGGTCATATGCACCATGTGACGATCGGTTCTTTTCCAATGGATAACTTGTCCAATCATTTAGTGTTAGGTGCCCATTCGATTCAACAAGGATGACATACATTGCTCAATCGATGACCGACGTCGTATAAGGACACATAGGGAGAGTCACTTGTCTACCACCTCTTGCAGTCTGTCAATGCTTATGCCGGTGACTGTTCTTCAAAGGTCATCTTCTTAGCAACTTCAAGGGATATCTACTACATAAGGTCTAAGATATGAATCTTCAGATAAGATATAGGGAGATAACCAAGGAAAATGGTCACGAGAAATCACACATCGGCTGTCATTTCATAATGGATCATGACTAGCAACCCTGATACCAGCGCGTGCCGAGCAGCACAACCTTGTGTGCGCGCCCACAGGAGGCTCTCGGTTTCGTCGCGGCACCATAGAATGCTAATCGGAACACCATTATTAAACGCACAAACAAAGTAAAATTTCAAGTGGCACTGATTGGGTGGTAAGAACAAGTACCAGACAAGGGAGGAGTAGCAAGCAAGGGTAGTTACAAGGTTTAGAGTCAACACGGAGGCGATCCGAGGATTAAAACACAGCGCAAGGGAACATAGCTTAATTGCCAAAGACAACTGTGCAAGGGTTCTCGGTCACGTTGGACAACAACATGAGATCAAGATTAATAATGTTGAGAGACGTTAGAAGTTGAGATGGACTTTAGCAGACTTCTAGAACAAAATGATACACCGATCAGAGATTGGGTTGATAAGATAGCCACCTGATTTCGCAAGCAAAGATTTCTAGATTAGACAACGAGAGATTAGCGTTGCTCGGATCATCTGTAGGAGAGACAATCGGGAGGTCCAACATGGAATTGGGTATGGTCTCCAAGACTTGGCAAACAACAACTGTGGTCAAGATCGACGTTCGTTAGGACTTAACTTGGTTGGTCAATGGAACAAGGGCATTCTCCAAAAGGTAGCGGACGTCCAAGGCCTAAGCAAACATATAAGGGGACTACGCTAGGGCCTACGGTTCAAGCAAGGCAGGGATACAAAAACATTCAAGGGCTAGCAACCACGTCTACAGGCTCTGGCTCCTATGAGAGAATCTAATTAGAGACGACGACCATGCGATTACGTAACGTGAGCGTTGTTCTAGGATAAAGCATCTTCAACACTCATATGCTCACCGAGGACAAAAGAGAGGTCAACTATGACACTACCTAGATAACAAGCATCTACACAGCATCACAGTTTTAAGCGGACACTTGAGATTATTAGTTAAGTTAGCTTAAGCATCTAATACTAAGCAGAAGGCTCACACCTAACAAGAATTTATCCAATAAGAACTAACTACAAGTTTAGCTAAAACAAAAGCATGCTAAAGGAATCAACTTAGTACATGCACATCAATCTCAAGTTACTTATTTATTAGGACAAGGGTGGGAGGAGCATAGTTATATGCACAAAGCAACAATCATGATGATGCATGCTTCGTCTTATTCGTCCTCACAAGATTGCCAGCCTAAGGTGGCAATCACGTTCTATGTCGGTGGCATAACACGCATTCTCTCGATATAGAGCTAGTCGTCAGCTACATTCAACTTACGCATTCGTGGTTAGCGTACCTGCAGAAAATTTCATTGCAGCCCAACAATTCCCAATATAGCACACAATGAAAGCAGTAAACTAAATACTCTCCATACATACATCCCCTGATGCATATACTTCGGTATCAAAGCTACCCAACAAATGTACCCACAATTAAGTACTTTCATAAGTACATGGTTAAACATGTAATTATGTCAGTAACCATAGCTAACTCTCCCCTAGACCGATGGTTGAACGGTCATGCTCTCCCAGCTCACACTTTACCTTGGCGTAGGTGCGACGTTGCAAGAATGTAACTCTAGCGACATATATGGCTATTTCATATATGAAGGTTACCTCTACCATTCGACCACAGGGTAACAGTGCGGTCAAGTTATCACTCATACATACCTTGGCTTGGGCGTAGATGCAAAAATTTAAAACCCCCAAGTTAGTACATAATTAAGCCACCTAAGGGTCCTTAATTGGGCATAAAGGAAATGACCACTGGCATACTTAGATTTAAAATTCAGATTTGAACAAACCTATATATGCAGTAGCTATAAGTTGTCAAAAACTGAGTTTTGCAAACAAAAACCTTTGTTTTCAATACACATATGACATGTTTAGTGTTGAACCTTGCTCCGATACCAGCTGTCACGGAACCGCCCAAATTATAAGAACAAAAGTACAAAAACAATCGCCGGAGCAATTAAATTCCCGTACTTAAGCTCTTATAACTCCGGTAGTCCAATAAAATCCCGAGGGATTTCAAACCAACCAACATACAAGCCAAGATCGTAGTGGTCCAACATAACAGGTCATATGTTACATCCATTTTATAAGTAATTCAACATATATCGGAGTTCAGTAGAGTTATTACAACTCAAGTTCAAAAGTAGCGGAAGCAAAGTAGTTTGAAATTAATATCACCTTAATTCAAATACATGCCAGTACCAAGGTCAATTTTCCCATAAAAGCATGAGAGATAAGATAGCTCAGAAGGATCATGCCCATGATCACACTCCGCCACTACAGCCGGAGTCTTCCAATTCTTGCAGTAGCTATGATACATCACAACCTGCAACAAGTGGGAATAAACCCTGAGTACGAGAAGGTACTCAGCTAGACTTACCCGTCAGAAACCAGAAATAATATGACACCAAGGAGTATGCAAGGCTTTCTTTCAGTGGACTAGCTTGACTCATTTGCGAAAAGCATAAGTTATCATGAATAAACTAAATTAAGTCCTTTTGCATCATATTTATTATAACCTATTCAATCTAGGTAAGCACCTATGCTAAAGCAATCACTTGATTAACCATTAACATCAAAGGTTACCATCTCAGGTTTAGCATTTTCAACATTATCCACATAACCATCTGTGTTCCATCATCATTACTACGATGCAGTAACTCGAGTCAAGTGCTCACTATCCAGGAGCGATGGCGATTCGAATCGATTATTGACCAGCTGGTAATTTATTCCTCACACAAACCTCACTCACCCGCTAAAGTGAGGTATTGGTCACCGAGTCAACCATTCAGGTAAAGTCGCGAGCTTGCCAGGAACCACATGTACCCGGGGGCCGCCCGACTGCTCTTTGGCCTTATCATCGCGCCCCCGTTTCCTGCCACTACTGCTCCGGTACAGTGCGTTGCGGGCAATCCACTCGGCCCGAATAATCTCCCGGCTTCGCGGTCGAAAGGTACTTTATTCGGCCAGCTAAATGTGAGGCATGCGTTCAACATGACCCGAGGCCCAACAACGGACGGTCCTTAATCGACACAGGCAGAAACTACAAGCACCCCAGAACCCTGTCTGGTTGCCCCATACTTATTCCGCCCGGTCTCCAATTATTCATCAACACTTGGTTATTTCCAGGATATCATCCATTCCATAGCTAAAGTATTCCAGTAACCACCTATAGTTGCCGGTGACAGGAAATCACCGATTGCTACCGGTCTAAGCAGGGCTAAGCAATAATTTCGATCCCGAACCAAAAATAGGATTTCAGGCATATTTGCGGGACAAGGAAAAGGATATATATGCAGCAAGTGTTTTCAATCAACTCCTATAACTTAATGCAACAATACATATATAACATATATATACTCAATTGCTTTTATAAAATAGGAGGCTTAGAATGCTCCGGGGCTTGCCTGGGATCAAACACTAGGTTAGTGATTGACAGATGACACTCGCTTGGCGAGCATCTCCCATCCCGACACTTGTTTAGTCCTGCCGTCTTCGGGATAGGTCCACCAAACACCGTCTTCAGGTTTGGCTTCAACATCTCATCCTTCACGTGGTGCATCTAGCGTACCTAGATGAGATGCAAGATGCATGTGTATGAATATGATGAATGGTAACACAAGATGCATCACATAATCATTCATGTAAACACATGATTAAGACATAGACACCAAAAGCTAATTAACTAACATCACATAACCAATTAAAGAGGGCAAGCACATTAAGCATAACACAAATTTAACAAGATCACAAGTATCTTAACTTGACCACCATCAAGGGTATACGCCACACTTAGCAACACATGGAGTAAACGACCATAACTAGCATCTGACAATTTCTGGACTGCAAACAATATCTACATGTTTTGATCATAACTGGAGTTATACAAATCCAATAGCCATGCAACAAGACATTCTGGAAAGCTTATGAAATTGTCCATAATTCATCTTTAATCATCTTAGCATGATTCTCAAGTTAACCAAGTCAAACATGCATAATTACAGAATCTGGTCCAAAGATTCCAGAGAACAACTATTTCTGGAACCCAACTTGAAACAGTCATTACTCGCAAACTATAAGGCCAAATGCCACCAAAATTTAACACAAGCTAGATTAATGAGTTATCTACAACTTTGTTATAAGCATGTTTCTCAGCAAACATCATTTTCATGGTGCAATTACCAAAGTCCCAGAAACTGTCCAGGAAAGCATCAATTGCAAGAATAAATATTAACTTACATTTCAAACATATATTTGGCCACAACCAATGTAACCATCATAAAGTGCATGTTAAATGATCACCAAAAAGCATAGTGTCCATTATTAAATAATTTCTTTTAATGCCTTTCTTAATTTATTTAAATAGCAAGGTGAAATAATAAACATATATCAAAAGTCCATAATAAAATCTATAAAAATTACAGTAGCTCTTACATACACCCAATAGTCTACTATACAAATTTCAAGCCATTTGGACATGTATGTCAACCTCTATGAAAAAGACAAGTTGCTATTATAAGAATTCATGTGAGAGCAAGATACACTAATAACTCACTCAAATGGCAACCAAAATTCATAAAATTTTTACCACACATCAATCATCATATGAGTAGCATGCCACAAAAATTTCACTTCATTTGGAGCCCTAGATCTACAGTTATGAAAATGACAAATACATCTAGCAATAAAAACCTAGCTGCACAAATCCATTTTTACAGAGAAAACTTTAAACTAAAACATGCAATATTATAGATCTAGTGCATAGAGAATTTCACAAGGATTCCAAAAAGTCCTCATTTGCTATTTTACGATTTTTCTACAATTTACTATGATTTTCTAAATTTACTGTAAAAATAATTACGAATCAGTCCTCGCGGCACTATTCATCTGAGTCTATGACAGTGCAGAAAGACCCCTCCCTTTAGTCGAATTGTCGCGCGAGGTCCTTGGTCGCGAATTGAACAGAGGAGGCGCTGGGCTCGCGGTTCCGGCCGTTGGAGAGCTCGACGGCGGCGACAAGGCGGTGGCGGAGCATCAGGAGGCCCGTGCGCACTTACTGGTGGCCTCGGCTTGCCTCGAGGTGGCCCGAGGAGGCGGGGCCACGCGGAGCAGTGGCAGCGGCGGTGGCTGCTCCGGCGACCCGGGCTACAGGCGACCACGACGCAGCAGGGCAAGGCGGCCGGTGAAGGCAGCGTGGAGGCACGGTGAGGAGCACTGAAGGGCCGCGAGGATGTCCGGTGATGGAAGAAGCAGCGGCACAGTAGGGAGCTTTGCTCCACTCGGCGGCCATGGTGCTCGGCACTGCCATGGCGAGCAGCGAGCGGGAAGGAGAGCTAGGGGAGCGAGTAAGGAGCGTCTGGGGCAGCTCAGCGTCCATATACAAGCAGCAGCGACCAGCAGAGGGGGTGGGACACGCGGCAGCAATGGCGGTGCGTGCTCTGTGCATGGCCGCCACGCTCTGGCCACGCGTTGCTCTCTCGGACATTTCCACAAGCACGTGGCGGGCAGCAGTATGGCTGGCGTGGAGCGCGTTTTTGGGCCAGCTGCGGGCCGATTTGGACCATGAGCCAAAAACGAAGTTGGAAGCCCACATGAAGCTCTACGTTTTTCATTAAGGAGTCAAGGTCATTAGAGCAACGGATTAGCGGTTAACTAGTTGTCAAAACTGCAGTGTCAACACCTTGACGACAGTCACGGAAACTCACTTTCGATGGTCAAAACTTCGTCAAACTGAACTCAACTTGTTGCATGCTCTTCGCCAACCTGTAAACTCCAACTTTTATTTTTGGCTCAACTCAAGTTGTTTAGCAAAAACACAAGAACGCGACGTGCCAACCATGAATCACACTGCAATATCAGACTTAGCCAAAATTTCTGGGCTCCCAGAACAGCAGGAACTTCCAAACCTTGTAGCTCATGAACTATGCCGAATTAGCCAAAGTGCCAATTGACAAACTTGTAGCTCAGGAAATTCTCTACAACTTTTCTTATATGAGCTAAGACCAGATCAGCATAGTTTGGGAGATAACGAGCAAGAACAGAATCTGTTTTGAGGAAACATTGGAATTCCAGCAGAACAGAAAATGGTACTTTTGAGGGACTTAGAGGCTGAATCATGAGATGAGCCAATTGACAAAGTTGGAGCTTAGAAAATTTGCCACAACTTTGTTATAGTTGACTTTCACAGATTCAAACCCTAAGTTGGAGATTCAGAAGGATCAGTTTGGATCACTCCACTACTCAACTTGGAAAATAGCACTTGGGTGCTTAATTAGCATAACCACCCAACATAAGAAATGTTCCAAAAGACTAATTAAGTACTCCTAAGGTGTTTACAAACACTCATGGCCATCACTTGCATTAGTACAAAGCAATGTTTCATTGTTTCCGAAACATGTTTCAGTTATAAACCAAACAAGCATATAACTTATCATTTTATGTGACTTTTTGATTCCAAACTTCACGAAACTTTTCCAGTGACCAATATAGATAGGTATCAAGGTGAGACACATGAAGATATGGCAATAACACCATCCAAACATATATCTTTGAAGATGGCCTATATGTAAAGCAATGATGTAGCATCCAATTTTAGGTTGGGGCTCCTGTCCATAGGTTGACCTTGACATCCTCATCTCCACTTAATCTATCATGTTTAAGCTCAAACCCACTGCTTAACTGGTGGCAAACACCTCGGGTGTTACACCATCCAACCTCACAGATCTGTGCTTTGGGTTTGGAAGACCAAATGTGTGCAAAAAATTAAGGTCTTTGGCTGGCTCCTTCTAAATGACAGGCTAAATACCAGGAATATTCTAAGAAGAAGAAAGAAATTCCTGGAGGAGGGATATAACTGTGTGATGTGTCAGGAAGGGGTTGAAGAGACAGCTGATCATCTTTTCTTTAAATGCTCTTCGGCTGTCAGTCCATGGTTTGCTCTGGGCATCACTTAGAATGACAATGCTAATATTCATCAGAGGATATATATGGCCAAGGAGTACTTCCACCAGCCTTTCTTCATGGAAGTCTTCTTGGTGGGAGCATGGTGTTTGTGGAATGAGAGGAATGGTTTCATCTTCAGCAATAAGGTTCCTAACTTTGCTTCATGGAAGGCTGCTGTCAAGACTAAAGTGTCTGCACACCTGATCAGAATCAAGCATAGTTTGCACTCTTCTATTCTTCAATGGCTCGAGAACCCCTGTAAGTTTGTTACTCTTGGCTTTTGGTTCTTTTCGGTTGCCAGGGGGCTTTGCCCCACGGTTTGTGCTTCAAAAAAATTTGACCTAACTTCAACCTCGAAACGAGCTGTTAGGTATGTTTGGAGGAGGGGATGGTTTCTGCCTGCAATTTCCGCTACCGCTTTCCCCCAAACTATTTGATATTCTCCCATTTTTATGCTTTCAGAAAAATAAAGTCGCAACATCCCGCCATTCAACGCCATCGTCGTTCTGACTGAAGCTATGATGAACACTGACGACTAGTCAGCCTTGGCAAGAATTGGGGGTCGGGAAGAATAGCCTTTAACCAGGGGATGTCTTTAGGGATGGGGCCATGGTGATTCACGGAGGAACTCGTACGCAAAAAAATGCAGATTCACTTGAGCTACTTTTCAGCCATGGAACAGTGTTTCCCTCTCACAACATTTTAACATAAGTATTAGCATAAGCTAAATTTCAGCATAAGCGAACATGGTGATGTCACTAAAGCGAAGGAGGGCTTCCAACGCCGGAAATTTCCCCCAAAAAAACCTAATGTTTTAATAATAACATATTCCAAACTAAATTTTTAGAAACTAGTCGTTTTGATCATAGCTGAGTTGCGTCGCATGCAAAAGTGTGACTGAAGCCTCTACGCTGGCTGCGGACGACCATCCCAGTCATGGTGGAACTAACGTGGCAGCTAAGTCGCTCAAATAATACTAAAGGGGTGGACAGCAAATTCTTCTACAAAACATAATACTAAAGCAATGTGGTTACAACAATAATGGGATCTAATAGCAACTACTTTGCCAAACCTATTTCAATTCAATGCAAGCCTCCTAATTGATTCGTAAGAGAGCTACCACTAGAGCACTTCACTCACACGAAGACTAGGAACTAAACTAGCTACTCCTAGGGTAGGTAAGAAAGGCAACTAACTAGTTACTCTACTCATTGTACTCAACAATGACTACCACAACAACTAGAGAGCAAAACTAACAAGCAACTACCACCAAGTAATTTATATGAAAGTAGAGCGCGAGTGTAGAGTTTGCAAACCACTGGGGGCAAGTGAGAGATAAAGATTTATCCCCGAGATTCAATTGCTTGCTGGCAACCTACGTTCTTGTTGAGGCGAGTCCGGCGCTAACAAGCCACTCAAGCTTCACCGTCAACTTGGGTGCCGCAAGAATTCAATCAGCAAAGAACAGTCCAACTAGTCTCGACCAATCCACTAGAGTAATCCTTTACAATCTCCGTGAGGTGGGCTAAAAATCTCTCACAATCTCGATTAGAGCCCCTACACAATCGCCATGCTGTGCTCGACGGTCCCAATCAACTTCAAGCCAGCTAGGTGACAACAATTGCTAAGAATAGTAAGAAACCAAAGACGCCCTGCTCAACTAGTGCCACAAGGTGCAAATCAACTATGCAAATGCACTATGTCACTATCAATCTCACCCAAATGTGATTTTTGATGAGCAAAGTGAGTGGAATGTGTGTTTCAAGCTCTAAAGGGTGTAGGCAGAGATATTGAATGTGCACAACCTTACCCAAGAGGTCAACAAACCTTCACTACACCTATATAGTAAATAGTGCAATAGTAGAGTCTTGTTAGATGTTTCTTCCCAAGTTCCAAATCTCGATATCTCTCATTATCCAATCATCGAACTCTTCTCCGATGGATCCTCTCTTTTTCAAGATAAGATAGAAGGCGAGGAACTGTGTATAGATCATCATCGTCATCCTCAGTCATCGGGACGACATGATCAGGCAGGCACCCCACTGCTATGAACCCTATTTTGGATACTTATTACTTGTTTCATTATGAGTCATGCATTTCATTTGAATATGATTAACAACTTAATGTTGCTTCATTGACTTGATTAGAACAACTCACTTAAGTAATTATAGACTTTACTTAATTAATGGGTTTGGATCGCCTAATTGCTTAGTTGGCTAGTTTCGTTAGAAGTCAAGTGTGAGAAGGGAACTCACTCTCGCGTGTGTAGGAGCTACACTGGGATAATTAACTACTAAAACTTGCAAGGGTGACAACTTGATTATCTACTCAATGTGACTAAGGACCAACCCCAATTTGAGATAATTAACTTGATGATCAATTTTGGTAATCTCTACTCAAACGAGGGGTAAGGTCACTATGAGTATTGGATCTCCAGTGATGTAGCTCGTGGAGTAGCTAAGGACCGATCATTGGGGTAGTGAGTCTGAGTAGCCATCCGTACAGACCACATATCGTAAATGGGGGTGATAAGATAATTACTCAGTGGTGACTCACTTATAGGGCAGATTCGGCGCGAGGGTTGACGCGGTGTCGATGCGACGGCGTTACACCGGTGCCCGGTCAAACCGTTCGTCGACATGAGAGCCACATTGAGGAAAGTTTGGAAGATGTGAGGCAACCCTTACCCTAGCGCACGGGTATGGAGGTTCGTCCCATTTTTCCATATGGGTATAGTTATACACCTCTACAGAGTTTATTTGAAAGCCTAAATTCCCTTGGGATGGAATCTTATCAGTTGTTCTTACTCCTAGGCCCATTGTAGTGTTGATGATAAACTTGTTGATGAGATGAATTATAACGTTGATCACTCAAAAATGCTCTCAGTTTTACTTATAATTCAGTAGACCTTGTTATAAGGTTTAATTATGAGTCATGAGCATGTCATTCTTTAATAAATGACATGATTTTATGCAAATGTACAAATGCCTATTAACTCCTCTGCATCCACCAAATATGTATATGTTGGAATTAAGTCCCGCGAGTACGAAATGTACTCACTGCGCTGTTGTTAAGTTGTTTTGTAGGTACTTCGGCTTGATGACAATTGAGCCAAGCTCAATAAGTCGAAGAATAGTAGACCCTGGAATGGGCATTTCCAAGATGAGCTGCATGTTAGCTCTGATGTTGATGTACATAAGTGAACAAGAAAAAACTAGAAATAGTATGGGTTAATTTGTAATCTTATTCACTAAACCATCTTAGTTCGAAGTAAAATGTTACATATGTTTTCCAATTGTAACTACACTCATTGATGCATAATGATGGTGTTATGTGATGGTATGATGAGTGGATTGTTCTGTGTCACTCAACCGTTAAAAAGATCCAGAGGAGCTGCGGAAGACACTCCCCTAAGGGTCCTGTGTTGGTCGGGACTAGCATGGGTTGGTCAAGAGGATGACACCCGTGGTAGTCAGGCATATATAGGAACAACCCCTCACATCCACCATGGCATTAGTGCCTACCTCTTGCAATGGAGCTTATGACTAACACAACAAACAATTTGGGTGGCCCTAATAAGACCCACATATCAGTACCAATTCTGACATTGGTCGCCATAGAACCCAATATTGCAACCAAATATGCGGTGTTTTGCGAAAACAAGTGGTGCTAAAAGGGTCAAATTCTTGTAGTGAAAATAGATCACTTCTCATTTAGTTTACAGAGGTTTCATAAAAGGCTACATGATTTGGACCAAACATGCAGAGGGTAGTTCCATGTCTTAAGCAATTAGCAATACAGACAACACCGCTACCAAGGGACTGAATATGATTATTATTATTAATACGATATTTAACTCAGTGCACTTATTATTAATATGATACTTAATTTAGTGTACTTATTATTACTATATATGATACTTAATTTAGTATACTTATCTGTATGTATAGAATTTAGTATATTGATTATATTTCACATGTGTACCCGACCAGTTTCTATGCGTATCCAATCAATTTTCTATGCGTATCCGATCAATTTACATGCGTTATTATGGATGGCAATGAGGCAGATTCGGGTCAGGTGGAGTTTACTTGGACCCGAATCCAAAAGTCGAACTCAAAACCTAAAATTGATTGAATGTCGATTCTGGTGATAACCCACCCACACCACCAAACTCGGTGGTTCCCCAAAACCCGAAACCCACCACTCTATAGCAATACAATAAAAGTAATAAGGAATTTCTGTCAACAAATGCATGATATAGATTACATATTCACATGTATAAACAAAAGGCAACAAACAACACAAAATTTCATGAGTCAACTTAGAACAAACTTAATAGCTTACAAAAATAATTTATTAATAAAAATTCATGAGTTTTTATTCAAAAAAATATATTTTGGGTCTCCACTAGGCATCTGTGGGTACAGCCCGAAACTTGAAAGCGAGGCAATAAGTTGAACCCAAAAAACATGAGGGAAATTGCCTCCGCCACCCTACTGCCAATTCTATGCATCATCCAATCCATGCCCTAGCTCAAATAGATGGCTCGTCCACCAAGCCCTCCATCTAAATGACCATTATGACCCTTTGAGCAATTTATTCTATCTAAGTAAATTCTTTATGTCCATAAAACATAGCTTTATTAAATAATCAAAATACCACTATTCAAGTTAGTACTTGGATTCATGATATTCAAACCATTAATTTAAGATTTAAAATTAGGTAAGCCTAAAACGACTTCTATTAGAGATAAAGTAATTCCTCAAGAGCTAATAATCAATGCCCCTAAAAGTATCTTGTGTCTTCTCTTTGTGATATTGGTTGCCGCTCTTGTTTTTCTTACCTTGTTCAATTTATAGAGTAGAACTAGTAGGACTTGTCATTTTAGGAAGCAAACCAAGTTAGCCTTTAGAATTCTAGTAACGTAGTATAGTTGGTCACTTTTTTCTGCGACTATAGTTGGTCACTTGATACTAGATTTCTATAGGTGTTGGTCACCCTAGGCTTGCAAGACATAGTTAGAAGTAATGTTTATTAGAGTCCCATTTGTTTCTAACAAGTTTGCTTAGTGCTTATGTTTTGTCAAAAAGTATCTTATGTCTTCTCTTTGTGGTATTGGTTGCCTCTCTTGTTTTGCTTACCTTGTTCAATTTATAGAGTAGAACTAGTAGGACTTGTCATTTTAGGAGGCAAACCAAATTAGCCTTTAGAATTCTAGTAACATAGTATAGTTGGTCGCTTGATACTAGATTTCTGTAGGTTTTGATCACCCAAGGCTTGCAAGACATAGTTAGAAGTAGTGCTTATTAGAGTCTCATTTGTTTCTAACAAGTTTGCTTAATGCTTATGTTTTGTCAAAACAAAAAATTAACTCTCTAGCCATCAATAGCACATTTCCTGTGCGCCACGTTGTTGGCCAGCTGTTGCCCACTGCGCCGCCCAATGTCGGCCCCACCACTTGCCCCACGCCTCTGAAAGAGGAGAGATGGAGGGGGCATCGCGTGTGAGAGGAAATAAGGCCAGGAGTGGCAGGGGAAGAAGAGGATAATATGATTAGATAGTGATACATGAAGCCCCACTTGTTAGTACAAAAATTAAAAAGAAGTGTTTGGCAATCTGCTGATGCGAAAGTTCCTCGTATCCAAAAGTTGCTTTTGAGAGATCTCCTATAACTAGTTATAGGATATGCTTTATAGAGGTAGAGAAAACCATATACGGTTTATCTATAATATAATTTGTACTCCGTATTTCCCTTGTATTGATGATGTGAATCCATTTAAACATTGAAACGGTCCTTGGTAGGCAATACTATGACTAAATTATATACGTAAATTAAAGTATATATTATATTACATAAAATACTTTATATCATCAAAACATAATAAATATGCTAACGCCTAATCTATATAAGATTATATACCTACCTTCATTTCACAAACACTTGCTAGGTTTGATTTTACATTTAATGTTTGATTGTTCGTTTCTTAATCATTAGAAGTAGCCAGGAATATATTATTCTTGTAAAGTGTTTTTATAACAAAACCACCTATACATTTTTCATTTTACTTAACTAAATAAATATTGTTCGTCAAAGTGTGAACTGTAAAAGCGAGATTTGATAAATATTTTGATACGCAGTACGCTTTGCTGGTGATAAAAAAAATGTAAGTGGGCTCCTTTTCAAAAAGAAGAAGAAGAAGAAAATTATAAGTGAACTCTACTTAGTCATCTTTTTTTGTTAAAAAAAAAATCCTCCAGTTTCCCATTCGGCAGCCAAGCAAGCATAACCAAATGAGGAACGAGGCGGCGGAGGAACCAAAGGAAACGGCGGTCGCGCCCATGGAGGTGGCGGAGAGCGGTGGCTGGGACTTCCTCAACTGGCTAGGCCCCGATACATCCGCCTGCGTCTTCCACCGCCTCGACGACCCCACCGATCTCGCCCGCGCCGCCGCCGTCTCCCGCTCCTGGCGTCAATTCGGTACGCGGCGATCCTCCCAGTTGTTTCTCCTGTGGTTACCTCAGTGCAGCTGCTGAGTTCCCCGCTTGGATGGAATTCCGCTACTCTATGCAGTTATCGCCAACGAATTCTGCAAGAGCCTCTGCCTGAGGATATGCCCGGAGGTCGCCAGCTTCACCCGCGCGGTTGAGGTGAGCGAATCGCCGCCGGTCCCAGCGCTCGCGGCGCCCGCCTCCGGGTCCAGCCATGACGCCGAGAAGGATCACAGGATATACTCCAACCTCGGCGCCGCCCTCGTCTCCTCCAAGCCCTTCGTGGACTGCGTCCTGGACCTGGACTGCATCGGTGCCTCTAGCACCGACCGTTTCCCGGCCGAGAGGATGGAGAACACGCTCGATTCACGGGAGGTGGTGGGTCACCGTGCATCCTACTGGTCGAGCGGGGGCCAGTACGACCCTGACGTGCCTGAGAGCTTGACCTACCGGCTGCGCTCTAATCTGTGCATTGTCGATGAGATCAGGATACAGCCGTACAAAGGTACTGCTGTACTAGGAAATGTATCTGATTTTTTGTTGTCATGATGTTACATGCGTAAATTTTAGCTTTGCCTTTCAGGGTCATTAGTCCTGTGAATTCAAACGTTATATTCTTTTCTGTTGTGCCAGTGTTTTTTTATGATGGCCAGCCTATTTTCTCTTCAAAGATGGTGCGAGTTCGAATTGGCCGTTCCAAGCCTTCTGGTGGCTTGGCTGAGGTTGACAACCAGACTGTAATAGCTGATGAAAATTATGTGTGGACGTACACATCACCAGACTTCCCTATGCGACAGGTGAGTCCACGGCTTTCCTACTCAGCCACCGCCTACTGGCGTATCTGTCATTGATCAGCCTTGTTTAAGGCAGCAGGATACTGCTCTGCATAGCTACATTATTGTGTCTGTCATGATCACTGATTCCTAAGGAAGATATACATAGCTGAAGTAACATTTTTGATAATTTGAGCAACTTCTTCTTGTTGGAGAAAATATTCCTATAACTGAAACACGATGGTGTCCCATGATCTTAACTTCTAGTTTAGATTCATTACAAAATTCTTAAATATTTTTTTCTACCAAAAATGTAGTGTTTATTTTATCTTCCAATGGTTGAACAAGTCTAAATGGCATTGGTGCAGTATGTAAAAAGGGCAAGTCCATAAGAAGTTGGTGCAGGGTTGCCTAGTCTTGGGGAACAGAATTATATGGGACAGGGTCATCAAAGGTTTTAACCAAGGTCCTTTCCTAAATGTTGACAAGTGTTCCACTTCCACCCATCTCTTCTCCATTTACCTTCTCTCTGCTTTGCATCAAGTCACACAATTCCTGCAGTGCTCCAGATTTAGAATACTATGCAGCAGTGACAAAGCCATCCATCGACTTAACTCATGACTCCATAAAAGATGGCAAGCAATCAACACCAACACACGTTTGCACAGTAATGTCTAGTGGCGATACCAATGGTTATGGCCAGTGGGCACGGTCCATTGGGTAGGTGTGGGCAATGCCAGTGGCATCATGCCGTTGTGGTCATCCACTGAACTGGGAAGCAAGGCTTCATCTCATGCCGATGGGGTTCATCAAGAACCTGCTCAGATGGAACTAAGTTAAAGAAGTCAGCTGCGAGAAGACTGGTTCTGAAGGGAAGAAGTATTTGGTTACTTGAGGTCAATAAAGCTTTCACTGTTGGAAAGATCTGGGATGGGGCTTCATGAGGTGGAATTGAAGGGACCACCTCATAGAATTCCTTATTTTCCTGCTGTATCGAGTTTCACTTGTCCATGTAGAGCAGTTGAGGACCTAAGTCCATGTTTGTAACTTTTCTTCTTTCCAGTGGGACCTATTTATGAGCAATGGTATACTAGTAATCCTGTTTTATGATATAATGAACAACATGTTCACTAGATAATATGGCGACCTTGTTGATTTCTGTCTTATTTTGGTGTGATAGGAAAATGTGTTACAATCCTTCAAACTCCCGCGCCCTGTCCTTTGCATTGGTGGTGTAGTGAGGATTGAACTGCTGGGAAGAACACACAAAGCTTTTAATGATATGTATTACATTTGGTGAGAATCCTCTCATTTTTCTTATGGTTGTCTTGTCTTCAAATAAAATGAAAATAACTTAATTTACTTGAGAGAAGAGAGCTGACATTTTTGTTATGCAAATTTTGGGATTGTATATAGTCCAGTTTCAAGCTTGGAGTAGGAGTGCGCAAACTTGATGAACAATTTTCTCAATTCCCACTGGTTGTGTACATCATGATCATATTTTTTTTTCAATTTTAACCACCATCCTTATAATTCTTTTTTTGCACTTGATCATTATATCATGACAACTTAGCAACAGGTATGAGGTAGTTTTTTTTTGTTTCCTTCAAAAACCTTGTAATATTTAGTTGTCTTTGTCTATATGTTGCCTCAACAAAAAATGCATGCAGAACTAAAGTATTGTTTGCTTTATGCGTGAAATGTTTTCACTTATTTGTATAAATGCTGAAATGTTGACATTTCGGGTTTTTTCTTTTTTCACTATGATGGACAGTGTTTGCCATGCCCAAGTGATTGGACGCTCACTTTCACCAGTTTTCAAGGCTCACATCTCTGACTCTGCCGGTTATACAATCCTCAAGTATTTGCCGGGTGCCAAAAAATGAGAGAATTGTATGGTAGGGGTATTACTGGTAGTCTGGCCTCCCTTGGGTCGAATTAGGTATAGTTCAGGACCAGGCCACCTATATTGGTCTACCAATGCAGGTTGCAATATGCAGTGTCTGGTTAGGACTAGAGTGAGGCTGACTGGATCGTGTCTTTCCTTGGTAGAGTGGTTTGGTATCTGGAGTACTGGAATGGCGTTGAGTCATTATGTGATGCTTTGCGGTTCGTTCTGCACAGTGACTCAAATCCTGCTCGATACAAGTACATACAGTCCCTAGTTGAATTCATCTGACGTGGTTGATTCTTATTTTACTTTGTTCATGTGAATTTGGCGTAGTATTGTAAAATACATACTCCATTCTGAATTGCAAATCGTTCTGATTTTTCTAGGTATATAGTTTTTTATGCACCTAGATATACAATTTAGATACATAATAAAACCTATATATCTGGAAAAGTATAACAACTTGCAATTTAGAACAGAGGGAGTACTATCTAAGCTATGTCATGGTTTCATCATCATGTACAGGGATTGTATCACCACTTAATGACCATCAGATAGGCTGTTTGGTTGTGCTTCTAAAAAGTGTTTTCTGTTGTAAAAAAAAAAAAACAGAAAGCCAACCAAACAGGAGAAACCTGAATCTACTTTGGTGTAGTATAGTTTTTGAAGCACATTGGACCCTGCTTTTGACTTTTGGCCTTTTAATTTTCGAAATAAGTGGAAATAAAAAGTTGTTTCACAGTTGTTTTCAAGGAAGATGGAGAGAGCGGGTAGGTTTTATTCTTGTTTCATCCAAACAACTTATAGCTTTTCTATACCATATAGTTTACATCAGCTTTTTCATAGCTCATAGCTCATTGCTAAACCAAACAGACTCTTAGTGCTCATAACTGCTTTGTTGTATTGTATGAATATTTGTTATGTGTCCAACCAAAATATGTAAGATCGATTCATACTTAGATAGGCAATAAAAGAGGTGAATGATTGTTGAAGCTAAATATAAATTTTAAGGCTTCCCCTAAATACAAAACCCGCCTGAATAGAATTTTGTGTCTCCACTAGCTCCAATTGATCTGAATTTTGGAGATTAAAATAGATGTAATTCTTTAACTAATGCAACTGGAATCACATCAATTGGGGATCTAGAACTCGATATAAAAATAACAAGCACACTGATCCAGAGGGCGAGAATAGATTAAACTCTAATTACATGATTAAGCAAAATTTAATAACGTTTAACCAATCAAACTTCTCAGATCAATAGCGTCACACCCCAAAATTTTCAATTTTGGGTTGTGCATAGGAAATACTAAATAAAATAAATGTTTTAATATTTGGATAAAATTTTCCAAGTTTAGTTTATGATAGCATCAATTAGTTATAGAAAAAAAATAAAAAAAATAAGAATCTTTAAATTTTTTTAAACTAATTTGACGGGCTATTGTTTGATGTGATGTTTGCTCGTTAACTCTCGTGTGTTAAGAGCGAACAAAGTCTTTAAAAATGCGTTTAGTGGATCGATCTTTCTTCTCCAGCACGTCTTTATCTTTTTCTGCAATCAATATTCCTTGTTTCTCATCTTAAGTTCTCGTTGGGAGTTTTCTAAAATCTTTTCTTTATAACGTAAATTATTCCTTTCAGTTCCTCATGTGTCAATCAATCTCAGTGAATTCTTCGGGAATTGTTCTAGCTTTTTCTGGAGCTAGTTCACGCTTTTCTGCGAGTGTTATCTAATTTTTAGATGCTCCAAAATATCTTTTAATGAGCTCCAAATACTTTATTTGGGTTCCTCATGTTTCATAATATCTCTGAGAATTTTCCCTGAAATTTTAGAGCTTTCGGAGTACTTTTCGCGGCTTAAATAATAATTCTGGACTTTTCTGGAATTATTTTATCCATAAAATTAATTAATTCCGAAAATAAATAAATATCTCATTTTTCCCAATGTTCAAAGCCCATGTGCAATAATCCTAAATGCCCACTCATTTATTTACTAATGGGCTTTCATGATTAATTAGGCCATCAGTAGAGGTGGAGGGTGCAACATTAATTAGTACAATATCGCTAGTTAACGTGGGATAGAGAGTTTTTCTCCCTATATATACGCACCTACCCCTTGGGTAAAAACACACCAAAACTACTATGGAGGAGCTCGGTGAGGAGGAACCGGAACCTCGACAGCTAGACAGGTTGAGGTCTGTGCCGAACCCGACTTAGCTGGCCGCGAACCTTGACAACTTCCACATCCGGCGAGTACTCCCCCAGCGTCTACGTGCTCCCCAACGTCTACGTGATCTTGCGAATCAGCGCCATATTCCGCTGCAGCAGGTCGAGACTCATCTCCCCAAGGATCTGCCTCGCCCCCGGGGTGACAATGGCGAGGTCAGAGCCGCTGGTAACGAGCATGTCGGTGTTGGACACCAGCGCGTGCACGACAGGAACGCCGCCGCGTGCTGCAGGTCCAGCATCTCCCCGCGGACCTTGCCCGAGAGCGCGTCCACCAGCATGATCTCGTTCGCTGATGATGCGTCCACTAGCGCAATCTCATACACCAGGGCAGAAGAAGCCAGACGCATTGCCAGCATCGAGCGGCCTCCGATCCAGTCCTTGGCCCTACCCATCAAGCTGTTCCGGCCCTGTTCCATGGCCCTGTGCCCCTCGTCTTGGCCACCTCGGTCGTCGCCCGCGCGCTGGACTGAGCGCTGCCGTGACCGTGGTCGTGGCCGCCTAAGTCGTAGCATCCATCGACGACTTCTTGAAGACACGCCGGAGTTCTGTTTGTCCGCAGCTGAGTAGAAGCCAGACTCCTACCAGCATCATCCTGTGGCCTGATCGTCTACTCTCCGCATGAAGCGGGGGATGCATCTTGCTTTTGTAATTTAAAACAAGCTATGTTTAAGTCTTGGCTTTTCATAAAAAAATAAATATACATATCATTGTGATTAATATCTACCTATTGTGTTCTGTTAATTAAATTTGTTAGCTTGAACACAATTGTATTAAATTCAAATTAGATGTTCTCACAATTTACTTTGTTTTTGCAAGCTAAAGAATAATCATTATATAAAAGACACTGAAATATTGGAAACCAAAGTATGATTAGATTTAACTCGGCCTTTTAGTTAACATGAGATTTCTGTGATCTGAATTAATAATGCTTAACATAGTTTCATTTAATCGAAATAATCAAGCGTGTAGTTGTTTCTTTTATATAATATAAATGTAATTTGATTAATATTGATTTAATATCTTTTAATTAAAAATCAACCTAGGGTTGTAGTTCCGTCTTTTTGCTTTGCAACCATGCCTATGTCAGCTACACGTGAACAATGCCATTTACTATGTCACATGTTGATTAGATGAATCCTATTACTTTGATTAATGACTATGCAAACTTGGTTCTAAATAAAAGCAACATAGGACACTATCGATCTTTTTATAATTACTACTTGTCAACTTAAATACGTATTTATTAATTGTAATTGCCTAGTTTAAACATGATTTATAAAGTTGGGTTAAGTGCAATTTGATTAGTATTTATTCAATGTCCCTCGTAATTAAAAGTAATTTAGGTTTATCTCCGATCTTTTATAAATAATAAAATATTAGCTTGGTAAATAACAACTTAAATATTTCTTTGTTAATTATAATTTATTTAGTTACACATAAAATGAGTTGATTAATGTTTATCTAATGACTATTAATTTATTAAAAACAACTTAGGTTTATAACTCTGGTATCTTATAAATAGATGTTAATATGATTAATATCAACTTAAACGACTTTTCAATTATGACTTCTTAGCTTAAACATGAAACGTAAATGCTTACATTTGGCTTGTCACATGTTCTATGTTTTCTAAGATAAAAATAGTTAAATAACTTAAATACAATGAAAAGTTTTTATTTATAAGTAGAGTTTAACTTCGGCTTTATAATTTGATTAACTCAGCTTTAGAATAATTCTCTGAAATGTCTATCACCTTAATTCATTAACTAAAATAAATCAAACGTATAGTTTGTCTTCTCTGATTTGTTATAAACTCCTCGATAGTCGTGTGTCCTCTTTGATGGTAGCTCCATTATTCGTCGTTCTTGCGTTTTAGCGATCGTAGCAACGTATCGTATTGTTTAGTACGTTCTCTTTTAAAGTGTATAGTTTGTTTGGTGTGTTGTTCTTAGTTGTGTTTATTGTCTGTTTGTTCTACTTGATTGCTGCGAGTAGAAGAAGTTTGGTTAATTAGCACTGAAGACGAGGAGCTGAGGAACATCGGTCGAAGAAAAAAGAACTTGAGACAAGAAGATAACAACTGAAGATTCTAAGCAGCTAACCTTGGGAAAGAGGCAAGTATAACATGGGATTTCCTTGTCCTATTTACTTTAATCACATAAATTCATATTGCATGTGTCTATATTGAATTGCCATTAAGGATTTTTCTAGTTTTTGATCTATACCTTGTCACCTATGGGATTTTGCATTGGGTAGCTTTTGCTAGCGCTGAGCATAAACTATGATCTTGTAATATGATTAATTGAATATGCAACAACACTAAAAGATGACATTTTGATTACTGTTTAAAGAGGGCTAGAGCATGATGCTATTTTTCTTGGTGCTCTAGTTTCTCTCCGCAAGGACTTATCTGTAAGCGAACATCCGGGACTTACAGTACAACTGTGAGGGCTATATGGCTCTGGCTTTAGTCAAGTATGAGGACCCTTTCTAGCTTGTTAGTGGTAACCTTCATGGCGTAAGAATGGCTTGACGAATCGGGTATAATGCGGCTTCTGTCCTTATGTGTATAGGCTGCGCGTCATTGTGCCATTTGGAAGGGGGGCTCTACATCTGTTTGCCGAGTGAATCTAATGACCCTAACTTGTTAGACGAACCTTTGAAAGACTTCATAGTAAACCCTGTCGACCTTCCTTGGCGGTGGGTCAAGAGGCTGATCACCTCGGGTAAAAGGGTAAATCACGACTCACAGTGAAAGTGTACAACCTCTGCAGAGTGTAAAACTGTTATAACAGCCGTGCTCATGGTCATGAGTGCCCTTGGACCCTTACAGAATAGATGATCACTAATGACTATAAATATGTTTTTGCTGTTCATTATTCATCTTTACATTGACCATATGTTTATTGTGGGATAAATGAAAACCTGATGCTACTCATATGATAAAACTGTGATAATTAAAAGCTAAATGCAGTAAACCGGTGTCTATCCTTTTGAGCCTCATGAACCCCGTGTTATATTTGTTGAGTTCGACATGGACTCACTCTTGCTATTTCCCCACACTCCAGTGTGTAGTAAGGTGCTGCTTAGAAGAAGGATGAAGGTGTAGTGGAGTTTTCATAAGTCTTTCAGAAGTGCTTGGCATATGGAGCCACCAGTCAGCCGTCCCTGAGAAGAATGGAGCCTGAAGTTTAGTCACTGTTCCACGATACTCTGATGTAAGTGTTAATATAGCTATGTATACGTTATATAATAACATTGTTTCTGATACTTTTTTATTCTGGCATATGTGTGGACTTTCTGGGCACACATATGATTAGCCTGGTTTTGTTCTTTAGAAAACCAGGTGTGACAGAATGGTATCGAAGCGGTGTTGACTGTAGGACGTATGCCAAGTAGCACTGGACGTATTTTAAAACTTATTTTACTATAAAACTATTTTGTGATCCCTTGATTCATTGATTTTGACTATTTTCTCATCCTTGTCCTTTGTATCCCCTCCTTGAATAGCTTCCTTTGGGCTATTTCTGTTTATCCCCATTGATTTTTGTTTTGTTGTTTTTTTTAAAAATATAATCCCACCCTGTTCAAAAATTTGATGGCCTTTTCATCATCTATAATCTGCCATGTTGTCACACCCGGTTTTAAGGACAAAACCAGACATACACTATATGTGAAATGAAGGAGTCAAATCTCACATATAGCCACAGATAAGTGTAATATCAAGAGACAAATGCTTAATATACATAACACAATAGTATAAAATATACCTTAAAGAGCAACACAGCGGAAAGACAACTCTGAACACCGGGTGTAGACTTCACTCCAGGAACAAACTGATTGGTTGATCACAAGCCTAATAACTCCAGAGACTATCCTGAGGTGTGGAAAATAGCAAGGGTGAGTCCATGTCGAACTCAGCAAGTATATATCATGGGGTTCATGAGGCTCAAAAGGTTAGGCGCTGGTTTACTGCATTTAGCTTTTATTCATCATTTGCTTAGCAAATTGAGTAGCAACAAGATAACCAAATTCCCATTATAAACCAATGATCAATTGTAATAAGAATAATGAAATAGCAATTAACATAAGCATAATATCAACCATAATAAGCATGATATAGCAATGGTGAACATTTATTCTGTAAGAATCCCCAAGGCCGCCCGTGTCCGTGGGCACGGCTAGTATACTAGTTTTTAACTCTGCGCAGAGGTGTACACTTTCACTGTGAGTCATGACTTCCAAATGCATGGGTTAGCTAGGCCCAAAACATCGGAAATCATATAAAGCCATTCAAAAGTTCGTCTAACAAGTTAGGGCCGCTAAGGATTCTCAATTGGAAAGCATGAACCTCCCTCCAAGGGGCGACTTACAAAAGACTGCACCCACCTTGGTAGGCCAAGACCATACTAGACATGACCCCTCTTGCGCCTTTCGGTAACCACTAACAAGCTAGAAAAGGTCTCTTAAACAACTAGAGCCAGAGCCATATAGCCCTCACAGCTGTACTGTCAATCCCGGTTATCACTTACAGATAAGTCCTTACGGAGAGAAACTAGAGCAACATAAAAACAACATAATGCTCTAGCACCCTTTAACAGTAATTAAATCATCTTAATGGGTGATTGCACAATTCATTAGTCATATTACAAGATCATTGTTTATTATTAAGCACTAGCAATAGCTACCAAATGCAAAACCCATAGGTGACCAGGAATCAGGATATCAAAGCCTACTTTATAATCTATAGGTCATCAAGGAGGACACACACATGCATATGTATTATGATTATAGTGAATAGGATAACAAGGATGGTCCCATGCTATACTTGCCTTGATCAAAAGTCTCCTGCTGATCCTGCTCGTAGTAGTATTCTTGATCGTCCACGAACTGCTCACCGTCTATACTCGATCAACACATCAACATACAAGCATCCGAGCAATCATACACGAAGCAAACAAGAGACATAATTAGAACAGTACACCAACCGTAGCAAAACAAGATGAAAAGTTTGCGAAACGATCCTACGTGTCGCTATGATCACACAGACGCGAATTGCACACAAATCGGAGCTATAACGGAGAAGATATGAATTAAATAAGATTTTCTATGGTAAAATAATAAATTAATTCTAGCCTCGAAATCCAAAAGTTGAAAATATACTGCACAGTAGTACCAATATGTAGATCTCGTAATTACAAACCTAACAAAATTTGAACGGATTAAATCGGAGTTAAAACGATGGAACGGTGGAAATCAATTGATAATTATAGGTTATGTATTTCTATAGTATTTCTGGATTTATTTTTCTAAAGAAAAACGGCCATAATGTGTGGGTGATGTCATGACGACGTCATCAAGCTAGCAAGATGAAAACTGTGCACACGCATGGCTGCTCTGCTGGCTCGGCTTGCATTCGTGGTGTGAGGCATTTGCGCGTGTGCGTGCGCACCGGAAGGCGGGATGCAGGGGCACTGCCGGCTCAGCAGATTTGGGACCCAGTGCTGGACTGCTGGTGGCGGCGCCATTGACAGCGGCGAGCAGCTCGCTGGCGACACAGAAGAAGGGCCTATAGACCATGGTTTGACGAATAGAAGACACGAGGAGAATGAACGGACGATCACGAGCTCACCTAGGCGGTCTCCGATGGCACAGAGCGGACAGGGATGGCTTGTGGCTCGAAGAGACAGATGGCAGGAACCTCGACGCGAAGCTCGCCAGTAGGTTGCGACGACGGCACAGCTCCAGATCGCTGCCGCGGCTTCGACGGACAAGCTCGGCTTCGTCACCACGTCGCCGACCTTGCCAACAAGCTTCAGGCGACGGAGAAACATCGGAACGGCGGGGCGACGTCGACGGCGGCGAGCTAGGGCTAGCAACGGATGACGAGTTCAGCAACGTCAAGTCGGCGGGACGGCGGCTCGTACTTGGCAGCGGTGGCTCCACGTTCTTCTCGGCGAGATGGGAAGCAAGGGCTGCGAGTTCTGAACTGGCGTCTGGCGAAGTCGAGTCGACGAATCTGCAGTGCCTCGCGGCGGCTCCGTGACGTGAGTCTGCGTGACCTCAACTCCGTCTCTTCAAGTCTTCTTCTTATTCTGCGGCACTTGCGTTGCGTACGAAGGGCTGGGGTCTCGACGCGTACGCCAATGTTTGGATCAGATTATTGTCTTCCAAGCGTCGTCATGGTTTTCGTGCTTGGGTAAGTTCGGCCAGAGTGCTGATTGGAGTTTGAGTCGTAGTCATATTCATGTATGTATATACACATATACACCTTAGCCTTGCTTGCCTTCTCCCTGACCAATTGGATCTCGTTTGTCGCCATGTTTGTGTCCGGCTCATCATCATTATCGTGATGGACATGGATACATGGATGGAGTCCGTCAGCTGCACCAAGGAGGAGAAAAAAAAATGCGCCTGGTGTGGTTCGACTGGGCCACATCAAATGTGCCTCCCGTATGGCTGTTTCCCATTAAAGCCTGAGCATGATCAACTGATCGAGGTACAGCAAGTTTTTTTTCCTTTTTCTTTTTACAAATACATATTTATATATTACGTATATATGTATTATGCTTGCCGGTCTAGCGGAAAAAGCATGAGTAGACGAGACGAATTCCGGCTTATAGGATTTAATTCTTGCAATTATTTTTTAGAAAAGCCCAATTCACCCCCCCTCTTAGGCATCTTGATCCTTTCAATTGGTATCGGAGCCGAGTTGCTCCTAATTTAGGCTTTACCGCCTAGAGCAAGATGTCTAACGGGGAAGGACCACCTCCCACCTTTGAGGGGGATGATTTTCCATATTGGAAAATCCGTATGGAGGTGTATCTCGAAGCCATAGACGTTGGGTGTCTTAGAGCCGTAACCCAAAGGCTTCCCGCTATCAAGGATCCCGCAAACCCCATTGGTGACGAGGAGAAGTACGACCGGTGGAATGCAAAGGCCAAAAACGCACTCTATCGGGGCTTAGGCAAAGATATCTTCAATCGTGTGCGCAATGCAAAAAACGCTCATGAATTGTGGGAAAATCTTTATGCTCTCCATGAGGGAACTAAGAGTGAGCGTGAGGAACGCTATCACATTGCTTTAAAGAAAATTAATTCTTTTGAGATGCTTCCCAAAGAAAGTGCTAATGATATGTACACTCGTTTGAATGTTCTTGTAGAGGACCTCAATGCTCTTGGGCTCACTCAAATGAGCCAATCGGATGTTGCAAGGAAGATCTTGAGTGTTCTTCCCGTTGAGAAGTATGGTCACATTGTCACCGTGCTTCACCAAAGTGATATTTCCACCGCAACACCGACACAAGTATTGGGGAAGATCAATGCTCATGAGATGTACATGCACATCACTCCGGAAGAGGGCTCATCATCTTCCAAGAAGAAAGACTTGGCCTTCAAAGCTAGTCATGACAAGAAGAAGAAGAAGGGCCAAGCCATGATGGTGCAAGAGAGCTCAAGTGAAAGTGATGTTGATGATGAATCACTTGCACTCATGGTGAGAAAGACCACAAAAATGCTAAAGAAGCTCAACAAGAGTGGCATCAAGTTCGACGGCAAGAAAAAGAAATTCTTCATAAGTAGCAAGAGAAAGCCAATCTCGGAGATGGATTGCTACAATTGTGGTGAACTTGGCCACTTAGCTCATCAATGCCCTAGACCACCAAAAGACAAGTACAAGAACAAGAACAAGGGCAAGAAAAATGATTCAAGTGATGAAGAAGAAGAGAGGAAGAAAAACAAGCCATACAAGAAGAAGGATGGCAAAAAAAAGGATTCCCATAAGAAGAAGAAGGGAGGAAAGGCATACATTGTTGGTGATTGGCTCACCGATATTGAATCATCTTGTGAGTCCTCCGAAGATGAAAGCAATGATGAGAAAGAGAAGGTTGCCGCATTTGTGATGGGGCCATCATCTTCACCAACATCTTCATCACCACCTTCACCGCCTCCTTCACCATCATCGTCCACCACTCACCTATGCCTTATGGCCAAGGGTGAACGAAAGGTACAAAATCATGATAGTGATGATGATGATGATAGTGATAGTGATGATGAATATGATGCACCTTCCTATGATGAACTTGTAAAATTGTTGAACAAATACACTAAAGTCATAAGAAGGACAAGAAATAAAAATGATGAACTTCAAAATGAAAATGAATCACTCTCATCTAAGCTTGAAAGTGCTCAAAAGGCTAGTGGTGAGCTTAAAGATCAAAATGAAGTTATGTCTTCAAATCTCAAGGAGCTCAAAACCTCTAACAAAGAGCTTAAAGATCAACATGATAAACTTGAGAAGAAGCATGATGAGCTCATCACTAGACATAACTCTCTAAAAGACAAATACACCACATTGAAAATTGACTTTGATAGTCTTGTAGTTGCTAATGAACTTGCTCTTGAGACACATGATGCTACTAACAATGTTGTTAAGTGTGATATAGCTACATCATGTGATGACTTGATCATTGAAAGCATTGAGCAAGGTTCTAGTAGCAAAGGTAAGAGTGTGGTTGAGTCAAGCAACTATGATGATTATGCCAAGATCAAGAGTGAAAATGAGAAGCTTGCAAATGAGAACAAGAAGCTAAAAGGTTTGATGGCTCTTGAGAAGCAAATAACAAATGAGTCACTCATTGAAGAAAACAAAAAGCTCAAGCAAGAAAAAGAGCATCTCAAGACCGACCTAAGCAAGTTCACAAGAGGTCAATATTTGCAAAGTGAGCTACTCATGAACACCGTAATGAAGATGGATAGAAGTGGTATTGGGTACTTGGCAAATCAAGAGAAGAAGGCAAAAGCTCAACAACAACAAAGCAAGTCAAAACCCAAGCCAAAGAGATGTGTTGAGTGTGGACAAGAAGGTCATTTTGCTCATGAATGCCAAACTCCACCACCACAACCCTTGCCCAAGCATGCTAGACCCTTTGCCTTCAATGCTCATTACATGCTAAGAAAAGATTCTTATGGAAAGATGAAAGTTATGTTTTTGGGTCCCCAAACAAGAATAGGCCAAAGAAAATATGGGTTGCCAAGTCACTAGTTGAGAAAGTCAAGGGCCCCTCTCAAGTTTGGGTCCCTAAACAAAAAGCTTGATCTCTTGTGTGTAGGTGAACTACAAGACCGGTGGATCTCATTGGGTTATTGATAGTGGTTGCACTCAACATATGACCGGTGATCCTCGTATGTTCACCTCCATTGAAGAGAATGGGATATGTCAAGAGAAGATCACATTTGGGGATAATTCAAAGAGCAAAGTCAAGGGTATAGGCAAGATTGCAATATGAAATGATCACTCACTCTCAAATGTGCTCTATGTTGCTTCATTGAGTTTCAACTTATTATCCGTTGGGCAACTTTGTGACCTTGGCTTCCAATGCTTGTTCACACCAAATGAAGTGGTAGTTTCAAAGATAGATGACAAGCAAGTGATATTCAAAGGCTTTAGATACAACAATCTTTATCTTGTTGACTTCACCTCCGAAGATGCAAATTTGATGACATGTTTGTTCACCAAGACCTCACTTGGTTGGCTTTGGCATAGGAGGCTTGCTCATGTTGGAATGAACACTCTTAACAAGCTATTGAAGAAAGAACTAGTGAGAGGATTGAAGGATGTAAAGTTTGAAAAGGACAAACCTTGTAGTGCATGTCAAGCGAGCAAACAAGTTGCAAACACTCATCCAACCAAAGCTTTCATGTCAACTTCGAGAGTGCTAGAACTTCTACACATGGATTTGTTTGGGCCTACAACATACAAGAGCTTGGGTGGTAATCTCTATTATCTTGTGATAGTGGATGACTACTCAAGGTACACATGGACTTTCTTCCTTCATGACAAATCCGAAGTGGCAAATTGCTTCAAGAAGTTTGCAAAGAGAGCTCAAAATGAATTTGAAGTCAAGATAAAGAAGATTAGAAGTGACAATGGCAAAGAGTTTGACAACACAAACATTGAAGCTTATTGTGATGAAATTGGAATCAAGCATGAAGTATCTTCAACCTATACTCCTCAACAAAATAGTGTAGTTGAGAGAAAGAACCGGACTTTGATCACCCTTGCAAGAACAATGCTAGATGAGTACAACACTCCAGAAAAGTTGTGGGCCGAGGCAATCAACACCACATGCTATGCTTCAAATCGCCTCTTCCTACAAAAGTTTCTTGGAAAGACTCCCTATGAGTTGCTTAATGGGAAGAAGCCGGACGTCTCATTCTTCCGGGTGTTTGGTTGCAAATGTTACATCTACAAGAAGCGTCAACACCTAGGGAAGTTTCAAAGACGTTGTGATATTGGTTTTCTTGTTGGTTACCATCAAAGTCCAAAGCATATAGAGTATTTAACCAGGCCACCGGTTTGGTTGAAGAAACATATGATGTGGAATTTGATGAATCTAACGGCTCCCAAGGAGCAATTGAGAATTGTGATGATATAGGTGATGAACCCTTGAGGGAGGCCATGAAGAACATGCCCGTGGGAGACATCAAGCCAAAAGATGATGATGACGATGTAAAACTTGTTGATCCACCATCTTCATCACGTGTGCCTCAAGATGATGACAAGAATGAGAGAGTTGAAAATGAAGATACTTATGTCTCTCATGCACAAGCCGAGGCACAAGCTCAAGATGTTGATGCTCCCCGTCCATCTCCTCAAGTGGTTGATAGAAGAAACTCACCTCTACTACAAGCTCATCCACAAGATCTCATCATAGGGAGTCCTACTAAGGGAGTAATGACTCGATCCCAAAAGCTTGCTTCTTTTGTTGAACATCACTCTTTTGTCTCTTGTGTTGAACCTAAGAATGTAGAAGAAGCTCTTCAAGATCCGGATTGGGTGAATGCTATGCATGAAGAATTGAACAACTTCACCCGCAATCAAGTATGGACACTTGAAGAGCATCCTAAAGGTGCAAGAGTCATTGGAACCAAGTGGGTGTTCCGAAACAAGCAAGATGACCAAGGCATAGTAGTGAGGAACAAGGCAAGACTAGTTGCAAAGGGGTTCTCTCAAGTTGAAGGTCTTGATTTTAGAGAGACCTTTGCACCCGTTGCAAGACTTGAAGCCATTCGTATCCTCCTTGCATATGCATCACATCATGATATGAAACTATATCAAATGGATGTGAAAAGTGCATTCTTAAATGGCTTCATAAATGAACTAGTCTATGTTAATCAACCTCCCGGGTTTGAAGACCCTAGATATCATAATCATGTTTATAGGTTGTCCAAGGCGCTATATGGGCTCAAGCAAGCCCCTAGAGCGTGGTATGAGCGCCTCCGGGACTTCCTCATTGAGAAGGGCTTCACCATTGGGAAGGTCGACACCACACTATTCACCAAGAAGCTTAATGGGGAGATCTTCATTTGTCAAGTGTATGTTGATGATATCATCTTCGGATCAACAAATGAAGATTATTGCAAGGAATTTGGTGAATTGATGTCGAAGGAGTTCGAGATGTCAATGATTGGTGAGCTCACATTCTTCCTTGGGTTTCAAGTCAAGCAAATGAGAGAAGGGATTTTCATCTCTCAAGAAAAGTATACCAAGGATCTTCTCAAAAGATTCAAGATGGAAGAATGCAAACCAATCAAGACCCCAATGCCATAAAATGGACATCTCGACCTAGATGAGGGAGGTAAACCGGTTGATCAAACTCTCTATCGTTCTATGATTGGTAGTTTGTTGTACCTTACCGCATCTAGGCCCGATATCATGTTTAGTGTGTGCATGTGTGCTCGCTTTCAAGCGTGCCCTAAAGAACCTCACTTAAGTGCCGTAAAAAGAATCCTAAGATATCTTAAGCACACCCCAAGCATTGGTCTTTGGTATCCCAAAGGAGCTAGATTCCAACTAGTTGGCTATTCCGATTCGGATTATGCCGGTTGCAAAATTGATAGAAAAAGCACATCCGGAGGGTGCCATTTGCTTGGAAGATCTTTAGTATCTTGGTCATCTAAAAAGCAAAATAGTGTGGCTTTGTCCACCGCCGAGGCGGAATACATTGCCGCGGAGGCTTGTTGTGCACAAATCTTATATATGAAACAAACCCTCCTAGACTATGGAATTGTTCTTGAAAAGGTGCCACTTTTATGTGATAATGAAAGTGCCGTTAAAATTGCTAACAATCCGGTACAACACTCTCGCACCAAGCACATTGATATCCGCCATCACTTTCTAAGAGATCACGTTGCTAAAAATGACATATCACTAGAAGGTGTAAGAAGTGAAAATCAATTAGCGGATATCTTCACTAAACCTTTGGATGAGGCCACCTTTTGTAGGTTAAGAAGTGAACTCAATGTGCTTGACTCTAGCAACTTTAAAAAATGAGCTTGTGTTGTCCCTTGCATTGCATTATATTATATGCCATGTTTATCTTATCGCAATGCATCTAGGGCTTGGCTAACACGGTTACGATAACCCTCCTTTGGAGGAGTGAAGAAGCCTAATCGTGGATCAAACTTGACAAGCAACCTGCTTTACTTTCTTGTATTGCATTGCATATGCATGGTTGTTAGTTTGTCGTTTCTTTTCGGTTTAGCTTTGAGCAACCTCTGTGTTCGTCCATGGATAGAGAGAGCATTTTGACGCTCCTAAAGGTTCAAAAACTCTATTGCATGGCCATACGTTGCTCCTCGGGTGTTTATTGCCTATTTTCCTAAAAATAATACTAGCCTAAGGCAATCTATTTTGAAAAAACTTGAGGGTTTGAGTGAGGTCACTCATATCAGGTTCCAATTGGTGTTTATTTGTGTCTCTTTGAATTGGAACTTGATTGGGAGAAGTCGCGTCGAAGATCGGAATGAAGAAGGGCAAAAAAACAGTGACCGGACGCTGGACCGGACGCTGCACCGGACGCAGTGATGCTTCACCACCGCGTCTGGTCCCGGCGACCACCAGCGCGTCCGGTCATCCAGAAGACCAACTCCTGATCTAGTGACCGGACGCTACACCGGACGCGCTGCTGTTGACCACCGCGTCCGGTCCCGGTTACCACCACCGCATCCGGTCATTCGCGATGACTTTCTCGAGTACCCCTCGACCGGACTCTGTCCGCGTCCGGTCAGTCCTAACCGGACGCGTCCGGTCGCTCTAGGAGTTTACTGGAGTGTGACCGGACGCTGCACCACCGCGTCCGGTCATATCGACCACCGCGTCCGGTCATCGCGTGACGAGCGGATCTAACCCCTCATATAACGGTTCGTCTTCGGTCCGTTTTTTCCTCAATCCGCCGTCGAGCCCCTCGCGAATCCGCCGCCGTCGTGCCCTAATTCGCCGTTTTCGCCAGAGCCGCCGCGCCTCGCCTTCTCCCTCCTCTCCGGCGAGCCCTGCCGCGCTGCCCCACCGCGCCTCCTCGCCCGCGCGCGCCATCCTGCCCTAGCTCGCGCCTGCCCGCGCCACAGCCGCACAGCCACGCCACCGCCGCCCGCTCGCACCACCGCCGCCGTTGCCGCGCCCCTGCCGCCGGTGAGCCGCGCCCGTGCCTACCAGCATCACCTCCGGCCGTGGACTGCCTCGCGCACGCCTCCGATCGGTTTTCGTCACGAGTTGCCCTAACCCTAACCCTAGGGTTCACGTAACGTCGTTTCGGCCGTTCGTCGTCGAGGTTTCGTCACGCGTCGTCTTCGTCGCGAGGTTGTTTCGCGTCACCTTGACCTCCTCGTTAGGGTTTGCCGTAACTCTTTCATTGTGATCCTAATTATCTCGTGTTTCGGCAAATCAGAGCTCGTCCGGCGAATTCGGGAAGTCTTGCGAACTAGGTCATCTTACCCATCACCGTCTTCTCGTCGATCCGAGGTAGCTATCGCATTTCGATTCATATCTTATCTTATATGCTTGCTATCTCTAGGGTTTCGTACCTTTTAGTTATATATGTTGCTTATAGTAGATCCATCTATTCCGTCTTTTCAGCGAGTTTGTCGGTGTGTCAGGGTAATCTCAGTTTGTTGAATCCGAGGCCAAGCCTGCGGATACGGATTGAGGCCAAGCCTCTCGAGTGTCAGTTCATCATCTTTCAGAGGCTTTCCGACAGCTTGACAGCATGGTCCGTTGCAAGAACGCCGGTGGTGCTCCTAGTGACGGGGACGACAGTCCTCCTCGTCTGTCTGAGGTTGCGCGTGGAAAGCGCATCAAGATCATGGCTAGAAAGAAGAAGAACACTCTTATAGATGTAGAGATCACTCAGGCAGTTGCAGATGCAGCAGAGCAGGCAGAGAGGGGAGGCAGGAGCAGTGGCATACGTATTGGCGAGCGTCGCTTTCATCTAGAAGGTCGACAGCTTGGTACAGAGGCTACTGAGGCCACTGAGGGCACAGAGGACACAGGGGCTGCAGATGCTATGTCAGTTGATCCACCTGCAGAGGCTCTAGAGGGCATAGAGGAGCAGCCAGCTCAGACTCCACCGCATCGTCGCTCCACACGCACACGAGCTCAGGTGACTCCTAGGCCAGAGGGCCAGCGTCGTGGAGCACGTCCTCCTCCCAGGGCTAGAGGTTCACCCCCGGTCGAGCACTTTGACTTGAGGGGTGCTACAGCACGTCAGGTGCAAGGGTTGAGGTTCGTTGAGGTCAGTCGATGGTTCCCACCTCAGAGGGACCCCAGAGCTTCAGAGGGTTTCTATACTCCTCTACAGGAGGATTTTTACAGAGCTCTTGTTGACAGCGGCATTGCTTTTCGATCACAGAGGGTCTGTCGCCTTGAGTCTCTTGTTGAGGTTGTGGGAGAGCAGCTTCGTCCGCACCTGTCCTTTCTGCCAGGCCTGTCAGATTTTCTTGGACGGATAGGTGCATACTGCGGCACATGGGTTAGAGAGTTCTATGCTTCACTATGGATTGATCCTGCCCATGAGTTTATACACTTTGCATTCCGAGGCCGCGACCATAGACTGTACAGCACTAGAGTGCGGGAGATTCTCAGACTCCCAGCTTCAGACACGAAGATTCATCAGCTCTGCTTTGGTCAGACTCCTCCACCCAGACGCCCTCACGGCGGGACAGTGCCACCTACTGATTTGATTCGACCCTGCTTCCGTGAGCCTTTTGGCGAAGGGTCCCGTCGCACTCCTGCCAGCTTGACACCGCTAGCCCGAGTCCTGGATGCTATAGTCAGACGCACTCTTCTTCCCAGGCTTGGCTACAGAGAGGGATTGACTAGGATGTAGCTTTGGGTTGTTCACCACCTCCTCTCACAGACACCTTTTGACATTTGGGATCTTATGCTTAGTGAGATGGAGGACACCCTAGCTGAGGGCTTCAAGGGATATCGTCAGCTGCCCTATGCTCACTGGATTTGCTTCATCATCAGATCTGCCCTTCAGCTTCCTGCAGAGATCAGAGCTGAGATATCAGATACTACCACCGCTTTTCCTGAGTATGATATCCGTCAGCTATGGGCTTTAGTTACGAGAGAGCAGGCCCCAGTGTCAGGACAGCACGAGAGACCTGAGGTTCCAGAGACAGCAGCTGAGCAGGACGCCACCGTTGAGGGGCTTGCTGAGGCAGAGCTTGCCGATCTTGATGCTCAGCCTGCTGATCTAGCTGAGGATGAGGCCTCTGACAGCACTAACGAGGACTACCAGCCCATCCCCAGGTATCGGTCTCCCCGGCCTCACGACCACGAGGCCGGTGGCTCTGGTTCAGCCTCCCGCTCAGATCCAGCCATGGTGGCTATCCTTGAGAGGCTGACCCAGGCACAAGAGCGATAGGAGCTGCAGTTACAGCGACAGGCTCAGGACACAGCTGCAGCATTTGCACAGATACAGGCTCGACAGGACGAGTTCCAGCGACAGCAGCTTGAGATCCAGCGCCAGCAAGTCGAGATGCAGTGTCAGCAGTACGAGATGCAGCGACAGAGTGCAGCCAGCCAGCAGCAGTATTTGGACCTTCTGCGCCACCTAGTCACTGTTGGGGTTCCTCCGCCTGCTTCTGTCCTGACTCCCGCTTTACAGTCCAGTGGTCCATCGAGTCAGGGACAACCGAGCTTTTAGTTCACCTCTCCACAGCAACAGGTCCCCCAGTCGTTCCAGTCCCCGAGCTACACACCTATTCAGACGGGGTTTACTCCTTTAGACCAGCCTCGCCCTCACCTCCTGATAGGCACACCTTTCGGTGATTTCAGTGCCACATACAGCGAGTTGACTGGTCAGCCGACACCCTCGCACACTACCACCTTTGCTACTTCTTTAGGGTTATCAGCTCCAGAGGCAGCTGTTCCTCCTGTGACAGGGACAGGCACTACAGAGACAGTTTCTTCGTCAGTTGCCTCGACCGATCCCCCAGCTATTGGCTCGCTACAGGCTCAGGTCACAGAGACTGCTCCACTTTTTGCTACTACGTCAGTACCTGTTCCTGCTGCTCAGACCCAGACCGCTTCACAACCACGTGCTTCTTCAGAGGGTCAGCCAGACAGCTCCGATTCCGAGGGAGACACTCTGCACTTCGTGATTACTCCGCGCACCTCGGCACCCGACACGACTCCGTCTGTTCCCCCGTCAGATCCTTAGACTAGTTTTTGGCGGTTGATGCCAAAGGGGGAGAGAGAGTAGTTTCAGGGGGAGTTTTGATAGAGGCTTTTCGTTCTTATTTGTGTGCTACTTTCATGCATCATGTTTACTTTACAGTCATTGCATTCGTGTGACATGTGGTCGTGTGAGATACTTTGAGTCTAATGGTTTATCTAGTCACTGTGTTATTTCATGTCTCTTGTTTAATTATAGCTCTAAGGTTGTGCTTCCGTGCCTTACTTCGTTTTTCTTATGAGCTATATCTTTATGTGTACTAACGCTTTTTGTCTAATCTTATGAGTACACACTTTTGGCTTGGGACACATAAGCAATTCCTACCCCTTCGTGCTTATTGCTTTTTGCTTATGTGAACCAAGCATGCTCGAAAACCTCAACTCCAATCTTTTGAATCTTAGTGTTGTCATCAATCACCAAAAAGGGGGAGATTGAAAGCATCTAGGCCCCGAGGTTTGGTTTCGGCAATTGATGACAACGCTTTATTACCATGACTAACGTGTGTTTTGCAGAAACTTTGGTAAGTTAGGTCATGGAGGTTATAACTGCGTTGGACACCATGGTATTCATGCCCCTTGATGGAAATCGTTTTAGTTTTCAAAGGAGTGACGTCAAGATTAAGGACGGTTAGTTCCGGATGTCGAGGTGTTGAGATACATTCGGAATAGTCGTTAGGATCTTCGTTTTTCTCTTTTGGCCGTACTATAAAGGGGAGCATGAGCGGGTAGCTTGACCTAGGTGAGTCCTATGTTTAGGTGTGATGCACACTTGTTAAACTTAGCACTAGGCAGCTCTAGAATAGCTCAAAGTTCAGTTGGAAGCAACTTGGTTCAAGTTGCGTCGCGTTTCAGAGAGTTTAGGGTGTTTTTTTCCCTTGACCGGACGCGGTTCTCGGCTTGACCGGTCGTGTTCGGTTAGTTCAATTCCGCGACTGCGTTACGGCGCTGACGACCGGACGCGGCCCTTGCGAGGACCAGACGCGGTGGTCAGGGCCGACACGTGTCACTTAAGGGAAAATCACCGATCAGACACGACCTGGGTGTGATCGGCGCGTCCGGTCACGTTCCAGTAAGGTCCTACGACGTCCGGACGCGTCCGGTCATCACCGATCGGACGCGGTCGCGCGTCCGGTCTCATTACAGTAAGCTCCCTGCACGATCGGACGCGTCCGGTCAACCCTGACCGGCGTGTCCGGTCACTCAGCCGAGATTTCAGAATTTCGACCGTTACGGCGACCGGCGCGTCCGGTCACTTCGACCGGCGCGTCCGGTCACCCCGTGTTTTGCTGAGTTGGCAGGTAACGGTTCGTTTCGACTGTGGGGTGTATAAATACATCCCCACCATCTCTTTTAGAGGTCTCTTGCTCATTTCATCAGCTGAGAAACACCTTTGGAGTGCAAGGGAGTGCAAGAGCTCTAGTGAGGATTGTGTTTTGAGAATCAAAGCTTGAGAGTTCCTCACTAGCGATTAGAGAGTAGCAAGTGTGCATCCACCTTCTCATTAGGCTCGTTGTGGTCAAGTGAGAGTTCTAGCTTGTTACTCTTGGTGATCACCATCACCTAGACGGCTTGGTGGTGATTGGGAGTTTGGTGATCATCCGACGGAGCTTGTGGATGACCCAACTCATCTTGTGAGCGGTTTTGGGCGATTCACCACGACGGAGTGTCGAAGAATCAGCCCGTAGAGAGCACTTGATCCTTGCGCGGATCAAGGGGGAGCTACACCCTTGCGCGGGTGCTCCAACGAGGACTAGTGGGGAGTGGCGACTCTCCGATACCTCGGAAAAACATCGTCGTGTTCCTTGCCCTTACTTTCAAGCATTTACATTCTCATATTTACTTTCATTGCTTGATTTACTTTCCTAGAATTGCCATGCTAGACTAGGATTGGAAACTAGGGTGCAAAACTTTTATCGGTAGAATCTCTAGGAACACAAGTAGGCACTAGGGGTGAATTCCGGCTTATAGGATTTAATTCTTGCAATTATTTTTTAGAAAAGCCCAATTCACCCCCCTCTTGGGCATCTTGATCCTTTCAGTTATCATAATATCATCTTTTGCTAGTCCTTGCCTCTTAACCAGTCTCACCTTCTTGCCATCAATCTTTACTTTTTCTTATCAACATTTGACAACTTTTGACCCTTGTTCTTACATCTTATAAATCCTGATTCAAGGACCTACAAAGACTTGAAGATCAATTTATCCTTCTCACTGGTCTCCCTGAATGGTAAAACGGAAAACTAGTCTTTACCTTTCTTCAACCAATGTTAATCTGTCACTTTTTCATGATGTCTCATAAATTTTGAATCGAGAAGTTGTGAGTACCATAAGACCTATCTTTATCTTTTGCTAATCTCCACCCTTGTTTTTACATCTTATAAAGTGAAGACTCGATGATCATCCTTGATCTATCTTTTCAACCTCCTTTGATCTTCCTTTCCACCTATGTTGACCTTCAATCCTTTGACCCTCTATCATTAGCTCGAATCAATCTTAACAATCAATCCAATGTTCTCTTGTCAACCATTGATAATCCTTGACGCTTATATCCGAACTTGTCAAAAAGTTTCAAAATAATCTTATTGGTTTGCTTTATCTTTCTCCCTAGTCTCTTCGAATCTCGGGACGAGATTCCTGTTAAGTGGAGTAGAATTGTCACACCCCAAAATTTTTAATTTTAGGTTGTGCATAGGAAACACTAAATAAAATAAATGTTTTAATATTTGGATAAAATTTTCCAAGTTTAGTTTACGATAGCATCAATTAGTTATAGAAAAAAATAAAAAAAAATAAGAATCTTTAAATTTTTTTAAACTAATTTGACGGGCTATTGTTTGATGTGATGTTTGCTCGTTAACTCTCGTGTGTTAAGAGCGGACAAAGTCTTTCAAAATGCGTTTAGTGGATCGATCTTTCTTCTCCAGCACGTCTTTATCTTTTTCTGCAATCAATATTCCTTGTTTCTCATCTTAAGTTCTCGTTGGGAGTTTTCTAAAATCTTTTCTTTATAACGTAAATTATTCCTTTCAGTTCCTCATGTGTCAATCAATCTCAGTGAACTCTTCGGAAATTGTTCTGGCTTTTTCTGGAGCTAGTTCACGCTTTTCTGCGAGTGTTATCTAATTTTTAGATGCTCCAAAATATCTTTTCATGAGCTCCAAATACTTTATTTGGGTTCCCCTTGTTTCATAATATCTCTGAGAATTTTCCCTGAATTTTTAGAGCTTTCGGAGTATTTTTCACGGCTTAAATAATAATTCTGGACTTTTCTGGAATTATTTTATCCATGAAATTAATTAATTCCGAAAATAAATAAATATCTTATTTTTCCCGATGCTCAAAGCCCATGTGCAATAATCCTAAATGCTCATTCATTTATTTACTAATGGGCTTTGATGATTAATTAGGCCCATCAATAGAGGTGGAGAGTGCAACATCAATTAGTATCGTATGGCTAGTTGACGTGGGGTAGGGAGTTTTCCTCCCTATATATACGTACCTATCCCTTGAGTAAAAGCACACCAAAACTACTATGGAGGAGCTCGGTGAGGAGGAACCGGAGCCTCGACAGCTAGACAGGTCGAGGTCTGTGCCGAACCCGACTTAGCTGGCTGCGAACCTCAACAACTTCCACATCGGGCGAGTGCTCCCCCAGCGTCTACGCGATCTTGCGAATCAGCGCCATATTCCGCTGCAGCAGGTCGAGACTCATCTCCCCAAGGATCTGCCTCGCCCCCGGGGTGACAATGGCGAGGTCAGAACCGCTGGTAACGAGCATGTCGGTGTTGGACACCAGCGCGTGCACGACAGGAACGCCGCTGCGTGCTGCAGGTCCAGCATCTCCCCGCGGACCTTGCCCGAGAGCGCGTCCACCAGCGTGATCTCGTTCGCTGATGATGCGTCCACTAGCGCAATCTCATACACCAGGGCAGAAGAAGCCAGACGCATCGCCAGCATCGAGCGGCCTCCGATCCAGTCCTTGGCCCTGCCCATCAAGCCGTTCCGGCCCTGTTCCATGGCCCTGTGCCCCTCGTCTTGGCCACCTCGGTCGTCGCCCGCGCGCTGGACTGAGCGCTGCCGTGACCGTGGTCATGGCCGCCTAAGTCGTAGCATCCGTCGACGACTTCTTGAAGACCCGCTGGAGTTCTGTTTGTCCGCAGCTGAGTAGAAGCTGGACTCCTACCAGCATCATCCTGTGGCCTGATCGTCTACTCTCCGCATGAAGCGGGGGACACCGTTCTCCCTCTGCAACTCACAATCATCCAGTTCCTGTCCAAAGCAGGAAGCAGATGCTATTTCTCTCGTCGCCTTGACACAAGTAGCAAGCGTCATGCATGCATAATTTGGTGAGACGCACATCTCTTTGTCCATTATTTTATTCATTAAAAATTGTGCAGATGTCATGCCTATGTCATTCATGCATAATAAATGATCAATCTCTATCTATCCCTCGGTTCTGAGAAAATTTATCTTTTCTATGTCCTCGAGATATAATTTTCTAACTACCTAGACTGTCCATTGAATCTCTGCACTCGTAGGTACTCATATGTCTATCCTTGCCCTGAACTCATTGTCATCTTATCTCAGTTATTTTAGCTCCATTTGATTTGACTCTTTTCCGTCGTGTTCGTATTGACGGTATAGCAACTACGTTTTACATGCGACATGTTATCTGAATTTATTTTATATTAACTGGAATAACATGGATGCATCTTGCTTTTGTAATTTAAAACAAGCTATGTTTAAGTCTTGGCTTTTCATATAAAAAATAAATATACATATCATTGTGATTAAAATCTACCTATTCTGTTCTGTTAATTAAATTTGTTAGCTTGAACACAATTGTATTAAATTCAAATTAGATGTTCTCACAATTTACTTTGTTTTTGCAAGCTAAAGAATAATCGGTATATAAAAGACACTGAAATAAAATATGATTTGATTTAACTCGGCCTTTTAGTTAACATGAGATTTCTGTGATCTGAATTAATAATGCTTAACATAGTTTCACTTAATCGAAATAATCAAGCGTGTAGTTGTTTCTTTTATATAATATAAATGTAATTTGATTAATATTGATTTAATATCTTTTAATTAAAAATCAACCTAGGGTTGTAGTTCCGTCTTTTTGCTTTGCAACCATGCCTATGTTAGCTACACGTGAACAATGCCATTTACGATGTCACATGTTGATTAGATTAATCCTATTACTTTGATTAATGACTATGCAAACTTGGTTCTAAATAAAAGCAACATAGGACACTATCGATCTTTTTATAATTACCACTTGTCAACTTAAATACGTATTTATTAATTGTAATTGCCTAGTTTAAACATGATTTATAAAGTTGGGTTAAGTGCAATTTGATTAGTATTTATTCAATGTCCCTTGTAATTAAAAGTAATTTAGGTTTATCTCCGATCTTTTATAAATAATAAAATATTAGCTTGGTAAATAACAACTTAAATATTTATTTGTTAATTATAATTTATTTAGTTACACATAAAATGAGTTGATTAATGTTTATCTAATGACTATTAATTTATTAAAAATAACTTAGGTTTATAACTCCGGTATCTTATAAATATATGTTAATATGATTAATATCAACTTAAACGACTTTTCAATTATGACTTCTTAGCTTAAACATGAAACGTAAATGCTTACATTTGGTTTGTCACATGTTCTATGTTTTCTAAGATAAAAATAGTTAAATAATTTAAATACAATGAAAAGTTTATATTTATAAGTAGAGTTTAACTTCGGCTTTATAATTTGATTAACTCAGTTTTAGAATAATTCTCTGAAATGTCTATCACCTTAATTCATTAACTAAAATAAATCAAACGTATAGTTTGTCTTCTCTGATTTGTTGTAAACTCCTCGATAGTCGTGTGTCCTCTTTGATGGTAGCTCCATTATTCGTCGTTCTTGCGTTTTAGCGATCGTAGCAACGTACCGTATTGTTTAGTACGTTCTCTTTTAAAGTGTCTCGTTTGTTTGGTGTGTTGTTCTTAGTTGTGTTTATTGTCTGTTTGTTCTACTTGATTGCTGCGAGTAGAAGAAATTTGGTTAATTAGCACTGAAGACGAGGAGCTGAGGAATATCAGTCGAAGAAAAAGGACTTGAGACCAGAAGATAACAACTGGAGATTCTGAGCAGCTAACCTTGGGAAAGAGGCAAGTATAACATGGGATTTCCTTATTGTCCTATTTACTTTAATCACATAAATTCATATTGCATGTGTCTATATTGAATTGCCATTAAGGATTTTCCTAGTTTTTGATCTATACATTGTCACCTATGGGATTTTGCATTGGGTAGCTTTTGCTAACGCTGAGCATAAACTATGATCTTGTAATATGATTAATTGAATATGCAACAACACTAAAAGATGAAATTTTGATTACTGTTTAAAGAGGGCTAGAGCATGATGCTATTTTTCTTGGTGCTCTAGTTTCTCTCCGCAAGGACTTATCTGTAAGCGAACATCCGAGACTTACAGTACAACTGTGAGGGCTATATGGCTCTGGCTTTAGTCAAGTATGAGGACCTTTTCTAGCTTGTTAGTGGTAACCTTCATGGCGTAAGAATAGCTTGACGAATCGGGTATAGTACGGCCTCTGTCCTTATGTGTATAGGCTGCGCGTCATTATATCATTTGGAAGGGGGGCTCTACATCTGTTTGCCGAGTGAATCTAATGGCCCTAACTTGTTAGACGAACCTTTGAAAGACTTCATAGTGAACCCTGTCGACCTTCCTTGGTATTGGGTCAAGAGGCTGATCACCTCGGGCGAAAGAGTAAATCACGACTCATAGTGAAAGTGTACAACCTCTGCAGAGTGTAAAACTGTTATAACAGCTGTGCTCACGGTCACGAGTGGCCTTGGACCCTTACGGAATAGATGATCACTAATGACTATAAATGTGTTTTTGCTGTTCATTATTTATCTTTACATTGATCATATGTTTATTGTGGGATAAATGAAAACCTGATGCTACTCATATGATAAAACTATGATAATTAAAAGCTAAATGCAGTAAACCGGTGTCTATCCTTTTGAGCCTCATGAACCCCGTGTTATATTTGTTGAGTTTGACATAGACTCACTCTTGCTATTTCCCCACACTCCAGTGTGTAGTAAGGTGCTGCTTATAAGAAGGACGAAGGTGTAGTGGAGTTTTCAGAAGTCTTTCAGAAGTGCTTGGCATATGGAGCCACCAGTTAGCCGTCCCTGAGAAGAACGGAGCCTGAAGTTTAGTCACCGTTCCGCGATACTCTGATGTAAGTGTTAATATAGCTATGTGTACGTTATATAATAACATTGTTTCTGATACTTTTTTATTCTGGCATATGTGTGGACTTCCTGGACACATATGATTAGCCTGGTTTTGTTCTTTAGAAAACCAGGTGTGACAAATAGTACCATGTCATAGCACAGTTTTTGATAGATCAAATCAAGTCTAAACTCATGAACAAGAAATCAATCTAACTACAAGCTAGGCATAAGAATAAAGAACTGAGACGAGGAATGAGATTACCAACACATTGATATGAGACAATTGAATTTTATTATTCTGATCATGTGTTCACAAGATGCATACACAAGCATCCATACAAGAATTCTCTATGAATGCCAAAACCCTCCTAGAGAGCAAAGAAAAACACAATCTTAAGCATCCAGGATGAAGTACATATCAGTAAAGTCACAAATGGTTTTTTTTCACTAAACTCTATACAATAGATAACTTAGTGGAACCTGATTTAATCATTGATAACCTGCAGGCAGGAGTAAACAATGACATGAATATTTCTCTGTACAAGGATTTCTCAAATGAGAAAATCAGTGATGCTTATTTCAAATAGGTTCTCTAAAAGCACCTGGACCAAATGGTTTTCCAGCTAGATTTTTCCAAAGAAATTGGGATCTGATAAAGATGATGTGATCAAAGGAGTAAATCATTTTTGCCTTTAGTAAAATGCTAGAAGGAATAAATGACACAGTTATTGTGCTAATTCCGAAAAACAAAGATGCCAAGGAACTCAAGAAGTATAGAACTATGCAATGTCATCTACAAGGTGATCTCAAAATGTTTGGTCAATAAATTACGACCTCTTCTGCAGGACATTAACTCCCCAACTCAAAGTGCTTTTATTCCAAGCCAGATGATTACAGACAACATATACAATAGCTTTTGAATGCCTCCATGTTATCCAATAGTGCAATGACAAGTGTGGGGGCTTTTGCGCCTATAAACTCAATCTGGCCAAAGTGTATGGTCGCGTCAACTAAAACAACTTGGAAAACGCATTCCAAAAGTTGGTTTTCAAAAAAAGATGGACTGATTGGGTGTTGGAATGTACGAGAATTGTAAAGTATTTTGTTCGTGTAACGCCCTAAATTTTGCATTCCTTTAAAATAGATTAAATTGATTTAATTATACTTTTATTTGTGCATTCAAACATAGGTAAAAATATTTTTTTATTAAATTAAAATTCATCATAAGGTTAGGCACGCGTTGTTGCACACATGCCAGTGAATTTGTTTCTTTGTACTGTGTGGTTTTGATTTAAGTTCAAACTGATTTAAATTGCTTTTGAGAAGGATTTTGAAATGGCTTTGAAATAACAGAAAAGGGTGAATCCGTCCCTCTAGATATATAGAAAATTCTATGTATCAAAAATGTGAAAGCGACTTATAATTTGGAATCTATGGAGTACAAGAGTTTATGTGTGTGCGATCCAATTCTCAGCCACCCATGACGCAGGCATAAAGTCAAGTGGGCAAAGTCACTCTTAGTAGTTCCTCACGCGATCACCAAAGGGCACGATCGACATATCTCACATTGAATTTGTGTTTTTTAATATGAAGCTGCTGGAACTCTCCACATCTCATTCGGTATACTTGTATCGATCTCAATTTGTGTACTCCCTCCGTTCCAATTTAAACCCTCTTTGGAATAAAGGATTTATAAAACACATGAATGGGAAAACACATAGGAATCAAAATGCCATATCACTTCAAATCATACAGGATTTCAGAATAAAGAAAAGTTTGTGAAGATGCCTTTGAAAGCGTTGTAGGAAAATCATAGGAAATAAAACAATGAGGTTGGAGCTCATGTTTACTTTCCTCCAAAATTCCTTTAGATGACCCAATCTATATTAATTTCAAAGGAATTTGTGAGAACTATTCCTTTGTTTCAAAGGGCTTGATAGGTGGTTTTGACTTCTTTAGACACAATTTTTATTAGGTATCTAGAATAATTATATATCTAAGTGTATAGCAAAAGCTATATACCTAGAAAAGCTAAAACGATGATAAATTTGAGATAGAATGTGGTATTAAAATAGATTGAGATGAAATATTAATTAATTTTTAATCTAACACGCATGGACTAAGATGGATATTAATTGGATCAGCCATTTAGCCCATTGGGATCTGCTCTGTTGTCTATCTTGTTGACCTCATAGGTCGACCTGAACAGTTGAACACTAGTTTTTCATCAAACCAACTAATAACTGAACAACAAGAACCATTGTTCGCTCCACGCCTCATGCCGCCGCTTCTCTCCCAACCACCACGCCACCGCCCTCTCCTAGGACACCGCCTTGGTCCTCTTCTTCTCTCCCAACTGGCGATCTGGTCGATGGACAGAGGAGTGGGAACCCATCCCTTTGTCCTTTATAGTTTTAGGTTAGGTTTGTAGATCCTTGTTGGTTTAGGGTTTGGTTTTTGGTGTAATCAACGAGGTGGTGGCACCGATGGTATTTTAGAATATGATCCCTCCGGCCTCTACCTACCTCGACGACATTTGATCTTGCATTGACAAAGGGCCAATGAGATTTTGGTTTGTCTGATCTGCTGATCTTCATTAGAACTTGTTATTTGGTGTGCTTGTGAGGAAGCAGTTAGTTGACTTTTGATATGTCGATCTTGACCTCTTCTTTTGGTCTGTTCTACATTAATATCCGACATCTTCAACGCTCTGATGGTGAAGGATTGTACACTTGCGTTTTTTTTTGGAGGATTCCTCCGGCCGACGTTCTTTCAGTAGATACTAGATCTCGTTGTTAGTGGTGAGCGACTTTTGCGATCTTGATAGTATTTTGGTGAGGGTGTTTGCCTTGTTCCTTTTCTTTACTATCTTTTAAGTGCGATCTTCAAGTTTGAAGAAAGAAGACGGCTACTTTTGGTCTTTGATATACTCTTATTTTTAAAAATTATTTTGTGTTTTTGTTTATCATTTGAACTAGCTTTTATTTTCCTTAAATATGTAAGATGTGAGGTATTTTTTGTGTCCTGTATCAGAAAAACCCTAATAATTGGTAGTGTTTGGCATAGCTTCTTCTAAATGGCTTATTCGGTAAAAAAACGGCTCCGGCTTAAGAGGTGTTTGGATGCGGGGACAGTTTAGTACTTATTATTACATCGGACATTCAGATGCTAATTAGGAGAACTAAACATAAGCTAATTATAAAACTAATTGTATAGATGGAGACCAATTTGCGAGACGAATCTATTAAGCCTAATTAATTCATTATTAGCATATAGTTACTGTAGCATCAAATTATCAAATTATGAACTAATTAGACTTAATAAATTTATCTCTCAAATTAGTCTCCATCTACGTAGTTAGTTTTATAATTAATCTATGTTTAGTACTCTAAATTAGTGCTCAAATCATCCGATCCGACACTTCATGCTCCTCCGAACGTTTGGTAGGGTCCTCGCAGGAGTCAGAGCTGGAGGCGGAGAGAAGCCTGCCAAAGGAGACCGTGAACAGGCCACACCAAGCAGCGCCGCCGGCCCGCCGCACCTCGCTTCAAGTTCCAACGCTGCCGGAGCGCCTTCGACTCCGACACCTCCGGGTAAAATTATTCGCCCTCAATTTGGATCTCCTCTCGTCCTAGTGCTCAACTCTGAAAGTACGAGATCGACGACTGAGCGTGTTCTCTATCTTCGTTTACAGCGAGAAGGGGAAGCCGAGGAGATGAGACTGGTCGGCCTAACGGGCGGGATCGCCTCCGGGAAGAGCACTGTCTCTAACCTCTTCAAGGACGCCGGCGTCCCCGTCGTCGACGCCGACATCGTTGCTCGGGTAAGCTAAGCACGCGGCCCAAACCTGGAGCTATCTGATGCTATCCGCGCAAACACTACTAATTACTGCTTATAGAACTCAAATTTTGTGCTGTGCTGCTCTGTTGCTTGCCTCATGTTAAATTTGGTACATTACCAATAGTACAACTTGTAGTTCAAAAGATGCCTTTGTGTGGAGTGCAGTTTTTTTTAATATATACTCTAAAGAAAGAATATGAACTTTGTGCCTTTCTTTTTTTTTTAACGCAAACTTTGTGCCTTTCTTGCCTCTCATAGTGCTTTCGTACAAACATTATGCCTAATTGTTTTTAAATTATCTCTCTATAGGCTACACAAACAGCGCTTTTGGCCAAAATCAAAGGTCTTTAGTAGGTTATAAACATTAAGCTCATATGACTCCAATATTTAGCTGTTAGCCTTGTCTTTTGTCTGCTGTAGCTGCGTTTCACACATGTAACTTAGGTGCTGTTTGTTTCGGCAGTGGGAACGGGAATGTAATGTAATGAATAAACGGCGAGATCTGTTACTGTTACCATGCAACAGAAAGCGGAATTTGTTTGGTTGACTATTTATTGCATGCGGGATCAGATAGTGGCCGGTGGGGAGCGGTAACCAACTTGCATGTGTCCGTATCAGTTCACCGGGTGATCGGTTGCAGCTGTTTCCAACCAAACGCCAACCAAGGAAATCTATTAGTGCTGTAAACTGATTACGAACCAAAAGATCCGAACCAAACAGCACCTAGCTTAGGCTCCTCATTTATTTCTTCAAACAGAAGCACTATTTTAGTTTACACTTCCAAAAGAAAAGAAAACAAAAGGATCTGGTAAGCTCATATCACAGAGTTGTGGCATTGCGGTGATTTTTATGAGCCTTCAACTTATAGATTTTATAAAATTTCAGATTGCTATTGTACTTGTTTCCTCATGTTTTTCTCACTCCTCTCTTTTCCCTTTCCTTACCAATTGCAACTGGATCCTATACCAAACAATCAAATAATAACACTGTAATAGGAATTGACAACATGTGCAACACACTTTCATGAGAATGGCAGGCTGTATGATCTTGTAGACGCTCTCTTCTATTTTCTAATATTAGTTAGTACCTTGAATAAAGACCGGAACAGAAAATCGTTGCTGCCACAGTGCCTGGAGCGAGGCTCTACCCTTTTATACACAACCTGGCAGCCCAGTGTACACAAACCACAACAATAGTTATTAAATGAATGGCTTAGATACATTACTTGCACTGGAAAGCATGATTGATAATTATATTTTCAAAGTTCTGAAATTTTTATTGGATACTGTAAGCTTGTGAGTTACAACTGTGTTTGCTTTACAAACATTGTACTGATTATAAAAACCATGCATTTATAGGATGTAGTGCAGAAAGGCACTGGAGGTTGGAAAAAGATTGTAAAAGCCTTCGGGAATGATATTTTGTTGGAAAGTGGAGAAATTAACAGAGCTCACTTAGGGCAAATTGTATTTTCTGACCCATCAAAACGTCAACTTCTAAACCGGTACACCTTTCACTGATTTGAAATATTTTGTCGCCTTTCACTCTCTGTTTTTATGAATGCAGTAATACGTGTCAATTTTGTTGTATTATGCAATATCACATGAGTCAACTGTCCAACTATCATTCTTTGTGTAAGTATTAGTGTTGTTGAACTTTATTTGATTTATTGTTACCATGAAACATGAAAAAACGAAACATTGGCTATGCTACAATGCTGGAGAAAATAAAAGTAAGTACAATAAAGATGTTATAATTAAGTAATTAACTATGACACTGGTCTACCCACTTCTCCTTTGCCCTTTTAATATAGTTTGTCATGACTATCGCTTGATGACACAATTCCTTACTGGCATTTTTTGGTATTCTTATTCTGTTAATTTTTCAGCTAGCTGAACCATTTGTTCTTGTGTCAGTATTTGCCATTGCTAATATGAGTTGTTTTGTTTTTTACTTTTCGGTTTTATAAGTCTTCTGGCGCCACATATTTCTTGGGGCATAATGTGGGAGATAGCAAAATTATGGATGAAAGGATGCAAGGTTATCATCCTGGATATCCCGCTGCTGTTTGAGACCAAGATGGATCGATGGACAAATCCAATAATTGTGGTGTGGGTTAATCCAGAAACCCAGATTCAGAGGCTGATGTCAAGAGACGGGTGCTCTGAAGAACAAGCTCAGAACAGGATCAACGCACAACTTGCGTTGGAGTGGACTGGAAGAAGTCAGAAGCCGACATAGTGATTGACAACTCTGGATCACTGGATGACACCAGACAACAGTTCCGGGAAGTCTTGAGGAAAGTCTCTGAGCCCTTAACATGGAAGGAACGCTTGAGATCTCGAGATGGCCTGATCTCTGTTGTCGTGTGCACGGCAGTGGGTGTATTACTTGCCCGGAAGAATCTGCTATGATCCTGATGAGGGTTAGGAAGCTAAAAAAAAAGTGGTATGTCGTTTTAGTGGACGTGCATAATTAAGCTTGTCTGGTGCCTGTGCCTCAGGAGGAAATTGAAGGGCTGTATGTGGAGCTTTGATTGATGAAATAATTTTTTGGTATGACGTTTTGTTTTTGCAGTAGAAATTGCCACAGCAACGCAGTGGGTATATAGGTTGGCTGGAGGTCTCTGTCCAGTGTACCCCTTTTACTAGTGGAAAAAGTCCATTTTACCTCGTGAACTATCCTCAAAGTCTAGTTTTTGCTCCCTGAACTCCAAAACCGGGTAAACCACCTCCCTCAACTTTTAAAACTGTTCATTTTACCTCCCTGACCTGGTTATATGTGGTTTTCAAATTCGATTTTGTCTTTTTCTTATTTATTTATTTTGGCTGAATTTTTAAAAAATCATAGTAAATCGTAGAAAAATCATAAAATAGAAAATTCAATTTTGTTGGACTCCACATTGGTATGCTTTGGTACAGAGTTTTTGTTGTAGATTTAAATCTATGTTTTTCTGTAATTAATTCAAAGATGCAGTTTCTATGGTCAAATTGTGGTGAAATTTTTATGGTAGACTAATTTCTATATGATTGAACTGTAGTAAAAATTTCATGCTCATTGGATAAAGTATAACTGAGTTATGCCTGGTAGGTCGACCATGGAGGCGATTTTCTTATTACGACAATTGATGGAGAGATATAGGGAGCAGAAGAAGGACTTACACATGGTCTTTATTGACCTCGAGAAGGCATATGACAAAGTACCGAGAAATGTCATGTGGTGGGCCTTGGAAAAGCACAAAGTCCCAACTAAGTACGTTACCCTCATCAAGGATATGTACAGGGATGTGGTGACGTTTGTCCGAACATGTGATGGCGACACCGGTGACTTTCCAATTAAAATAGGACTGCATCAGGGGTCAGCTTTAAGCCCTTATTTATTTGCTTTGGTGATGGATGAGGTCACAAGGGACATACAGGGTGATATCCCTTGGTGTATGCTCTTTGCTGATGATGTGGTGCTAGTTGACGACAGTAGGACAGGGGTTAATAGGAAGTTAGAACTATGGAGGCACACGTTAGAGTCGAAAGGGTTCAGACTTAGTAGGACCAAGACCGAGTACATGAGGTGCGATTTCAGCGCGACTAGGCATGAGGAGGGAGACGTTAGCCTCGATGGGCAAGTGGTGGCCAAGAAGGATATTTTTCGGTATTTAGGATCGATGCTACAAAAGGATGGCGACATTAATGAAGATGTTAGGCATAGAATTTCAGCCGGCTGGTTGAAATGGCGTCAAGCTTCTGGCGTCCTCTGTGACAAAAGGGTGCCTCAGAAGTTGAAAGGTAAGTTCTATAGGACGACGATTCGCCCGGCGATGTTATACGGTGCTGAGTGTTGGCCTACAAAAAGGCGACATGTCCAGCAATTGAGTGTAGCAGAGATGCGTATGTTGCGTTGGTGTTGTGGGCACACAAGGAGGGATAGAGTCCGGAACGACGATATTTGGGATAGGGTTGGGGTGGCACCAATTGAGGAGAAATTGATTCAACATCGGTTGAGATGGTTTGGACATGTTCAACGGAGGCCTCCTGAGGCGCCGGTACGTAGTGGTGTTCTAAAGCGGGCTGATAATGTAAAGAGCGGTAGAGGTCGACCTAAACTAACTTGGAATGAGTCCGTTAAGAGAGACCTTAAGGAGTGGAATATCTCTAAGGATTTAGCTATGGACAGGAGCGCTTGGAGACTGGCAATCAACGTGCCTGAACCGTGACCTCTTTCTGTCTTGTGCCATTTATGTCCCTTTATGTGTCTCCCTGTTATCGTCTCTTTTGGGCTCCAATTTGCTTGGGACAAAAGGCTATGTTGTTGTTGTTTGCTTGTTAAATAGTTTTAAAATAGTTAAAAGTGTGTACAAATAGAAACGAGTATGAAATTTTTACTACAGTTAAAGCATACAATAATTATACCACCTTAAAAATTACAGTACAATTGGACCATAGAAACTACAGCTATGAATTAATTACAGAAAAGTATAGATCCAAAGCTATAACAAAAACTTTATACTAAAGCATACTATATTATATACTCACTATATAGATCTACTCACGTGGAGTCCAACCAAATTGGATTTTTTATATTATGATTTTTCTTTGATTTACTATGATTTTTTTAAAAATTCAGCCGAAATACGTAAAAAAGAAAAAGACAAAACCATCTATAACCGAGCTAGGGAGGTAAAACGAATGGTTTCAAAAGTTAAGGGAAGTGGTTTAACCGGAACTTCGAGATAGTTCAGGGAGGTAAAATTGACTTTTTCCTTTACTAGTTGATTTTACTAGACACAGTGGTTCGATTTACGAAACTCCATTTTGGGCCTGTTTGCATGTGCCAGATATACTTCCTATCCTCGTGGATGGGCTGGCAATTACAACTAATTCGGTCCATCCATGTGAATATTCTTGTGTTAGCCTGTTATAGGAAACGAGGCCTTAGAGATGACAGTTGTGCATAAGTTGGAGTTTGTTAACAGACATGGTCTGCTCGAGGATTGGTTTAAATCGCTTCTTAATAACTTACTCCATAAATAAATAAACATAATGCTAATATTGCGTCCATCCGGATGTGTCTGTTCGGACGTCCTGTTCCTAGACCTGCGTAGCACGGGTCCAACAGGCCACGGGCCTACTCCCCTAAAAATCCCCACCTTCTCTAAAATAAAAAGAAATCCCCAATCCCCACTCGCTTCACTTCGCGTTGCGGCTTTACCGTGCCTCCTCACCGCCGCACGTCGCGCAGCGCCCCTATCCCACGCCGCATCTACCAGCGTGCCGCACTCCATCTCTCACCGCGCACGCTCCACCTCGCTGCGCCCCATCCCACGCAACGAGGTGCCCCGTCCCCGCCCCTATGCGTCGTGCCCCGTGCCCCGCCACATCGAGGTGGTGTCGAGGTGTTGCTGACGCCGCCAGTCCCCACCAGAAGGTCATGGCCACTTTGATGTTGGTGACACTCATCCTCAGTTTGCACATCAGAGATCCAGAGTGGCCGGACCAGGTGCAGGCGCAGCTAGTCGCTGCCATGCCATGCTACCATCCTTGGTCACCGGCTAGCCGGAACTGGCCGTTCCCCACCCTGCTCTGCGTCGTCCGGAAGAAGAAGGATGAAATACACATGGTGCAAGTGTATATTTTAAGTGTTTCACATGTTTCATAGGTATTTTGCAAGTGTTTCATATAGATATTGTAAAAGTAGATCGAGATGTTGCATATGTTGCAATAGTTTTGCACGTATGCTGCAAGCTTCTATTCCCAATGTTTCATCTATTTTTTTCAGACACGTGTTGCAACTGTTTATCTAGATGTTGCATATGTTTCACACATTGCATGTGTTTTATTTGGATTTTGCATATATTTTGTAATGATTTTTTCAAGCGTTTTTTAGGTATTTTTACAAGTGTTTCAGACGTATATTTGCAAGTGTTTCAACTGTTTCGAACTTATGTTGCAAATGTTTCATTGGAGTGTTTCAAAAGATCGGTTGTTGCACTTTTCTTCTCGCCTTCTGCTGCCTCACCTCGGTGTCTCCTCCTCTTCTCGATGCTGGTGATGTTTAGGCTATGTGGGCCCGCGTGGGGGCGGGCGGCATGGGTAGAGCTTGTCGTTCGAGCGGTGCAGAATCCGAGCAGGCGGGGCGAGGGGAGCTGCGTCCGGACGCGGACCTAGGACCGGACGTCCGGGCGGTAGCATGGCCCTAAATAAACATAGCTGTGATTACTGGCAGACGCTTTGACCATGAGGTCGTTAACAAAGGCACATTCGGAAACAAGAAAAATGAGTTTTGCTGCGTACAGGCAGCGTACTGTTAGTCATGGCCGAAATCACAGCGTCGTTGGCTGTGGAGCGTTGAATCATAGGACTCTTGCCTTTTCTTACGTTAGGGGACCGGAAGGGATGGGCAAAGGACGGGAGGCATGTCCTGGGCAGGCTGCGCATCGTCCGGTGCTCCACCGGTCACCACCGTCCGGCGGAGCATGCCTGCATGTGCCGGTTGTTGCGGCGTCGCCGTCGCCGGGTCGTCGGACGCGCGCGGAAAGGCACTCCCCGTCCTCTGGTTTGGTGGCACTGGCACGGCGTCCACAGCGGCCGCGCGCGCCGCGGTACGTGGTTGGTTGCACAAACAAAACCAAACCTTGCCGCAGATCTCGGCGCGCGAGATGACACGGCCATGAACCCCAAGCCTCTTGCATTGCATAATTGGGCTCAGCTACACACTGCACTTGCGTCGCTGTCCTGCAGTTGCGAGCTCACACAGTCACACTATTGTATCTCTGATTCTCTACTGGTCACACCTGCTCCAGTTCCGTGTGTTCATCCATCTTGGCTGCTGTAAACAATGCTGTTCTTGACCTTGACAGCAAATGTAAGGAGAGCGAGCGATCAGCTAGCCGACAAGGACTTCCGGCATTAGTGACCCATCCTTGGAAATTAAGCAGTTGTTAGCGTCAGTGATTGATTGCATTGCTGTATGATATCCCATGTGTTTTGGTCAGAGGCCGTGTTTAGATGCCGAATTCGGCCGGCCGAATTGGTACAGTGCGCATTTAATGCGCACTGTACCAATTCGTTTGTATTTGGTAAAAGGAAAAAGTCTAATTGACCCCCCAACTATAAGGGGTGGTCTAATTTACCCCTCGAACTATGAAATGGTCTAATTTACCCCCTGAACTTTGCAAAACCGGCCAAATCACCCCCTCGGGCGGTTTTGGGCGGTGGTTTTGCTACAGTGTCAGCGGTTTTGCTACAGTAACAGCGGTTTTGTCTTTTTCTTTTTATTTATTTCGTCTGAATCTTTGAAAAATCACAGTAACTCACAGAAAAATCATAAAATGGAAAATTTAATTTTGTTGGACTCCACATGAGTAGATATACACAGTGAATATATAATATAGTATGCTTTGGTACAAAATTTTTGTTGTATGAATTATTCAAATTAATTACAAAAAAAATAGATCAAAATTTACAGCAAAAACTTTGTACTAAAGCATACTATATTATATATTCACTGTGTAGATCTACTCATGTGGAGTCCAACAAAATTGGATTTTCCATTTTATGATTTTTCTGTGAGTTACTATGATTTTTCAAAGATTCAGACGAAATAAATAAAAAAGAAAAAGACAAAACCGCTGCTACTGTAGCAAAACCGCTGACACTGTAGCAAAACCACCGCCCAAAACCGCCCTAGGGGGTGATTTGGCCGGTTTTGCAAAGTTCAGGGGGTAAATTAGACCATTTCATAGTTCGGGGGTAAACTAGACCACCCCTTATAGTTTGGGGGGTCAATTAGACTTTTTCCTTTGGTAAAAATTGTCCAAACTTTGACTAATTAAGCTTAAAATATTCCTCTCGCAAAGTATAACAAAACTATGCAATTAGTTTTTAATTTCATCTACATTTAATACTCTATGCATGTACGCCACATGTACCGATATTTTGATGTAATGAGAATCTCCTTTTTGCATAGTAAAATTTAGGGCTGAAATTTAACATATAACAAGGCGAGAGTCGGATTGGAACGGCCGAACAGGATGGCACGGGCAGTAGCTGCCAAAACGTACATACGCACAGTTGGCAGGCATAGTAACAGACAAAACAGACATACATGTGACGTGCCAGCACAAGATTTCCAAAAAACATAGGCTTGTGCAGTCTACGTGAGCAATAATATCTACGTACGTCTATTATTTTGTCGCTGGCAACCTCGCAACGTCGTCGCAGCAGCAAATAAAACATATATAAACAGGAATACTCCACTTCCACTGTATTTTGTCGATCATGCTGCAAAGGTTCATCAGTGGCACTTCAATTCTTTAAGATAACCAAACCAGTTCCATCAATTATTGCTCCATTTCTGCTGGTCTCAAAAAGCAACAACTGAATTGTGTCGTACTTGGGTTGTTGCTGCCAACACGGGTCCATGATGATGAGACAGCCACCTCACCAACGTGTGCTATATATTATTTGTGTATATATATATTCTGAGTGTTAGAATCCCCCGTAATTAATAACATTGGAGCTTCTTCCTCTGTCTCCCAAAGAAAAAAATGGCATCTTTGACTTAATTAATTTACCACACGATGATGCACTTCATTGTTGGTTTCTCCAATGTAGAAGAGCAGGGGCCATGCTAATCTATGTAAAAAAAATGTAGAAGAGCAAAGTATGCACAGATGTCATGTAAGTAAGATTTTGCTCAAAAGGAACAGCAACCCAGAGGAGGTGTCATCCCATCCAACATCCAGGCCGATGCGCACCACATCCACAAGCATGAATCATGCATGATTGCAAGTAAAGATCCAAAGCGTAGTGCTTTTTTCAGATAGTCAAGCCTCCTATCACATAGTCAAGCCTCTTTTTTCTTTCTTCAGAATAGCTGAAGCATAATAATACCACTTTCTGTCAATCCAAATAGTACTTGGCTTAATTGGGTACCATATGGTCTTCATAAATCATGATGTAGTGTTTTTTTACCAAATTGTTTCAGTTTGAGGCTTGGCCACTGCTATTTTGAGCAAAAATTCCAATATGCTCTGATAATTGTGGGGCTCACCTTCATCAATATATATGATGTCCTATGGACCTATACTTCTCATCAAAGGAGTTGATCTTCTGTGAATCGACTAATGCGTGAAACTTAGTGATTCCATCATTTATATGTTTTTGGATTGGAGAATGCTAAATTTTACATCAATATTTATCTTCTCCTTCCCAATCGAATTTTCTCCTTCATATCTACGTAGTACATACTGCATTATTTCCAGTTTCCAACAGATTGAATGCAATCCTCTTTCCCTGAGCCTCCCGACCGTTCTCTCGTCCCCCTCCTCGCGCCTGCTCCCAGCCACCCTCCATCCCCCAGATCCAGCGCCTCCAAGCCCCCGTCGCCGTCATCCTGGGCGGATCCAGAGTCCCAGCTACCCGATCTACATCGTCATGGGTCTACACAGGATGCGGAGCAAGCGACGGGGCTCGCCGGCTCTTCCCCCATCGCGACCCTGCGCGCCGCTACCACGGCAGCCGGGTTGGGATCCGTCGCTGCGGCCCTCCCTCCGCCTCCTCTACCTTGCGTAGCTCCCTCGACGTACCAAGGCGACAGCGAGGAGGCTGCGCCCAAGACGGCGAAGCAGCAACCGTCCGCGCCGCCGCCGTCGGTGGTCCTTGCCGTGCCGGCACCCGCTGCTGACACTGCCGGAACCGCCACGGCACCTCCTCCACAGCCCTCCGTCGCTGGGCACATCGCGCGGAGGCCCTCCGCATCACCTCCACTTACGCTGCCAATGTCTCCGCGGGTCCCTTCCACGGCACCACCACCGACAGACACCTCTGCCGCGGACACCCCGGGGATGCTCGTCGACGCCGGGGCTGGTGCGTGCGCGCATGTTGTCGCCGTCGCAGCCGCCACTGAGCTCTCCAACTCCGGCTATGGGCCCTGGCTGCGAGTTCACTCTCCACCCGCATCGCCGTCAACGCCGGGCGCTGATGTCGTGGACGCCACCGCTGGGGCCAAGGCCGCCACCGCCCCGCTGATGCCTACCACTAGTGGATGGCCGGTGGACGAGGAGTCGATCATCGTCGAAGATTGCTAGGAAGACGAGGACGAGGAGGACGCCGTCCCCACGGGCAGGAGCTCTTCTCTGTCTCCTCTGGCCACACCCTTCTTCCTAGCCTTGTAGTCCGCGGGCAGATCCAAAGCTTAGCGTTGGAGGAAGGACTCCAGCGACCCCGATCTCGACTGGGTCCAACCATCGTTGCCATACTGTAAGGTCCAAATGGCTAGAGGGGGGGTGAATAGCCTATTTAAAAATCTACAAGTTTCACTAAACAACCACGTTAGTATAAAAGATGGCTAAGTTAATTCTAGCACTAGCTCAACTGCACTATGCAAGCCACCTATACAATTCTAGGGAAGCAAGGCTATGATCTTTAATACACACCAACAAGACTAAGTCACTAAGCTACTACTCCTATGTGATAAAAGCTACACTAAGCAAACTACACTAGGACTAGTACAAGAAAGTAAAGAGCAAGTGACTTACGATGTAGAGAAGTAATGCACTCGAAGAATCAATCACAATGATCAACCTCAAGAGAAATCCTCGGCAAAGAGATGACACAAGATTTTTATTAAGGTTCACTTGCTTCCCGGCAAGCTACTTCTCGTTGTGGCGATGCACCCACTTGTCGGTTCGTGAGCTAATCGACTATCAAGAGTTGAGCCCTCGACGGGCGCCGCACAACCGCACACAAGATGGGGATCCTCCAAGCCACGAGCTCCACTAGAGTATCCAATTTGTGAACTCCCACGGGGAAGGATCAAGAACCCCTTACAACACTTGGTGAGGGCTCCAACAATCTTCAATTGTGAGCTCAATCACCTCCGCTGCTCCAAGCCGTCTACCGAGTCGGGAAACATGGAAGAGTAATAAGAAATCCGCAGCAACTCGAAGATCAAGTGCCTCTAGAATGCAACTCTCAAGTAATGCACTTGAATCTCACTCAATCTCACTCAAGATGTGCAACCAAGCAAAGAGATGAGTGGAGGGGTTGTTCTCTAGCTCAAAGGATATCTCTAGGTCTCAAAATGTGCAAGAGTTACCCCAAACCCCGGCCATCTTCTATTTATAGCGAAGGGGTATGCAGCTAGCCGTTACCGGACGACACAGTGCAAAACGGATGACCGGACGCGGCGATCAGGGTGACCGGATGCGTCCGGTCACTACAGGACAAGCGTGAACAGTGCGCGTCAGAAGTAGCCGTTGCCGTGACCAGACGCGCTTCACCGTTTGACCGGATGCGCTGCACCCGGCGTCCGGGCGGAGTCCAGAGAGCGCCCACCGCGACCGGACGCGTCCGATCGCACATGACCGGACGCGCCGCGAGTCCGGTCGGCTCTACGACCAGCTCTGCCCCTCTGGGTGTCTGACCGGACGCTCCGGTTCCATGAGGGACCGGACGCGCCGGTTGCAAACCCTAGCACCCGCGTGCTTGACTGCTGCGAGAACTGACCGGACACGTCCGGTCAAACCATGACCGCGTCCGGTGCAGCGTCCGGTCACCGCAGTGACCACCGTTCGCCTCCGTTTCTTTTCCGACTACCAGCGCAGTAGAAAATAGGCGTTTCACTTCCCCAAAAAGTGCCAAATCCCGCCTCGCAAGCTCGGTGGGAGGGAGAGAGGAACCCAAACCCCTCTCTACCGCTTAAACTCCATCGCCTTCGCAAATGTGCTAACACCACCAAGTGTACACCACCATATGCATGTGTGTTAGCATTTCACAAACATTTTCAAGGCATTATGTTAGTCTCAACTAGATCCTAATGCATATGCTCAAGACATTGATCTAGTGGCACTTGATTCCCGAGCTAACCGTGATTGCCCCTCTTGATAGTCGACTATGTATCCTAAACCCGGTCAATCACTTCTCTACTCAACTTAGACCGGCAAAAGGAAAACCCTATGGTTATACCTTTGCCTTGCGCTCTTAGATCCTTCTCCTCCACTTGAACACCATGTCCATCATTTTATGTGCATCTTCACCATGATCGTCATTTCATGTCCATGCACCATTTCTTTGTGATCTTGTGGCCACCACTCCTTGCCACATACACCTTCAACACATGTTGCTTATGCCTAGCTCATTTCACTTGATACAATAGCATTAGCAACTTGGTGTCATTAATTACCAAAACCAAACTTGGGCTTTCAATCTCCCCCTTTTTGGTAATTGATGACAACCATCACAAAGATATGAAATGAAAACAATTTTCAATTTCGATAGTATTAGCTCCCCCTACATATGTGCTTCCATGAGTTTGGTTCAATTGTGCACATATGTATGGATTTGAATTTTGGGAGAGTTACTACTATCAAATTGATGCTAAGGTATATAGAATAGACCTTTGAAGCGTGATACCAATCAGAGTTGCCTTTATATACCATCCTTAGCATCGATGTAGCTAGACACCACTTGTAATACATCACTTGTAAAGATCACAAAACTAAAGTACCCCGTGAGATCAACATTATAAGCAAAGAGTGTCTAGAAACCACTTGAAAAGCTACTCTCAACAAATCATCATTCAAGTTCTATTTCTAGCAATCATCATACAATCATGAATATGAATTTAAGCTTTGCATTGCAACAATTCATCATGTTAATGCACATACAAATGCAACAAATAATTCATGAGCTTGCTCCCCCTACTTGTGTGCTCAATTTTAATTGATCCCTTTCCAATGTCATATCTTTTGCTTTCTCGCCCCCTTACTATATCTTTCTCCCCCTTACTATACCTTTGTGACTTAACTTTTTATCTTTGTCACTTTTCTCTCTCCCTTTGTCAACAATCACCAAAAAGGTGCCAATTTTAATGAGAGTTAAGTCAATCAATATGAGGGAGTCCAAAATATGGTTCAATCTGGATCACTTGCCTAGAATATGTAATTTGGTTTGATCCAAGGACAAGCTTCTTCGCACCTCATAAAGTATAAGGGTTATCTTGACCATGTTGAATTACACATTATGAGCTCGTTTTCTAGATTCAACACTAGGTTTGCAAGCCCACAAACATGTCATATGCTACCACTAGATCAAATAAACATAGAAGCAATAGTGGTACCATATATACATCGAAATCATTTGATTTTCATGAATGAGCCTATTTGTCATGCAAATATGTCTATATGTTCTAACCATGTCCTTAGCAAAGTATGAATGATATGCCAAACAACTTTACCTTGCATTGTCGAAGGGGAGGCATGTCATATAAGAATGTGGGGGTGCACTCATTTCAAGTTGGAGAAGTCAAGTATGTTCAATTCATTCTTCAACTTGTAAAATCTCTTTTCATCAAGTGGCTTTGTGAATATGTCGGCTAGTTGATCTTCGGTGCCAATGCTCTCAATGCTAATATCACCCTTTTGTTGATGGTCCCTTATGAAGTGATGCCTAATATCAATGTGCTTGGTTCTTAAATGTTGAACCGGATTTTGTGTCATCTTGATTGCACTTTCATTGTCATAAAATAATGGCACATTCTTGAATTTGATTCCAAAGTCATTCAAGGTTGCTTTCATCCAAAGCAATTGTGCACAACAACTACCGGCACTAATGTATTCGGCCTCGGCGGTAGATAGTGCAACACTATTTTGTTTCTTTGATGACCATGAAACAAGATACCTTCCAAGCAATTGACAAGTGCCACTTGTGCTCATTCTATCAATCTTGCATCCACCATAGTCGGAGTCCGAATATTCAATCAACTCAAAATTAGACCCCTTTAGAAACCATAATCCAACATCATGAGTGCCCTTAAGATATCTCAATATCCTCTTGGTTGCTTTCAAGTGACTTTCTCTAGGTGAAGCTTGATATCTTGCACACTTGCACACACTAAACATTACATCCGGCCTAGAAGCGGTGACATAGAGCAAACTTTCGATCATAGACCGGTATTGCTTTCGATCTACCATGTTGCCACTAGCATCAATACCCAATTGATCATTAGTGCCCATTAGTGTACTCATTGGCTTAGCATCTTGCAATCCAAACTTCTTGATCATGTCCTTGATGTACTTCCCTTGACTTACAAAAGTGTCATTTTTCATTTGCTTGATTTGAAGTCCAAGAAAGTAACTAAGCTCTCCAATCATAGACATCTCAAACTCATTTGCCATCATTTTTCTAAATTCTTCACAAAAGTCTTGATTTGTTGATCCAAAAATAATATCATCAACAAAGATTTGTAACACAAACAAGTCATTTCCAAGCTTCTTGGTGAAGAGAGTGGTGTCAACCTTTCCCATCTTGAAACCTTTAGAGAGAAGAAAGTCCCTCAATCTCTCATACCATGCTCTAGGTGCTTGCTTCAAACCATACAATGCCTTCTTTAGCTTGAAAACATGGTCGGGTTTCTTGTCTTCTTCAAAACCGGGAGGTTGCTCAACATAAACTTCTTCATTGATGTAGCCATTGAGAAATGCACTTTTGACATCCATTTGATAGAGCTTGATGTTGTGTGCACAAGCATATGCTAATAAGATTCTAATTGACTCCAATCTTGCAACCGGTGCATATGTCTCTCCAAAGTCAAGACCCTCAACTTGAGTGTATCCTTGTGCTACTAATCTTGCTTTGTTCCTCATAACTATGCCATCTTGATCTTGCTTGTTTCTAAAGATTCACTTATTACCAATCACATTGTAGTTCTTTGGCCTCTCAACAAGCTCCCAAACTTGATTTCTAGCAAAGTTGTTTAGTTCTTCATGCATGGCATTTATCCAATCGGAATCCTTCAAAGCATCTTCTATTTTCTTAGGTTCTTCAAGAGACACAAATGAGTAGTGCTCACAAAAAGATGCTAATCTTGATCTAGTTTGAACACCACTTTGAATTCCACTAATAATTTGATCCAATGGATGATATCTTGCAATGTTGGTAGGTTGGAGTATTGGGAGTTGATTGCTTTCACTTGTTTGACCTTGATCTTGAGCTTCATCATGAGAATCACTAGAGCTTGCTTGATTTGTATCAATTTGCACACTTTGGTTGATCACATGAATATCATCATCATCAACAACTTGCCTTGACCTAACATCACCAATGTCCATGTTCTTCATTGCATTTGATAATTGATCTCCTCTCACATCATCAAGGTTTTGAACTTCATTTTGAGACCCTTAGGTTTCATCAAACTCAACATCATGAACTTCTTCCAAGGTGCCATTTGTGAGATTCCAAATTCTATATGCTTTGCTTGTGATAGAATAACCAAGTAAGAACCCTTCATCACATTTCTTTTCAAACTTACTCAATCTAGTGCCTCTCTTGAGAATATAGCATTTACAACCAAACACTCTAAAGTATGCAATGTTAGGCTTTCTTCCATTCAACAGCTCATATGGTGTCTTCCCAAGCTTCCCATGGCAATAGAGACGGTTACTACAATAGCAAGTCGTGTTGATGGCTTCACTCCAAAATGAATGACTCACATTGTATTCACTAACCATTGATCTAGCCATGTCAATCAAGGTTCTATTTTTCCTTTCAACTACACCATTGGATAGAGGAGTGTATGTTGGAGAGAATTGATGTCCAATACCGAGATCATCACACAAATCTTCAATTCTTGTGTTCTTCAACTCACTACCATTGTCACTTCTAATCTTCTTGATGATAGTCTCAAACTCATTTTGCACCCTTTTGACAAAAGATTTGAATAGATCATGAACATCGCTCTTGTCATAAAGAAAGAACACCCAAGTGTATCTAGTGTAGTCATCAATAATCACAAAACCATACTTGTTACCACCAATGTTAGTGTATGTTGTTGGTCCAAACAAGTCCATGTGTAATAATTCAAATGCCTTAGAAGTGCTCATTTCACTCTTGGTAGGATGTGCATTTCCAACTTGTTTACCGGCTTGACAAGCACTACAAGGTTTATCTTTCTCGAAGGTGACATCCTTCAAGCCTCTAACTAAGTTATGCTTCAAAAGTTTGTTCAATTATTTCATTCCAACATGACCAAGTCTTCTATGCCACAACCATCCCATACTAGATTTACTAAGCAAGCATGATGTCAATTGTGTCTCACTATCATTGAAGTCAACCAAGTATAAGCTACCATGTCTAAAACCTTTGAATATCAAATTTGATCCACAACACTAATGACTTCAACTTCATCACTACCAAATATGCACTTGAAGCCAAGATCACAAAGTTGTGCAACCAACAAAAGATTGAAATCCAAGCTCTCAACTAGCAATACATTAGATATGCTCATGTCATTTGAAATAGCAATTTTACCAAGCCTCTTGACCTTGCCTTTCTTATTGTTGCCGAAAGTGATAGCATCAAAACCACCATTTTGACTTATATCAATTGATTTGAACATATATGAATCCCCAGTCATATGTTGAGTGCACCCACTATCAAGCACCCAATGCCTTCCTCCGGCTTTGTAATTGACCTACAAGACAAGATCAATTCCTTTTAGGTACCCAAACTTGTTTGGGTCCTACAAGGTTAGTGACCAAGCTCTTTGGTACCCAAATGGCTTTCTTCTTTGAGCCCGTCCATGGTGTACCAATAAACTTGGCATGAACACCATTTGTACCCTTGGTAATCATATAGAAAGAATCAAACTTAATTGAGGATACATTAGCATTGGATTTCTTGTTGATGCAATGTCGCTCTATGTGACCAACTTGCTTGTAACTTTTGCAATAGCTACCATTGTTCTTCACAAAACGAGTCTTGTGAGGAGCAAAAGTGGCCTTGCCTTTCTTAGGGTTATAGCCTAATCCCTCTTTGTAGAGAGAATCTCTTTGGCTACCCAAGCACATAAGCAAGCGGTCCTCACCACCATAAGCCTTAGCTAAGGTGTGATTGAGCTCTTTTACCTCCTTCTTGAGATTTTCATTCTCAACTATTAGTGTGGAGTCACAAGTGAAACCGTCACTACTAGATGAGGATGATGTAGATGAGCTACATGAAGGGTTAGTGGGAGCAACAACAATATGCTTATGACAAGATTCATCAATTATATCACAAGATATCCTATGTTGCAAGTTTTAGCTCTCTCAATATTTGTTGGCATGTTTTCACATTTTTCAACTAGAGAAGAATGAGCTTCTTCAAGCTTAGTGTGAGACTTTTGAAGCTTCTTATGGTCTACCTTTAGACTCTCATAAGATGCTCTAAGCTCATCAAGTTCTTGCATAAGGTTTTTCTTTTCCTTAAGCAAGCTCTTGCACTCCTTTCTAGATTCTTTAAAATGTTGAGTACAATCTTCTAGCATAGTGATTAGTTCATCTTTAGTGAATTCATCTTCATCACTATTACTATCACTAGCATTATCATGATCATTCTCATCGTCGGATGATACCTTAGCGGCCTTAGCCATGAAGCACGATGGAGTGTCGAAGATTGAGACTTTTTCTTGGATGGCAATGCTAGCATGTCCCTTCTTCTTGCTCTTGTTGTCATCCTCATCATCACTTGAGGAATCATCACTATCCCATGTAGCAACATGAGAATCATTCTTCTTCTTATGAGAGCTCTCCTTCTTTTCTTGCTTCTTCTTTTGCTTCTTCCTCTCCTTCTTGATAGCATCTTCATCATCACTATCATAAGGACACTTTGCAATGAGATGGTCCTTGCTATGGCATCTAAAGCATCTCATGGTAAGCTCATTCTTCTTGGATGAGTTCTTCCTCCTCCTTGTACGATAGCCCTTCTTCTTCATGAATTTGCCAACTTGCTTGACAAAGAGAGCCATCTTCTCATCAATGTCATCACTATCACAAGAGCTTGAGTCTTCTTCACTTGATGATTCAATCTTGGACTTGCCCTTAGATGTGGTGGCTTTGAATGCCACACTCTTCTTCTTTTCATCATCTTTCTTCTCATTTTCCTTCTTCTTCTTCTTCTTGACCAACTCATCATTCTCATCATCTTCTCTATATGAATCATCGATCATCACTTCTTGAAATACTTGTTGAGGAGTTGAATCCTTCAATGTAGTCCTTACTAGCACGGTGATCAACGTATCAAACCTCTTAGGCAAGCTTCTCAAGAACTTCATAGAGAATTGGTTATCCTTGACCTCCTCACCAAGTGCCTTGAGCTCATTGACAATGACTTGTAACTGATGAAATATTTCTGGTACACTCTCATCATCTTGCATCTTGAAGCTTGAAAATTTTTCTTGCAAGATATATGCTTTAGCGGTCTTTGTGCCTTCGGTGCCCTTAAATGTTTCTTCTAGCTTGGCCCAAGCATCATGAGCAATTTCAATGTTCTTCACTTGCTCAAATGTCTTGCCATCTAATGCCTCATGAAGAGCACTAATGGCAATGTCATTGCATTGGAGCTTCTTCTCTTCCACCGGTGTAGGTGCTTCTGAATTAGCAACCTCAAATTTTGTTTCAGTGACCTTCCACACTTCTCTATTGATTGACTTGAGATGTGTGGTCATCTTAACCTTCCAATATGCATAATTTGTGCTATCAAAGTGAGGTGCCTTCTTGGTGTTATTGATGTGCAAGCTTAATTGAGCCATTTCTTTTTCACCGTAGGTTATTAAGCCTCAAATAAACGGTGCCTCGGCTCCGATACAACTTGGAAGGTCCAAATGGCTAGAGGGGGGTGAATAGCCTATTTAAAAATCTACAGGCTTCACTAAACAACCATGTTAGTATAAAAGATGGCTAAGCTAATTCTAGCACTAGCTCAACTGCACTATGCAAGCCACCTATACAATTCTAGTGAAGCAAGGCTATGATCTCTAATACACACCAACAAGATCAAGTCACTAAGTTACTTACTCCTATGTGATAAAAGCTACACTAAGCAAACTACACTAGGAATAGTACAAGAAAGTAAAGAGCAAGTGACTTGATTCTTATACCAACGATGTAGAGAAGTAATGCACTCGAAGAATCAATCACAATGATCAACCACAAGAGAAATCCTCGGCAAAGAGATGACACAAGATTTTTACCGAGGTTCACTTGCTTCTCGGCAAGCTACTCCTCGTTGTGACGATGCACCCACTTATCGGTTCGTGAGCTAATCGACTATCAAGAGTCGAGCCCTCGGCGGGCGCCGCACAACCGCACACAAGATGGGGATCCTCCAAGCCACGAGCTCCACTAGAGTATCCAATTTGCGAACTCCCGCGGGGAAGGATCAAGAACCCCTTACAACACTTGGTGAGGGCTCCAATAATCTTCAATTGTGAGCTCAATCACCTCCGCTCGTCTACCGTGTCGGGAAACACGGAAGAGTAACAAGAAATCCGCAGCAACTCGAAGATCAACTGCCTCTAGAATGCAACTCCCAAGTAATGCACTTGAATCTCACTCAATCTCACTCAAGATGTGCAACCAAGCAAAGAGATGAGTGGAGGGGTTGTTCTCTAGTTCAAAGGATATCTCTAGGTCTCAAAATGTGCAAGAGTTACCCCCAAACCCCGGCCATCTTCTATTTATAGTGAAGGGGTACGCAGCTAGCCGTTACCGGACGACGTAGTGCAAAACGTGATGACCGGACGCGCCGATCAGGGTGACCGGATGCGTTCGGTCACTACAGGACAAGCGTGAACAGTGCGCGTCAGAAGTAGCCGTTGCCGTGACCGGACGCGCTTCACCGTTTGACCGGACACGCTGCACCCGGCGTCCGGTCGGAGTCCAGAGAGCTCCCACCGTGACCGGACGCGTTCGATCGCACGTGACCAGACGCGCCGCGCGTCCGGTCGGCTTTGCGACCAACTCTGCCCCTCTGGGTGCCTGACCGGACGCTCCGGTTTCATGAGGGACCGGACGCGCCGGTTGCAAACCCTAGCACCCGCGCGCCTGACTGCTGCGAGAACTGACCGGACGCATACGGTCAAACCATGACCGCATCCGGTACAGCGTCCGGTCACCACACAGACCACCGTTCGCCTCCGTTTCTTTTCCAACTTCCAGCGCAGTAGAAAATAGGCGTTTTACTTCCCCAAAAAGTGCCGAATCCCGCCAAGCAAGCTCGGCGGGAGGGAGAGAGGAGCCCAAACCCCTCTCTATCGCTTAAACTCCACCGCCTTCGCAAATGTGCTAACACCACCAAGTGTACACCACCATGTGTATGTGTGTTAGCATTTCACAAACATTTTCAAGGCGTTATGTTAGCTCTCTACTAGATCCTAATGCATATGCTCAAGACATTGATCTAGTGGCACTTGATTCCCGAGCTAACCACGATTGCCCCTCTTTATAGTCGGCTATGTATCCTAAACCCGGTCAATCACTTCTCTACTCAACTTAGACCGGTAAAAGGAAAACCCTATGGTTATACCTTTGCCTTGCGCTCTTAGATCCTTCTCCTCCACTTGAACACTATGTCCATCACTTTATGTGCATCTTCACCATGATCGTCATTTCATGTCCATGCACTATTTCTTTGTGATCTTGTGGCTACCACTCCTTGCCACATACACCTTCAACACATGTTGCTTATGCCTAGCTCATTTCACTTGATACAATAGCATCAGCAACTTGGTGTCATTAATTACCAAAACTAAACTTGGGCTTTCACATACCTAGAAGCTACTCGTTGTGCCATCGAGGCGACGGCCTCGGCCGGGCCGCGTGATGGGGGCAGCCCTGTCTCACGTTCGGTCGTCATCTCCAAGAAGCAGCGCCGCCGCCACCGCTGCCACCGCCACGCCAGGGCCAGAGAGGCCGCTGGTCCTCCAGTGGCCCCCCAACACTCGGTCGATAGGGTGCCCGCGTGCCAACGGCTCGGCCCCCAGCCGGCCGCATGTGTGCCCGTGCACCTGCGCCTACGACAGCTGCAGAGGGCATCGGTGCCGGGTGACCGCCTTCCCCGTACGGTTGTGCCCATCAACGATGATGGCTTCACGTTGGTTCAAAGTCATCGACACAGGCGCTGCCATGGCCTGCCTCACCCTCATCGCCAACGGCCAGTGCCGCCTTCGCTCGTCGGTCTTTGCTTCAACTGTCTGGCGGCAGACCACATCGCCGCCCGGTGCACCTTCCCGTCCCGCTGCCTCATCTGCCTTAGCAGGAATCACCGGGCGAGGGACTGTAGGCTTCGTCGTCTGCCCCGACACCTCTCCTCAGACCGTGTGCGGGAGCCTCCAAGACGTGGTCTTTGGCATCGTGCCGATGGAGGCCACCACGGTCGCGCTAGCTCGCTCTCGCACCAACCACGTCCCGATGCCGCTGGCATTGATGATGACGGCGGCAGCCGCCAGGGCGCTATTGGCATGCCAGAAACACACCATGTGGCACACATCATGGTCGGACGGATGGTAGCCCACAGCCCTCCCCGCACGCGCCACATGGTTGCTTGGACGGAGCGAAGGGGACTGTGGGGGCGCCAACTGCGCCCGTCATCGACGTTGGCGGCGCCGAAGAAAGCTGCTGCGGGAGGTCAACGCTGTCGGGCCCCTAGACTACGCCGACAACGTTGTTGACCCGCTCGCGCTTGCGTTGTGTGAGGGCATGACGTCTCCCATTTGGGTTGATCCGATGCTCGATGAGCTCAATGCCTCCCTCGTCGTGAGTTGGCCAACAGGAGCTTCTGTGCGGCGCCCGTCTCCTCCGACAGCTGCCTCTCTAGAGGCTCAGGCAGCGCTGGCGGACACTCGTTCGCTGCCACGTATGGTCCAGCTCAACTTCACAGATGGAGAGGAGTTGGGGGTAGATGGTGAGGTCGCTGCGGTACCGGCCACTACTACACCGTCGACCACACCTGCTACTCCACTAACTGGGTTGGTGTCTCTTACACCTTCTACGCCCAGTCAACGCCTCACCATAGGGGCGCCTGCTGCTGTGCAGCCGCCTATCTGTGAGCTGGAAGGCCACGGCTACTCAGGAGAGCTGGAACATGGCCCGGACAATGCCCTGATGACCCCTGTGGCACAAGTCCAGCCTCTCCCTCGCCAGCACGACGTGCCACCGGACAACGTTGACGTCGGGGCCATCTTCATCAATGCCATCACGCTGCCTCTGCAGGAAAGTCTCCTGCAGGCGCCCCCCCGTCGCCGTGCCCGATGTAGGGAGCCTGAGAACTTCATTCCACACCGTAGCGACAGACTGGCGGCGAAGTCCGTGTTCTGTGACCCAAACCCCGAGAAGCAGGCCAAGCACGTGCTCGTCAACAAATGGGAAGGATGGCCGGACGACACTGTCACGAACACTCCAGACGAAAGCATTGCTGTGAAGTTCCATGCCGCCTTCGGGGTCCGGTGCCCCCCCTAAGCGCGAATATATGCGCGAGCTCTTCCATGGGACTCGCTAGTATGAGCCCGAGGAGCTCAAGTACTGAGCTGCGGCCGCTAGCGCTTGCTCGCCCCTGTCGCACAATACTTTATTTTTCAGTACATCAAGGCTAATCCACCGCAAAGGACGGTGATTCGTTTAGTGTTTAATCCCAGCAGCGTATGGCCTCTCGTCATATCACTCCTTGGAGCTTGTAATATTCCTACTTCCACTTAATGAAGAACGTGCAACGCACGCTTTCGAAAAAAAATAAGGGCTTATTCGGTTCCTGGGGTACCGAGGCCTGAAATTGTTCCGGCCAAGAACACTTATCTAATTTATATAGATAGCTCTCGACTAGGAATTATTCCTCCCCAGAACCATCCTAAACGAACGAACCCTAAAGGGGATCCAAGACAAAAAGAAATAACTAAGCTCCACTAGATTCCCCTTTCTAATCCTGTTTCCTTAAAAAATTCTCAACTCCTCAAAGGAAGGGGAAGAAACAGAGATTTTTTCTCTTTCCCTCTCACTAACCTCTAGGTCCCATGCCGTCGATTCATGGGAGCCGTGTTGCGCCGCCATTCCATGCACTAGGAAGGCAGCCACGTGGGGCGCAAGAAGTCGTCGCCATGCCTCACCTTGACCGTCGTTGCCCTATGCGCGCCGCCGTGCTGCACACCGGGAAGGCTATTGCTCCTCGCGCTTCACCGTGGTCGGTGTGGCCTCGCCCCTACGCAAGGTGGGGCCACCGTGCTGCACACCGGGAAGGCTATTGCTCCTCGCGCCTCACCGTGGTCGGTGTGGCCTCGCCCCTACGCAAGGTGGGGCCACCGTGCCTCGCGTGCCTACCGCGCCGTTCGCGCCTACTGCTCTAGTCTATCTGCAAAGAGAGACACGGGAGGGACAGAAAAGAAAGCAGAAAGATTATTTTGTCACTGCCATGTAGATCCCACACAAATATATTGGATGTGCTTTCCTAATCTATTGGAGCCCATCTCTCCTCTACCATTCAGTTTTCTCAATCTCCTATATGAAATTTTAAAGGAAATAAGAAAGAGGATCTGATGAAGATGATCATACTTCCAGAGAGCTCTTCCCCGTCTTTTGGATCGGGGAATGCTAAGCTCAGCTTTCTGAGTTAAGGCTGGGCATTCGGGTTACCCGAAAATTTCGGGTCGGATAATTCGGGTAGTTGGAAATTCGGGTATTGAAAATTGCTACCCGATTTTTGTCCCGAAAAAATATTACCCGAAATTTTGGGTACCCGATAATTCGGGTTCGGGTTCGGGTTTTACCCGATATACCCGAAATTGACAAAACAAACCATTTTGGAAGAATTCAAATACCATTTTAAAGCAATAAACAATAGTCCTTTAAATCACATCATGTCTTTATATCAATTACCAACAAATCACTTATCAAGTTAGCATAAATCTACATTAATTCATACCAAATAATATATTTATATGGCATTGAACTACCTCATGTCTTCATATTAGGAATAGAAGAGCAAATATTTGAGATATTTCGGGTAATTCGGGTAGTTCGGGTACCGAAAAACATTACCCGAATTACCCAAACTAATTTCAGGTTTTTACGATCACTATCCGAAATTGTGATCGGGTAATTCAGGTTTGGATACTTCGGGTCTGGATTCGGGTAATTTGGGTTCAGGAATTGGGTATCGGGTATTTTGCCCACCCTTATTCTGAGCAGGGAGTCAAGTGATACCAGAAGGAACATCTGAGAAGAAAAATAATAAGATATGTTGGGTTAAGAGTTCTGGCCCATAAACGGGGTGCCACTTTTGGATTTTCTTCCTGTCCGATGTGCAACCTTAGTATTCTCTGCTTTTCTTACTTCATTTATTGAGATATTTATAAATGTATTTTATTGGCAAAATTACTTATGTTTGACTTTCATATAATTCTATGGTTGAAACCTGTGCTCGTGTGTACTCTACTTTTGGCATCGATGATTTGGATTTCAATTACATTCTAAACACAGTGATAGAACGGAGTATCATTTAGTGCTTTCAGTTTGAGGTCAGACAGGTCACATGCACTTCAAATTCCTAGGTATGGTTCCTATTTTTGCATGTGATTTTGCTGCTGGGTTCTGTTTAGACTATACAGTACTATATATAATATACCCTCTGCTTGAAGCGATCAAGTCGAGTCAAATTGGGCATTGCCTTGAGGGAATCAGGGCGTTGGATATGGGGAAGTACAGCAACTCTTTGTACGTATATTTGTTATTGAAAGAGAGGGAAACGTCTCTGTACATATGTACGTACACATATATAGTTAATTTGTTGACGCCAGATCTATGGCCTCGTTTAGTTCGCGAAATTTTTTAAAAAATAGTACTGTAGCACTTTCGTTGTTATTTGACAATTAGTGTTCAATCATGGTCTAATTAGGCTTAAAAGATTTGTCTCGTGAATTTCGTCTAAACTGTGTAATTAGTTTTATTTTTTTATCTATATTTAATGCTTCATGTATGCGTCCAAAGATTCGATGTGACGGAGAATCTTGAAAAATTTTGCAAAATTTTGGGAACTAAACAACACCTATGTTTGTGGATCTGTATTGGTTACAATTTGACGGGTGATGTGTATCAGACATTATTTCAAAGTGATGCGTCAGTTTTCATCAGAGACGTGGCCCCAATCGCTTAAACTTATTAGCCCGCCTTACCAGCCGATTTATTAGCCGCAGAAACCATCAGCCGAACAGCTCCACGTCAGATATTATTTCAATGTGACGGGCGATATGATTTATGAACCCTAGCGAATGGGACGATAGAAAATGCGGCATGCATTTGTGATTACTTGACTAAAAAGCCGCCATTATTATTATAGTATCATCAGGAAAAGAATGTAACACCACTCGCGATCGGTGATCAAGGTCCTCCTTATAAATTAAATGTTTCAGAACAGCAGGGTTGGCTAGCTAACTACAATTAGGGATCAAGGTCCGCCCCTCCAAATATGCTTTTCCACGCGCGCATGTGTGGATCAGCATGGTGCGAGCGAGGATAAGCACGCCCCCCGGCCCCGGCCCCGGCCCCCTGCCCGATGATCCATCGCCATCACGTGTGTAACTGTTGTTTATGCGGATTACGGCGTACGGACAGTAACGGGTTTTTTTGTTCAGCGACCGTCGTGCGTGCACGCTGCACGGGCGGCCTTGCAATTGCATGCACCGACGGCCGGCAACGAATACGACATGTGATGTGAGTGAAAATTGCACGCGCGCGGCTGGTCCTGGTCTCTTGGCCGCGGCAGTAGCTGGCGCGGTAATTTTTATTTGCCACGCACTGTCAGAGAATCTTAATTAAGTTGTTCTATTGATCTGGAGGTTTCTAAGAGACAGAGACACCAGTGCTCAGCCGCAACTTCATATTGTGTTTCAACGCTTTCAACTGTTATTTTATTTAATTGTTTTGAAAAGAAATATTCATGAAAAGATTGGAGTTGTAGTCTGTTATTACGTGGTAATGGAACTGTCTAAAGTTTACGGTCAAAAAAAATGGAACTGTCTAAAATAGCATAACATCGTGTGGTCCATGGAGAGAGAGCAAAAGTACTCTATCAGCACCGAAGGAGTTTTTTTTGCCAAAAAGGGAGTTCAAAGTTAACTTTTTTTCTCAATAAAGAAAGAAAGAATGTCACAGTTAACTGTCTTTTCACCATGACTAGCTGTAATGAACCATGTAGTTTGAGCACTAGCAAAAAGAATTATTCCTGCAACTGAATAGGGGGCAAGTCTCGGTTGGTCGCTTTTAGAGCGCAACAAATAAAACAGACACTCGGTGTTTGGTTGCAAGGACTAAAGTTTAGTTGGTGTTACATCGGATGTTATATGTTGTGACGCATAGGGTGTTTGGATACTAATAAAAAATAAATTACAGATTCCGTCAGTAAACCGCTAGACGAATTTATTAAGACTAATGAATCCGTCATTAGCACATGTTTACTGTAGCACATCATTATCAAATCATGGACTAATTAGGCTTCAAAGATTCGTCTCGCAAATTAAGTTTCGTAAATAGTCTATATTTAATACCCCATACATGTGTCTAAACATTCGATGTGATAAAGACTAAAGTTTAGATGCGGGAAAAACATAAATGTGTCTCTTTGGTTGAAAGGTACATCTCACAACATCGGCTCAATTGCTCAACCAACCACTCTATTTCGTTCTGTAGCGCTTCTGCTACTGTAGAGTGTAGAGTACAGTTTATGTTTAAACCAGAGAAATTTCTACCTCTCAATATGCACCATCTCAATTTTAGTTAGGTACTCCCTCCGTCCCATTCACGTTTTAGTACCTTGAGTTTGACCAATTGTAGATGAAAAAGTGTCAATATTTATGATATCAAATAAATACCATTAGATTAATTACGAAATGCATTTTCTTAATAAATTAGTTTGGAGCCATATATAAATGTGAATACAATTTGCTAAAACTTAGTCAAACGTGAATCACTTTATGTGGCATGTAATACATAGTTGCATTCTTTTTGGGACGAATGTAGTATTTGAATGTTGAAATAAAAGGGGATTTGACGTAGATGGGACATCTCCAAATTTAGCTGGAGCTTTATCGCTCGCTAAAGAGAAGCTGCTGGACTGGTCTTTGGCTAGGGCTAAAGGAGTTTCCCACCTCCTCGCCATTTGTGTCGGATGGGGAACAACCACAGGCTTAGGCTTGGTCGGATTTTGTATGTTGTCAACGGCGATCTGTGCAACCGTTTGTAAAGTTTGCTGAACTACGTGTGTCTTTCGTTTTGTTTTTGTGTTGGTGTGTTGTGTGCATTTGTAAGAGTTCTCGCCCTTTTTTTTTCTTCTTCGTCTTAATGCAAAGAAACGTAGTTCTCTCCTGCGTTTTCGAAAAAAAAATGATGCCTTTATGTAGCAGGCTTTTATATATATTTTTTTTAAAAAAAGTATGAAATGGGAACTTCGCTGCTATTAGTTCAACTGTGCCAAAATAAAAAGGTCTGAGATGATCCTACAACTACAATCTTACAAAGGAATATATGGTAAAAGGTCGTGCGATAGGTTGTTTGATTTGCTTGTTCGCTAGTATTTAATAAGAAATTTTCGTACTCAACACTTTTTTTGAGACTTTGGTGGCTCTACGGCCATTTCGTACTCAACACACTTGGGTGCTAATGAAAAAATGCAAATTTTTCAGGTACACGGCTTGTTATTTTTTAACCTAGTTGAGCAGTCGATTTCATTGTTAGTCGGAATATTAATCAATTTCATTTTCGGATATCCTCATGACGTAGTGTGCATGTTGGGAGAACCAAGGAACCATAGCCAAATGAAAGAAGGTGACCTGTCTTAATCTGTAATTATGCTTGAGCCTTGTTTCAACAAAGATCCACCACAAGGATATTAGCTTAAAGGTGTTCACACACACTTCAGTCTTGCGACGTCTTTTAAAGTGCGTAAGCTTCCACAACATTATTAGTTGGCACGTTGTGGCATCCCCGTATATACTTGAGTTAACCTATCTAAAATTGAAACGTACTATGCAATATAATACAAAACAAATAATCACAACCGTGTCATCTCATCCAATAGATACAAATGTTAGCGAACTAGACACGCATATCTGTCTAAACCGATGATGGGAGGGACGCCTCCCGGCCGAACAGCTGAGGAGGCCCTTTCTTAACACACTCTCAACCAATTAATAAGACAAGCAATCATTCATTCTCTCTCCTCTACAATCAGGCGCATTAGTTTACAACACATTATTGAAGACACGGTTTCTATCTACCATCCTGAAGCATCACATAGATATGTTTTAACTTGTATGGGTGGGGCAGGGGTTCGGGGTTTTCTCGATCTACGTGAGAAGATCTCCTTCTTAAGTGATTCTTTTCAATCATCAAACCCTTAGCTTATCTACATAGATAACATCGTCACTCATATTGCATCGATGCAAACCGACTTACAAGGTTCATGAAAAGATTCTCTCTAATTCTGTCTTGCCTTACGATTATATTGCACTCTTTTCCATTTATGAGTTTTCCTCACAAGATTTCTCATAAAATATTGTAATAGACAATTGGAACTTTGTTCCCTTATCTAAAATATACCTAATACTGTTAAAGAACCATTTTTCCTTCCGTCTCTCACTCTCTCCCCCTCCATCCATTGTCTCTCACTCCTCTTCCGTTTCTCAGATAGTCGTTACTCACTTTCATCCTTCTCGCTGGGAGTATGAAGCTGCAAAACCTTATTTTGTTCCTTGGTTCATCATCACTCATTCTCACTTGTCTCGCTTTGAGTTTGAAGTTGAAAGCCTTATTCCATTCCTTGGTCCATCATCACTCATTCTCATCCTTCTTGCTTTGAGTTTGAAGCTACAAAACCTTGTTGGCAAATGTCATGGTCCAGCCGCACCGGCCCTTTCACTTCATGGTGTGTGTTCAGGCATGTAACTTGCCTTTCACTTTTAAGTCACAAGATGTAATGAGGACATCAATCCTTCGGATACAAGCCATGGAGATGAAGAAGACCAGCATGGGCGTCCAAGTCATCCAACTCATAGCGGTGGCCTAGTCCAACTCAAGTTGGAGTCCATCTTGGATTTTAGGAACAGTCTCAGGTAAAATTGATGCCTAGGACGCCTCCACAAGCGGCCACCTCTATCCTACCTCCAAGCTATGGCATGTGGCATTCCTCTAGTGCCATTACGCCTCTGTAAGCGGCCACCTCTACTGTGCAACCGAGCCACAACACGCAGCTTCATCTGACGCAGTCATGCTACCACCTCCACTTTGTTGTCGTGTTGTGTGTAGCCTCATCTGGCACCATTGCACCCCCATAAGTATGGCACACCACCACATCAAACGTCAACCCCGTCGTTGCATGCTCAACTACCAATAGCAGCAGCCACCATGGCCACAAACGTCAGATTCGTGGCCAATCGAGCTCGTGCAAGTAGATCTCAGTGTCACAGACCCGCCCTCATGAGCTACTAGCAACTACTGTGACAACAAGGATATAGTGGGGAGGGTGGTGGAGAGACGTTCGGCGGCGCTGGGGTTCTATCGCCGCCTGAGTTGTCCAATGGGGAGCGACGCAAAGGCTGATTGTTAGCAATCAAGAAAACCTCCCATGTCTCTCATTTTAGTTCTGCACAAGCCGATTTACAATGTAGTTAAAAATCCAGCCATTGAAACTATGTCTAAGCAACAATTATTTTCCACATGGCATATCACCTTAGGCCGCATATTTCTATATTATTTGAGCAAATTGAAGCCAAAATATAATTTTTTTGGAGCATTTATATGGAAACAGAGGAGGCAGCAAAATGTGAGGTTGAACCTCAACCATCATGTCGAAACATTATTGGCTTTCGTAAGGGTGTACTTGGTGCATATACTCGCTTAATCGTCGTCCAAGCATATCTATAGTATGACGACACATCAAGTAAAAGAAATAGTTTCAGGACTGCAACCTCCATCACAGGCATATAATTTGTCGTCGTCCAGAAGACAGATAACAAGGGTGTGTTTAGTTCGCGAATTTTTTTTTTTTGGCTTTGGCTATTGTAGTACTTTCATTTGTATTTGTCAATTAGTGTCCAATCATAGACTAATTAGGCTCAAAAGATTCGTCTCGTAGTTTTCTACCAAACTGTATAATTAGTTTTTTTTGTCTACATTTAATGCTCTATACATATGTCCAAACATTCGATGTGACGGAGAATCTTAAAAATTTTTGGAACTAAACATGGCCCAAGTCAGTCTTCAGCCGGCTTCACACATGGTACATACTGTACTAGATTCCACGTCGGTTTCAAGTCTGATTCGATATGATTTGTTCAGCCTTTGTATTTGATTAGCGTTTAATTTTGTATTTGTCCATACATATCTTTACCTCCAAACTGAAACAGTATAAATATGTGTGCAGGCTGTAGCTGCAACTTTCATCAACATCGATGTTTTGGTTCAATCATGTGGGAAGATGAATCAAACAAACAAAGCAGAAATCTTCCTCTTGTAGCAGCTAGTACTTAGTAGTGCTCTCATGCACTGCACATGCGGTGAATTATTACAGCTAGTATACTCTACTCTCCTTCCATCATTGGAGAAAAAAAAACCTCTACACTCCCTCCATTCTTAAAAAAAATACAATTTTAAATTTAAACTAAGTTAAATTCTCTCAAGTTAGACTAAGTGCGTATAAAAATATATTAACATTTATATCTCTAGATAGTTTACTATAAAAATATGTTGATACTTATTTGTTATTGTGAATATTAGATATTTTCAAAATTTTACTTAACTTTAAAATTGTTTGGCTTTTTGATAAATGATAATTATATTTTTTTAAAGACCAAGGGAGAATAGAAAATTCACAACCTTCTGTAGGGGTAGGACCACCTACAAGGCTTTAGGTTTCTTTTAGCATAATACACGCAACCGCAGGCACATGGACGCCAGCTTTCAAAACTCTCCTCATAATCTAGTTCCACTAATTTTCTTTAAAATAAAACTAAGGAAAAATATAATCTACAGAAGTGCCATAAAAGTTGTATGCCTACAAAGAATTGCTGAAATGGCTATGTGTATCTGTATGGATATTGAATTATTCTCACGTTGGGAACTGGATAACAAAAGTTTTGTCCTTCTCTTCTCTCTTTCTACGTATTGTCCAGAAATCGACCAAAGAACAAAATGTGAAACTTAGCCGACATATGGCGAAATAAGTAAAGGAATCATCACCACTTGACCATACTGAAAGTAGGTGTAGCAACTAGCAAAGCATTGACCATACTTTTCTTAATCCACGGCATAAGTTAGGGCTTCTGCTAACTAGAAGAACGTTGGGAGGATAAACAAATCATTTGTCCCTGTATTGTGGGACACGAGAATACTGCATACCCTTAATAAACAAAATTATTTTCCACATTTTAAAAGTTTTCTGTTTGAATTCCAACAATGAATCCTGTCAGTATATTATTAGGCACAGATACTCTACTTAATTAAGAGTACCGCAAGTCAATTGTTGCGCGTGATATTCACGTCGTGGAACAATTAATTTTATGTGCTAACTGATCCTACTTCTTCTAGAGTAATGCATCTCACTTATTTTGAGCATACTCCCTCCGTCCGGTGCATTCTAAAGATTTTACAAATAACTTAAGTAAACACTCAAATGACGCATATACCCATGGATCTAGTAACATCTCCGTTCGTTCTCAACGAACCACAAACATAGAAAAAATATAACCCGATGTCATCCTCGGCACCGATGCGGTGATGTCGCAAGCAGAACCACAGATCCAACTAATTAATTGATATATTAGCTAGTTTCTCAATAAAAGGTGGAAAGTCCAATAAATGAAAGCACCATATATATATAATATAGTTACTATGAAAATTAATAAGTGGAGAAAGGACCTGAAATAAACACCACCAACATACGCATGTTTTTTGTCATGTCGTGAGCTAAGCTACCCTACAATACTTCACTTTCAGAGCGTGCTCTCTCTCTGTAGCAGCTCTCCACTTTCGAACATAGACTAATAATAACATTTTTGTTGTATCATGCGGTCGCACTCTCTTATTTTGTACATGATCTGTGTTTATAAAAACCTAAGTTCTATTCATCTCAATTAATCGTAGCCACAATTCTAAACAAACTATAACATTTTTGTCATATCATGCGGTCGCACTCTCTTATTTTGTACATAATCCGTGTATATAAAACCCTAAGTTCTATTCATCTCAATTAATCGTAGCCACAATTCTAAACAAACTATCTAGTCGCTCCCATCCAAAATCTTATTTGTGAGGGTGGTAGTATGTACCCAAACCAAAGACAAAACAAATACCCACCTTTACACATTCCGATCATATAACGTCAACATACTGCCCCATGTTGGCGCAATCAAGGCCAAATTTTAGTGTGCAGCGGCAAAACAACAGCTGCTCACTGCCTGAGGTGGTCGAACCGAAAGGATTGATTGATGGCCATGAACTGCTGCAACCTTTTTTCTATTTTTTGCGACTGAACTGCTGCAACCTATGGCAGTTGTCCATATACTCCTATATATGTAGCCATCCAAACCGTTTACTACCAAACTGCAAGACTGCAACCACTTTCAAATCCTATTAATTAAGGCTCACAGCATCATCGTACATACACTACCACACAACAAATGATTTGTTTGTAGCAATGGGTGGCATTTTGGACAGAGATGGCTCAATTAGGAGCCACCTCTATAATGCCTTGTAATACAAGCAGCCTCTGAAGATATATTTGTAAAGATGACTCCATATCCATCCGTCTCTACAAATGTATCTTCAGAGACGGCTGGTATTACTAGCTACATCTAAAAATCGCACCATTTTTAGGAACATGTTTACAGTAAAAAATGACTAATGCATGTGAAGGACTTTGTGATGACGTTCGTAGTGTCAAGACAATCAAGAAAACTATTTGGATTGTCGTATTTGGGGTCCGAAGGGAGCAACAACGATTTTTGGGCTCAGTCCACTAGAACTGCCTTGGTCTCTTTCCAAAACTGGCTAGGATGGTTTCTCTTTAGGTCGCCCGGTCGGCCTGCTCAAGCCCGATAAAACCGGCTAGGCCAGTTTTGGAACCGGCTAGGCTGGTTTTTTTCTGATCCGAGTCCGGTTAGAGTCCAATTCGGTTTCATCTCAAGTTTTGACGTGGGAAACTTGCAAAACACATTTGTGATATGTTTCCTACTGGGATAAGACCACCCCTCCATATATATATGATGATTACGACAGGTTGAGAGATCCAACATGCAAACTATCAAAATTACAATTCCTACCCTTTCGCCTAACTTTTTCAATCCCCTGTTGTTTGTCACGTCTCTCCACGAGATTCGACAATGTTCTAGGTGGCCTTGCGACCCTAGGACAACCTTGGCGTGCATCTTCCCGACAGGTCTTCCTCGAAGGTGTTCTCGAGCTCTATCAACGAAGGATAAGATTCAAATTGGCCTAACCGATCTGTTGATCGGTCTTGCTAATCTTGAAGTTGCTCGCTACATATGATAGGTTGTATGCGACCTCGGGTGTTCTAGACCTTGCTGGTGTGATCCGATAACTGATTCGGTGTCAACACATTTTTTGGCAACTCCGATGGGGATCAAGGATTAATCTTAGTTCAAGATGCTTGAAGATCATGATAACAATGGGAAGGGTGATCTCATAAATCCATCCAATGAGGAGAACATCATCCACCCTGCAACTATTGATCAACTCCTAGAGGAATTGCGCAAGATGGTGGAAGAGAAGAACATTGCTAAACTAGCAGCCGCTTTATCGAGTTGCTCGATGGGTCGGTGATCAAGCAGCGTGGCAACACAATTCAAGACTTTGAATATCACCACCTTAACCTCTCCAACCACTGCTGCACCCAAGGTAATACCATCCACAAGTATTCCATCTTCTATGATTACTTTGGAACAAGTGAAACAAATGATGGAGGAACATGAAGTGAAGTTGATATATAGGTTTTATACTATGTAAAATAATGTTAATCTTAAAAAATATCGATTCTACACTTGTTGCACCAGTGGCCCTACACCGGTGACATCGGCTCCTAAGACCATGGATTTTCCTTATGGCATGCCGATGAACTATATCCTAAGGGTCAAGTAGGTCCTTCTACGGGTGTTGTGGGACTAATGTCATAGTTGTTCACCTTACGTACACTAAACCCATTATAAGTGTTTCGCAAGCATATAATTAACATGCACAATTTGGTCGATGATGACCAAATTAGTGAGTTGGCAAGTTTTGAGGTTCCGTTTACTACTGTCTTATGGGCCTGGTGTGCCACCTGAAGGCACATGTAAGCCACTTGGTCCTCCCTCCTATGTTTTTAATCAACGATTGCAAAGCTGGCAAGCAAAACAAAATCACGGAAGGCCGGTTCAAGAAATCAGCCAACCTAATGTGGGATCATCAGCTAGACCGGCTTTTCAAGTCAGGCATGCTGATAATCACCAAGTTAAAGTGATCTTGCCAAAGGTAAAAGAAATTCTTGTCGAGCACGAAGCCTCAGTGGCTAGGAGAAACAAAGAAAATCTCAGCTTTGATATTAGAGGCAACACTTCTATTTATCAAAAGCCCTATCCCATTCATTTTGATTGGGAACCGTCCCCTCCTAATTTTGACTTTTTGGTTTTGTTAAATTTATGGGGAGGACAATAAAAGTACCTAGGAGCATATAAGTCAGTATTTAGCTCAATTGGGGGAAGGTGGTTCTGTTGATGCGATTAAAGTTCGTTTGTTTTAATTGTCTTTAACTAGAACCATTTTTTTCTTAATTTGCATCTTTGGTTCCTGGTTCAATTAGTTCATGGCATGATTTAAGAGAAAAATTTCATGAACACTTCTTTTCTAGTACAAATGAGCTTAAACTTTCACACTTGACGTCGGTTAAGTAATAATGTGATGAATCCATTGTTGACTATATTAAAAGGTTAACGGAAACCAAAAATCAATGCTTCAAAAATTTTATTGTCGAAAAGGATTCTGTTCTTAATGGCTTGTGTTCTCACTTGAAAGAAAGACTTGAAGGATTTGATTTCTTTAGTGTAAACCAAATTTTTCAGCGAGCTACGGTCATTGAAAGCTGAAGTAAAGAATTTAGGGAACATCATAAGACACATCGTCCTAATATGCATGCCATTGAATAGTATTTGGATAGTTTGGATGTGATTCTAATGAATGTTATCTTGCTGAATTTGCATGGCCACCTACATCTAAAAATGTTTCATGTCCATTTCTTAAGCCAATTCAAAAGAATCAAAAAGATGATACGAAGTTTACTTTTGACTCGGCTAAGTGTGATCATATTTTTGATGAATTCCTTAGAAATGGGTATATTAAATTGACTCATCCTTTGCCATCACATGAGGCATTGAAAAGGAGAGCTTATTGTAAATGACATAATTTTGGTTCGCATGCCACTAATGATTGCAATGTTTTTCGTCGATAAGTCCCATTGGCTCTCAATGTGGGACGATTGAGTCTAGGTCAAATGTAGGTTGATAAAGCTCCTTTTCTAGTGAATGTGCTTGAGTGCAATAACCCAACCACCTTGCTTTAGCTACATCAAGCTAGGACTGCTGCCTAGAAAAATGATATTGTTGGCGAACTAAGAAAGGATGAGCCAAATATCAAGATTGTGAGCCACAAAGTTGCACTTGAGAAGGATGAAACTGGCAAGAACATGCTCAAGATCATTGTTGGGTCCTCACACTAGGGACCAGCAGGAACATCAACACAACGCCAAAGAAGCAACGAAGCGACGACGGTTCTATTGAACCCCACCAGACTAGTTTTGTAGAGGTGGCAGCTAGGCCGGCTTAGGCAGTTCCAGTGGCTCTATGGGGCATGTTGTGTGCACTTTTAGACCACGTCATTCGGAGATTGGTACCTGAAAGTCCAATGAGACAAAAAAACACAGGGAAGGTGGTGAAATATCAATGCACCTTCAACAAGCTCATGGCCATGTACAAGAAGGAAAAGCTACCATAGTTCGACAAGCTTATGGCCAAGTACAATAAGAAAAAGTCCACCACGAACTTGTTATCAGTGGGCACGTTGCCTACCACTTAAAAGAACCACACCATTAAAATCTAAAAAAAATACGAGCACCGCATCGAATTAAGGACTTGAACTCAGCTGAGCAAATTTCACCAAAAGCAGCCCAACCAGCTGAAGACCGCTCTTATGTACAGTAGCTTTAATTTGAAGGGACCATGACGCCCAAGAGAGGGCGAATTAGGCAACTTGAAAAATTTCTTCTAAAGCTATGGCCTCTAATTTCCATCTAGTCAAAACGTATGCAATGAATAAGCTATCTAGATATGCAACTAAGGTTTTGCTAGATGTGTTGCTATCTCTAACGCAAAAGAGTTATGCAACCTAGGTCCAACCCTATCACTAGCCTGTAAAAGTAAGATAGGAATGTAAAGCATACAACCAAGGTCGTCATAATGTAAATACAGAAGGTAAAAGGGCAATAGAGATGCAAACTCTCGTTCGGCGATGTCGGTATTTTTACTGAGGTATTGCAAAGCTCTTGCTTCCCCTAGTCCTCATCGGAGCCCCTCGCAATGATGTCCTCCAAAGGCCAAGCTCCCAGTCGAGTAACCCCGTGGATAGCCTCGGGTCTCACCCACGTGCAAGTGGGTTTCAAGATGGCCTCTCCCGGACTATTCTCCACCGTCTTCCCTATCGAGCTTCTAGCCAAAATGTCGCGGGCCTCATTCCCTCCGGTACACGGTGGCGACCACACCACAAATGTGGTTGGGTAGTCTCGCAAGATTACAAGCCCCTCCAATGTACAATAATGGTGCACGCAAGCAGCGAGTGGTAAGAGGTATACAAACCTCACTAAACACTAAACCTAAACCTAGAGCAATCATATTAGCGGTGGTCTAACTAGCCTAAGCACTTCACAAAGCACCTACACTAATCACCTAATATTTTCCTAAGCACTTTTTGTGCCTAAAGCACAAATGGATGAGCCTTAACTCTCCAAACACTTTCTTCAGCTATAGCACACCTTTCTTTGCTAAATGGAGGGGTATAAATAGCCCCAACTCCAAAAACTAGCCGTTGCAACCTTTTCTGTGATCATCAAACTAATATCGTGGGCATCAGATTAATTGGTGTGTAGCATCGGACTAATAGGTGTCACTATTCATTTCAGTCCAGTGAGCATCAAACTAATTGGGTGAGCATTCGGCTAATAGGTGTCTAGCATCGAACTATATGCTATCTTGTTTTCAACATGCCATGCTTTGTATTTTAGGCATAACTTTTAGCTCCAAACTCCGATTTTAATGATTTTGGACTTTTTGGAAAGCTAATGAAAAGCTCTATAACTTTGAACTAAAGTCATGTCAATTTAGGCAGATCCAAAATCATGAGACAATTCCAATTCATCCACCTCTTTGTCTCGGCTTCAATGGCTTCATTTTTTGTTTGTCTTTGCGTCCGACTTCTACTTTTTGGTGTCTTAGAATTCTAGCATATCTTGCAGGTCTTTAATGTGGCTTCTAATGTCTTGCTTAATGTGTTGATCATTTGGATCATCACTTTGCCTAAGTCCAAGCCCACCTTACATTCATTTAAACTATACCTTATATACTAGCAAACATTGTTAGTCAAAATGGTCATATTGATCATCAAACACCAAAAATCTAAACTTAATGGCCTATAGGGTCCATCTTCCTTACAAATTTCTTACATTGAAACCCTATTTATTTGCTAGGAAGTAACTGTGAGTTGGCCAATGAGCGCATAGGAAATTAATGTACGTTATTTTCATATTTTTTTCTATTTGGAAAGTGAAATTAACCACCATTTATTGTTTTTTTGGAATGGCCACCATTTATTGTTTCTCATTGAATATGGTCCTGTTTGGATTCATTACCTGCTAATTTAGCTGGCTAATAGCTCATATCTAATATTAGCTAGCTAACTGTTAGCTATCTATTAGCTGGAGGGTGTTTGTATCCACAACTAATGAAAAATGCTACTAAGCTAACTGTTAGCTGTTATTATTTGATTTGGTCCAACCAGTGAGATAGTTATTATCTAGCTATTTTATTTGGTACACCTTTTTGTATTCAAAAGAGATACTATTAACAGATAGCTATTATCTATAGGGATCCAAACGTGGTCTAAGCATGAGTTGGCTAATCGTCACGCATGTTTTGTCATTTTTTTGCATAAGATTTTTTTTATTTTGAAGTTCTTATATGGAATTTGTGATTTAATTTGCATGAGTTTTGAAATTAGATGCATGAATATTTTATTTGATGTGAACCCCCTAAAACGATTACACCCACTTACAAATAAATGATCTTGGGCCTCTATAACTATTTCTATATGTTGTGTTCGGAAATGATAGGGGCAAATTTGTATGAGAGAGTAGCTTCGTGAAACTTAGTGATCAGATGTTGGGTTGATGTTCAAAACATTACTCTCTCTATTCTAAAATATAACCACTTCTAAATTTGTTCTAAATCAAACTCTGTCAGGTTTTACCAAACTTATATAAGAGAAAATGTCAACACCTAGAACATCGAATTAGTATCCTTTGATCAATTATGAAATAAATTTTACAATATACTTATTTGGTATAATAGATGTTAATTGAACTCGATCAGAATTAAAATAGATTGAATTAGGACAAACGTAAAGGTAGCTAGTTGTCACACCCGGTTTTCTAAAGAACAAAACCAGGCTAATCATATGTGTGCCCAGGAAGTCCACACATACGTCAGAATGAAAAAGTATCAGAAACAATGTTATTATATAACGTATACATAGCTATATTAACACTTACATCAGAGTATCGCGGGACGGTGACTAAACTTTAGGCTCCATTCTTCTCAGAGACGGCTGACTGGTGGCTCCGTATGCCAAACACTTCTGAAAGACTTCTGGAAACTCCACTATCTCTTAATCCTTCTTCTGAATAGCACCTTACTACACACTGGAGTGTGGGGAAATAGCAAGAGTGAGTCCATGTCAAACTCAACAAGTACAACACAGGGTTCATGAGGCTCAAAAAGGCTAGACACTGTTTGACTGCATTTAGCTTTTATTCATTACATAATTGGCAGTTGAGTAGCATCAAGGTAATCCAAATCCCATTAATGAATCAATGATCAATTGTAATAAGGATAATGAATAGCATTAACATGAACATAATAATAACAACAGTAATTAAGCCTGATATAATAATGGTGATCATCTATCTGTAAATATTCCAAGGCCACCCGTATTCGTGGGCACGACTAGTATACCAGCTTTTAACTCTGCGCAGAGGTGTACACTTTCACTGTGAGTCATGATTTTCAAATGCATGGGTTTGCAAGGCCCAGAACATCGAAAACCATATAAAGCCATTCAAAAGTTCGTCTAACAAGTTAGGGCCATTAGATTCACTCGGCAGGTAGATGTAGGAACTCCCTTTTCAAATGGCACAATTCCTTCTCGGCTATACTCATAGACCAGAGGCTGTCCTACACCCAACGTGGCAAGTCATTCTTACGCTATTTAAGGTAACCACTAACAAGCTAGAAAAGGTCTCTTGAACAACTAGAGCCAGAGCCATATAGCCCTCACAGCTGTACTGTATGTCCCGGATAAATCACGTATAGATAAGTCCTTATGGAGAGAAACCAGAGCAACAATATAACCCCTTGCTCTAGCCCCCTTTTCAACAGTAATAAAATCATCATTAAAGGTTGGTCGCATAATTTATTAATCCAATTACAAGATCATCGTTCATAATTAAGCACTAGCAATAGCTACTCAAATGCATTCCCAAGGTTGACAAGGAATCAAGGTATCAATCACTAAGTTATAATCTCTATGGTTGTCAAGGAAGACACATGCATATGTATGATAATTTCAGTGAATAGGATAACAAGGATTGTTCCATGTTATACTTGCCTTGATCAAAGCTTTCCTGATGATACTGCTGGTCTGGCTCAAAATAATACTTCTGATCGTCAAGAAACTACTCACCGTCTATACTCGATCATCAAGCATCAACACACAATCATCCGAGCAATCATACACGAAGCAAACAAAGAAATATAATTAAAACAGTACACCAACAGTAGCAAAACAGTATAAAAAGTTTGTAAAACTCTTCTACACGTTACTACGATCACACAGACGTAAAGATCATGAAATTCGGATTTAAAACGTGAAAGTTATGAATTTTCTAAGATTTCCTAAAGATAAATAATTACTTTAATATAAACTCGAAAATTAAATTTTCTAAACCTACTATACAGCTACACTAATATATAGAGCTCGCAAATACGAACCTAACGCAACTTGAACGGGTCAAATCGGAGTTAAAACGGAGATTTTATGATCAAAACAAGTTTAGTGGCAAAACTGTAAATAGTATCATCTTCTACCTTGGGCTTGGAGGAGCTTCGGTCAGCCATTGTGGAACCTCACCGGAGAGAAGTAAGATGAGATGGGAACTCGATGAAACGGCGATGGATTCGCGCAAACGGATATACCACAGTGTAGAGAACGACGAGGGCTGCCTCTTGGTGGTGGTGGCCGGCGTCGGGACGCGACGGTTTGGCCGAAAAAGCTCGTCGGAGACTTCGCCGGAACATAAGCTCGCGATAAGGGTTGTACTTCTGAAACCAGAGCGTCGAGGGCTACGCCAGCATATATATAGTCGTAGGGTTTGGAAACTTTTCGGAATTTCTTAATTTCGGGATTATTTTAATTCCGCGAATAAAAATAATTTCAGAAAAATCTAGAATTACTTTTTTGGCCGCGAAAAATAGCCCGGAGCTCAGAAAAATCACGGGAAAAATCCTGGAGACTCTTGGGGAGATAAGGAACTCAACTAAATAGGTTTGGACCCATGAAAAGATTGATGAAGAGATCAAGAAAAAAGATTAAGCTCACGGAAATTGAAATTTTAAATCCAGAAAATACCAAAAAGTTTTCCGGTGAGAAGTAAACGTTGTCCTATGATATTTTGAAAATAATAGCCCTCACCAACACCAAAGACAAGCATAACACAAACACCACATTATCAAATTAATATGAAAAGGTTTAAAACCAAAATTTTCTAAATTTAAATTAGCAGCAACTTAACTTATCTAATAAATTTATTCAAATATTGAAATCATTTATTTTATTTAGTGTTTTCTAAGCATAACCCAAAATTAAAAATTTTGAGGTGTGACACTAGTAAACTTTTAGAAATGTGTTTATATTTATTCATGATTGGAGGGAGTAACTTGTAACAGGTTGAAAGAGAGACGAGTTTTACCTTCTTAACTAACGCACCCCATACTTCAATGTATACATGCTTAACAACCCTAACATCACTCTGTTTTAAATACTCTCCATAATTCTCAAGCGTTACAGAAAACAGCTAACTCATCCTCTAATTATGAACCCAAGATTTTATCTCAGCGCATATATTTTGTTTCTTTGAAAGGGTCAGCGCACTCTCAGATTCACGGCTTCAATTGGATAGCAGACAACCCTGTCGAATCCCAAGGTCCAAAGGCAAACAGCAGCTGCACTGCACCAACCCCTCAACCACCACCAAAAGCACATGCGTTTTGTAGGCAGTAGCAGTCCGAGGGAGTCAAGCTGTCCATCCAGCCAGCGTTTGTTATTAGGGGGAAAACGTAACAATACAAATGCAGCTGGCCGCAAACTGACGCGAACACCAGCGCCACTCCACTCCGCCCCGCTCCTAGCGAGTCCGCACACGCCACACCACCGCTGTAGGCTGTAGCTCCTTCCTCCTTTAATCGTTGTTCATTCATCGCTTTGAGGAGGAACGGGGTGGTACTGCTTTCTAGTACCTGCCCACCTGCACTTGCTGCATCTGCTGCTTCCCTGAACGCCTCCCGGCTGCCGACGGCTGGCCTGCGAATCCACCTGCATTTGCTGAGGCTCAGCGCCGCGTGTACTCCTGCGCTGTGGTACCACTGACCTTGTCCTTTTGCTCTTTCCGTTTCCATCCCTGAAATCTGAAATCCTCTAGCGCGAAGTTACTTCCTCTGTTTTCTTTCTTTTTAGCCTGCAATCCGACTGCTCGTTGAAGACTGGATTCCTTGGTTTTCTTTGTTCTTCAGGGGAGGATTCAGGAAATGCTCGGAGTTCCATTCCGCGGCTGAAACTTCTGGGAGGGTTTAAGGTAAGAGTTCTTCTCCGGCTTCTCCATGATCCCAGCCTCCCAAATTTCTAAACTTTTTTCTTCTTCTTTTGTTCTTGATTTTCGTCTTCTCTCTCCACTTGGTTCAGTTCTTCCCTCGCTCCTCTTAACCGCGACTCACTCCGAAACGTTCCTCCATTTTTTTTCCATTTTAAAGTTTGCTGTTTCTAGTACCGAGAAATGATTGTTCGGTTGAGAAAGGTTGTTGCGGGCGTTCCATTTTATTTTAATATTTGAGAACAGCGCCCACTAGATCTGAGCACGAGGAGGAGTTTTTGTGTCGGCGATATTTCTAACCGGAGGGCGGTTTCTTCCCATATGGTAGTGTTTCCCTGATTTTTGGTTTTTACTTATGCTAGGGTGCTTTTACTTCCTTCCTTTTCAAACCTCGCTGATGCCGTCCAGGCTGTAAATCCATTGGGGCTATCCCTATCATCTTCTTACTTAAAGTAGCATCATGTTACGCATATTTGTATTCTGTGATGCAAGTTCTGTATCTGATTGAATTTTACGTCACCTTTACTTCTCTTTGACTTCCTGTCTTTGGCCAATGTTTCTTACAAAATTTCTGTACCTAAACTACAGGTAGTTTTAATCTTGTTGAAATTTGTTCTTTTTTTGCTTTCTTTTTAGAAATGAACACTTCCTTGAAATATTACTCTATCGGGATGTGTACCTCCTCTCGTTTTTGCTTTCCTTGACTGATTATGGATAGATAAGAAATGTATTTTAGTTGGCAAGTTTTTACTTACTTCGGTACTTGTTGAAGGTTTTCTCCTATTCTCGTCCTGGTTATTAATTTTATCCTTTGACCAGAGACTGAGGAGAACTTGGCCTCAGTGGTACAGAAGAATATGGCAGACACTGAAGCGGCCATGGACACGGGCAGTTCTAGGAGGTCACAAGATGACACTGCAACATTAATCCCACACAGCGGCAATTTGGGAGAATCAAGCCGGAAGGGCGTCAAGACCACCAGGTTCAAAGATGATGATGAGGTTGTGGAAATCACCATTGTACAGCGTGATTCAGTGGCAATCGAAGATGTCAGGGCAGTCGATGATGGTGGCTCGGGGCATGGTGGTGGGTTTGATGGCCTGTCACTTGTGTCACCTTCCTCATCAAGGAGCGGCAAGCTATCATCGAAGATTAGGCAGGTGAAAAATGGGCTAAAGATGAAGAGCTCAAGCAATAAGGCGCCGCAGACACAGTTGGGAAAGAACATGAGGAAGAGATTGGACAGAAGCAAGAGTGGCGCTGCTGTAGCGCTCAAGGGCTTGCAGTTTGTGACTGCAAAAGTTGGTCATGATAGCTGGGCTGCAGTGGAGAAACGGTTCAACCAGCTACAGGTTGATGGCGTGCTGCTACGTTCAAGATTTGGGAAATGCATTGGTAATTTCAGTGGTTCTATTCAATATGTATCTCCATACAGCTATTTGAACAATGCTAATACAAGCATTGCTTTGGATTATGCAGGGATGGATGGATCTGATGAGTTTGCAGTGCAGGTCTTCGATTCATTAGCAAGGAAGAGAGGGATAACGAAGCAGCTGCTGACTAAGGATGAGCTGAAAGATTTCTGGGAGCAGCTCAGTGATCAGGGTTTTGACAACCGTCTGCAGACATTCTTTGACATGTTAGAAATTTTGATGAATATCTTACTAGTCCTGGCATGGTTTCCTTCTTTATGAATAACTGTATGTGATGCGCTATGGAAATCCACCTCCACATAAAACAATGCTTGGCCTTACTAAAATGCTATCTAAAAAAAACTATGAAGCAAATCTATTGTAATAAGTTTACACCAGCTGTTGTATATTCAACAATTTTATTTGGCACTTACCATTTGTTAATTTTTTCTGTTCAGGGTTGACAAGAATGCTGATGGAAGGATCACAGCAGAGGAGGTTAAGGAGGTCTGTCAGAAGAATCAAGAATTTAAAATCTAATGTGTTCATGCTGTGTGTTGTAAGGTGCTAAGCAAGTGATAATATGCTCTTGCAGATTATTACCCTCAGTGCTTCAGCAAACAAACTTTCCAAGCTCAAGGAACGGGCTGATGAGTACACAGCACTCATTATGGAAGAACTTGACCGCGACAATCTGGGATACATTGAGGTCTGCCCAATATACTCACAAAAATAACAATTGTGGCACAGTCCATGAACTAACCCATGCTAAAAAATTAACAGCTTGAGGATCTGGAGGCACTTTTGCTGCAATCACCATCTCAAGCTGCTGCAAGATCGACAACACAAAGCTCAAAACTTAGCAAAGCTCTTAGCATGAAGCTTGCATCAAACAAGAACACAGGTCCATTTTACCACTACTGGCAAGAGTTCATGTACTTTCTTGAGGAGAACTGGAAGCGCATTTGGGTTATGACTCTCTGGCTCTCAATCTGCATTGGCCTTTTCATTTGGAAGTTCATCCAATACCGTAATCGAGCTGTATTTCACATCATGGGTTATTGTGTGTGCACTGCAAAAGGTGCTGCAGAGACCCTCAAATTCAATATGGCCCTGGTTCTTTTTCCTGTTTGCCGAAATACAATCACTTGGATTCGATCAAAGACAAAGATCGGAGCTGTTGTGCCCTTCAATGACAACATAAACTTCCATAAGGTAAGACTATATGTACTCAGTTAGTATTGAACACAGGACGAACCTTTCCATTCTGTGGGAGTATCCATTCCAATTGAAACATAGTTCTCTCCTTTTATCCTAGAGGACCAATGAGAATGAATTGTTAACCTTCCCATCTGATAGTTACACTTACTAATGTGGAAATTACATTATGTAATATGTATGGAATTATTGTGCAGGTAATAGCAGCAGGTGTTGCAGTTGGTGTTGCTTTGCATGCTGGTGCTCACCTGACATGTGATTTTCCTCGGCTGCTCCATGCAAGTGATGCTGCCTATGAACCAATGAAGCCTTTCTTTGGAGACAAAAGGCCACCAAATTACTGGTGGTTTGTAAAGGGAACTGAAGGGTGGACAGGTGTGGTCATGGTTGTACTTATGACTATAGCTTTCGTATTGGCCCAACCATGGTTTCGGCGTAATAGGCTCAAGGATTCTAATCCCCTCAAGAAAATGACTGGCTTCAATGCCTTTTGGTTTACGCACCACTTATTTGTTATTGTGTATGCACTGCTTGTTGTCCATGGGATCTGCTTATATCTAAGCAGGAAATGGTACAAGAAAACGGTAAAGATCTGTACCCTCATTGGCTAGAGAGCATCTAATTTCTGAAAGTTATTACTTACAGAGCATTTCTACCATTGCAGACTTGGATGTACCTTGCTGTCCCTGTGCTATTGTATGTAAGTGAGCGCATTCTTCGGCTATTTAGGAGCCATGATGCTGTTAGGATTCAGAAGGTACCTACAATTCCGTTCCTTTGGTTTTGAATTCAATTTTTTAACTTGCATATGATGAGAACAAAGCAAAGTTCAGTTAGTAGGTGTGCGGTGTGTTATACACCCTTCCACCCAAGTTCTGTGATCAACTCAAATTTCAGTGTCTATTTTCTTTCATTCTACAAAGATACCTACTTACTCTGTAGTATTTTCATTTTATTTATTTATGAGAAGTCATTTTGAAAGTTTGTTTTCCTTTTTGACTTCTAATTTTATGCCCGCTCAATAGGTTGCAGTATATCCAGGGAATGTTTTGGCTCTCTATATGTCCAAGCCACCTGGATTCAGGTACCGGAGTGGGCAGTATATCTTCATAAACTGCCGTGCTGTCTCTCCATACGAATGGTAGGCAGTTACACCCTTCCTCAAGAAAAGTGATGTACCTCGACTATATGATCAGATGACTGAAGTGCATAATTTTCCTCTCTTGCAGGCACCCATTTTCCATTACATCAGCGCCAGGAGATGATTATCTTAGTGTCCACATTCGCACAAGGGGTGATTGGACTTCGCGTCTTAGGACTGTCTTCTCTGAGGTAATTTGGCTCCTAGGTTTTGAGTTTTTATTGGTCTTAGAGGATGGTGAACACAACTTGTGAAATTTGTTATTTGTGAACTTTGATATCTGATACCATTGCTTTTGTTGTTGGAACTGACAATTACGTAAATATGTACCAGGCATGCCGTCCTCCAACTGATGGAGAAAGTGGACTCCTCAGAGCTGACCTTTCCAAGGGGATCACTGAGAGCAACGCCAGGTAGAATTTGTTTGATTTGTTTTGAAATGTAGTACAATAAAATATAAATTTCTTAGATTCATCTGACCCTGAATTTTGACATGCTCTAGGTTCCCAAGACTCTTAATTGATGGACCATATGGTGCTCCGGCGCAAGACTATCGGGAATATGATGTTCTCCTGCTCATTGGACTGGGCATTGGAGCCACTCCATTGATTAGCATTGTGAAGGATGTACTTAACCACATTCAGCATGGAGGATCTGTTGCAGGCACGGAGCCTGAGGGCAGTGGCAAGGCCAAGAAGAGGCCATTCATGACAAAGAGAGCCTACTTCTACTGGGTGACCAGAGAAGAGGGATCTTTTGAATGGTTCCGAGGGGTCATGAATGAGGTGGCTGAGAAGGACAAGGATGGAGTCATTGAACTCCACAACCACTGCTCGAGTGTGTACGAGGAAGGGGATGCACGTTCTGCCCTCATTGTCATGCTCCAGGAGCTCCAACACGCGAAGAAGGGAGTCGACATCTTGTCTGGAACTAGTGTCAAGACACACTTTGCGCGTCCCAATTGGCGAAGCGTCTTCAAACATGTTGCGGTGAACCACGAGAACCAACGCGTCGGTATGTCACGTCCTTTGTCATCTCCCTATCATGTCGAAGCACTAGAAAATGTCATCTTCCTATCGTGTCGAAGCACTAGAAACGTCAATTGACTTCATCGTCTACTAACATCTGATTACTGTTCAGGAGTTTTCTACTGTGGTGAGCCCGTCCTTGTGCCACAGCTACGGCAGTTTTCAGCAGACTTCACCCACAAGACAAATACAAAGTTTGAGTTCCACAAGGAGAACTTCTAATGGCGTAACTGGAGAAGCTCTGGACGTGGTCCTCTAATGATTTCAGAATGTGAATTACAAGGGTTGTAATATATATATACAAGTAGAAGAATAAGACGATGGGAGTTATTTTGTTGTAGATGTCAAAGTAGATGAAGTGTCTTTGTAAGCATGCAACCTTAAAAGTTTTAACACATGGAAACATGACATTTCGTTTTAAAGCTGGTTTCGACAGGTCTGTTGTGTTATCTGCTCCTGCTGGGCATACATTGCTTCTGTCTTTGAAGCACCACCTCTGTAGTGAAGATCCGAGGAAGGTATTTACGGCACAAATGTGTCAGTTTCACTTGTGATCGTGAACTCCTGATGCTGAGTAGTTTGTTACTTGTGCATTTCTTAGGTCGCTTAAAATGGAAGTTGCGGTGCTGCATATTGTTTGATGTCTCGGCATTTCGAAGCTTGTGATAAGAAATGAGCTGTCCCTACTTCGTGTTGCGCGTATGGATGGCAGTAAGCCTGAACTGCTTGATCCATACTGCCATTTCAAACTCGTTCCCAAGCATCATGATGGCTTTTCCGGTTTTCCCACGAATCGCCCGAGTGAACCGAGCCCTCGTGGGTCCGGACGCCTTTGCGCAGGAGTTGGTGCCTCTTCGCCAAAGCAGCTAATAATCTTGCTCCTACGTGGTGAAGTAGTATAATTCTTGATTCTTGTTTATACCTCATTTGCTAGCACTTGGAGTCCCTAGTTGTTCCATTGCCACTAGTGGTAGGCTGGATATCTCCAGTTTGTATTGGCAGACTGGGTACAACAAATTTTTTTACCGGAATGACCAGTGTTCTGCCGTTTCATTAAGTTGAAGTGCAATAATTGCATGGATCTGAGAACGGTTTACTGCAACACCACCCTTCTAAAACGAAGGCCTTGTTTAGATCCCAAATATTTCCCCAAATTTCACTATGCGAAAAGAAGATTCTCCATTACATCAAAATGCCGGCACATGCATGGAGTACTAAATGTAGATAAAATTAAAAACTAATTGCACAGTTTTATTGTACTTTGCGAGACGAACATTTTGAACCTAATTAGTCAAAGTTTGAACAATTTTTACCAAATACAAACGAATTGCTACAGTGCGCATTTAATGCGCACTGTGCCAAATCTGGCCGCCGAATTCGGCAACTGAACACGCCGAAGAAGTAAAGGAAACCACGGCCTTGTTTAGATGCACCCAAAAAGTTGAAATTTTTTCGCTCTCTTTCCATCACATCAATCTTTGGACCCATGTATGAAGTAGTAAATGTAGGTAAAAAAAATAACTAATTACACAGTTTAGTTGGAAATCACGAGATGAATCTTTTGAGCCTAGTTGGTCCACGATTGGACAATATTTGCCAAATAAGACGAAAGTGGTACTATTCATCGGGTTGAAATTTTTTCCAATCTAAACGAGACCCACAGTAACCCCAAACAAAAATGAAAAGAGGAGGACTGAATACAGCCGCTCTGACTCACGTCCAGCCTCTACATCCATACTCTGTCGATCACTCAAAGTTCTCAGACTCTGCACACCCGTTCTACATGCTCTTTTCTCAGTGAAGTCTGATTGCTTGTATAACCATGAATAACTATGGCCTTGTTTACTTCGCGAAATTTTTTGGGAAACAGTACTGTAGCACTTTCGTTGTTATTTGACAATTAATGTCCAATTATAGTCTAATTAGGCTTAAAAGATTCGTCATGTGAATTTCTAAACTGTGTAATTAGTTTTATTTTTTAATCTATATTTAATGTTTATGTATATGTCTAAAGATTCGATGTGATGAAAAATCTTAAAAAATTTTAGAAACTAAACAGGCCCTATACTACTTGAGTACATTGACATAGAAGATTCCGTTATCAATAAATGGAGGTGTCTCTGACAAAACGAAATAAAGAGAGACAAAAGAGAAGCTACAGACGAGAAAAAAAAAGAAAGCTGTGTTTAGATGAAAAATTTTTGCAAAACGGCACTGTAGCTCTTTTCGTTGTTATTTGGCAAATATTGTCCAATCATGGTCTAATTAGGCTTAAAAGATTCGTCTCGTCCATTTCGTCTAAATTATGTAATTAGTTTTATTTTTTATCTATATTTAATACTTCATGCATGTGTCAAAGATTTGATGTGACGAGGAATCTAAAAAATTTTATAAAATTTTCTGGGAACTAGACCTGACTTCTTTATGGAGAAGCATGTGAACCTGGACGGCTGGGCCTCGAGATTTGGCTCAACGGTAATTTCTGCAAGTGGATAATTTTGTAATGGCAAAATGAACATGGCCAGCCATGATGGTATTGGATGTTGAGATTTAAAAATTCAAGATGCCTCACTGGCTGTTAACGTTGATGGTGACTGGTCAATGTTTGCTCTGAACGTGCACAAGGAATCCATCGGGTGAGCTGCTGGCTGCTGCAAGCTGGAGTGGGAAGTCGAGCTCTCATGGGTTGTCGATGCAACTAATAAACACATCCACTTGACTCCCGGAAAGATCAACACTTGGGGTTCGTCTCCATCTACCTCCAAACCGCTTGCTGAAACCATTCTCTTCTGTGCTCGGCAGCCGTGTTTCCCTGACTTCATTCTGAGCGTGTGTTCTCGTGAACTTGGACTACTGCTCCAATGGCGGAGCTAGTGGTCAGCATGGTGGTCGGGCCACTGCTGTCCCTAGTGAAGGAGAAGGCGTCGAGCTACCTCCTGGAGCAGTACAAGGTGATGGAGGGCATGGAGGAGCAGCACAAGATCCTCATGCGCAAGCTGCCTGCCATCCTCGACGTCATCACCGACGCTGAGGAGAAGGCGACGCGCCGAGAAGGAGTCAAGGCGTGGCTCAAGGAGGTCAAGACGGTGGCGTACGAGGCGAATGAAGCCTTTGATGAGTTCAACTACGAGGCGCTCCGTCGTGAAGCCAAGGAGAAGGGGCACATCCGCAAGCTTGGTTTCGAGGGAGTGAAGCTCTTTCCTACTCACAACCGTGTTGCCTTTCGTAATAGGATGGGCAACAAGCTTCGCAGGATTGTGCAGACCATCGAGGTCCTTGTGGCTGAAATGAATGCTTTCGGGTTCAATTATCATCAACAAGCCCCGGCGTCCAAGCAGTGGCGTCAAACTGCTTCCATCGTTATTGACCCTGAGAATATTGCCAGGAAATCAAGAGATGAAGAGACGAAGAAAATTGTTAAGATACTGATTGATAATGCCAGCAACGCAGACCTGGCAGTCCTTCCGATCTTCGGAATGGGTGGAATGGGCAAGACTACCTTGGCTCAGCTCATCTACAATGACCCTGATGTCCAGAAGCATTTTGAGCCATGCAAGTGGGTCTGTGTGTCAGATGATTTTGATGTTTGTAACATTGTCAACAAGATCTGCGACAGCGTCAGTGGCAAGGACCTTGAGAAGGCATTGCAACAGCTCAAAGAAGAACTTAGTGGAAAGAGGTAATTTTGGAATTCATTGACTCAACTTCGTTCCCCCTCCCAATTGTTATGAATACACATGAAGTTTTCATTTTTCATTTGAAAGAAAAAGTTAGCAGTCCAAACCTAAAAAAAAACATATATGCATTCAGATTTCTGACTATTCACACTCGTTCATTACAAGGTAACTTGCAAGTTGACCTCCTTTATTGTTAGATGTAGCATGTTGCCCTCTTGCACATGGATTAACTATAAATCAATGGTATTCTTCATACATGCATGCTTTGGTGACATCTGCACAATTAAATGAACCTACAAAATTATAATAAAACTAATGAGGGTATTGTTTCTCACAGGTATCTTCTTGTGTTGGACGATGTATGGAATGAAGATATTAATAAGTGGGAAAAGCTAAAAGCCTGCCTTAAGCAAGGTGGGGTGGGTAGTGTTGTACTGACGACAACTCGCAAGGAAGGAATTGCTGAACTCATGGGTTCAGTTAAAGCTCATAACATTGCAGGTTTGGATAATAAATTCATAAAGGAAATTATTGAGACCAAAGCATTCAGTTCGAAGGAGAGCAAGCTGGATGAGCTAGTAAAGATGGTTGATGATTTTGTGAATAAATGTTCTGGGTCTCCCTTGGCAGCGAATGCACTAGGATCTGTACTGCGTGGCAAGACAAGTAAGGAAGAATGGGATGCTGTGCTAAGCAAAAGCATCGCCCATAACGGCGAAGATGAAATCCTGCCGGTTCTCAAGCTCAGTTACGATGACCTGCCATCACCCATGAAGCAGTGCTTTGCTTTCTGTGCTGTGTTTCCCAAGGATCATGACATTGATGTGGAACTCCTGATACAATTATGGATGGCAAATGGCTTTATTCGACAAGAAAAAGATGTCCATCCCGAAACCACTGGTAAACACATTTTCCATGAGCTGGTATCAAGATCGTTCTTTCAAGATGTCAAGCAAGTCAAAGGGGATATAAAGTACAACAATGTGAATTGGTATTGCCCTAAGACTACATGTAAAATCCATGATCTCATGCATGATGTGGCACTGTCTGCCATGGAAAATGAAGTTGCTACCATAAGTGATGAGAATAAGCCAAAGCAGAGTGAGTTTCTTCAGAACACTTGTCGCCATTTCTTTTTGTCGTGTGATGAACCAGAGAGCATTTTGAATGATTCTCTGAAGACAAGATCTCCATCTATCCAAACACTAATATGTCCCCGAGAAATCAAAAGTTCACTGCATCATTTAGGAAAGTACAACTCTGTGCGAGCCTTATCACTCTTTCAGAGTAAGGGCGCATTCCTACTAAAACCAAAGTATCTACGTCACCTGAGGTACCTTAATGTTTCATATAGTGATATAGAGTCACTTCCAAAGGATATAAGCATCTTATATCATCTTCATACGTTGGATGTTTCTTACTGTGACAATCTTAGCCAGCTTCCAAAGCAAATAAAGTACATGACTGCACTTCGTCACCTCTACACTCACGGATGTGACATGTTGAAGTGCATGCCTCCAAAGCTTGGGCAACTCACTTCCTTGCAAACACTCTCTAATTTTGTAGTGGGTGTAGGGTCTTATTGCAGTAGTATTGGAGAGCTGCAACATTTAAATGATCTTGGTGGTTCACTGCTCCTTAGTCAACTCGAAAATGTAAAAGAAGCAACAGACGCGAAGCTGGCCAATCTTGGAAATAAAAAGGAAATCAGAGAACTGTCATTAAGATGGACAGCTACCGAGGAGGGGAAACCACACTGTCCTAAGGTCCTAGAAGGTCTGGGAGCTCCTCATGGATTGGAGGCTCTGAGGATAAATGGTTACCAAGGAACCAGTTTCCCGGCGTGGATGGGTATGCTGGGAAACATGGTTGAGCTTCGTCTTTATGATTGTAAGAAGTCGAAGAATCTTCCTCCACTGCGGCAAGTACCAGCTCTACAAGTTCTATGTTTGGAAGGATTGGAAGAATTGCAATGCTTGAGCAGTGGTAGTACATTCTTCAACCTTCCTGCTCTAAAGGAGCTTATGCTGGTTCGACTGCCGGCTTTTGACAGATGGTGCGAAGTAAATTGGGTCCAAGGAGAGCAAGTAATATTTCCTCATCTTGAGAAGTTGTCCATTGAGGAATGTGAAAAGCTGACAGCATTACCAAAAGCCGCACCACTCGGACAATCATGGGGTCAGAATCATACTAGGATATGGTCAGCATTTCCAGCATTGAAGATACTTGAATTAAAAGATCTAGAGAGCTTTGATGGATGGGAGGCGATTGAAGCCACTCAAGGACACCAGATAATGTTTCCTCATCTTGAAAAGTTATCTATTCGCAACTGCCAAGAGTTGATAGCTCTACTAGAAGCTCCACTGCTCGAAGAATTTTGTGGGGTACATTATAAAATGGCACGCTCAGCATTTCCAGTATTGAAGGTGCTAAAGTTGCAAGAGTTAGATAAATTTCAGAAATGGGGGTCAGCTGATGAAGCAACTCAAGGACAACAGATAATATTTCCGTGCCTTGAAGATTTATCAGTTCTCAATTGCAAAAATCTGATAGCACTATCGGAAGGACCATTGCTCCATAAATTGTGTGGGGTACATTATAAAATGGCATGCTCAGCATTTCCAGTATTGAAGGTGCTAAAGTTGCAAGAGTTAGATAAATTTCAGAAATGGGGGTCAAGTGATGAAGCAACTCAAGGACAACAGATAATATTTCCGTGCCTTGAAGATTTATCAGTTCTCAATTGCAAAAATCTGATAGCACTACCGGAAGGACCATTGCTCCATGAATTGTGTGATGGAGATTATGAAAAGGCACGCTCAGCATTTCCGGCATTGCCAGCAGGTACATCATCTTTGGCACCTTCAGTTGGCCGTAGTGATATCAAAACACGGTCAGCATTTCCAAAATTAAAGAAACTCATGTTCTATGATTTAATAAATTTTAAGAGCTGGGGGGTGATGGAAGCAATTAATGGTGAACAGTGGATGTTCCCTGACCTTGACACTGTTTATATTGATGGAAGCCCAGAGTTAACAACTTTACCAGATGGACCAAAGCTCAGCTCATTAACAATACGAGACGGCCACCAGCAGATCTTCTTAGCAGCAATTCCTAGAGCTATTGATTCACTGTCTGAACTGAAGTTTAGTGCAGTCTTACCACCAGCTGAGCAGGGTGCGTTTGAGCTGGCGGACAGCAACAATATTAAATCCCCTCTGACAAGTCTGCAGCTAGGAAAGAACTGCAATTTGCTCTTCCACTCAAGCGCACTAGCACTATGGACATATTTTGTACATCTCCAAGATCTGAAGTTTTGGTCCTGCGATGCGCTTGTCTACTGGCCGGAGGAGTTCCAGAGCTTGGTATCCTTGAGGAATCTGGTAATTTGGGACTGCAATGATCTGATCGGATACGCACGAGCTGCTCCTGGCCAACCAGCATCTGAAAGGATCCAACTTCTGCCCAACCTCGAGTCTCTAGACATATTGTGTTGTGAAAGTCTGGTAGAGATCTTCAGCGTGCCCGCATCTCTCAAGGCAATGAAGGTTAGGGGGTGTCCTAAAGTTGAACTTGAGTCCATATTCGGCAAGCAACAGGACAGGCCTACATTGAATCAAGGCCTTAGCACTGACGTCATGGCATCTACAGCTGTACCACAGCTGCCTTCATCGGCCAGCTGGGATCACTTCCTTCCATGCCTTGAATCGCTAACGATACGGGGGTGTGGCAGTTTGTCAGAGGCTGTCAACCTTCCCCCATCCCTCAGGGCAATAGATATTTTTGAATGCGACAAACTACAACTCCTCTCAGGCCAGCTGGATGCACTCCGAAAACTAGAGATTCGTAGGTGCCAAAGGTTGAGATCACTGGAATCTTGCTCCGGAGAGCTCCAAATGCTGGAACACCTCGATCTTCGGCGTTGCGAAAGCCTAGCACCATTCTTGCCCAATGGACCTCAAGCATACTCATCTCTTCGTAAGCTTACAATTACAGACTGCCCACGTATAAAGTCACTCCCTTCGTCCCTGCGGCAGCGACTGGACAGCCTCGATGACTATGATAAAGATCTGGATGCTCGTTACCAAGGTACCCACTAAACTATAACTTTGCCATTTCACCATCAACTGCATAAAATCGTCTGCTCGTGTGTATTGTCCTCGTCAAGCTGCTACTCGCTATCTAAAAATATACTATATCAGTTTCCTTAGCCCTTAGGCATGCAAGCAGTATCACCAGTGTTTAGGTCCTGACTCCTGAGATATATTTATCATTTGAATGTACATGTGGGGCCGAATGTTCACTGATCAACTAGTGTGGTATTTTTGCTTTGCTCCTAATGGAACCGTTAAGTGATAGTACATGCATCATCCACAAGAATCATTTCTAGCTTTGGTCATCCAAATCTAGTCTTAAGTTCATCTTTTGACACGAGTTTGCCAAATGACTCATTAAATTTTCTTCTGTTAGTATGTGCGTCTATACGTGTGAACTGTCTCCAGAAATTATTAACCCATTGGAAATTACTCAGCAATTACAGCATCAATAATGTCACCAAAAGTTCCTTTTCTTTATGGAATTGTCACCGTAGCTTGCTGGTTTAAGCATTTAGAAAATACAAGAAAAAAATGTATTCCAATTTCCAAGTGATCCCGTTACGCTCGAACAGATGGAGACGCAACAATTAAGGACACAACTAGCTAAAAGACTTTAATTAAACGGATATGTTTCTATTCCCCTGATGTTACCTTTCCAACAGAGATGCCAAGGAAAGTTTATACTTGTCAATTTAATTGATATTTCTTCTGTCTAGCTGACGAAATTTGACTAACTGAATTTCAGGGAACTAACATTGAGTTCTAAAATCAGGACCCAGCGTTTGAGGGACGACTAAAATGGCTATTTTTTTCCTTTTAATAACGTTTTTTTTCTAATAACTTCACTGCTAGGATGCACAATGTATGCCTTTTGTTTTAGAAAGAATTGAGAAATTACTCGGTACAATTAAATAGCAATATACCTTTCAGATGCCATACTCTCGAATCTTCTTGTTGTACGCCTTCTCAGTTACTCTGTATTTCTATGGACAAATCCTAACATCAGCTATCACCAGGTGCGAGGTTACTGAAGCCAAAGACATGGAAATACGCCAGCTGTAGCAATTAGTGAGATGGAAGTAACGCCAAGTACCTGAAAGGTTGATAAACTGGTTAGTAGCATCAGCATTTCTTAAATTATTGGGTCTTAACTAGAATCATCTCGAGTTATTAATGCTGATTGCATATCCTATCTATTTTAGGGACAGGTATCATGGTGTGCCTTGTTTACTGTCAGCGTCCAAACCATCATGTGGATAATGATACTTTTCCTCCTCTGGTGTTCACCGTCCAGGGCCTAAATTACCATATAGGCACTGAAGCAAGTTGTTGAAGGCAATATAAATTTTATACCTGATATTTCTCTTTAATAACCAAGAGATGTAACACTATTTATTCTCGCATCAAATGGATATAGAGACTGGGATATACTGATACTCTTTCCAATGGAATACACACCCACACCCTCGCTGTTACCTTCCCATGAGTTGATGTGTTCTGCATTTCTTTGTAAGCGAGCTTGGCAGAGAGACTGCTATAGCTTGTAGTCTTACTATTACAAATATTCGTTGTCAGATGTAAAAATCTTTTACTTAGGATAACTCCAAATAGACCCTCAAAAAAATATATTAGAATTTTGTAGATGAACAAAATTCTATTAAGGTGACATCTAGATTTCAAGCTCTAATTAGCTACCATGGAAGTTCAATTTCCATATTTCAACCTTTCTTTTGAAACCATTAGCTGACATATCAAAACCGATCCATGCAAGCGGCATGTGTGATGAAATCAAGGCAAAATTCCTATGAGGTTTGAGTTTCTATGGTAAGGGAGTGTCTAGTGTCTGGCTTTGTTTGTAGCTTATTAGGACTGAATCGGACTACCATATAATCGTTGAAGATTGGAAAACAGGCTTTACTCTTTTCATTTTCACACCGCGTGCTTCAGTAGGAAGTGAACTGCAGGTACGAATTTCTTGCACACAGGCTGGTTGATTCGGCTTGCTAAGTGCTTGTCTGGTGCCGGAGCCTCTGTCCTTGTCATCATTATTAACCCGCCATGGTCATGAGCAGTAAACATCAACCTTAAGAGACCTGTTCACTCATGAACGACCTCATTGGAGTCTACAGCTGGCAGCAAACATAATTGTCCTTGCGCACTGACACCTCAGCAGGGTTTTCGATCAGTACTGCCGTCGACAACGCACGCAGCAAGTACATGTGACTGTATTGAAAGCCACGATAGTGGTTGAGTCTTTACTCAGAACCACCTCAGATCGAGACGTTGGTGTTGGGTGTTACAGTCCTTTAGACCATCATTTGTGGTTAAATACTCGCTGCCCTGAAGATACGATGAATTAGGAGAGGACGAGTCCTGGGAGAGTTTATAGATTAAATTGCGTCTTCTTTGCTCCTTCCTAATGCTCGGCCGTATGTTTCTACGTGTGATGGTTATCTGTTTAAAGCAACTAAATCAAGCATGCATCCTAACAAAGGTTACTTTTGCCCCCCAAAAAAACACAGACTCAGTCCTTGAGATTGTTATGATCCACGCACATAACTGTTATGATCCACGCACATAACCATCGGATGTTTCAGTGACTCCGCCTCATTTTGAATCTTCGGTACGCCTCTGCTTTCCAATATGATTCCCGGACCCAGTATACTTACTTGTAATGCCTTGGGTAATTCCAAGTATCTCCTTTTTGAAACGATCCTGCTCCTCCTATCCTTCCTGGTATGTAACGTTCATAATTTCAAGTTGTTGCCGGAAAAAAGAAAGAATATCTAGACTAATCCGGCATGCAGAGTGACCCAATTGCTCCGGCATGGACATACCTACCCATATTCATTCATGAACGGTTTACGTTGCTGCTTGCAAATACAGTAGACCAAAATTGATAAATAATTACCAAGAGAAATGGTCGTAGGCTGGTAGGACTGAACTTTAGCTACTTCACAATCTCTTGATTCATCTTCGTCATTGGATGGAAACCGTAGCCTGAACTCACATGATTTCAAACACAGTGGAAGCCAATTGAAATCAAGAAATATAATTTACATGTGCTCTCTTCCCTAATAAACAACTAATACTGTCTCAATTTTATCATGGTGCCTCAGATGCAAATTAGCCCCTTGTTCGGCTGAGCTTATCAGCACGGCTTATCAGCCGTGGAACAGTATTTTTCTCTCACAGCAAATCAGCCACAGCCGGCTTATAAGCCAAAAAACAGCCTGCCGAACAGGGCCTAGAAGTACACTCTGGCGTGCTTTCATAGCGAATGGCTGGGCTTATCAGTATGGTTATTGCGCCTGGTACGTGGGAGGAGTAATCATGCCACTGCAAATTGTACAGCCTCATTGTCTCGTCCACATCACACAGGACACATGGACAAGTGGTGACGAAATTTCTTCCACGCGCTGAGGTGGTGTTTAGTTCCAAAAATTTTATCTTCTACAGTAAAAGAGCATCTTTTGACATATGTATAAAGTACTAAATGTAGACAAAAAAAAATTAATTGCATAGTTCTCGGAGAAATCACGAGACGAATCTTTTAAGCCTAATTAGTCCATGAAAAGCCTTAAGTACTACAGTAACCAACATGTGCTAACGATGGATTAATTATTATTATTAGATTCGTCTCGCAGTTTTCTGACGGGTTCTGTAATTTATTTTTTTATTAGTATCCGAAAATCCCTCCCGACGTTCTTCCGATACATCCGATGTGACACCTAAAAATTTTCTTCTCCCCAACTAAACACCCCGTGAAAGAGCGAGAGGTGTCTAGTTCCTCCCAAAAAATTTTCACCTCATCACATCGGATGTTTGGACACATGCATAGAGTATTAAATGTAAAAAAATAATTAATTACACAGATTACGAGAAATTTGCGAGACGAATTTTTTAAACCTAATTAATCTACGTGTGGCATCTTTCACCCCGCTAACTAAAACACCCCCCTAAATGTTACCGATCACGACCATGTTCGTGGGCCAGTTCACTTGATATGAACAATAGGCACAGCTAGCTATCCTTCACTGTGAGGGACCGATCGATGATCCCGTGTTCAATGCACCATTGAAGTTTCATCAACCACTGTCCTTCCCCACCATATTATCTCCTCTTCAACCTCTCTGGCTCTCTCCCTCCCCTCCTTGCCTCCTCATCTCCGGCGCTTGTGTGCTGTTCCCTGACCTTGTTCTGAGCGTGTGTTCTTGTGAGCTCTGACTACTGCTCCGATGGCGGAGCTGGTGGTCAGCATGGTGGTCGGGCCACTGCTGTCGTTGGTGAAGGAGAAGGCGTCGAGCTACCTCCTAGAGCAGTACAAGGTGATGGAGGGCATGGAGGAGCAGCACAAGATCCTCATGCGCAAGCTGCCTGCCATCCTCGACGTCATCACCGACGCCGAGGAGAAGGCGACACGCCGAGAAGGAGTGAAGGCGTGGCTCAAGGAGGTCAAGACGGTGGCGTACGAGGCGAATGAAGCCTTTGACGAGTTCAACTACGAGGCACTCCGTCGTGAAGCCAAGGAGAAGGGGCACATCCGCAAGCTTGGTTTCGAGGGAGTGAAGCTCTTTCCTACTCACAACCGCGTTGCATTCCGTAATAGAATGGGCAACAAGCTTCGCAGGATCGTGCAGACCATTGAAGTCCTTGTGACTGAAATGAATACATTTGGATTCAACTATCAAAACGAAGCACCAGCACCCAAGCAGTGGCGTGAGACTGATTCCATCCTTATTGACTCCGGTAATATTGCCACAAAATCAAGAGATGCAGAGACGCAGAAGATTGTTAAGATCCTGATTGATAGGGCTAACACCGCAGAGCTCACTGTCCTTCCTATCGTTGGAATGGGTGGGTTGGGTAAGACTACCCTAGCTCAGCTCATCTACAATCACCCTGATGTCAAGAAGCATTTTGAGCTGCACAAGTGGGTCTGCGTGTCAGATGAGTTTGATGTTTTTAAGCTTGCAAACAAAATCTGCAGCAGCTCCGGGAAGAACCTTGAAGAGGCACAGAAGAAGCTCCAGGATGAACTTAAAGGAAAGAGGTAAAGTGGATTCTCTTTCATATGTTTCTAAACCTTTTCTTTTTGTAGAGAATATTTTTCTCGAACTTACACCCTTCGTCTAAAATAGTATCGAGTCCTAGTTCTTTTTAGTCAATCTTTTAGTCTATCAATCTTAAGTTTAACCAAACCTATAACAAATACTAATACTTTTGGTACTGAATATATTTTCAGAGCAAACCTATATATTTGGAGATATAATTTTTTTTCATGGATGTGAAATAAGGAAACATGCGACCACACACGTCTGCTATTTCACTATGTCAATGATTTAAGTGATGATGTGGATGGTTTCCGATGGCAATAAAATGTTAAGATGGTAATTTGGACGATCATAAAGAATGATGGGATGATTAATCATACCCCCACATGTGTTCTTTATACCTCATTCATTTATATGCTTCTATGTGGTGTCATTAAATGTAATAATTAACTAAAAACTTCTAATTCTCCAAGAAAACATGATATTAGTATTAACATATCCTCCAAAAGAATTGATTATTTTTAATATTTCGCTATTGAAACTTGGCGTCCGCTATAACACCCACTATCCGCGATCTGCTACATAGACATGAATCCCTTATAAAAACTGCTATCCGCTATTTATTAGCTTGGACGGCACGAATACAGACCTACAAAGTTCTACTCAAAAACAACCAAGAAGGACGAAGTTCAGAACAGAACAAACAACGACCACAAGCATCCATAGCCAGCCTGAACCTACCATTGCGCCTCCTCTTTAATCCTTAGTGCCAAAGCGCCTAGCAATATGGAGACATAGAGCCACCCATGGAAGACTTGCTCCTTCCACAGTAACCAAAGCATCAACGCGACTAGGAAGCAAACCCTTTACTATGAGATATTAATATTGATATTATTTTCTGCTCTCTTGGTCTCTAAATAAATTAATTTCTAGAGAGCTGTCTTAAGTTAATTTTTTAATGTTTGACCAAATTTATAGAAAAGGGCATAAATATTTATGACAACGAATGAACACATTACAAAAATATAGTTTATGGTGTATATAGTGATATTAATTTGGTTTCATAAATTTTGCTATTTTTTCTATGAATTCATTCAAACTTAAAAATTGACTTAAGACAACTCTTTAAAAATTGATTTATTCAGAGGTGGATGGAGTATAAACTTGCGAGATATAATTATAGATATTATTTTCTATAAACAAAGTTAAATTTAATAAAATTTGACTTAGTTCAAACCCAGAATTGCACTCTTTATTGGACGTAGGATCTACTAATCAACATAAGCACAAGGGCATACAAACCCCACTAGGTCACATGTAATTTTTATTTTAAGTATTTCTCTGTCACTCCACTTTTCTTACGAAGCTCGAAGGCCACAAAAACTAACTGGCCCTCAAACCTGACAGTTAAATTAGCTGTAGGTGAACACCACGCTCAATCTGAGTTGCACATTACCCTCTCCAACATGATTTCTTGTGCTCTCCACGCACTGATGCCAGGCTTATTTGTCACACAGGTATCTTATCGTGTTGGATGACGTCTGGAATGAGGACAGTGACAAGTGGGAAAAGCTAAAAGCCAGCCTTAAGCATGGTGGGAACGGTTGTGTCGTATTGACAACCACTCGCAAGGAAGGAGTTGCGAAACTAATGGGTACAGTTGAAGCCCATGACATTGCACTTCTAGATGTCGGAGCCATAAAGAAAATTATAGAGACTAAAGCATTCGGTTCACAAGGGAACATGCCAACTGAGCTACCAGTGGCATTGGTTGATGACATTGTGGAGAGATGTGCAGGATCTCCCTTGGCTGCCAATGCACTAGGATCTGTGCTACGTGGCAAGACAAGTCCAGAAGAATGGAACGCTGTCCTAAGCAAAAGCATCGCCCATAACAAGGATGAGAAAATCCTGCCTATTCTTAAGCTCAGTTACGATGACCTGCCATCACATATGAAGCAGTGCTTTGCTTTCTGTGCTGTGTTTCCCAAGGACTTTGAGATTGACATGGAATTCCTGATCCAACTATGGATGGCAAATGGCTTTGTTCCCAAAGAAAAAGGTATTCGTCTTGAAACCACTGGTAAACACATTTTCGAGGAGCTTGTCTCAAGGTCATTCTTTCAAGATGTGAAGCAAGTCAAAGGGGATCGAGAGGACGATGATGTGGATTGGTATTGCCCTAGGACTACATGTAAAATCCACGATCTCATGCATGATGTGGCACTGTCTGCCATGGAAAATGAAGTTGCTACCATAACTGATGAGAAGCCAAAGCAGAGTGAGTTTCTTCAAAACACTTGTCGCCATATAGCTTTTTCATGTGATGAGCCGGAGGCCATTTTGAACAGTTCTCTGAAGACAAGATCTCCAGCTATCCAGACACTAATGTGGAAGAATCAAAAGTTCACTACATAATGTAGAAAAGTACAGCTCTATGCGAGCCTTATTATTCTCTCCGAGTAAGGGCACATTCCTACTGAAACCAAAGTATCTACGTCACCTGAGGTATCTTGATGTTTCATGGAGTGGAATAGAGTCACTTCCAGAAGATATAAGCATCTTATATCATCTGCATACACTGGATGTTTCTCATTGTGAGAATCTTGGCCAGCTTCCAAAGCAAATAAAGTACATGACTGCACTTCGGCACCTCTACACTCACAGATGTGGGAAGTTGAAGGGCATGCCTCCAAAGCTTGGGCAACTCACTTCCTTGCAAACACTCACTAATTTTGTAGTAGGTGTAGGGTCTGACTGCAGTAGTATCGGAGAGCTGCAGCATTTAAATAACCTTAGTGGTTCACTGCTGCTTAGTCAACTTGAAAATGTGACAGAAGCAATAGATGCGAAGATGGCCCATCTTGGAAGTAAAAAGGAACTCACAGCATTGTCATTAAGATGGACAACTACCGAGGAGGAGAAACCACACTGTCTTAAGGTCCTTGAAGGTCTGGAAGCTCCTCATGGACTTAAGGCTCTAAAGATAAATGATTACACAGGAACCAGTTTCCCAGCATGGATGAATAAGCTGCCAAACATGGTTGAGCTTCATCTTAAAGGTTGTAAGAAATTGAAGAATCTTCCTCCACTGTGGCAAGTACCAGCTCTACAAGTTCTATGTTTGAAAGGATTGGAAAATCTGCAATGCTTGTGCAGTGGTGATAAATTCTTCAATTTTCCAAATCTAAAGGAGCTTATGCTGGTTGGGCTGCCTGCTTTTGACAGATGGTGCGAAGTAAAATCGCTCCAGAGAGAGCAGGTAATATTTCCTCATCTTGAGAAGTTGTCCATTGAGAAATGTGAAAAGCTGACAGCCTTACCAGAAGCAGCAGCATCATCTGGGCAATCATGCAGTCAGAATCATACTGAGATACGGTCAGCATTTCCAGCATTAAAGGTACTCAGATTAAAATATCTAGAGAGATTTAATGGATGGGAGGGAGTCGAAGGCACTCAAGGACACCAGATAATGTTTCCTTGTCTTGAAAAGTTATCTATTCGCAGCTGCCAAGAGTTGATAGCTCTACCAGAAGCTCCATTGCTCGAAGAATTTTGTGGGGTACATTATAAAATGGCACGCTCAGCATTTCCAGCATTGAAGGTGCTAAAGTTGAAAGAGTTAGATAAATTTCAGAAATGGGGAGCAGCTGATGAAGCAACTCAAGGACAACAGATAATATTTCCGTGCCTTGAAGATTTATTAGTTCTCAATTGCAAAAATCTAATAGCACTACCGGAAGGACCATTGCTCCTTGAATTGTGTGGGGTATATTATAAAATGGCATGCTCAGCATTTCCAGTATTGAAGGTGCTAAAGTTGATAGAGTTAGATAAATTTCAGAAATGGGGGTCAGCTGATGAAGCAACTCAAGGACAACAGATAATATTTCCGTGCCTTCAAGATTTATTAGTTCTCAATTGCAAAAATCTGATAGCACTATCGGAAGGACCATTGCTCCATGAATTGTGTGATAGAGATTATGAAAAGGCACGCTCAGCATTTCCGGCGTTGAAGGTACTTGAATTGGGGAAACTGGAGAATTTTGAGGGATGGGAACAAGTTGGGGCAACTCAAGGAGGAGACACGATGTTCCCACATCTTGAAGAGTTATCGATTGGTGACTGCCCAAAGATGACAGCATTACCAGCTGGTACATCATCTTTGGCACCATCAGTTGGCCGTAGTGATATCAAAACACGGTCAACATTTCCAAAATTAAAGAAACTCATGTTCCGTGATTTAATAAATTTTAAGAGCTGGGGGGTGATGGAAGCAATTAATGGTGAACAGTGGATGTTCTCTGACCTTGAGACTGTTTGTATTTATGGAAACCCAGAGTTGACAACTTTACCAGAGGGACCAAAGCTCAGCTCATTAACAATACAAGGTGGCCACCAGCAGATCTTGTTAGCAGCAATTCCTAGAGCTATTGATTCACTGTCTGAACTGGAGTTTAGTGCAGCCTCACCACCAGCTGAGCAGGGTGCGTTTGAGCTGGCGGACAGCAACAATATTAAATCCCCTCTGACAAGTCTGCAGCTAGGAAGCAACTGCAATTTGCTCTTCCACTCAAGCGCACTAGCACTATGGACATGTTTTGAACAGCTCCAAGATCTGAAATTTAGTTTCTGCGATGCACTTGTCTACTGGCCAGTGGAGGTGTTCCAGAGCTTGGTATCCTTGAGGAATCTGGTAATTTGGGACTGCAATGATCTGATCGGATACGCACGAGCTGCTCCTGGCCAACCTGCATCTGAAAGGATCCAACTTCTGCCCAACCTCGAGTCTCTAGACATATTGGATTGTGAAAGCCTGGTAGAGATCTTCAGCGTGCCCGCATCTCTCAAGGCAATAGCTGTTGGGAGGTGTCCTAAAGTTGAACTTGAGTCCATATTCGGCAAGCAACAGGACAGGCCTACATTGAATCAAGACCTTAGCACTGACGTCATGGCATCTACAGCTGTACCACAGCTGCCTTCATCTGCCAGCTGGGATCACTTCCTTCCTTGCCTTGAATCGCTAACGATACGGAGCTGTGGCAGCTTGTCAGAGGTTCTCAACCTTCCCCCATCCATCAGGGAAATAAATATTTTGGAATGCGACAAACTACAACTCCTCTCAGGCCAGCTGGATGCACTCCGAACACTAGATATTTATTGGTGCCCAAAGTTGAGATCACTGGAATCTTGCTCCGGAGAGCTCCAAATGCTGGAACGCCTCAATCTTCGGGGTTGCGAAAGCCTAGCACCATTCTTGCCCAATGGACCTCAAGCATACTCGTCTCTTCGTACGCTTACAATTACAGACTGCCCAGGTATAAAGTCGCTCCCTTCGTCCCTGCGGCAACGACTGGACAACCTCGATTATGAAGATCTGGATGCTCGTTACGAAGGTACCCACTAAACTATAATAACTTTGCCATTTCACCATCAATTGCATAGAATCGTCTGCTCGTGTGGATTGTCCTCGTCAAGCTGCTACTCGCTATTTAGAAATATATATCAGTTACCTTAGCCCTTATATATGCATGCAGTATCTTGTTTAGGTCCTGAGATATTATTTATCATTTGAATATACATATGTGGTCGAATGTTCACTGATCAACTATGAAGTCACCAGTGTGGTATTTTTTGCTTTGCTCCTAATAGAACCGTTAAATGATATAATGATCTTAGGGTCTTGCTAGGGTACAACTATTAGTCCATAGGAGGTAAGATTTCAAATAAATCTTTGCCCTTGATTTTTGAAGTGCATGCAATAATTAAGTAATTACTAATTAATTAAAATATTTAGTAAAAATAAAACAAAAAAGGTAACAAACTAACAAATGTGTACACGATATCTATCTATTTCAAGAATAGCTTGTTTCTTGCCATATATGGGTGCACGCGTGTACATCATGAGCATGCAACAGCGCCATATTCCAAACTGGTGTAGCGGCCTCGTGCCCGTGCCAGACGTGGCACCGTGGAGGTACATCACGTACATGAACACATCTGATGGTATAAATCTAATAAATAAGTGTCAAAAGCTAATGACTGATTATAAAAATACCAATGTCGGAATTATAAAAATACTAATATCGGGATTATAAAAATACTAATGTTACCAACATACATTTGCAATATACTAAGTCATAAAAATACTAATGTCAGGATTATAAAAATAAATAAATAAATAATTTAAATGCCAACAAGTTCCAATTTATTTAAATAAACAACTAAAACACACATCTACTTTTGTTACATCTGTACAAAAAAAATACAATTGACGTTTTTAGATACAAATAACCTTGACATCAATTGCAACTGCACATAAGTCAATTAATTAAAAAAGCATCACATTTCACGTTAGGACTTGAAAACAAATGGAACCAACCATACAAATGCATGCGGTTGCGTGTATTAAATCCAATTGATAGACATTACACCTAAAAGTTTGCTTACTTTCCTATTTCTCAAAATAAATATATATATATATATTATCTTATTACCTCTTAGGAGGTAATATTTGATTATAACCATCAAGATTGACGGTCCACAGTTATTTGGAGGTACATAACAAAGCTCATGATCTTATGTTTTTCATTGGAGAAAATTGCAGCACAAACCACACAAGATTGTGGTGCCTTTCTATTCATGTCGTTAATCCCTGAATTTCCATTGAAGCTCATAAGAATGTTCCTATACTTGCAAGTTCTGTAGTACTCCCTCTGTTCCAAATTACAAGTCGCTTTGACTTTTTTAGTACATCTATTTTGGTATGTACCTAGATATAATAATATGTCTAGATACATAGCAAAATGGATGAACCAAAAAAGTCAAAGAGACTTATAATTTGGAACGGAGGAAGTATTACTTAATTATGCCACTTTGACTTTCTACATGGCAAGTACTCCCTCCGTCCTAAAATAAGTCTTCACCTCGCATTTTGAAGAATCAAACGGTCTCAACTTTAACTAAACATATAAGAAAAATATAATAACATTGTGATACCCAAATGGACATCATTAGATTAATCATATCATATATTTTCATAGTAGACCTATTTGTGTAAATAAATGTTGATACTATTTTTGTTGGAGAAAAGTGCAGAACACAACCACACATACGAGTTTTTTTATCACTTAATTATGCCACTTTGACTTTCTAAATAGCAAACACTACTAAAGAGGTAGTTTTACACAAGACTGATGTTACCTTTCCAACGGAGATGCCAACGAAGATTTGTACTTGTCAATTTAATTGATATTTTCTCCTGTCTAGCTGACGCAGTTTGACTAATTGAAGTTCATGGAACTAGCATTGACTTCTAAAATCGGGAGCCAGTGTTAGGCTTTAACTTCACTGATAGGATGCACAAAAGTGTAATGTCTGTTTTTGTTCAGAAAGAATTGGACAATTACTCTGTACAATTCAGTAGCAATATAGTTTTAAGATGCTATATGCTCGAATCTTCTTGCTGTACGCTTTTTCATGTCACTATAAATTTGTATGGACAAATCCTGACATAAGCTATTACCAGGTGCAAAGCTACTGAAGCCAAAGACATGGAAATATGCGAGCTGTAGAAATTAGTCAGCTGGAATTGGAAATAACGCAGAGCACATGAAAGGTTAATAATCAGGTTAGTACCATCAACATTTCTTAAATTCTTGGGTTTTGATTACATTCGTCTTGAGTTCTTAGTGCTGATCGCATACCCTATCTATTGCAGGGGAATGATGTGCCTTGTTTACTGTCAGCGGCCAAACCATCATTCATGTGGATAATGTTACTTTTCCTCCTACGGTGTTCAGTCCAGAGCCTAAATTTCTCTTTGACAAGCATAAGATGCAACAATATTTATTCTCGTATTTCTCTTTGACAAGCATGAGATGTAACACTATTTATTCTCGCATCAAATGGATGCAGAGACTGGGTATTGAAACTATTTCCCATGGAATAGGAATACATATACATCTTGGCTGTTATTATCTCCCCATGATGAGTTCTGAATTTCACAAATGAACTGCAAGTATGGTATTTCTTTATATATAAGTGAGCTCGGCAGAGAGACTGGCTTGTAATGGCTCATGTTTATGAAAAATTGCTAGTTGCTAGTCTCAATTGTTGATACTCCTACATGCAAAAGGCCCAACTTCATGGTGCAGGCAATCAAACTGTTATTGGACATAAGTAGCTGACTGATTCTGCTGTGAGCCCGTAATGCTATCGACGCACAAAAAATAGTCGGTTTGAAATCCAGCCACATGAGAACAAACTATAGAACAATAATAATACAATCAAACAATGCTAAGGTGTTGTTTAGTTCCCTGTCACATCGAATCTTTGGACGCATGCATGAAGTATTAAATATAGATAAAAAAAAATAAAACTAATTACACAGTTTAGGCGAAATTCATGAGACGAATCTTTTAAGCCTAATTAGACCATAATTGGACACTAATTGCCAAATAACAACAAAAGTGCTACTGTACCATTTCCTAAAAAATTTCGCGAACTAAACAAGGCCTAACTTAAGAAGTTTGAAATGATTACAGCTGTGATGCTTTTGTGCAGAGAAGATGAGTAACTTCCAGGTTAAATGAGTTTCTACAAATACGTTTCAAGTTACAAGCACCAGTTAGGCCTGTTTGGCTGTAACGGAAATATATACACCTGTAAAGTGTTTACATTTGTATTTTGATGTGCACAAGAAAACCAATCACTAATTATCCGCTTGTAAAATGTCATTTGGATGCACAGTATCATACTGCCTCGCCGTGGCCGCACACAGTGCAGTCGTAGGCGACGTTCAGGAAGAGCACCCTGCATTAAATTGCCGCTGGCGTGTCCTACCACGTTCTGGTGAACACAGCAGAGTGCTTTTTTTCAGTCTACAAAATTAGCTCTGAACAAGTTGAAAGAAGGAAAAATACTGCTCTTTTTTTCAATCTATAAATTACATGTTCTGAACAAGCTGAAAGAGAAAAACTGAGCTGCTGCTGATAATTAAAAGATGCATGGTGAACAGTTACTGACTGCCCTACATATATAATTCAAAGCTGTGAAGAGACACTAGTTCCAAATGTTTGGATGGGAACTAGAATCAGAATCAAACAAATGGAGATCTGAATTAGCATATCATCCTAGAAACTCAACACATGCTAAGTTACAAATGGAGATCACTTCAGCTAGTGTGTCACGTTGTACTCCTAAATAGATACTGCAGCCTTGCAAGATCTTGACATGGTTTGCTGTTTGCTGCCACTAACCTGCAATAGTGCAATGTTGAGTAATAAGATTGAATGTGAAGCATTCTTACAAACCACCAAGAAATAAAATAATCAGTCTTGCAATAGTGTGACCAAAGTCTTGCTGGATTGCATTAGTTTTTGTAGATAATGAACTTAAGCAACAACATAAAAATCAAGCTACATACTAATCAGGAGCAAAATAGGTTGATGTGAACTGAAAAACCACAACTTATTTGCAGTTGATTGGGTTCCAAGATTGTTTACTTTTGTCAGCCACAAACGGCAAAGTATTCCTGAATAAATATTCAGTGATTGGAATTACATCAAATTAGATAATGTAGCACGATAGATCAACAAACAAAATAAAACACTGGATGATTAGAAGCCATCAATACTAGCATAACACAATTACGACATGACAGTGCATCTGACGTTAACCATAAATCAGAAACTTGACCTTGCCACCACCGACTTTGGTCAGAGTTTTCAGACGCTGAGCAATACAAGATGGTCGTAAGGGTTAGAGGGACCCAACCCCAGACATGGAAACTGAAAAGCTTGGAGAACTGGGCTAGGCAGGTAGCACAAGTTTTTGAATGGCAATGCTGATGTTTCTTTGCAAAAGGGGCGAGGAGCATGCGTGCATCCACGAAGTAACAACCAAACCATAAATCAGCGGTACCAATCTATCATTTCTTTGCAAAGCATCTCCAAGAACCTATGTAAATCACACTCTCTAAATCATCATTTGGAGAGTCATTTGCATAAAAATCTTTTTCTATACCATGTCACTCTCTAACAGTTTTTCTATATCTCGTGATCAGTCCAGAGAGTCATTCCCATCTTCTATTTTTGGCTAGCAAAAAATCCGGAATAGAAAATGGCTATATTTGGATAACCATTTAGAGAAGCTGTAGTTTTTCACCAAAATATTTATTTCTAGCATTTAGGAAGAATATAGAGTCTCTTGTAGATGCTCTGAGATAACTAGATCTTGCTCATTCTGTGCGCCGAAGCAATTCCTTGCCGACGCCGACGCTCAGTCCTGCCGGAATTATCAAAATCAACAGCCATTCAAGATTTCCTTTCAGATGCCTCAGCTTTCGAGATTTCTTCGAGCAAAGAATTAGAATGTGCAGAAAGCTAGTAAAATGATGAAAGCAGCTGTGAAATGGCGGCTTGCATTCAATCCTAAATGGACTAACAGAAGATCAACTTCCTTAAATAGATCTGAATGGACAATCTTATCCATCTCAAGGACAAAAAAAAATCCTTGGTGAACACTAACAGAAGATTCACACATCTAGGTACACAGGACGCAAGAAACATAGAAATCCTCTCCATCCCAGGGACAATGCGAGGAAGTTGCTACCACTGATGGGATCTGAATGGACTAACAGAAGATCGACATGGACATACTAGATCTATGGATGCGCTAGATAGAAGAACAGCTGCAGAAAAATGAACAACAAAAATACGAGGAAATGGGGATAGAAGAACAAGAGGGGAGGATACCTGAACGGGTTCGATCTGACGATCTCTGTCAATGAGGCTCAAGGATCTGTGCGCTGAGGACGTGGATTCGCTTGCACTAGCCTTCTCGCCGCCCTCAGCTCGGGGCCGCAGCCGCGGCGGTCGGGACCCTCGACACCCGTCAAGTCTATCGAGCACCCAGTGGAGGGTGAGCGAGTTGTCCCCGATAGATCTCGTATTTTTTCTCGGGCCAAAGGTGACGATATTTTATTTCCGACGGTTTTTGGCCCAAAACAGGGGTAAAATTAGTTAGTTCACCGGGCTTCCAAACAGTGAATTCTAAATTGGTAAGAAAAGTTTTCAGACCTATAAATTACAGGGGTTTTGGAGCAAATACTAGGCTTCCAAACAGGCCCTTACTGGTTTATTTCCGGCTCACAGCCACCGAATTTACAATGTTGTATCTCTTCTCTTCTCCATCTCTTCTCTTCTCTACAACTAAAACATTTAAAACTATTCCGTCCACCCGGCGACATAAAGTCCCGTGCTCCCAGGCCTCCACTGGCGCGCGCTCAACTCACCCCCGCTCAGTGTCTCGAAGGCACTCCGTGATCTCCTCCATCCCACGTCTCTCGGCTTCCCCTCCCCCAATTAGCGCGATGGCTCCCCCAGCAAACTCCGCGATCTTCAGCTCCCCCTCCTCCCAATCATCATCAGTACCCTGTAAAAAGGAGGAGATCATTCTCCACTCACAAGTCGCAATCCCAATGTGCACTGCCCTCGCCATTGCCCATCACACACGCTCTCGCCGCCGCCGCCTTGCCACCCCCACTCGACCCTCACCGTTGGATGGGCCATTGCGCCACATCGCAGCACCTCCATTCCTTGGCTCAACCAGCACATGCCACCGCCATCGGACGGGCCATTGCCGGACGCGACGCCTGCAACCCCTGTGCCCCGCGAAGCCACTGGACGACCTCGCCAAGCGGCCGCCACCGGACGCGACGCGACGCCCGCGACCCCTGTGCCAGTGACCGCGAAGCGGTCGGACGACCTCGCCAAGCCGCCACCACCGCGACTCACCGATGCCGTTCCCGCCGCACCTCCGTTCGTCGGCCTCGACCAGCGGCGTTGCCATCACGTGCTGTGAGGTATGTGAAGATATACATGTTCGGATCTTTTCTTTTGGAGATGGAAATGTTTAGATTTTCAGATATGCAACCTCCTTTTTTCATAACCACCTTTTGCAGTAACGAAACTAATGATACAGTAGCATCCCCTAAGAGTCTAATTACTTCAAATTGTCTCGAGTTAACTTCAAATTGTCTTATGTTTTATGTTTATGATATTGACAGTAGCATCCCCTGAGAGTTTAGTTGTAGTTTGCAGTGTAAGGTTAGCCCTTTTTTTGGTAAGATATATGCCTCTTTGTTCAGTGATGCTGGACCCTTTCTCAGAGCGATTTTCAGTCATCTCATAGATCATTGATTGTACGATGACATGCTTGTCTCAATGGTTGTCCTAATCAAGGTGTCAGCTGGTTCAGGAACAATTTTTGATGGCCCTGCACTAGAAGCATGTGAGAATATATAGGATTCTTGTAGGGTCAGAAATAAATAGTAGCTTTTCGGTATTTAGGGTCGATGCTACAAAAGGACGGAGACATTGATGAAGATGTTAGGCATAGAATTTCAGCCGGCTGGTTGAAATGGCGTCAAGCTTGTGGCGTCCTCTGTGACAAAAGGGTGCCTCAGAAGCTGAAAGGTAAGTTCTATAGGACGGCGATTCGTCCGGCGATGTTATACGGTGCTGAGTGTTGGCCTACAAAAAGGCGACATGTCCAGCAATTGAGTATAGCAGAGATGCGTATGTTGCGTTGGTGTTGTGGGCATACAAGGAGGGATAGAGTCCGGAACGATGATATTCGGGATAGGGTTGGGGTGGCACCAATTGAGGAGAAATTGATTCAACATCGGTTGAGATGATTTGGACATGTCCAACGGAGGCCTGCTGAGGCGCCGGTGCGTAGTGGAGTTCTAAAGCGGGCCGATATTGTAAAGAGCGGTAGAGGTCGACCTAAGCTAACTTAGGACGAGTCTGTTAAGAGAGATCTTAAGGAGTGGAATATCCCCCAAGGATTTAGCTATGGATAGGAGCGCTTGGAGATTGGCAATCAACGTGCCTGAACCGTGACCTCTTTTTGTCTTGTGCCCTTTTTGTTCCTTTTTGTGTCTCCCTGTTTTCTCGTCTCTTTTGGGTTTCATCTCTAGCCTACCCCAACTTGCTTGGGACAAAAGGCTATGTTGTTGTTGTTGTTGTTGAAATAGATTCATTCATCAGTCACCTGAACTTAACAGTAGAAGATAATTGTGATGTATGACCTATCAGTACCATGTTTATTTAATAAACTCTTGCAGCCTTCGAAATCTATGTTGCACCTGTTGTGATCAATCAGAGGATCACAAATGTATGTGCAAAAATGAACAATTTTCATGCAAATACTTTGGGCTTGTATTTTTTTAAACAACTGTGTTTCTCGATGATCCCCTCACATCAGCTATAAGCCACGCTGCTGTCCATCAACTATAAATTTAGTGCTCATCTTCAGTCACAGCTTCTCTCGCGACTGACAAAAGATTGTGCCCACCATCACTTTCCCTTGTAAGGTGGCGTGTGTTTGATTTATTTCGCATGGTCCAAGTGGGTGATATTGTTGCCTTTCTTGATTTGAATTTTTTGTAACTTCTGTATTACATTTTGTTTAGGTTCAGAGCTATGTAACTGTATGGTTTTGTGTACTGAAAATAACTAGACAACAGACATACATATAAAGAAATGATTCTTTTTCAAAAATTAGTGAACTACTAATATCGTCTTATAAAGCTGAGCAATGCCTACCCGACTTCACTGCCTTTGAGTATACTCTATATCAGTGATGTGGTAATATGATGATCTTTTACAGGAGACTGCATCATCCATATCTGGCATCGTGGGCCTGCTGTACAGGCTTGAAGTATCGGATTTGTCACTGCCTTAAAAATCTCCTGGTGCCTTCTGCAGTTCTGCTTTATCATAGCAGGAGGATGATCCACAGGCTCACTATATTTTAGGAGGGATTCAACACTATTACCATACATTTGGTGGAGTACCACACAGCCTGACTCAGATTGGTACACTCTCCAAGAAAGATGATGTCTTCACTATGCTTTCAAGAATAAAATCAACACTTGAGATTGGTAACTATTGCTATGTTTGATATTTTCAGACTGCTACTATTGTTAGAGTGCATGAAAAAAAAACATTGGCTAAACTCGTTGATAAACAAGGTCTGAGAAGAGGTTTCTGCTATTTTTGGCTAGATATCAGTATAGGGATTAGCACTACCTATTAAATCACTCAATTCTAAAGTAGTAGTAGCATGTCAGTTTGAGTCTCTATTTGCAGGTGACATTGCAGTTCAAGTCCATGATTTAACCAAAATTCAGATCATCCATATAAACTTGTAGTAGCTACATACACCTCTATTTTTTAGGGATATATTGTCTACTGTTTAGGTGCTTAAAGCTTGGAAACAAGTCCTATGCCCATTGGCCTATCTGGAGTAGGTCCATTTGTTGTCCTTGTCGATATTCAATTAGATTATATGAACATTCCTTCTCCTCTCATGGCTTGTAGTTTGGAGCAATGGTTCTGTAAAATTGACAGTTAGCCCAATTGTTGCATACACCACTACAAATGTATTTTCTTCTTGATAAAAAGAATCTAACAAAGTAATACTGAAGTAGCTAGGAGAACTATCAAATATTTCTCATGTGACAGCTCATGGCTCAATGAGTACTAAGATGGTGGGTAATTCTGACGTCTCTCCAACTATATGATGTTCTAAATTTTATAGTAACATGATTTTCTTCTCTTTGCAGCCATTTTCTTATCTCATGTCATTGTAGTCCCTTTCTACTTGAGTTTACGTTTAGTCAGCACATCATATTTATTACAACTCTTTTGATTTTTCTTATCAGTGATTGCACATTTCCAAAAGCTGAATATTTTTGTGTTTTTTTGGATGAGTAGATGTTGCTGAAAACATAACAGACATAGATATACAGGGTGTTCTATGTGAAACTTATTTGTAGTTATTGTGTTTTTTTTGTGCATGAGTTGTTGCTGAAAACATAACAGACATGGATGTACGGGGTGTTCTACATGAAACTTATTTGTAGTTATTGCATATTAACTTTGCTTGCCTTTGAAAATGAGGGGAGATATTAGTTTGGTTGCATGTTGTATGTATGGCAGGGTAGATTGCATATGTTCATGTTTTCTGTGCTCATCTTATTGATTCGAAAAATTTTGGAAACCCGTTGCAATGCAAGGGCCACTAATACTTGGATCAAGATTCATCAAACAACATAAGATAGTGTTCATCTAAAAAAACTAATATTGTGCACTTCCTTTCCTTTTCTTTTTTCCTTCTGAATTTTCCTTTTTTCTTATTTTTACCTTCAGTTTTTACTATTAGTTTTTGAGAAGCTCATGACATCAAATGTCCAGGTTTACCAAGCACGATGAAGAGGCCTGCGATCCCTATCCTCGTGCTTAAATTTGAATTGTCATGACATTATTTTTTTACCACAAATTTCCAGGCCTACCCGTCACAATAAAGATGCGTGCAATTTTTGTCCCCAGGCTGAAATTTATTTTTTGAAAGTAAAGCCAGGAGCTCTACCGCTCAATTAAGAAGAAAAATAAGGTTTATGTATAGGGGCACCCACGGTGCCTTAGAACACCGGTCATAGGACCATGAAACATCCACGGCTCACGCACGTGTTTTACCCCGCAATACACATGGCTCTACGCCTTTGAACAATGTCCTCCTTGGCTAGATAGGCGACTTGTTCCGCCGTTTGATGCTCATTTTCGAAAATCCTCCTAGTCCTTTCCTTCCATATGTTCCACACAATGTAAATAAGCGCTCCGTTGAACGTTCGGCGTTCTTGCTTCGGTATCATGCTTGCCACATCCTCCCACCAATTCGCCAGACACTAGGGCTCTTGTTGGGGTAGCTGCACATCAAAATTTTCCTAAGATAATACCTTGCTCCAGACGGCTTTGGCGAAGAGGCATAACAAAGAAAGGTGCAGCCCTGCCTCCAGCGGTCCATTGCACAAAACGCAGTGCTCGTGATGTGGCCACCCTCTTTTTTGCAGATTATCCGCCGTAAGGATCTTGTCATGCATTAGCATCCAAGCATGTACCTTGCATTTATTTTCTGCCTTGGCCTTCCAAATGAGATTCGCCTGGAACTTGCAGTGTGAAACACGGAATTGTATCCTATATGCCGAACGTGTGGAGTATTTTTCATCGGCTGTCCATCTCCAAACTATGGAGTCCTGCGTATCGGGTGTGAGCTGCACATCCTGAATCCTGATCCAGAGGGCGATGAATTCTTGTATGTGAACGGAAGTTGTGATTCACGTCCTGAGCGATCGGATCCAATTGCCGTTTTGTAGTTCCTGGCGCACCGTCCTGTTCTTACGGCGTACAAGCTCAAAAAGATATGGCGCTAAGTGTCTTGGGGCTTCGCCATCTAGCCAATTATGGTGCCAGAACTGTGCCTTGTTGCCATCCCCAATTGATACTGTGGTCGAGGCATTGAAGAGTAGACGGTCTAGGTCATTGCATGGCAATGTCGTCCCTGCCCAAGGTTTGGAGACGTGAACCCACTCCTGCCACAACCAGCGGCTGAAATTTATATATTCCCGTTGCAACACTCGAGCACAATGCTAGTAAATAGATAAATTCATTCCTTCTTCATGAAATGAACTGTCAAGAACAAAAACCAAACCCTTGAACTCATTCATCTAAGGTGCAAGTTGAACAACACAAATTATTAAGATAACACAACAAAATCTAGAATGGAACCAAATTAAAATTTCTGAGTAGATAGATGTCTACAGTATTTTAAAATACTAATTACTAGTAGCCTAAAAGGGTTACATTTCAGCCATAAACTCAAATGCAAGGCATGTTTTCATTGAAGTCAATGTTACAGCAAATTTTATGCAAACTACTTAAGCATTCGCAGCAGCCTGAGCAGCAGCATCCCGCTTTCTCTGCTCCTCAATGATGCTGAGCTTAATACCCTTGCCCTTGGGGAGACTCACCCATGGTTTGTTGCCCTTGCCAATTGTGAACACATTGCCCATACGGGTGGCAAAGGCATGGCCCAAGGCATCCTCCACATGAATGGTCTCAAAGCTTCCCTTGTGCTTCTCCCTGTTCTTTATCACACCAACACCACCAGTGTTCCTCCCTCCAATGACCATAACGACATTGCCCACGTCAAACTTGATGAAATCAACGATCTTATTTGTCTCCAGATCAATCTTGATTGTGTCATTTGCCTTAATAAGAGGATCAGGATAGCGGATGGTGCGCCCATCATGTGTTCAGATACGGAATGCTCTTGTGACCAAACTGGACAGAACGGACCTTGCAAAGCTTGAACTGCAGTAAGAGACAAAATTTTAACAATACAATTTCGGTAATAAAAACTTCTGCACGAAAATAAGAGGTAAAACATAAGAATCAAGATTATTGGTAGAATAGCAACAGTTGATACATCACATTGAGTTCTAACTAAAAGTGCAATTCAGAATACACATTGTCAACTACATATCAGAGTTATGTTTCTAAAGGAGTAATATTACCTATCCTTACAAAAGTGAAATCCAGAGAGTGTAAGGAAAATAAAATTGTTCAAATAACCAAGCCACCACAATGAACTATCAAATGACAAAGCACAACATTCAAACTTATATTCCCATATGCATTACTTGCCAAGGATTAGTGTGAGATTACATTATGGCCTCAGCTAGCGCTCACCTTTGCATCCTCATCCCTAGGCGGAAGCGGCCCTTGGTGTCATAGAGAATCCTGTAGTTCTCACCAGTCTTTGGAATGGAAATGACATCTGCAAATAGACAACATAACTGCATATAAGGCGAGAGTAAATGAGAAATGTTAAATTTCCATATCCAAGAAAGAAACATTTGCGCATACCCATGAAGCCAGCAGGGTAGGTCTTGTCAGTCCTGACCTTGCCATCGACCAACACATGGCGCTGCATCAAGATGGATATCACCTCACGGTATGTCAAGGCATACTTGAGCCGGTTCCTGATGATCAGAATCAGGGGCAGGCACTCCCTGGACTTGTGAGGTCCAGATGATGGCTTGGGAGCCTGACAAGCACATAGCACAATTTGAATTTGAAGCATCACAAAACTGAAAACAAAACCACAGTAGGCCATTTAAAGCACACAAGCAAAATGCATCAACTTACAAAGGCTCCACCGAGCTTGTCTAGCATCCAGTGCTTGGGCGCATTGAGCCTCTTCAGATGCTTCTTCAATCCCCTCGCCTGTTCAGAAAATAACAACATATGAAAAGATAGAGTAGTGTTCAGCACAAAGCCACATAAACTATGGCATACAAACAGAGAGCTGTAAAAACGGACTACATGGCTTGGAATTAAGCACCAAGAAATAAATTAAATGATAAAGATATAAAAGTAGTCATTGCAGCCAAATCGATGACGAAAACCAACAGTCCAAGCCCTACAGTTTCATTTCAGACAACGTTACAGCTTATAGGCAGGGGTGCACGGCCCTAGGCATGGCCCAAAAATCATGAATATGCCCTTTAATTTTTTTTTGGCTCAAGTCAATCTAGCCCTATGCGTGGCCCAGCCGCTCAGCTAAAACTTGCCTGTACCTTACCCACAGCCTGGCAAATACTCTTCTTTGCCTGTTTTTCATCTCCCACACCTGATGCTACGAGCCATCCCCTTCCCCACGCCTCTCTTCCTCTCCTTTGGGTGGAAAAATTGTATGCACTGAGAGTGGAAAAATTGTCCGGTTGCATGGAGAGGACAATACACCAGCAGTCACAAGCATGCTCCTACTATGATTCTTGAGGTTGTTGCTACACATGATCTTCGGATACGGCATAGTTACTTTGGTGTTGCTGGTGCTAACAATGACATCAATGTACTGAACCACTCGCCTTTGTTCATACAAGCTTTGAAAGGTGAAGCACCTCAAGTGCATTTTTCTGTCAATGGAAAACAATATAATAATGGTTACTATCTCGCCGACGGAATATATCCACAGTGGGCTGCCTTTGTGAAGTCGATAGCAGCCCCCCAAAGTGACAAGGACACAGTTTATGCACAAGCACAAGAAAGTGCAAGGAAAGATATTGAGCGTGCATTTGGGGTGTCGCAATCTCGATTTAACATTGTTGATCGTCCAACACGTAAGTGGAAAAGGGTAGATGTTGGTCAAATCATGCAAGCTTGTATTATTCTTCACAATATGATTATTGAAGACCAAAGACAGCCAGGTGCAATGTCTTTTGATTTAAACTCAACTCCAGGATTATCATATGCTCTACCACCAGCAGTCCGTATAGGGAACAACATGTGCTTTTCTAGAGTACTGCAAAGAAATGCTGCAATCCGTGATCGAGAGACACATACCCAACTTAGGAATGATTTAGTTGAACATATATGGCGTCGACGTCTTCATAATAGGCACAATAGCTGAACTTTGATTTATGTGATCTTTTAGTGCTTTGCAATAAATATCGTCGCATTTGATTAAGTCTTGCATAATTTGCACGGTTATATCAGATTTGTAATGAATAGCATATTTTATATTCCTGTGCTAATGTCTACACGACTCAATGACATAAATAAGCTACGTAGTTATGATTGTATACGATCTTATCATTCATTTGGTCCATGCATAATTTTAGGAATTATATGTTACTACTAGACAACTTAAAAGACGACTCATTGTATAGGTTAAGATTACGTGGCAATTTATGAGACCATCTATTAGACAGCACCAATGTACCTGTCCTTAGCCTGCTCGAACTACAGAGGCTGAAAACCCCAAACTGAGAACTGGTGTGGATTCAGTTTTAGCCGAACCCAGGGTTCAAATAAAAACGAATATATGCCCTTTCAAAAAAATATGGATATATGTTGTTTTTATTGCCATTATAAGCATAGCTCAAATTGAACTTTAGTTGTACTCGTATACTCATGTCTCCATCACGACACTACAAATGTTGTGGATGTTATGTTTGTATATAATTGAAATCTAATTAGTTTGATCCAATTAAATAATGCATGGACACCATAATAGTTCGAAAAAAAGAGGAAGAGCATATATTCCCCTCAAAAAGAAGTAGGATCGAACCAAGAGTAAGCAGTCTAGACAAGCTCGTGAATGACAAATAATAATTGTGTATCGCTTCATATGAATTGAGGGGTGAACTAAAAAATTGATCTCTCTCTCAAAATTCATCTTTTCAACACGATATTAAGGTCTTCTAGTGGAGATTCGAGGAAGGGTCTAAACTCTCTAGTCATTTTGGGAGCCTAGAGCATCTAGCCGGCACAACAAGGGAAGAGGCTCATTGGTGGAGCCTGGCAAGAGCCAAGGGGATCTCCCTACTCACTGTCGGAGGAGCAGTTTAGAGGACTGCTGTGCAGTCAGGTCGTCTTTGTATTTTTAAACCGACGATTTAGTTTCTTTGTTGTAGTGGTTGTTTGTGTGTGTGGGCCTGAGTCTATGTATGACTCTCTTCTTCTATTAATACAAAGATACACAGTTCTCTTACGTGTTCGAGAGAGAGAAAAAACATGATATTAAGGGCCTCGCATGCTACCCATTATTCCTAAAATTAGCCCACAAGTGCCATTAAAGAAATTCTAGGACTTTTTGACGGGTACAAAAAAAACCTAACATAAAATGTTGTTCTCTTCCTTTTTCATCAAACGTTTACCATATGGCGATTGGAAATTGGATGCCACCACCGGAGGGTTTGCTGAAAATCAACATAGATGGCGCCTACAACAAGGAAACGAGGCAAGGAGCATGGGGCTTCATTATAAGAGATCACTCTGGATGTCCAGTTTTTGTAGAAAGTGGTAACGCCAGACAAGTGCATGATGCACTAATGGCAAAGGCTTTGGAATCGGCCGATGAACATGGCATATCGCCCGTCCAGTTGGAGATGGACTCAAGTATGTTGAGGACAAAACATGGGATATAATGTTTGATGACATTGGTATGCTCTTGCATGAACGCTTTTTGTTTGTTCAAATGTGTTTTTTTATTAAACGTACCAGAAATTCGTCTGCGCACAAACTAGCTAGAATTGGCATGTCTTTGGAGCCGGGTCATGAACACGTGTGGACTGACCCCCGCCCTATCTCTGTAAATGTTCATGTGACCCGCGACTCAGCTGAGTTGTCTGTGCTAAGACTAACCGCAGTGGGTACTTTAAAGGATACTCTAAAGATTTAGAGTATGAATATAGAGTAAAAACTGCTGCACTGGGTACTCTAAAACGATATTATATCATTTCTTTCACTCTATATTTAGAGTGGTACAGTGCTTACTCTATAGTGGGCAGTGGCGGGCCCCACTAGATAAACAAAGGAAAAAAAATACTATAACTCACAAACAAAAAATCCAAATTAAATTCCGATTGCACCATTCAATTCGTCTCAATAAATCTTTCAAAACTAGATCACACATCGATATATTTAGATAAAGTGACAAGTGAGTCCCACAGTGAATAGAATGGATAGAGGATGATATAGAGGATGGATGGGTGCGGGAGAATTAAGTATAGAGGAGAGAATCTTGCTGACTAGGACGTATAGATGATGAATATAAAGGTCTATGAGTGCGGATAGCCTAATAGAAAGCCACAGAGCCATCATTGCATAAAAAAATCTTATATTTTGCACACGCATGCCTCTCTCTCCCCCACTTTTATTCCGTGCACAAATATTGTTGTTTTCTTTTTGTTTGTGTGACAGACAGTCACGGTCGGGAACGAAGAAGTGAAGAAAAACTTCCGTTAGGATAACGAGAAAAACGAGAACCTCATACTTCCCTTGTCGCTCGGCAATGGCGGCCGTAGCGGCGGCTCCGCGGCCGCAGCTCATCCCCCTATCTGGCGGCGGTGGCGCCGCAGTTTCCAGTCTCACCCTCCAAACACCGGCTTTCATTTCCCCCCTCCCCACCCGCCGCCGTCGCCGCTGCGTGCTCCGCTCCAACGCCTCGTCGTCCCCGTCTCCGCCGCCGTCTCAGGAGAAGGAGGCGGCGGCTGAGGTGGTGCCGACAGCTGATTCCTGCGTCAACCTCGGCCTCCAGCTCTTCTCCAAGGGCAGGGTAAGTGAAGCCCGACGCCGAGGCGCTGTAGTGCAATCTTCGAGCGATACGCCACGCTTAGCATTAGATTCAGTCATTTCGAATCATGAAGAGGGCTATTCAACTAATAAAACTTCTTTCAGTTTTTGTGGGAACGTTTCAGTTCGGGTGCACAGGTAACTCTCAGGAAGACTTGTCCATGTTAGCATATAGCTCGTGAATTCAACTACAGGAGTTGTAGGATAGATTACCACCATGTATATGTTAAGCTTAATTGAGTTGGGGGGGCTGATTTTTCTAAGTTTATCGAGGCTGAGTGCTTAATAGGAGTGCCTGCTTTATTCATCGAACAAATGTTTTACCATGTACCTTTATTAAGGAAATGGTGGTAAGTGATTGATTTTTAAGCAAGAAAGTAAGTGATTCTTGGTAGTATTGATTGATTTCACTATTGGCCTGCCTTAGGATAAAAATGTATTGGCAGATTGTGACAGTCTCCAACTTGGAAACTATTGGCAATCAGCGCCTTGGTGTTTGGTTGCCATTAAGCTGGAATTAGTACACTGGTGAAGAAAGAATCAGTAATCTGGTAAACATAAAGGCCTGTAGTATCGTGATTATACTGCTAGATGCATTTAAGATTCCATAGGGCTCATTCAAGAGGCTGCACGTTTGAGCATAGTCTTCATAGGTTCACTTTTTTATCATTTGTTGAAGGGATGTCTAAAATCATTACATGCATTCTGTTGTCATTTTATTTGCACTTGTTTAGGTGAAGGATGCTCTTGAACAATTTGAGAATGCCTTAGAGTTGAATCCAACACCTATTGAGGCCCAAGCAGCGCTGTATAACAAGGCATGCTGCCATGCGTATAGGTGAGGACACTTTCCTGAGGTCACTGGACTTGGATTGCAGTTGCACTATGGGTGCACCATGCATATTTAGGCTACTCATCAGAAGTTTCATCTATTTGTCAGTGAGATCATGTGTAGGAATGCTTCAAATTAATGTATCTAGGTGACAAACTATTAATAAATACTAAAAACCATTAACAAAACTACAAGAGCCAGAAATCAAGGTCTTTTAGAGATTTTTTGTGGAGTCATTTGGAATCTCTTGTTCCACCATCAGAACATTTTAAGGTTTTTTTATTGTTCATTTAATTTCTGCATCTGTTTGGACCAGAGAAGAAAGCAAAAAAGCTGCAGAGTGTTTAAGGGAAGCTTTGCGAGACTACAATCTCAAATTTGGTACCATACTTAACGATCCAGACTTGGCGCCATTCAGAGCATCACCAGAATTCAAGGAACTTCAAGAAGAGGTTTGTGACTTTGAACTTCACTGCACTACTGCATGCTGGAGAGGTTGTAATCTGCGGATCATAGTTGCAGATTGGGCGATTTGAGTTCTGATTTTGACCAGTTTAATGTCTGTAATGAGATCTTCTATATCTTGTAACTTAATTTCAGGCTTTGCGTGGTGGAGAAGATATTGGTTCTGGTTTCCGAAGAGACCTGAAACTCATTAGTGAAGTACAAGCACCATTTCGTGGTGTCCGAAGATTTTTCTATGTAGCTTTGACAGCAGCAGCTGGAATTTCAACATTCTTTACCATTCCCCGACTTGTACTAGCAGTTCGAGGGGGTGATGGCGCCCCTGATCTTCTGGAAACTGCTGGAAATGCTGCCATCAATATTGGAGGTACATTGCCATGCTTCATGCCGTGAAAGATAGTTCTTGCATGGTTGCATGGAGTTAAACAGTTGGGCCACATGTCTTTTTTGCTCCACTGTGACATGGCAACAATGTTTTCTTATGTTGAAATATCTTGAATAACTATTTCTTTGTGGGATGCTTCAACAGCAACTTCCACAAGTAAATAAATGTATCCCTTACATTTTTACTATCTCATTGATCCTGATTAGAGTATCAACTTTATGCTATCTGTCTCACACTTTCAATTAAACTAAAAATAATTAAACTTTTGAATCAGTATGCCGCAGGTATTGTTGTGCTTGTAGCTTTGTATTTCTGGGAAAACAAGAAAGAAGAGAAGCAGATCACACAAATTTCTCGTAATGAAACCCTTTCAAGATTACCTGTGCGCCTGTCAACCAATCGCATTATTGAACTTGTTCAACTCCGGGACATCACTAGGCCTGTTAGTATAAATTTCTTTTTCTCATTTATTTCTGAAATCTTTACTCAGTCTGTTAGAAGAGTCAAGGGCCTATTGGGCCTTAGCCCGTTAGGGTTAATTAGTTGCTTGCTTAGAGGTCAAGTAAACCTTGCTTGTAAGTCAAGAAATCCTCTCTATATAAGGAGAGGAGATGTATCAATCTAATCAAGCAAGAGATTAGAAGGAAAAACCTTCTCTCTTGCCGGCCGTGGGCGAAGCCCCGCGGCCGGCGTTCCCAGCGCATCTCACAGCCCTAGCCGCCGGTCCCCTGCCTCTCTCTCTCACGTGAACAGTACCCGCGGGTACTGTAGCACCGCGGGTACTGTAGCGCGTCCGTCGCCGCCGCTTCCCTCGCCTCTCTCCTCTCGATCCCAACAACGTCCATACCATCTGGTATCGGAGATGCCAGGTTTCGATGAGCCGCTGTGGGATCAGATCGCCAAGGCGCTGGCCAACATCAACGCGCAGCAGGCGCACCTCAACTCATGGCTGGCCACTATGGAGATCCATCCGGCATCATCCTCGGCGGGCGCCGTGCCCCAGAGTTTCCCCTACTGGATGCCTGGGTACGGCACGACAGCGCTGCCGACCTACACCACCACCACCCTAATGCCAGGTTCCGCTGCCGATTTGTTCCAACATCGATCACCTGCTTCATGTCGACAGCACTGCTTTTGCTGCTGTCGATCCTTCCTTCGGCGTGGGCAACGCCCCCTCTTCAAGCGCCAGCGCCATGTCACCCCTGCAGCTCGGCTCTCTGCAGCAGCAGCTGTGCTACGGGAAGACATGGCCCTGCGACTCCCAAAGGCGAGAGTGTCTCCTGCGACGATTGTCCCATCACCCAAGGATCTGTACGCCTACATGAGCAGCACAATAGCCCAGATGCAAGCCAAGGCGGATGAGTTGCTGCAACTGCTACAGTTCAAGAAGACGATGGAGCAGGAGACGAAGATGCATACCCTCCAGGTCCTGGCGGCGGTGCGGTTACAGGCTGCAGCACGCGGACTCTTGGCGCGACGGCAGGCGCGGGAGATGCGTGGGTTGCAGCTGGTGCCTGTGCCACGTGCTTCTTTGCTTCGCCACCAGGCTACGCTTCGTCACATGGAGGGCCCCGATCTCGTCCGCTGCGTCATGGAGATCGGGCGTGGCATCGCCACCTCGGGTGGCGAACTCGGTGTCTACAGCGCCGGCGTTTGGGGACGCGGGTGTGTGGCCACCCATAGGCGGGCCTTAATTAGCGCTGCCGTGCTCCGGCACCGGCCGCCGCGAGGACGTCTCCGCTGGTCGCTATCGCGACTAATTCCTGGGGGCTATACCCGTGCACCCCTCTCGTTCCGGTGGGCTCCATGGGATCCAGGTGGCTACACATGTGCAGGTCCATCACGCGGAGGGTGTCCGCCGTATCTCCAAAAAATCAAAAATAAAGAGTCGTGGTCTATTTCAGGTCAATAAAATAAGCCGAGATGTAAAAGGCTTGTTTTTAAGTGATAGGTTTGTGTCGAGTCGGGTTAGGTTGCAGCTCGAGGACGAGCTGCATGTCCAGGTGGGGTGTAGTGTTAGAAGAGTCAAGGGCCTATTGGGCCTTAGCCCGTTAGGGTTAATTAGTTGCTTGTTTAGAGATCAAGTAAACCTTGCTTGTAAGTCAAGAAATCCTCTCTATATAAGGAGAGGAGATGTATCAATCTAATCAAGCAAGAGATTAGAAGGAAAAACCTTCTCTCTTGCCGGCCGTGGGCGAAGCCCCGCGGCCGGCGTTCCCAGCGCATCTCACAGCCCTAGCCGCCGGTCCCCTGCCTCTCTCTCTCACGTGAACAGTACCCGCGGGTACTGTAGCACCGCGGGTACTGTAGCGCGTCCGTCGCCGCCGCTTCCCTCGCCTCTCTCCTCTCGATCCCAACAACGTCCATAACACAGTCACTTGTCACTTGAGGCGTACTTTAGGTGATATTGGCAGGATCAAAAGCATCTGTTACTCGGGCATTGCAAAGAGCTGAGAGGTACCGGACTGAACTGCTCAAACGAGGCGTTCTTCTAATTCCTGTGATCTTTGGTGCTTCTCAGAAAGACCAAACCAAACCAAGGGGTTTTGGGACAAGAAGAACTGCTGCATCAGTTCCTTCCGTTGGGGTTAGACCGACCTTACATATTGGCTAAATACAAAAAACCTCACCTGCCTTTTAGTTATGTGTGTTTTGTACTAAAAACTTGGTCCCTTTCTTTGATAGTTTATGCAATGTTTTGATTTTGACAGGGTGACTTTGAAAAACGTACTGAATCTATTGCGGCAAAGTCACGGTTGAAGTCTGAGGTTCGATTTAAGGCTGATATTGTCTCCCCTGAACAATGGGAAAGGTGCATTTCCTTTTATGTATATGCATTTTGTCCTATACTGTATATCTAACTTCAATAAGTAGCAAGACTGTTTTTCACAAATACATTTTTTTTTATTTCTAACATAGCACAATAACATAATTAAGGTACATATATTGTGTAGCAGCACAAAAAGGGAAATTATTAGACAGATATATAAACTTACAATCCATCCTAGTATCCTACAAGTAAAGGATTCTGATCTTCCCCTCTATAGCACACACCATACTTGAAACTTGAAAGCCATATTGCCCACTCAGGTAAAGTAGGGTTTTTTGGGCCAATGCAGCATTACAATGGACATTTAGCTGTAAAACAACAAAATATTGAAAAGATAGGGTGTCCTTTGTTTCTTCTCCTCCCATGGCCATAGGTATGATTGCAGAAAAAAACATATCCATATGTTTAGGTTCTGATATGGCATCTATCCCATCTACTGCATCCACATATTGATAGGACCTAAGGTAAGAAATAATCTATCTCGACACTGAAAGATACCATAGTTTTTCTAAATTTGAAGATATATTTACTTGTTTAACTCCCGTTTCTAGTCTGTACCTTTACATTACTTCTTTTTTCTACGTGCCATTACAGAATACTTCAAGTGCAGTCCTATTCCTTTTCTGTTATTGTTAGCATGGTTCTAGATGCTTGAACGTGGTAATTTACTATCCTGATGAGTTTTGACATCTACTCGTACTTATTATGGTTCAGTTGGATACGGGACCAGCAAGAGTCCGAAGGTGTCACTCCTGGTGAGGATGTCTACATAATCCTTCGTCTGGATGGCCGTGTCAGAAGATCTGGAATAGTAATTATTCTCTGTTCTCAGTTCACTTTGGTACAAGGAAATTTATTACTTGATTTTGTATATGTTATAGAAGTACTGAAGTAGGGCAATATAATTCCATAACTGAACCAGACAAAGAGGGTCCAAATGACATTGAATCTAATCTACCATAATAGTAGAAATAATAAAATAATAACTGACTATCTACATGTGATATTTGTTATAGGGTATGCCAAACTGGAATGACATATTACAGGAACTGCCACGACTTGAAGATCTGATGAGCAAACTTGAACGGTGAAAAAGGTGTGCGTGGAGCTAAAATTTTACCATTACTCTTCTCTATTCCATTCTCCTTGCCCTTACATGTTGAAACTTGAAACTGGACCATTGTAGTTCTTGTACAAGATAGTGAAATTCTGTTATTTTGTTTATAGCTTGCCGAAGGTGTTCTGTCATTTGCTAACCGCATTATAGAGATTTATGTGTCAGACGAAATAAAAACCAAAATGTTGAGAGCAGAAGGAAAAAAGTACGAAATTTATTGCGACTAGCACTATTCACTTTCAGGTGGTTTACAATAATGCACTAAACGAATTTCTTAAGTGATGTTATAAAACATACTGCCGTGGCGCATAAAACCATTGTTTCTCACAAAATGAGTATTCGTGGATCACTATAGCCTTATAACCTCCCTAACTCTGAAATTGAGTCTTAATAGTTATAATAGCACCTCTGAAACCACACCTTTCATACTAATCTTAATTGGAGTATTAAACCAATGAATTAGATACTTGGGAGATGCTTTTGTTAGACATCTCTTAGTTGAAATGGTGGAAGTGCGGGAACCATGTCATTTTTCCGTGCAAAGAATTGTCCCCGTCGACGGTGAAAAGTGACGAGGGTCGATCTCAGCTGTCGGCACGTTAGAAAGCCGAGAGAAACCGTGTGGAGTAGATCCCGAGCTCTCTCTGGACTTAGGAGGACACCGGACCGGATGGTCGTGACCTAGGGCGTGCCAGTCAATTTGACCCTGCAATTGACGAGAGAAAGTTGATCAGTAATTTAAGATGGAACATGCCGGTGTTTGTCTAGACAGTTCCAAATGTGCGGCTAAGTAGCCGATGAGATAAGGCTATCGACTAGATAGTCGATATTCAACATGTTCATGATACATGATAAGTAAAATAAGCATATCAACAATTATTGGTTATTCGATTGTATAGATCTAACTGGCCGATGATCATGAAAACATATAAAAGATGTAAAGATTAGACGTGGAAGCATTTATATTGATTGAGAAACATACTAGCTCTTAACCAAGATAAGAGCAAGTAACACATGTAAATAGCCAATATATTCTCAATGTGCAGGCTATCGGCTAAAACAACTGATTCCGATGAAAGTAAACTCATAACATGCAAACACTCAACCATTAAACATGGATAAATCCATACACCTATCAAATCTAATCTACTATCTCTAACAGTGGGGATTCGAGCCGGACTGATGCATCCATGATAAAGATAACCGATTAGACCTTCGAAGCATACGAGTATATACACGATTAACAGAATCGTGAAAACATGCTACGATCGTAAGAGCACAGGCAATCGGCTAAATAGCCGATGCAGTCAGAGGCTATGTTTGACCATAAGCAAGACTTACTATTTGATGATTTCCAATCTATAGTGCTAACAGTGGGGGTCGACCGGATCAATGGGAGCCATAATAGCAGTTCTAAACCAGATTTTATCAACCAGCAGGCCTTACCTAGGGTTAAACATGCCTTGACCACGTGCTATCTTCGATCAAGATCGGATCAAAACGGCTAAGCTAACTGAAACCATTGGTTAGAACAAGATGTAAACAGGGAAAAGCAACAACACGATGATTCAAATAGAGATAAAGCCGATGCGTTTCGATCTTAATCGGGAAGGGGTGATTTTGTTACAAATAGTAACAAACTAATTATAACAAGATCAATAGCTAGCGAATCTATTAAAAAAACAGCAAGGAAACCCTACCAATCTTAATAGATTTAGCTAATAACAAATCCGTATCAAAATTTGTACGAGATACGAGCTGGACCGATGCAACCGTATAAATTTTGATAAGAATCAAGCGTAACTTGTATCAGCAATTGTAAGAGATACGAGCCGGACCGATGCAACCTTACAATTAACTGATGATAACTAATTTATATAAAGCTTGCAAGAGGTCAGACTTAACCGATGGCAGCCTTACAAACAAAGTATAAGTCGTGACGGATACTCACAGACAAACCGGAGGTCGAACTTAACCGATGGTAGCCCTGCTTGCCGAAGAACTCGCCGAAATATACTCTTCTCCTACTCCTAAGGATTGGCGTAAGCCGAAAAGTAAAGGTACGGGTTTTCGATTGATAACGGAGATATCTGTTACAATAGCCGGGGTTTAATATATATACCCAAGGCTTGACTACGAATCTTGGTCGAACAAGACCGATCTCAAAACTTGGAAAAGAAAACGAAAGTTTCATAAATTATGATAACTTGGACCTTAATCTTTCCCTTCTATGAAGTTCGACGTGTTTGCTTCATGTTTTGTCGTCCTTGCCATTGGGGGCCATTCCTTTATGATGATGATGTCACCTTATCTAGTTTATTCTGGTGGCAATTTAGTTAGCCGATCTTGCTGAATATTTTTGCTCTCCCTTATAATTTTCCGACCTTATGGCCTTCTTGTCTCGAACCAAATTTCGGTGTCAACCGTCCTTAAATAAACAAGGCACGTTTATGTTTATATGTAATCGAGTGGACATCATTCAACAAAGTGCAGGTACTATACGTGTAAATGATCTAAAATGTTTAGAATTGTTAGAGAAATCGAGCTTTTTATGTGAAATTTTCTGTTATTTTCCCGGTGCCCTGGTCTCCCAAATTTTTGTGAGCATAATATCCCGTATGCTTTAATGTGAGCTAACAAGTCATTGCTTCTAGCTTACAGTTTTTTCCCTCTCATTAGAATACAAACAGTTTACTATGATGGACCGTGTGGAAGCGTGGTTGCCTAGCCTAGGGGTTTGATTATGCTCTCCTGTTTCTGGAACTTCAGTGCAGATCATAGCTTTTCACAAAACGTACTTGAAGTTGTTGGAACTACTATAGCACTCGACCCATTTTGAGAAGAGCCGTCCCTATTTCTCCACATTACAAAGTTCACATTTCTCTCCACGTCCATCAATTTGTATGTTTCAGTTGAGCTTGGACTTGTCCCGGTGCACATGCGGCATATATACATGACACATGGTTGCTCAAATATATGCGTGATCCGATCGATGTCTATACATACATTAATGCATATATAATAGAGTAAGACGTTTCTTAGGATCAATTTTGTGTTCCATGGAATCCTGGAATCTCAAAGACGTGGACTGCTGGTCTGTGCGAGCAATGCGCAAGTAGACGAAAATGGTACTACTGTATATGGAAGCTCCTGTCCGGGCCCATCACTCGATTTTACTACTGGGCCCTGGTTTAGTTCCCCTCCAAAATACAAAAAGTGCAAAGATTCATTATCACATCACCATCACCTTAAATCTTTAGACACATACATGAACTATTAAATATAGGTAAAAAATAACTAATTACACAATTTGCTTGTATTTTGCTAGACGAATCTTTTGAGCCTAATTAGTCAATATTTGGACAATAATTGACAAATACAAACGAAATGCTACAATATTTTTTTTTACACCTCCCAACTTTAGAACTAATTAAGGCCTGGAATGGGAAAAAGAAAATGCAGAGGCCTGGATTTGGCTACAGGTCGCTGACAAGAGTCTGCAGAGCGCAGAGTCTGTGGCAGAGCAGAGCAGAGATTGATGGCGTTGCAACCGAGAAGGATCTGTCTGGCACCATGGATGTGCCAAGGGATCGCCGCAGCTCACGGAAACGGAGCTTGGTCGGATCACCAGTTTCCGAGTGCCAAAGTGGGCGCATGAAAGAGACTGGACAGATTCCCTGCACGCGCATGCAAGCAAAGCAAGCTGCAAGCGAGCGTTGGATCAGGTCTGTCGATTTATCACTGTCAATCCCAGATTAGTCCCGGTTCTTTTTGCAGGTTAGTTTGGCGTTCATCGACGCGTTAAATATACGGGCCGGTCCCATCGCACTTTGCCTTTTGTTAATGGAAAGAATATAGTACTGCAACGGACATTATTGGTTGAAACTTTTTTTTTCCATATTGAGCTTTCAAATTGGACACAGTGACAAGAACAAAATTAGGGTAAAAAGAACTGCTTGCTCGCGGGCAGAGCACGTATACTCCATAATAATAAGGAGATGACGCCAGTAGCTAAAGAATCCCAGAATTCAGAAATATGCCTTCCAGGAATTAAAGAAAAGGATATATATCCAATTGTCCAGGCGGCGACTGCGGCGGCTGATGATGCACGTTCTGACGCTGATGGTGCAGTGGCGAAACTGGAGGTTATTAGATGGAACCAAACGAGCCACTAGTAGAGTAGGAGTATAGCATAAATTAAAGGGAAAAAGCCTAAATAAGAGTTCGTTGTTCTCCTCTGAAGACTGAAGGCAAAGAATTGTTTTTTGAGCAGTTGCGTTTATTAGCGACTCGACTGACCAAGAGGACGTTACCAACTCATGGAATGGAACACAGCTAAGCTTTGGGAAAGCCGACGGCTGGGAGTTGGGACGTACTACGCCTACGCGGAACAACTCGATCGAAAGCGCCCAACGCGAAAAGGACGTTAGGTTTTGACTAATGCAGGAGCTGGGTTCCGACTTTTTTTTTATCAGGTTGGGTTCCGACTTGGACATACGCGTAGAAGACTATTGCAGGTAGTAGAGCAAACCGCAGCCGCGGACGGTCGCCAATGCAACTCGCTCCCAGTCCGAGCTTCTTCCGTGTCCCCGGGCAACGCCGCTCGGGCTGCTGCCATGCTATGCCCGTATGTTTCATCTCCTCCGCAATCTGTTGTCCTGCTCTGCGTCATCCGTCCCCGCACCATTCATGCCGCCGTTTATCATCGTCATCAATAGGGACCGCGACTAATAAGCGTAGGACTACATACCCAACTGATTATGACGTGCGCGTACGTACTGTTACATCCATGAAAATGAAATCAAACAGCTACTGTGCTCAACGAACCAGTGGTACGATGGGCGTGCCTGCCTGCCATAGTGCACCATTGTACTAGATGGATTGGGTGGCCAGCCCTGTGGCCTGTAGGAGTGAGAAGATGAGTGTCCTTAGACTATCTCCAACCGTCAGTACCTAAACACTAACCCATTCTGGTATTTGGGTCATGCACAGGATATGGGTCATGCACCCAAAGGCCATGTTCATTCGGCTTATAATCTGTCTTTTTCGGCTTATTTTTTCAGTCGGAAGCCAATAGTATTTTTCAACCGGCTTATCAGCACAGCCGAACGGGACCAAAATCTTCGTTCTCCAACAGCTCAAGCAAAAGAAGAGCCCTTGAGCGGACAGTTTGTTTGGTGGGCCGGCGCTGAAATTTCCGTGGGAGACAGAGAGTATTGTGCGAGCGGGGTGCTGTATCGTGGCTTCGCTTGATAGCGGGGTTATTTTGCTGCCCCGGCTGCATGAAGGGCTCGAGGTGCCAGTGACGTAGCTGCCGTTGCCGCGGGCTCGCTCAATCAAACGTCCGTACGAGGCTAGCGTTGGACAACAGAGTCAATTAGAATACATTTAATCTGATTTTCTGGCAATTTGCTTGTTCGATGTCACATTTCCTTTTAGGGCTTGTGCATTTTGCCCAAATCCGAGTGGATTGGAGAGGATCGAAGGGGATTAAGAGGGATTTTGACTTATAGGGGATCAAATCCATCTCAATCCCCTCCAATCCCTCTCAAGCTCATGATTTTTGCCTAATTTGTCCCTAAATCGGCTTGTCTTTAGACCTCGACTGCAGTTGTTTTGGCCATGACTTGGAGTTACGTCAAAATGTCAATGTTCGGGACAGCCGCAGCATACTCAAACGACGATGAGATCATAGCCGCCGTGGCCGTCCTCACCCAGGCGCCACAAAACGCCCTTGGGGAGGTTCGGTCCCAGGCCACAAGACTTACAAGCGTGATTGACTTGCAGTAGACTGGTAGCTGAATTAAGACTACTTCATTGAACGTCCACTTTACAATGAGGAGCATTTCAGAAGGAGGTACAATTTTTGGCCCAGTTTCCATTTCCATGACCCATTGAATTATTTTGCTAAAAAACTATAATTTTTGTCCTCAGGTTTCGCATGAGACGGGAATTGTTCCTTCGGATAGTGGATGAGGTCACAGCCAAGAATAGGTTCTTCCAACAGAGGAGAAATGCTGCTGGGTAGTTAGGATTCTCTGCTCTCCACAAGTGCACAGTGGCTCTGAAGATGCTAGCATATGGAGGCCCAGCGGATGAGTTGGATGATCATTTGAAAATGGGAGTACTGTCCTGGAGACCTTGAAGGAATTTGTTACGACTATGATCAAGGTGTTTGGCAAAGAATTTATTCGTCCTCCTAGAAGTGAGGAGATAGAGCACATATTAAGCGTCAATTTGGCTAGAGGTTTCCCGGGAATGATAGGCAGCATCGATTGTATGCACTGGGAATGGTCTAGCTGCCCAACAGGTTGGCAAGGCATATACAGAGGGCATAAAGGCAAGCCAACCCTAATACTTGTGGCAGTGGCGACAGTGGATCTTAGGATTTGGCATGCTTACTTTGGTTTACCAGGGTCTCACAATGACATTAATGTTTTGCATCGTTCCCATGTTTTTGATGATTTGGCTAATGGGAGGGCACCCTCTGTTGAGTTCCATGTCAACGACAACATCTATTCCCTTGGATACTACCTAGCAGATGGCATCTATCCTGATTGGGCTACACTTGTGAAAAGCATTCAAATGCCTATTAGCAACAAGCAACAAGTTTTTTTAGAGCGACAGGAGTCATGTAGAAAGGATGTGGAGAGAGCTTTTGGTGTCCTACATGCTAAGTGGAAAATCTTGCATAGGCTAGCTTGTTTATGGAATCAAAAAGTACTTAATTCCATCATGCGTGCCTATGTCTTACTTCACAACATGGTAGTTGAAGATGAGCGCGGGGTTCAGCTACCTAATGTCCACCCATCAGAATGGCCTGGAGTGGCTGACCCACCAATTAAACAGGATAGAGAAATCCCGGGAATTGAGAAACTTATTGATGCTCAGCTTCAAAACGACCTAATGGAACACATGTGGATGCTTTATGGCCAATGCTCTGGTCCTTTTGCTCCTAATAGCAGGAACTAAAGTATTTACCTGTAGGTTTTGTTATTTTGTTGTCGTCTCTGTATGTAGTATGGCAGAACCTCCTAAATAATGTGGCCCACATGTACCTGTTATCGTCTTAAAGACCTCTAACCACTGTACACGTGTATCATAGAACTTAAGAAGTCTGTTGGGTGTCCTCGGGAAACCCGAATCATCCACGATCTTCCGAGCAGGATCACATTTCAGAGACATTACAGTATTACAACAGTAGAGATAATAAATTACATAAGAGTACAAAAGCGGAAGTCTTACATAACATAAGTTCACAAACTCGCTGTTCCAAACTTACAAAGCTTAAGTTTAGTGTTACAACCATAATAGTGGAGTAGCATTATTAACATTATTACAATCACCAAAACGCGACGCTCTACCCCCAAGAGCCAAACATCTTACTCGTCGTCGCTTACCGCAAAGACGGTCATGCAACAGGGTCCGAAACACACCTGTTCATGAGACACACCTGCAATAGGGGTTCAACAAACCCTGAGTACGAAAGTACTCAACAAGACTTAACCGACGAAACAGGGTGAAGACTACTCAGGAATGCAGGCTCAGGGGAATCAAGGTGAGGTTCCAGCAAGAATCAAGGTTCTTTTGCATAAAAGCTACTAATAGTGAATCCTTAAGATCCAGGTTTTATGTCAGTATTATTTATCAACAGAATGTAAGTGATTCTAATCTAGATCATATAACTCCTACAACTTCTTTCTTATTCCCCGACCAAAGTTTCATTTATTAACTACGATGTAGGTCAAGCGATCGAGTCTCCTTAACCGAGGAGCAGCGACGATTTGAATCGATTATACCCAGCTAGGGATCTCAAACCACATGACATATGTAGGACTCTAACCGACATATATCAACCTTCACTCGGATCCTCCAACACATGACCGGGTCCAGCGCCACCCGAGAGTATAGTACACCTCCAATCCAGCCCTTGGCTACGAGGGTACACACTACTCTCGCCATCTCTCCACTCCCAGTGCGCGGTTGGCCGTTCACGTGATGGCATTACTGAGGTCTTAGGCTTACCAAAGCATGTGATCAGTTGCAAAGTCTCGAAACACAGGCGGGCCTACAACGGTATGGTCCTTAACTGACACAGTCAGAGACACTACATGGAGACTCCTTTCCCGATGCTAGTCCACCGACTGGTCCCAGATTATCATCATTATATTCATCAAGTGGTTGTCCAACAACCCTTCTATCGGCGTTTGGTCCTGCGGGGGTCCTAAGCTAACGAGTGAATCAAATGTTGTGTGTCCCTAATCTGGATGGTGATGCAAGGAGGATACACAGAGGTTTATCCTGGTTCGGACAAAAGAAGGCCCTACATCCAGCGGGGAGGGGGGAGTATTGTATTTCCTTGCACCTAAGTGCTTGCGTAGGGGTTACAAGCTGTGAGAGAGGGAACCAAGCCCAGGTCTCAGAGAAAAAGTGGGAGTACAAAGGAGATTGCTTGAGATGTTGATCTTCGATGGCGGGATGGAGACCAGTTTTTCGTCATTTGTTGTTCCTCCTCCCTTTGTAGAGCCCCTGCCTGCCCTTTTATAGGGTAAGAGGAGGTAGGGACGCCGGGGGTGCCTTTGAGGTGAAGTTTTATCGATCGCTGTGGAGGTTGCTGTAGCGACGTGCCCCAAGAATGGCCGGCCATCCCTGGACACCATGGTGACGTAGAGGATGAGACGGTGAAAGGACTCCGGGTCCTGTGTCACATCAGCCTTTCTTCCTTGTTGACCGGCGGTAGGTCGAGGCTGGGTCGAGGTCGGGTCGAGGACGGGTCGAGGTGGATCAACGGTGAGCGGATAAGGCTGAGTCCCCGGGATCGTGGGGTACGGTCCTTGTCGTATTCTCCCTCGAGGGTGATCAGTGGCGAAATAGTGCACGGTATGGTGCGTATAGTGACAGGTTTTCACCTCCCATCCCGGGATGGGCAGTAAAAAGTGAGATTTGACACCGGTACTGCTTCCATGCTAGTTACTACTGTAGCCATGATGGTAGGAAGTAGTTGGTGGTCGCATTAAATGCTCTGACTTTTGTCTCAGGGTTGGTGAATAAGGTGGGTCGAGTGGCCCGACCCGGGGTCGTGCGAGTTAGAGATTTCTCGGTAGTCGAGGCGTCTTATCGAGCGAGCCTCGTACGAGTCAGAACGCAGTCGAGGCGTCCCGTCGAGCATGCCTCGTACGAGTCGGAACGTAGTCGAGGTGTCTCGTTTGCTATTTTGGCTCATCCCGTTTGTGGGTAGCGGTTTTGTTTTTCTTAATTGTTGATTGTGGGTACCCCTAGTTGCAGGTACCCGACAGTAGCCCCCAAGCCTTTGGGTGAGTGTGGATCACTCTCACAGAGGCTCAGCGGTTCATGAACTGGAGTTGTAGTGTTGTAGCCTTTTCTGGGGGGTGCGCGCGAGCGCACCCACTGGGTGTAGCCCCCGAGGCCTTGGTGGAGTCTTTTGACTCCTCCGAGGTCTTTTGCACACTTTATTGAGGAATGCTCTCGTATCATGGCGTGTTCTGTCTTCTTTCATTCGAGGTTTGGCTTTCTGCGGTCGAGCCCCCGAGCCTCGTGCGCACGAGGTCGATCAGAGTCTTGGCCGTCTTTTATCGTTCGACTCTCATGCTCCCTTTTTAGGAAAAAGGAGGAGGGGTGGGGAACGTCGTACTACCCTCGTCGGGCGAGTTTCAACGGTCTCCGGTGAGCTGTTAATGGGAAATTCGAGTGGGAGTCCGTGCTCCATTCGGTAGGAGTCGGCTAGCGGCCACGGAGGCGCTCTAAAAAATGCCAAAGAGTAGTCGCGTGGATCTCGATTCCTTGCGATAAGATTCAAGGGCTCGATGCCTCCCTCCGAGGGCATTCCTCTGTCGACCTATCCTTTAGCCTCGAATACATCCGGGGGCGCCTCGAGAGCGTGGCTCGAGCCCTGGACTTGTACGGGCGCATCCTAGTCGTCCCTGACTCCGCTACTCGAGGGCAGCTGTCGAACCCTGGTCGAGGGCCAGCTTTTGATCCCTCGAGGTTTATATCAGGCTCGGAGCCCGTTACCCATTCGTCTGGGAATATCCGTCCGCGGATCCTTTTCCTGCCTATTTGGGGCGCGTCTTTTTAGGAGGGGAAGCGAGATCGGCGCGGTAGTGGGTGGCGTGGTGCGATGGTTACGGAGTGCACGACGGACACGTGCCCCTATCTGCGGACTTTGAGGGAGCGGTTAGGTAAGGTCATTGACTGTGAAAACTGTTCCTACCTTTTCGCCCACCCATTGGCCTTCCATCGGGGTATAAGTGTGAGGCTCGGGGTTCCGTTTACCCCTACAGGCCTTTTGCGTCTTTGCCTTCTTTGCCTCCTTTGCCTCCTTTGCGCCCTTCAGCCATCGTCCACCGCAGTCGTTGCTCCTTCGCCTGTCGTCGTCGTCGTGTGCCATTTTCCGACAACCATGGCGGGCAAGAGCCAGATCCTTCTTGCGGACGCGTGGGCTCGTTCCTCGGTGATAGAGAGGAGGCTGGAGGAGTTGGTCCATGACGGGATTCTGCGGCCAAGGGCGAGCTGGACCCAGCCGGAATGGAGGGTGCCGTCGTCCGACCACCGGGAGCCGGCACCCTTGGAGGGCTACGTGGTGAGCTTCATGGCCTTCCACGAGAGGGGGTTCGGTGATGAGGACATCCTACACTATTACCCGCTGGCAAAGACGCAACAAAAAAAAGGCCAAGTGGCCTAGTTGTAGTCGGGCGGCGACCGTGTGAGCCTCTGAATAATCCCACCTTACTTAGCTTGGGAGGAGGAAGCCACCTTAAAAGAGAGAGCCACCCTTCCCCTACCAGACTAGTCTTTTAGGGACATTGGGCCTTTCCCCGAGTGGGTGTGCATAAGAACTGTTGGGGTCCAGGCAACCTTAATTTATTGGGCCTCAGCCAACCCCACTTGGGCCGGATGCATCATTTGGTATCGGAGCTGGGCCCTTGTTTAAGGGGGTGGGAATGATGAGGACATCCTACACTATTACCCGCTGGCAAAGACGCAACAAAAAAAGGCCAAGTGGCCTAGTTGTAGTCGGGCGGCGACCGTGTGAGCCTCTGAATAATCCCACCTTGCTTAGCTTGGGAGGAGGAAGCCACCTTAAAAGAGAGAGCCACCCTTCCCCTATCAGACTAGTCTTTTAGGGATATTGGGCCTTTCCCCGAGTGGGTGTGCATAAGAACTGTTGGGGTCCGGGCAACCTTAATTTATTGGGCCTTGGCCAACCCCACCTGGGCCGGATGCATCATTCGGAGTGCTGCTAGCCACTTCATGCGAGCGCTCCTCCACTACTACAAGGTGGAGCTGCACCATCTCGCTCCCAACTCCATCTCGCAGGCTGACATTTTCACGACGGTCTGCGAGGGATACCTGGGGATGGAGCCACAATGGAATCTGTGGCTCCATCTCTTCAAGGTGGAACACTTCGCCAAGAAGGTGGGCGAGCGAGGGGTGCGGCACACAGTGCATGCGGGGAGCTACACTCTCCAAGTTCGGTCGGGTCGAGGTGATCAATAGATCCCGACACAGCTGATTTCGTCGAACAGCGGCTGGCACGACAGCTGGTTTTACTTGCGCAACGACGGCGACCAACTACCGAAGTTCTCCGGGCGGGTGCTGATGTCGCGCGAGGAGAACTGGACGTACGGCGTCGTCGAGGATGACAAGCCAAAACTACAGCCGCTGCTTGACGCGTTGAGAAGACTTCGTCAATGCGGGCTGACGATGGGAATGGTGGCCACTGCGTTCCACCGCCGGAGGGCGCTGCCTCTGACGCAGCACCGGCTCCGGCTCGACGAGATGACGCTGGAGGCGTCGTTGGAGGGGAGTCGGATGTCGCATGAGTCCCTCCCCCTCGATGAGGTCGCCCAACGTGCACGGTGGATGGTGGGGAGTTTCAGGCAGGAGGTCATCGACAGGGTCTAGATGCGCCCCACTCAAGGTTTTGAGCCTCTAGTAAGTGTCGTTTCTGATAGTCTTAAGTTCTTTTGCTTCCAGATTCCCTCGACTAATTCGGTCGAGGCATGTGTGCAGGATCTGTCGGCGGTCAAGGAATTGCGGCCGCCGGTTCCGGAAGATCGGGCCGCTCGGGAGGCTCGACGCCTCTTGGCGGCCCAGAAGAAGGAGGAGAAGGACGCTGCCAAGAAGCGTCAAGTCTGGAAGACCCTTGAGCAGGAGGCGTTGAAGAAGCGCCGTCGCCAACAGAGCCTCGAGGGGCTCCCACTCGAGGAGTCTCCCTTCAAGACGATCTTGGGGGAGGACGAAGACAGCGGTGACGACGATGCCAGGTCACGGTATGATACCGTGACTTTTTTGGCTCACCTCCCCAACGTGCGGCCCCTGCTGGACCCTGTTGGGGGGTCGACTTCCCAGGCATCGAGGGGAGTCTCGGCGCCCATCAAGGGGGAAGGAGAGCCCGGAGAGGGAAGGGCCAAAGTGGGTCCTTCAGCGAGAGGAGCTACCTCATCTAGGGGCCCACACGAGGGGTTGGTGGCGCCGCTCCCGCGAGCCCGATCGCCTCGGACTCAGCCGGCGGTCGGAGCAGCAGCGTCGGCGTCGGAAGCCAGGGCGCCGTCGACGGGCATAAGGACCCGAGGCCAAATAGCCTCAGCAGCGCAAAGATCCTCCGATATCCCATTAGCCTAGGCTCCGAGGAGCACCCGCCCGATAGGAGGCTCAACGGTAGGGTCGTCACAGGTGCCGCCGGGTGGCTCGGGCCTACCGGAGTCTAGGCCCCTGGTTCCCATATCTGGGTAAGTATCTCGCCTAGTTTTTCTGTCATCGGTGATCTCGTTCTTTGTTCTGACGCGTATGTTTGTTGCTCAGCCATAAGTGTAAGGCGGAGCTCGCGAATCCGACTCCCGTCAAGGCGCTCAGGTCGGGCGCCGCCTTGATGATGTGGACGGCGGCCGACGATGCTGCCTGGGTTGCGAAGTGCCAGGTTGCGACGGAGCAGCTCAGGCTGAGGGAGGCAGCTGCCAAGGCGGGGGCAAGCGCCCAGGAGGTCACTAGTTCTGGTGTCGCTACGCGGGGGTCAGGGCCGACTGAGGTGGTCCCGGGCGATGCCGGGCTCGAGGTGCCCGGCGCTGGTGGGTCAGAGCCTGGGTCGATCGCGACGACCCAGGTGACCGTCAAGGCCGCTGAGGCCGAAACATCCGTCCACGACGCGGGGCGGGCGGATGTTGAAAAGTCAAAGGAGGTGGTGGAGGCCCCGCCAGAGGCGGGGCAAGAGGCGGTGCAGCCGGAGTCGCAACCGGTGCGGGAGGAGCCGTAGCCACAGCAGGACCGGCCAACAGAGCAGGCGGTCAAGGCGGAACGGGGGGCGATCGTGCCACCACCTATCGTACAGGCGGTGGTGCCGGCAGTCGAGACGCTAGCCCCAACCCTGGGGTCGACCCCAGCCCTGATCAACCTTACCGTCGACGACTCTCCTTCTGACAAAGGGAAGTAGAAGGCGGACGTTGAGACGGCCGAGGTCTCGGATCAGACTGGTACCTCTGCAGTGTTGGGGGATGACCTGGCCAAGGCGTCGGCCAGGTGGCCTGACTACGCCAGGTTGGTGCTTGTGCGGGCAGAGGAGGAGCTTCCGCGCTGGGGCCGGTCGACCCTCGAGTTCAGGGACGTGTCCAACCCTAGCGCTGAGCCCTTCTTCGCGCTCAACGACAAGGACGAGGTGCAACACTGGGAGTACCTTGAGGGACTCCGAAAGCACTCGCTGCAGTCCCTGCGCATGGTCTCGGATACCCTGGTGCAGGGTATGTCAGAGGCTTTCGAAGTAAGCCGGGTTCGTTAGTCTTTCCCTATGTTTTATCCTTCCCTTTTCCTTGGTTCTGATTTTTAGGTTTTAACTGTGGTCAGGAGCTCAAGGAGCGTTCCCGTCGCAAGTCACTTTTTATTCGTCATGAGAGTGGTGTGTGGGCAGCGCTTGCCCATCAATGGGCCCTGGTCGAGGAAGCCAACAAGCGGCTATCCCAGAAGAGCGCTGAGACGGACGAGCTCCGCGTCGCCCACACGGCGGTTAGGGAGGAGGCGGCGCAGGCCCGGGAAGCCGAGGCCAAGGCGCGTGAAGATGTGGCAAGGGCTCGGGAGGAGGCGGCTAAAGCTCGCGCGGACCTCGCGCCGCTGCTGGCGCGTGTGAAGGAGCTCGAGGAGGATGTCGCCTTAGTCGGCGGTCAGCGCGATGTCCTCAACATCTAGGTTGGGATGGCGTCCGCCTCGTGTCAGAACCTTGGAGGATGAGGTTGTGACGTTGAAGGGGATGGTTTGAGAGAGGGACGAGGCTCTCTCGAGCACCGGCCGGGAGGTTGAGGCGCTGAGGGCGGCGGTCCACGACAAGGACGAGGCTCTTCGAGCGTTTGAGAAGACGTGCGGGGAGTTGCGCGATGAGGTCGTGGGTTGGCAGACCCACTCTGAGGGTAAACCTCTTGTTAAGTTCTGGCCTTGGCGTCGAGGTCCCAGGCTTATGCTAACTTAGTGCTTACGTTTCAGAGTTGGAGAAGCAGCAGCATGCGGCCTAGGCGACGGCCACCTCGTTCTAGAACCTCTTCGAGGCCGAGGCCGGGCAGACTCAGTTGCTCCAGGGTGCTATCACCTCGGTATGCGACGGCCTGGGGGTCGAGCCCAATCCTGATACCAAGGAGGACGCACCGAGGAACTCCTTTGTCCGTCGGATGGTGGCGCTAGGCCGCCTCGTCCGCGAGAGGATACGAGGCGGGCTACATCACGACATGAAGAGGGCCATGGCGGTCGTTCGGTCCGGGTTCGTGTATGACATGGACCTCATCGCTGATGGCTTCATCATGGATCCAGACCGGACGGACGAGGAGAACGAAGTCACCTGCCTGAACCTGATCGAGGCCGCTGAGGAGCCTGGGAGTTGCCTTGCCAAGCTTTTCGAGGTCGAGGTGGTTCCGCCTGCCGATGATGAGGGCCTATGAGCCAAACTTGGGCATGAAGGCCCGTGTAAATGAGTTAGTATTCGTAACTTTGGTCGTGATGGCCTCGGGGGCCTTGAAACACTTAGATGTAAACTTGTACTGAACGTCAATTTTTGTTCAAGTTTTTTTCTCTTCCCTTTATCGCTTGAATCACGTTCTCGCATGATTTTCTTAGCGTGTGGTTACGCCCCTTGGCGTAAGGGTGCGAGTGGAGGTACCGTAGCCTCAGAGGCGTAAGTGATCTCGTGGCTCGACTGCCCTCGAGCTTTAGGGTGCGTTTTCGGCTTTGTAGATCGTGTAAGAACTTGATTCAAAGCGAACGGGATTGTTAGTCGTGAGCTTTTTCAAAGTCATGAACTATTACTAGGTCTACTTAGTGCGCGGTTGCACCCCTTGGCGTGGGGGGTGAGTGGAGGTACCATAGCCTCAGAGGCGTAAGTGATCTCGTGGCTCGACGGCCCTCGAGCCTCAGGGTGCTCTTGCGGCCTTATCGACTTATGTAACGGTTCTCTTCTTTTTTGAAGAAGCTCGAAAAAATGCGAGTTCTTTTGGGGACAGGGGGTTCCCCCTTGCAGCCCCCGAGGGAGGGTCGACTCTGAGAAAACAGGGTCGATCCTTCCTGGTTGTTATGAAAAAAATGCTTAGAACACCACTGTATTCTTTATTTATGATATTGTGAAACAATTTACAAAGCCTCGAGGCTTTAAGGAAAAAAGCATTGTAGTTGTTCAATGTTCCAAGCATTGGTGAAGATTTCGCCTTTCTTGTTCAATAGTTTGTAGGTGCCGGGCTTCAATATTTCCGCGATGATGTATGGCCCTTCCCACGACGGCGTAAGCTTGTGTCGTCCCTTGTTGTTCTGGCTTCGCCGTAGCACCAGGTCACCAACATTGAGGTCCCGTCTGCGGACGTGTTTGTCGTGGTAGCGTCGAAGACTTTGCTGATACCTGGCAGAGTGTAATAGAGCCACATCGTGAGCTTCCTCGAGCTGGTCGAGGGCGTCCTCTCTTGTGGCGTCATTATTTTTCTCGTTATAGGTTTTCAGCCTCGGGGATCCATATTCTACATCAGTTGGGAGCATAGCCTCAGACCCGTAGACTAAGAAGAACGGAGTGAACCCCGTGGCTCGACTCGGCATTGTTCTTAGGCTCCACAGGACCGAGGGGAGCTCGGTGGCCCATTTTTTGCCGTGTTTGTTTAACTTGTCAAAAATTCTTGGTTTTAGGCCTTGTAGGACCATGCTGTTGGCACGTTCTACTTGGCCATTTGTTTTTGGATGAGCTACGGCCGACCAGAGCACACGGATGTGATGGTTGTCGTAGAAATCCAGAAACTTTTTACCAGTGAATTGGGTGCCGTTGTCCCTGATGATGCAGTTAGGAACCCCAAAGCGGTGGACGATGTCGGTAAAAAATAGTACAGCTCGCTCAAACCTGATGTTGGTGATAGGACGGGCCTCGATCCACTTGGAAAATTAGTCAATAGCGACGAGCAAGTGGGTGAAGCCACCAGTTGTCCTTTTTAGAGGTTCGACCAAGTCGAGCCCCCAAACAGCGAACGACCATGTGATGGGAATAGTTTGCAGGGCATGAGCCGGGAGGTGGGTTTGTCTTGCATAGTACTGGCAGCCTTTGCAGGAGCGTACTAGCTTGACAGCGTCGAAGACCGAGGTCAGCCAATAGAAACCTTGTCGGAATGCGTTTCCAACGAGGGTTCGAGGTGCCGCGTGATGACCACAAGCCCCCGAGTGTAGATCATTGAGCAGGTTCCTGCCTTCCTCATTTGTGATACAACGTTGGAGGATGCCAGTAGGGCTGTGGCGATACAGCTCCCTGCTGTCGCCAAATATCACAAAGGATTTGGCCCGGCGAGCGATCCATCAAGCCTCGATCTTATCCGAGGGGAGGACCCCTCGGGTGCGATGGTCGAGGTACGGAATACGCCAGTCAGGCCTGGGGTTGGCTGGCGGGGTTGAGCCTTCCGCCCGCATGGCTTCAGCCCCGGTCGAGGGGGCTTTCGCCTCAGGTGGGGATCGAGTGATGGCTCGTCGACCCCTCTGTCTGCCCTGATGTTGACGGATGGTTGATGGAGATCTTTCGCGAAAATGTTAGGTGGAACTGTAGTTCAACTAGAAGCAATTTTCGCAAGTTCATCGGTGGCTTCATTATATCTGCGTGCAATGTGGTTGAGCTCGAGGCCGTGAAATTTGTCTTCAAGGCGCCGTACCTCCTCACAATAGGCCTCCATCTTGGGATCACGGCAGCTCGAGCTCTTCATGACCTGGTCGATCACAAGCTAAGAGTCGTCTCGAACGTCGAGGTGTCAGACCCCTAGTTCGACGGCGATTCGTATGCCCGTGACGAGCGCCTCATACTCGGCGATGTTGTTGGAGGCAGGAAAATGAAGCCGGATGATATAGCGCATGTGGAATCCGAGGGGTGAGATGAAGAGCAAACCCGCGCCTGCCTCCGTTTTCATCAGCGACCCGTCGAAATACATGGTCCAAAGCTCGGCCTGGAGCTGAACCGAAGGAAGTTGAGTGTCAGTCCACTCCGCCAGGAAATATGCTAGTACCTAGGATTTGATGGCTTTGCGTGGCGCATAAGAGAGGGTCTCACCCATGAGCTCGACCGCCCACTTGGCTATCCTACCCGAGGCTTCCCGGTTCTGGGCTATCTCTCCCAGAGGGAAAGAAGAGACCACAGTCACTGGGTGGCCCTCGAAGCAGTGACGGAGTTTGCGCCGCATTAAGACGATGGCGTGCAGTAGCTTCTGGATCTGCGGGTCGAGAACCTTGGTTTCCAAGAGCACCTCGCTGATGAAGTAGACCGGTCTCTGGACGAGTAGGGCATGTCCTTCCTCTGCCCTCTCGACAACCAAGAATGCACTGACCACTTGTGTCATTGTGGTGACATAAAGTAGGAGGGGTTCCCCTGTGGTTGGGGGACGAGGATCGGTGAGTTGGACAGCGCAGCCTTGAGCTTTGCAAGGGCCTCCTCGGCCTCGAGGGTCCATGAGAAGTGTTCCGATTTCTATAGGAGATGATACAGTGGGAGCGCTTTTTCGCCGAGGCGCGAAATGAAGCGACTGAGGGCCGCAAGGCAGCCCGTGACCCTCTGTACACCCTTCAGATCACGGATAGGGCCCATTTTGGTTATTGCGGCGATTTTTTCTGAGTTGGTCTCGATGCCACGTTCAAAAACGATGAACCCTAGGAGCATGCCTCGAGGAACGCCGAAAACACATTTCTCGGGGTTGAGCTTAATGTTCTTTGCCCGAAGGCACTTGAACACAACATCGAGGTCGTTTATCAAATTACTGACCTTCTTGGTTTTGACAACGATATCATCGACATAAGCCTCGATGGTTGGTCCAATGTGTTACCCAAAAACGTGTTGCATGCATCGCTGGTACGTAGCCCCTGCGTTCCGAAGACCGAAGGGCATAGTGACATAGCAATACATGCCGAATGGGGTGATGAACGAAGTCACGAGCTGGTCGGACTCCTTCATTTTGATCTGGTGGTAGCCAGAATACGCATATAAGAAAGACAGAGTTTCACATCCCGCAGTAGAATCAATGATTTGATCAATGCGTGGCAAAGGAAAAGGAACTTTTTGACATGCTTTATTTAAACTAGTATAGTCTACACACATCCTCCACTTCCTATTCTTTTTCTTAACTAATACAGGATTAGCTAGCCGCTCGAGATGATGAACCTCCTTGATGAATCCGGCCTTCAACAGTTTGTTGATCTCCTCACCGATGACCTTGCGCTTTTCCTCATCGAAGCGGCGCAAGCGTTGCTTCACCGGTTTGGAGCCGGCTCGGATCTCTAAGGCGTGCTCGGTGACTTCCTTGGGTATGCCTGGCATATCCGAGGGACTCCATGCAAAGATGTCGATGTTTGCGCGAAGAAAGTCGATGAGCACTGTTTCCTATTTGGGGTCGAGGGTGGCGCTGATGCTCAACGCCTTTCCCTTTGGGTCGGTGGTATCGAGGGACATGAGCTTGACGTCTTCCGCGGGCTCGAAGTTGCCAGCGTGGCGCTTGGGATCGGGGATCTCGTTGGCCAAACCATCGAGGTCCGCCGCCAAGGTCGCCGACTCCAAGATAACTTCTTCGTGCTCGACGCACTCCACGTCGCACTCGTAGGCGTGCTCGTAGGAGGGCCCGATAGTTATGACACCGTTGGGGCCCGACATCTTGAGCTTGAGTTAGGTGTAATTGGGGACCGCCATGAACCGGGCGTAGCAGGGGCGCCCAAGGATGGCGTGGTATGTTCCATGGAATCCGACCACTTCGAAAGTGTGAGTTTCATTTCTGAAGTTGGTGGGAGTGTCGAAACAGACAGGTAGGTCGACCCGCCCGACGGGCTCTGCTCGCTTCCCTGGCATGACTCCATGGAAGCCCCGACGCTGGGTTGGAGGTGCGTCCTCGTGATCCCCAGAAGGTCGACGGTCTAGGCATAGATGATGTTAAGACTGCTGCTGCCATCCATGAGCACCTTGGTGAGGCGTGTGTTGGCGATGATGGGATCGACAACAAGTGGGTAGACCCCAGGATTGGGGACATAGTCTAGGTGGTCATCATGGTCAAAAGTGATGGCCACCTCGGACCAGTCAAGGAAGAGGAGGGTTGCGAGTTGCACGGAGAAGACCTCTCGACGTTCCCGCTTGCGCTGCCGTGTTGAGAGGCGCGTCGAGGGTCCTCCGTATATCATGAAGCAGTCATGGATCTTCCTTCTTGTCGTCTTTCTTGATGCCTATGCTTTCATAGTATCTTCGGAGCATGTGGCAGTCCTCGAGGTTGTGGTTCATGGGACCTTTGTAATAGGGACACGGCTCTTTGAGCATTTTGTCGAAAATGCCCCCACCGGGGGGCCCTCGAGGTTTCTTACGATCAGCAGCAGCAACAAGGTCATCGGCCGGGGCCTCTTGTTTGCCCTGCTAGTTTTTCTTCTTCTTCCTGTTGTTCCTCTTCGAGCCCCGACTGGAGCCCACGGGATCCTCTTCCTTGTGCTTCCCCTTGTCCTGATCGCTACCAAAGATGGCACCAACCGCCTCCTCGCCGGCGACGAAGTTGGTGATAATATCCATCAAACCGTTGGCAGTGATGGGAGTGCTGTGACCCAACTCTCGGACCAACTCTTTGCAGGTGGTACCAGAGAGGAAGGCCATGATGACGTCGGAGTGAGTGATGTTGGGGAGCTCGGTGCGTTGTTTGGAGAAACGCCGGATGTAGTCCCGGAGGGATTCGCCTGGCTTCTATTTGCAGCTCCGGAGATCCCACGAGTTGCCAGGGCGCATGTAGGTTCCTTTGAAGTTCCCCTCGAACACTCTCACAAGGTCGTTCCAATCGTGGATTTGTCAAGGTGGGAGGTCCTCGAGCCAGGCTCGAGCGGTGTCTGACAGGAACAGGGGGAGTTGTCGAATGATGACCCGGTCATCGATGGCCCCACCCAACTGACAAGCCAAGCGAAAGTCGGTGAGCCAAAGTTCGGGTTTGGTCTCGCCATTATACATGGTAAGAGTCGTCGGGGGCCGGAACCAAGCCAGGAGTATCATTTCGCAAATGGCCTTGCTAAAAAACCGAGGACCCGGAGGCTCGGGTGAAGGGCTTCGATCCTCCGAGCTATCGTAGCGCCCGCCTCTGTGCTCGTGGTAGCCTCGAGCTGCGCCGTCACCATGTTTGCGCCTCCGGCGCTCGATGATGTTGTCACGGGCATCTCGAGGTTCACGGTTGTCGATGATGCGTTCACGGACAGAGACCACCTTGTTCCGTTGGACGTGCTCGGGATGAACCGAGGCCTTTCTCCTGACGGGTGGGCTCCGCAGGTTGCTCTGAGGCAAGCCCGCGTCGCCTTGAGGTGGAACTTTCGGCCTGCTGCATGGTAGCAGTCTCAAGGAGTCCTCGGATGTCATCATGGGCTCAATGGGCCTCGGGGTTCGACGGCTCGGGCATGTTACGAAGGAGCATGGCGGCTGCGACCACGTTCTGGCTGGCTCGACCAAAAACTGGGGGCTCGACTGCCCGATCCTCGACAATGCGACGATTGACATCGCGAGCTCTCTCTCGAGCTCCTCCACCGTGTGTGCGTGCCGCGCGCTCTTGCTCGAGGCTTTGCTGAAGTAGGCATAGATTTTCTCGTTCCTCGTCGAGCCTGTCCTGCAACTCACAGATTTGCTCGAGCTGCATTCCTTGATCCGCAAGGAATTGAGCCTCATCCCGTTCAGCAGGGAGCTTGACCTTAGGTGGTGTGTTCCTTCCTCCTACGGCTGCCTCATCCTCCAAATTCGACGCGATAGCCCCATCGATATTGAAGCACTTGTGAGTCGGGTCGTAGGTGTCATCGGTAGAGTCGGAGTTTGGAGCGCTGAAATAGTAGTACAACGGGTGCATGTGAGGCCGTGCACCTCTGGGGTCGTGATGTCGGAAAGCAGTTGCATGAAGCTCCGTATCTGGGGTCTCCATGGAGTCTAGGTACTCGGAAGCTGGCGTGGATGCAACAAGGTCGAGGGTGGAGCGTAGATGGTGTCCGGGGAGTTCCTCGTAAGCACTCATGCTGGTGCTTACAGAAGAAGCATACGCCCGGGCAACCGAGTCTAGTCCAAACGGGAATGCTGACGAAGGCGTCGTTCCTCGTGCTGGTGTAGTCGAACTAGATGGTGGTGGCGCCGCACCGAGCGGTAGAGCGATGGGACTCCCTGTTGGCATCTTACCCTCAGCCAAGCTCATCCTACACAGGTCCTCAGTGAGGAAATCCATGTCGGCGTCTGGCTGAGAGGCACCGGATCAGGGAATACCATCGCCCTCCGCAAGGCGATGACGGCGGTTGCGCTGGGCTTGTCGTCGCCTGGCGGAGCGTGCCTGACGAGAGCGACGATACCGGCGCAGGGCTCCCCTAGGTTGGGAGAGCTCGTGGTCACTGTCAGTCGGGTGTCTGGGCGGGAGGAGGACCATGTCGTAGCCGTGGCCAAGGAACTTGAACTCCAAGCTCCCAAACCAGATCACCGTGGCCAACGGGAGTGGACGTTTGGGGTCAGCCATCTAGCAAAATGGCGGGAAAATGATGTTGGCACGCAGCGTCCCCTACCTAGCATGCCAACTATCGGCGTTTGGTCCTGCGGGGGTCCTAAGCCAACGAGTGAATCAAATGCTGTGTGTCCCTAATCTAGATGGTGATGCAAGGAGGATACACAGAGGTTTATCCTGGTTCGGACAAAAGAAGGCCCTACGTCTAGCGGGGAGGGGCGAGTATTGTATTTCCTTGCACCTAAGTGCTTGCGTAGGGGTTACAAGCTATGAGAGAGGGAACCGAGCCCAGGTCTCAGAGAAAAAGTGGGAGTACAAAGGAGATTGCTTGAGATGTTGATCTTCGATGGCAGGATGGAGACCGGTTTTTCGTCGTCTGTTGTTCCTCCTCCCTTTGTAGAGCTCCTGCCTTCCCTTTTATAGGGTAAGAGGAGGTAGGGACGCCGGGGGTGCCTTTGAGGCGAAGTTTTGTTGATCGCTGTGGAGGTTGCTGTAGCGACGTGCCCCAAGAATGGCCGGCCATTCCTGGACACCATGGTGACATAGAGGATGAGACGGTGAAAGGAGTCTGGGTCCTATGTCACATCGGCCTTTCTTCCTTGTTGACCGGCGGTAGGTCAAGGCTGGGTCAAGGTTGGGTCGAGGTGGATCAACGGTGAGCGGATAAGGCTGAGTCCCCGGGATCGTGGGGTACGGTCCTTGTCGTATTCTCCCTCGAAGGTGATTAGTGGCAAAATAGTGCACGGTATGGTGCGTATAGTAACAGGTTTTCATCTCCCATCCCGGGATGGGCAGTAAAAAGTGAGATTTGACACCGGTACTGCTTCCATGCCAGTTACTGTTGTAGCCATGATGATCGGAAGTAGTTGGTAGTCGCATTAAATGCTCTGACTTTTGTCTCAGGGTTGGTGAATAAGGTGGGACGAGTGGCCCGACCCGGGGTCGTGCGAGTCGGAGATTTTCCGGTAGTCGAGGCGTCTTGTACGAGTCGGAACACGGTCGAGGCGTCCTGTCGAGCGTGCCTCGTACGAGTTGGAACGTAGTCGAGGTGTCTCGTTTGCTATTTTGGCTCGTCCCGTTTGTGGGTAGCGGTTTTGTTTTTCTTAATCGTTGATTGTGGGTACCCCTAGTTGCAGGTACCCGACACCTTCAAACTTTGCTTAACATTTTTAAAGTTTTCTCATTAAGCATGGCTAAGCATACTAAGCATTTTCAAATAAAAATAGTAACAAGGATGATATCGAAGTATCAAGGATGGTAATGCAGTAATTTGGTTATCACTCAACTCCTATCACTTAGTGCAATAAAGCATTAACAAGTGAAGTAAACTTTTCAAAACGCAAGGAAGGGTTAAATGTAACCGGCGCTTGCCTTGGTCGACGGGAAGTTCAGGCTCTGAGTCAGTACCATAAATATCAAATCCCACTTCCACGAACGTCGGCTCTTCTTCGGGAATGGATTCGACTTTGGCAACCTCCTCGTTCACGGGGACTACACGCGACGATAATGTATGCTTAAGATGATGAAGTACTAAACATGATGCTCGATGGATGCATAACAAAGTTAATAACTTGAGTACAACTTTCCTTCGTGGTACAGTTGCAAAATAAAAGATTCTAACCTAACCCTAATCTAGGGCTCGATTAAGTTAATTACTTCATTAAGGACTTTTGTTTAACACATGAAATAACACCAATTAAGTCTTAATAACATAATTAAGAGAGCTTAAACAATCAATTAAGGATGCTAAAGGTCATTAAGTGTTAATGACCCAAAGTCAACACTCAATCTCAAAGTCAACAACCCCTAATCATTAAACCCTAATTAATTGATTAACTAATTAATTAATAAAGCATAAACTAAGAATAAAATTAACTTTGTCTAATTAAGCTCAAATTTATATTTTAGAAAGCTTACATCATAACTAAGTGATAAAACAATTTTTATAATTTTTGGACAATTAATTAAGCCTAGAAAAATTATGGAAAAGTCATTTATTAATTAATTGGGCTAATTAAATAACTTACAAAAAGTAAACAAAATTGACATTTAATATTTTTCTTAAATAGTACACAGTATAGAGAGTTTACTCAAAAAATTTTACTATTTTTGGAATTCTAAATAATTTACAACAAAATAACTAAAACTGAATACTATTCACATTTTTGGAAAAAGAAAAACGAAAACTGCAACTCGGGCCGCTTCCCTTCTCTCCTCCCTTGCTCGGCCCATGACGCCATGGTGGCCCAGTCGCGCGCGCGCACACACGCGCGGCCCGCACGCGTGCCCCGCCCGCACTGGCTCGGTGAAAGCCCAAGTTTGGTTTTGGTAATTAATGACACCAAGTTGCTAATGCCATGTGTTAAGTGTTTTGAGTTAGGCATAAGTAACACATGTGATGAAGGTGTGCGTGGCAAGGAGTGGTGGCCACAAGATCACAAAGAGATGGTGCATAGACATGAAATGTTGATCATGATGGAATGCACATAAAATGATGGACATGATGATCAAGTGGAAGAGAAGGATCTAGGAGCGCAAGGCAAAGGTATAACCATAGGGTTTTCCTTTTGCCGGTCTAAGATGAGTAGAGAAGTGATTGACCGGGTTTAGGATACATAGCCGACTATCAAGAGGGGCAATCACGGTTAGCTTGGGAATCAAGTGCCACTAGATCAATGTCTTGAGCATATGCATTAGGATCTAGTTGAGTGCTAACATAATGCCTTGAAAAATGTTTGTGAAATGCTAACACACATGTACTTTGATGATGTACACTTGGTGGTGTTAGCACATTTGCGAAGGCGGTGGTGTTTGAGCGGTAATAAGGGGTTTGGGGTTCGCTCTCCCTCCCGCCGAGCGTGCGAGCGCGGGATTCAGGCGTTTTCGAGGAAATGAAAAGCCTATTTTCTATTGCGCCGGAGGTGAGAAAAGGTGGCGAAAGTCCGAATTGTTTTTCACTAAAAAACGGCGATCGGACGCTGCACCGGACGTGGTCTCGGTTTGACCGGACGCGTCCGGTCAGTTCAACGCGGCGCGGGCACTAGGGTTTGTGACCGGACGCTGGTCTGGCCTGACCAGCGCGTCCGGTCAGTTCTCCTGAGCGCAGAAGGAGAACGCGCGACCGGCGCGTCCGGTCCCTCACGGAACCGGAGCGTCCGGTCAGGCGTCCAGAGGGGCAGAGCGAAGCGGAGTGTCGATCGGACGCGCAGCGCGTCCGGTCACGTGCGATCGGACGCGTCCGGTCTCGACGGGAGCTTACTAGAACGCGACCGGACGCTGGCACTGTCGCGTCCGGTCAAACGGTTGAGCGCGTTCGGTCACGGCAACGGCTAGTTCTGACACGCACTGTTTCTTGCTGTCGTGTAGTGACCGGACGCGTCTGGTCACCCTGACTGGAGCGTCCGGTCAGCGCGATTTCAACTGAGTCGTCCGGTAACGGCTAGCTGCGTACCCCTTCGTTATAAATAGAGGGTGTCCGGGGTTTGAGGGCAACTCTTGCACATTTTGAGACCTAGAGACATCCTTTGAGCTAGAGAACAACTCCTCCACTCATCTCTTTGCATAGTTGCACATCTTAAGTGAGATTGAGTGAGATTCAAGTGCATTGCTTGAGAGTTGCATTCTAGAGGCACTTGATCTTCGAGTTGCTGCGGATTTCTTGTTACTCTTCCGTGTTTCCCGACACGGTAGACGGCTTGGAGCAGCGGAGGTGATTGAGCTCGCAATTGGAGATTGTTGGAGCCCTCACCAAGTGTTGTAAGGGGTTCTTGATCCTTCCCCGTGGGAGTTCGCAAATTGGATACTCTAGTGGAGCTCGTGGCTTGGAGGATCCCCATCTTGTGTGCGGTTGTGCGGCGCCCGCCGAGGGCTCGACTCTTGATAGTCGATTAGCTCGCGAACCGACAAGTGGGTGCATCGCCACAACGAGGAGTAGCTTGCCGGGAAGCAAGTGAACCTCGGTAAAAAATCTTGTGTCATTTCCTTGCCGAGGATTTCTCTTGTGGTTGATCATTGTGATTGATTCTTCGAGTACATTACTTCTCTACATCGTTGGTATAAGAATCAAGTCACTTGCTCTTTACTTTCTTGTACTAGTTCTAGTGTAGTTTGCTTAGTGTAGCTTTTATCACATAGGAGTAAGTAGCTTAGTGACTTAGCCTTGTTGGTGTGTATTAGAGATCATATCCTTGCTTCACTAGAATTGTATAGGTGGCTTGCATAGTGTAGTTGAGCTAGTGCTAGAATAAGCTTAGCCATCTTTTATACTAACGCAGTTGTTTAGTGAAGCTTGTAGAATTTTAAATAGGCTATTCACCCCCCCTCTAGCCTTTTGGACCTTACAAGTGGTATCGGAGCAGAGGCACCGTTTATTTGAGGCTTAACAACCTACGGTGAAAAAGAAATGGCTCAATTAAGTTTGCACATCAACAATACCAAGAAGGCACCTCACTTTGATGGCACAAATTATGCATATTGGAAGGTTAAGATGACCGCACACCTCAAGTCAATCAATAGAGAAGTGTGGAAGGTCACCGAAACAAAATTTGAGGTTGCTAATCCAGAAGCACCTACACCGGTGGAAGAAAAGAAGCTCCAATGCAATGACATTGCCATTAGTGCTCTTCATGAGGCATTAGATGACAAGACATTTGAGCAAGTGAAAAACATAGAAGTTGCACATGATGCTTGGGCCAAGCTAGAAGAAACATTTGAGGGCACCGAAGGCACAAAGACCGCTAAAGCATATATCTTGCAAGAAAAATTTTCAAGCTTCAAGATGCAAGATGATGAGAGTGTACCGGAGATGTTTCATAGATTGCAAGTCATTGTCAATGAGCTCAAGGCACTTGGTGAGGAAGTCAAGGACAACCAATTCTCTATGAAGTTCTTGAGAAGCTTGCCCAAGAGGTTTGATACATTGATCACCGTGCTAGTGAGAACTACATTGAAGGATTCAACTCCTCAACAAATATTTCAAGAGGTGATGACCGATGATTCATATAGAGAAGATGATGAGAAGGATGAGTTGGTCAAGAAGAAGAAGAAGGAAAATGAGAAGAAAGACGATGAAAAGAAGAAGAGTGTGGCATTCAAAGCCACCACATCCAAGGGCAAGTCCAAGATTGAATCATCAAGTGATGAAGACTCAAGCTCTTGTGATAGTGATGACATTGATGAGAAGATGGCTCTCTTTGTCAAGCAATTTGGCAAATTCATGAAGAAGAAGGGCTATCGTGCAAGGAGGAGGAAGAATTCATCCAAGAAGAATGAGCATAACATGAGATGTTTTAGATGCCATAGCAAGGACCATCTCATTGCAAAGTGTCCTTATGATAGTGATGATGAAGATGCTATCAAGAAGGAGAGGAAGAAGCAAAAGAAGAAGCAAGAAAAGAAGGAGAGTTCTCATAAGAAGAAGAATGATTCTCATGTTGCTACATGGGATAGTGATGATTCCTCAAGTGATGATGAGGATGACAACAAGAGCAAGAAGAAGGGACATGCTAGCATTGCCATCCAAGAGAAGGTCACCCTCTTTGACACTCCATCGTGCTTCATGGCTAAGGCCGCTAAGGTATCATCCGACGATGAGAGTGATCATGATAATGCTAGTGATAGTGATAGTGATGAAGAAGAATTCACTAAAGATGAACTAATCACTATGCTAGAAGATTGCACTCAACACTTCAAAGAATCTAGAAAGGAGTGCAAGGGCTTGCTTAAGGAAAAGAAAAACCTTATGCAAGAACTTGATGAGCTTAGGGCATCTTATGAGAGTCTAAAGGTAGACCATAAGAAGCTTCAAAAGTCTCACACTAAGCTTGAAGAAGCCCATTCCTCTCTAGTTGAAAAATGTGAAAACATGCCAACTAATGTTGAGAAAGCTAAAACTTGCAACATAGGCATATCTTGTGATATAATTGATGAATCTTGTCATAAGCCTATTGTTGTTGCTACCACGAACCCTTCGTGTAGCGCATCTACATCATCCTCATCTAGTAGTGATGGTTTCACTTGTGACTCCACACTTATAGTTGAGAATGAAAATCTCAAGAAGGAGGTAAAAGAGCTCAATCATACTTTAGCTAAGGCTTATGGTGGTGAGGACCGCTTGCTTATGTGCTTGGGTAGCCAAAGAGCTTCTCTCTACAAAGAGGGATTGGGCTATAACCCCAAGAAAGGCAAGGCCGCTTTTGCTCCTCACAAGACTCGTTTTGTGAAGAACAATGGTAGCTATTGCAAAAGTTGCAAGAAAGTTGGTCACATAGAGCAACATTGCATGAACAAGAAATCCAAAGCTAATGTATCCTCAATTAAGTTTGATTCCTTCTATATACTTACCAAGGGTACAAATGGTGTTCATGCTAAGTTTATTGGTGCACCATGGATGGGCTCAAAGAAGAAAGCCATTTGGGTACCAAAGAGCTTGGTCACTAACCTTGGAGGACCCAAACAAGTTTGGGTACCTAAAAAGAATTGATCTTGTCTTGTAGGTCAATTACAAAGCCGGAGGAAGGCATTGGGTGCTTGATAGTGGGTGCACTCAACATATGACCGGAGATTCTTGTATGTTCAAATCAATTGATACAAGTCAAAATGGTGGTTTTGATGCTATCACTTTTGGCAACAACAAGAAAGGCAAGGTCAAGGGGCTTGGTAAAATTGCTATCTCAAATGACATGAGCATATCTAATGTATTGCTAGTTGAGAGCTTGGACTTCAATCTTTTGTCGGTGGCACAACTTTGTGATCTTGGCTTCAAGTGCATATTTGGTAGTGATGATGTTGAAGTCATTAGTGTTGATGGATCAAACTTGATATTCAAAGGATTTAGACATGGTAGCTTGTACTTGGTTGACTTCAATGATAGTAAGACACAATTGACATCATGCTTGCTTAGCAAATCTAGTATGGGATGGTTGTGGCATAGAAGGCTTGGTCATGTTGGAATGAAACAATTGAACAAACTTTTGAGGCATGACTTAGTTAGAGGCTTGAAAGATGTGACTTTTGAAAAGGATAAACCATGTAGTGCTTGTCAAGCCGGCAAACAAGTTGGAAATACACATCCTAGTAAGAGTGAAATGAGCACATCAAAGGCATTTGAGCTATTGCACATGGACTTGTTTGGGCCAACAACATACACTAGCATTGGTGGAAACAAGTATGGTTTTGTGATAGTGGATGACTACACTAGATACACTTGGGTGTTCTTTCTCTATGACAAGAGTGATGTTTATGATCTATTCAAGTCTTTTGTCAAAAGAGTGCAAAATGAGTTTGAAATCACCATCAAGAAGATTAGAAGTGACAATGGTAGTGAGTTCAAGAACACAAGAATTGAGGAATTGTGTGATGATCTTGGTATTGGACATCAATTCTCTCCAACATACACTCCTCAATCCAATGGTGTAGTTGAAAGAAAGAATAGAACTTTAATTGACATGGCTAGATCAATGCTTAGTGAGTACAATGTGAGTCATTCATTTTGGAGTGAAGCTATCAACACAGCTTGCTATTGTAGCAACCGTCTCTATTGCCATGGAAAGCTTGGGAAGACACCAAATGAGATATTGAATGGAAGAAAGCCCAACATTGCATACTTTAGAGTGTTTGGTTGCAAATGCTATATTCTCAAGAAAGGCACTAGATTGAGCAAGTTTGAAAAGAAATGTGATGAAGGATTCTTACTTGGTTATTCTACCACAAGCAAAGCATATAGAGTTTGGAATCTCACAAATGGCACCTTGGAAGAAGTTCATGATGTTGAGTTTGATGAAACCCAAGGATCTCAAAGTGAAGCTCAAAACCTTGATGATGTGAGAGGAGATCAATTGTCAAATGCAATGAAGAACATGGACATTGGTGATGTTAGGCCATGGCAAGTTGATGATGATGATATTCATGTGATCAACCAAAGTGTACACATTGATACAAATCAAGCAAGCTCTAGTGGTACTCATGATGAAGCTCAAGTTCAAGGTCAAACAAGTGGAAGTAATCAACTCCCAATACTCCAACCTACTAGTATTGCAAGAGATCATCCATTGGACCAAATCATTGGTGGAATTCAAAGTGGTGTTCAAACTAGATCAAGATTAGCATCCTTTTGTGAGCATTACTCATTTGTCTCATTAGAAGAACCAAAGAAGATAGAAGATGCATTGAAGGATTCCGATTGGGTAAATGCCATGCATGAAGAGCTAAACAACTTCACTAGAAATCAAGTTTGGGAACTTGTTGAAAGGCCAAAGAACTACAATGTGATAGGTACTAAGTGGGTCTTTAGAAACAAGCAAGATCAAGATGGTGTAGTTATAAGAAACAAAGCAAGATTGGTAGCACAAGGTTACACACAAGTTGAAGGTCTTGATTTTGGTGAGACATATGCACCGGTTGCAAGATTGGAGGCAATTAGAATCTTATTAGCATATGCTTGTGCACACAACATCAAGCTCTATCAAATGGATGTCAAGAGTGCATTTCTCAATGGCTACATCAATGAAGAAGTTTATGTTGAGCAACCTCCCGGTTTTGAAGATGACAAGAAGCCCAACCATGTTTACAAGCTCAAGAAGACATTGTATGGTTTGAAGCAAGCACCTAGAGCATGGTATGAGAGGTTGAGGGACTTTCTTCTCTCTAAAGGGTTCAAGATGGGAAAGGTTGACACCACTCTCTTCACCAAGAAAATTGGAAATAACTTGTTTGTGTTGCAAATCTATGTGGATGACATTATCTTTGGATCAACTAACCAAGACTTTTGTGAAGAGTTTGGAAATATGATGGCAAAAGAGTTTGAGATGTCTATGATTGGAGAGCTTAGTTACTTTCTTGGACCTCAAATCAAGCAAATGAAGAATGGCACTTTTGTAAGTCAAGGGAAGTACATCAAGGACATGATCAAGAAGTTTGGATTGCAAGATGCTAAACCAATGAGTACACCAATGGGAACTAATGATCAATTGGGTGTTGATGCTAGTGGAAATATGGTAGATCAAAAGCAATATCGGTCTATGATTGGAAGTTTGCTCTATGTCACCGCTTCTAGGCCGGATGTAATGTTTAGTGTGTGCAAGTGTGCAAGATATCAAGCTTCACCTAGAGAAAGTCACTTGAAAGCAACCAAGAGGATATTGAGATATCTTAAGGGCACTCATGATGTTGGATTATGGTTTCCAAAGGGGTCTAATTTTGAGTTGATTGGATATTCGGACTCCGACTATGGTGGATGCAAGATTGATAGAATGAGCACAAGTGGCACTTGTCAATTGCTTGGAAGGTCTCTTGTTTCATGGTCATCAAAGAAACAAAATAGTGTTGCACTATCTACCGCCGAGGCCGAATATATTAGTGCCGGTAGTTGTTGTGCACAATTGCTTTGGATGAAAGCCACTTTGAATGACTTTGGAATCAAATTCAAGAATGTGCCATTGTTTTGTGACAATGAGAGTGCTATCAAGATGACACAAAATCCAGTTCAACATTCAAGAACGAAGCACATTGACATAAGGCATCACTTCATAAGAGACCATCAACAAAAGGGTGATATTAGCATTGAAAGCATTGGCACCGAAGATCAACTAGCCGATATTTTCACAAAGCCACTTGATGAGAAGAGATTTTACAAGTTGAAGAATGAATTGAACATACTTGACTTCTCCAACTTGAAATGAGTGCACCCCCACATTCTTATATGACATGCCTCTCCTCCGACATAGCAAGGTAAAGTTGTTTGGCATATCATCCATACTTTGCTAAGGACATGTTTAGAACATATAGACATATTTGCATGACAAATAGGCTCATTCATGAAAATCAAATGAGTTTAATGTATATATGGTACCACTATTGCTTCTATGTTTGATTGATCTAGTGGTAGCATATGACATGTTTGTGGGCTTGCAAACCCAGTGTTGAATCTAGAAAATGAGCTCATGATGTGTAATTCAACATGGTCAAGATAACCCTTATACTTCATGAGGTGTGAAGAAGCTTGTCCTTGGTTCAAACCGAATTACATATTCTAGGCAAGTGATCTAGATTGAACCATAATTTGGACTCCCTCATATTGATTGACTTGACTTTCACTAAAATTGGCACCTTTTTGGTGATTGTTGACAAAGGGGGAGAGAAAAGTCACAAAGATAGAAAAGTCACAAAGAGACAAATAGTTAAGTTGCAAAGGGGGAGAAAGTTATTGTAAGGGGGAGAGTTTGACTTTGGAAAGCGATCAATTAAATTTGAGCACACAAGTAGGGGGAGCAAGCTCATGAATTATTTGTTGCATTTGTATGTGCATTAACATGATGAATTGTTGCATTGCAAAGCTTAAATTCATATTCTTGTTTGTATGGTGATTGCTAGAAATAGAACTTAAATGATGATTTGTTGAGAGTAGCTTTACAAGTGGTATCTAGACACCTTTGCTTTTAATGTTGATCTCACGGGGTACTTTAGTGTTTGTGATCTTTACAAGTGATGAATTACAAGTGGTGTCTAGCTACATTGATGCTAAGGATGGTATATAAAGGCAACTCCGATTGGTATCACGCTTCAAAGGTCCATTCTATATACCTTAGTATCAATTTGATAGTAGTAACTCTCCCAAAATTCAAATCCATACATATGTGCAAAATTGAACCAAACTCATGGAAGCACATATGTAGGGGGAGCAAATACTATCGAAATTGAAAATTGATTTCATTTCATATCTTTGTGATGGTTGTCATCAATTACCAAAAAGGGGGAGATTGAAAGCCCAAGTTTGGTTTTGGTAATTAATGACACCAAGTTGCTAATGCCATGTGTTAAGTGTTTTGAGTTAGGCATAAGTAACACATGTGATGAAGGTGTGCGTGGCAAGGAGTGGTGGCCACAAGATCACAAAGAGATGGTGCATAGACATGAAATGTTGATCATGATGGAATGCACATAAAATGATGGACATGATGATCAAGTGGAAGAGAAGGATCTAGGAGCGCAAGGCAAAGGTATAACCATAGGGTTTTCCTTTTGCCGGTCTAAGATGAGTAGAGAAGTGATTGACCGGGTTTAGGATACATAGCCGACTATCAAGAGGGGCAATCACGGTTAGCTTGGGAATCAAGTGCCACTAGATCAATGTCTTGAGCATATGCATTAGGATCTAGTTGAGTGCTAACATAATGCCTTGAAAAATGTTTGTGAAATGCTAACACACATGTACTTTGATGATGTACACTTGGTGGTGTTAGCACATTTGCGAAGGCGGTGGTGTTTGAGCGGTAATAAGGGGTTTGGGGTTCGCTCTCCCTCCCGCCGAGCGTGCGAGCGCGGGATTCAGGCGTTTTCGAGGAAATGAAAAGCCTATTTTCTATTGCGCCGGAGGTGAGAAAAGGTGGCGAAAGTCCGAATTGTTTTTCACTAAAAAACGGCGATCGGACGCTGCACCGGACGTGGTCTCGGTTTGACCGGACGCGTCCGGTCAGTTCAACGCGGCGCGGGCACTAGGGTTTGTGACCGGACGCTGGTCTGGCCTGACCAGCGCGTCCGGTCAGTTCTCCTGAGCGCAGAAGGAGAACGCGCGACCGGCGCGTCCGGTCCCTCACGGAACCGGAGCGTCCGGTCCCTCACGGAACCGGAGCGTCCGGTCAGGCGTCCAGAGGGGCAGAGCGAAGCGGAGTGTCGATCGGACGCGCAGCGCGTCCGGTCACGTGCGATCGGACGCGTCCGGTCTCGACGGGAGCTTACTAGAACGCGACCGGACGCTGGCACTGTCGCGTCCGGTCAAACGGTTGAGCGCGTCCGGTCACGGCAACGGCTAGTTCTGACATGCACTGTTTCTTGCTGTCGTGTAGTGACCGGACGCGTCCGGTCACCCTGACCGGAGCGTCCGGTCAGCGCGATTTCAACTGAGTCGTCCGGTAACGGCTAGCTGCGTACCCCTTCGTTATAAATAGAGGGTGTCCGGGGTTTGAGGGCAACTCTTGCACATTTTGAGACCTAGAGACATCCTTTGAGCTAGAGAACAACTCCTCCACTCATCTCTTTGCATAGTTGCACATCTTAAGTGAGATTGAGTGAGATTCAAGTGCATTGCTTGAGAGTTGCATTCTAGAGGCACTTGATCTTCGAGTTGCTGCGGATTTCTTGTTACTCTTCCGTGTTTCCCGACACGGTAGACGGCTTGGAGCAGCGGAGGTGATTGAGCTCGCAATTGGAGATTGTTGGAGCCCTCACCAAGTGTTGTAAGGGGTTCTTGATCCTTCCCCGTGGGAGTTCGCAAATTGGATACTCTAGTGGAGCTCGTGGCTTGGAGGATCCCCATCTTGTGTGCGGTTGTGCGGCGCCCGCCGAGGGCTCGACTCTTGATAGTCGATTAGCTCGCGAACCGACAAGTGGGTGCATCGCCACAACGAGGAGTAGCTTGCCGGGAAGCAAGTGAACCTCGGTAAAAAATCTTGTGTCATTTCCTTGCCGAGGATTTCTCTTGTGGTTGATCATTGTGATTGATTCTTCGAGTACATTACTTCTCTACATCGTTGGTATAAGAATCAAGTCACTTGCTCTTTACTTTCTTGTACTAGTTCTAGTGTAGTTTGCTTAGTGTAGCTTTTATCACATAGGAGTAAGTAGCTTAGTGACTTAGCCTTGTTGGTGTGTATTAGAGATCATATCCTTGCTTCACTAGAATTGTATAGGTGGCTTGCATAGTGTAGTTGAGCTAGTGCTAGAATAAGCTTAGCCATCTTTTATACTAACGCAGTTGTTTAGTGAAGCTTGTAGAATTTTAAATAGGTTATTCACCCCCCCTCTAGCCTTTTGGACCTTACACTCGACCCAACCAGGCCAGTCTGGCCCACTTGCGCTCTCTCTCCCATTCTCTTACACTGACGAGGCGGTCCCGCGTGTCATCGTCCTCCTCCCACCAGCCGATGGCCAACGGTGGCCGCCAACTACCATCTCGCCGACAGCGAGCTCCCGGTGAGACCAAGCACGACCGCACTGGCCCCGCGAACTCCCTACGACACTCTACATCTAAGCTCGCGCTCCGGTGACCCCTCCCCGATGGCCATGGCGGACCGGAGGTGACGGCATCCCGGTGAAAACACCCCACTGGCATGGTAACAACCTAAACGATGCGAGAAACACACTCAGGAGCTCACCGTGATCACAACGGTGTGCTCGGTGAAGACGGAGACGGACCGGAGAGACCGGACCACAGGGAGGGTGGTGGCGGCGCTCTGACCGTGCGTGGAGAAGACGACGGCTACGCGGGCATCTCGGGCGGTAGATCTGGGTGCGAGCGGCCAAGAAGGTGCGCGGGAGTGAGGCGATTGCGGTGGAGCTGTTTGCGTAGCTGGAGGTGGCTCGACGGAGGCAGCGGCGAGCGGCGGAGCTTCGGTGGTGGCGGAAACAGAGTAAAAGAGAAGCACGATGACGACGGTACTCTATAACCCTGTACACGGGCCGGTTCAAACCGGACCAACCCTTGAAACCAGACCATAGAAAGCCGTTTTGTGATTTTTGCCTGGGTTGGTTTGGGTACGGTTCGAAGCCGCAAAACCGTACGTGAGGACGTGAGGTCATCTCGGCCGCCGCCGCCGCCGGCGTGCCGACTCATCTTAACCGGCGGCGGTGCTTAACCGGCGGTGGCGGTGCTGTGGTCTCAACCAAGCCGAAGGTGGAGCAGGCCAGGGTGGCTGTAGTAGCTAGTTTCACGGTGGCGGCGGTGGCGCGTCCATCTTGTCCTGCAGCGGCGGCTTGGTCTCGACCAGGTGCTGCGGCCACCATAGGTTTCGTGATGACAGCGATGTGCGGATCCATCTTATCCAGCAGCGGCATCATGGTGCTTCCGTGCCTCGCCATGGACTCGCTGGTCGCCGCAACCCTCAGCGATGGACACCGCGCCCCACACCTACTTTGCGTCATCCCCAACGTCGTTGTTCTCGTAGAGTCTGCCGCTGTCATCTCTGCCAGGGGAGCCGATGTGCCGTCCGTGATGGGAGGTCCCTAGAGTATCACCCGCCGCAAAAGAGACGATGCTCCGCCCGCGCTGGGAGCTTCCTGCCTCTGCGTGGACAGCAACCCATCGAAACCACGGTAACCATGGGTTCCAAACCGTAGAACCTAAATGCCTTCCGGGTTGATTTGGTTTTTAACCAATAACTGGTTAACCGGACCATGAACAGGGTTAGTACTCGGCCTTTATAGGGCGACGAAGATGACCTCAAGACGACGCGCGGCACGTCGCAAACACGCTGAAGCTAGAGTTGGCGGTCGAAGGCACACCTGGAAGCTGTTTGAAGCTCGCCGGCGTCGGGCGGGAGGTGGCGTTCTGCCATTGGCCGGATTTTAAGTTAATTACGAAATTGCCACTGGAGATAATTCCCAAATTACTCAAAATTTTTCTAAAGAAGTTAAAAATTTGTAAAAACAAAAGTTGCTCAATTTTCAAAGTTCTACAACTTTCTCAATATAAACATTTTCAAATTCGGCCTAGATTTTGAAATTTGAATTTGAATTTGAATTTGAATTTGAAAGGGGACATTTTCTGGAAATCTGTAAATTCAAAATTACTTTGAATTTTATATTGAAACTTCAAAAACTCAAAATACCAAAGTTGTACATCTAAGTAAGACCTAAAACTTTGCTATTCAAAACATTTTCAAATTATGCCTCCATTTTGAAATTGCAAAGGGGATACGAAAAGGGGTCAAATTTTAGATTTGAATCTTTTCAAAATTACTTCAAATTTTACACTGAAACTTTGAAAACTCAAAACATGAAACTTGTAGCCCTTAAAAAGATCTACAAACTTGGTTTTACACTTTTTCCCAAATTTTGCTTAGATTTTGATTTATTCAAAAAGGGGTAGAATCAGGGTTTTGCTTTTTAGGGTTTTCGGTAAGATTTCAAATTGAAACTTGATACTCTATTAATTGGTGATTATTTAGTGATCACACCATCACCCAAGGGCATCATTGAGTCAAACATCACATGTTTGACCAAATGCCACTCTTGGTTGACCAGGTTTACTTCGGAAATTCTTTTAATAATTCCTCAAATTTGAATTCGAATTCGAATCGGAAAACTTGCAACAAGTTTTGGACTCCAAAAGCAAACTCAAACTTGAAGCTTTATTTTATAAGTTGGACTTGAGCTCATACCCCACACTTGGCACTAGTGTATAACACCGTCATACACCTCAATTTACACAGGGCATAAACTAAGTATTTGCGGTGACATTCGAAATTAGGGTTTTCGGATTCGAGTCACACCCTAAGAAACACATCCAACCTAAGAAGGTAAACTCATTTTAGTTGATGCATAACGTAGTTAACCTAATCATGGGTGCTTTGCAGTGCATATGATGACATGACATGTTTTTAGTTACTATAACACCAAGGGTGTTACACGTAGTTGTAGGTTTAGCTGCAGGTAGCCTACTGATAAAGCCTTTGTATTTTGTTGGCAGCCGACACATGTAGATATTTTGTTACTAGGCACTATCTAGGTCTTCTCCTGTACAGAGTGGTGACAATCTAGGAGCTTTGCATTTGCTCTGATAATTTCAGTGGGCTTCCTGATTTTTGCCTTTTTTCCCTGAATTTTTCACTTTGCTGTTCTAATTCAGTGGGCTCACTTTGCTGTTCTAGTTCAGTGGGCTTCCTGATTTTCACCTTTTTCCTAAGATTTTCACTTTGCTGTTCTTGCAATACCATAAATATCCAAGTGCCTTGAATGCTCAGAAAGAGCAGAAAATTTCACTTTAGTGGGCTTCCTGACTTTTACATTTTTTTCGCTGAAATTTTCACTTTGTTGTCCTAGCGATACCATAAAAATGCAGGTGTCATGAATGCTCAGAAATGCTAAAAATGAGTTGAATTATCAGTTAGTACCTTTTTGGGAACAATTTTGAGTAATGCCACATTAGAATTTGTGATGATGTGGAGTGGGAGAGAGGAAGGTGAGAGAAAGAAATAAGTTGTTTCATGAAGCAACAATCTCATCCATAGCTAATTGACTGTGCTGCATGTCTCTAGTCGCTTCATTTGAAATGTTGTATGTCGATTTCCACTTGAGAGGTGGCCTAGAGAAAAACCAATAGCCACCAGGTTGGAGAAGACGGTCAATTTCCAGCATATAGAGCCCATCTGGAATCACTGACTCCAACATTTGCCACTTTAATTTGAACAAATTAGTAATAAGTGAAATAACAAACTAGATACAGTGAATAGATGATGCATGAGGAAGTATGTTTGGTCAGGATTCTGGAATAGCATGATGTCTTGCATGTCCTACCATTGCAGAACCAGCACCACCTCACAGCCAGCCAAAAAAATATAGAAAAAGCACCACTTCCCACCTGACAGACTGAGATGGTTGTGTCGGCAATCAGGTATAATACATCAGTGATCCAAAAGCAAGCATAAAGAATATACTGGACATGCAACAGTTGACTGACCGATCAGACATTCAGACGAGGATCAAGCCAAGTTAACATACATCATTTTAACAGTACAGATAGGCAAAATCAGATTGCCTAGACACAGCAGTTCACAACACTATAGATAATACATCGGTTCAACAGATATTAGAAAAGTTGCACACAATACATTTATTCAACTCTAGTTCAACTGAAGTTCAACACACACACTCCTTAGTCTTCATTGTTCGAGGGGCTGATGAACCCTCTGTGCTCCATGATTTGCAGCTGCATGCCAACATAATAGTTTTTCAGATGAGGGGGGACCTTCTCAATGTCAACCGACATAATCCCAGACTCAGCTGAAATCAGTTTAGCCTCTGACTCCTTCTCTCTAATCGTATTTTCCTTCTTTTTCTGCTGCATAGTCATCTTCATATGCTTCTTCTGAAGGTTGAAAAGATCCCTTTAAATTTTAATTTTTTTCATCCTTCCTGCTAAGGATTTCATCCATTTGTTGGTCTTGCTTTTGTTCATTCTTCTCTGATTTCTCCTGCAAACGCTGGAGGACTTCAACAGCCATACTAGATGATGATGTCTCTGTGAAGCTCTTTGATCTACGCCTCTTCGCACTATCCCTACCCTTATGCCGTGATGTGTCTATATTCTCATTCCCAGATTTTGCATGGCCAGCCACAGTACGACCTTGAGTTGGAGGAGATGACATTCCACCAAGTGATGTAGAGTTGTTTAGCTCAAGAAACTTATTGTTCCATTTGGCCTCATTGCAAAGTTTTTTCTAGCAATGCATGATGGTAAAAGGTTCTGTCCTCTCGTACATTTTTACAGCATCATCTATTTGCAGATATGAATATAAATTAAACCGGTTATAGAAAATAAACATATGGAAATTAGAGAGATAGAGGACAATATGAATGAATATATACCTTATCTTGATCATTTTTTCCGCTCTCATTCTACCTATCAATAGCTTCTTTGTACCCACAGAACTTGTTCATCGCTTTCTGAATAACTGCCCACCTATGCTGCACCACAATTTGGCTACGGTTGGACCCTTCAAGCTTATGCTCATTAAAATAATCATGCATCCTCTTGTAATAACCACCTGAAGTCTGATTCCCACCTGCAAGTTATGCCACCATGTTATTTGGGCATCATAGGGTCAAAGATTTCTTAAAAGACGTTGCATACTATTACCAGTAATAGAGTCTTTGCTAATATTCAGAAATGCCGAACACACCACCAAGTCCTCCTTTTTGCTGAATGCAGTTCCTCTCCTCACCACGTTTTTCTTCTTTGCGGACCTTTGTGGTTTCAATGATGGAGGGTCCTCAGAGCCATGGTTGTTGTCAATGGAGAAGTCCTGACTAGGTTGCCCATTCATAGGTGGGCATGACATCTGGGAGGAGCCATGCATGTTGAACTAGTGATGAAAAGAAAACTGTTAATTATCGATGTATTGATATGTAAATAGAACAAACCATCAGATGCATGGCTGCAATAAACCTGGGGGTTTGGAAGAACATCCAAAGAATGCAAAGTGGAAGAAATAACCAAAAGCCCACTGATCTTCCCGAAAGATTTCTTCAGATTCGCCAAGGCAACCACTTGAGCCATTGAAAATGTTATCCATTGTCCTAATACAACAGAGATACAATTAAACATGGCACAAAGTACACATGAATGGACTACAAAATTTTGATGAAACAATGAGAACATGAATTCGACACAGACTACGTAGCCTGGCAAACAGTAAATACAAAGTAATAGAATTCAACAAAAACAGCAATACATTACTTGCTAATTAAACCTTACATGAATGTCATCCTGTTTATTGTTTCAATTGTTATATAAGCACACCAATAACACTAAAAAGATAGACATATATAGTGTAGAGAAACACCGCACACCCTAATCAGGGGGGTGACCTTCATTATATAGCCTAATAGGCTAGGGCTACAATGTATAAGGCCTATGGGCCGTACGCCCAACATGGGCTGTTACAATACATTCTAACACCCTCCCTCAGCCTAAGCGGGAGTGTCACGAACACAAAGACTGGACCTAAAGTCAGTGAACAACTGTACAGGTAACCCTTTGGTCATGATGTCCGTGAACTGATGAGATGATGGAACATGGAGCACCCGAACCTGTCCCAAAGCAACCATCTCACGGACGAAGTGAATATCTATCTCAATATGCTTCGTGCGACGATGATGAACTGGATTGGCGGTCATGTAGACAACACTTGAAAGGTCTTGATGGCTAGAGGGGGGTGAATAGCCTTTTAAAAATTTCTACAAAGACAAGCTAAACAAGTTTATCAAAATAACAAATAGCGAGATGCGAGTTTTGCTTAGCCTATGGGGTGTTTGCAAGCCACCTAACCAATTCACAATTCTAGTATATTTGCACTCAACCGCACAAGTCAAACCACACAACTTAGCTACAACTAAAGCTAACTAGCTACACAAGCTAAGAGCTACACTAACAAGCTAGCAAGGTAACTAAGAAATTAATATAAGAGAGAGTTAGAAGGGTATCACCGAGGGGCGAAGTAATGATCCAACCAATCAATATGATCAAGAGATGAGTTCCACAAAACACAACCACCGGGATCGATTAATCACAATAAGAATGATGACATGAAGATTTATCCCGAGGTTCACGTGCTTGTCGACACGCTAGTCCCCGTTGTGTCCCTCTTCACCACATGGTTTGGTGGCTAATCGGTCACACACCGAGCCTCTCAAAAGGCGCCACAAGAACCTACCAAATGGCAAAAGGTTGCAAATGACACGAGCAATCCACTAACGTTGCCTTTGGCACTTCGCCGAGGTAGGCACAAACCCCTCACAATCACCGGAGGTGGCCAAGAACAATCACCAACTCTTGCCAACGTCTCCAAGCTACTCCAAGCCGTCTAGGTGGCGGCAACCACCAAGAGAAACAAGAATCCCGCAGCAAATCAACCACCAAGTGTCAACTAGATGCAATCTCACCATGCAAATGCACTTGGATCACTCAATCTCACTTCGAATATGCAAAGAAGCAAGAGAGATGAGTGGGAGGGGAGTTGCTTAGCTCAAAGTGCTCACAAGTATGTCAAAGAATGCAAGAGAGTGAGCCAAGAGCCGGCCAACAAGTATTTATAGACGTACCCCTTCGAATAGAGCCATTAGGCACCTGAAACAGTTGTAGTCGCGTTGACCGGACGCGCTAGTCCCGTAACTGACCGGGCGCGTTGGTCAAGCCTGAACAGCACTCCGGCGAGTCAGCGACCGGACGCGCTGGTAGACGAACAGGACGCCACAGTGCCAGCATCCGATTTGAGTCCAGTAAGCACCCTCAACGACCAGACGCGTCCGGTCGGTCATGACCGGACGCGCCACCACGTTCGATCAGAAGACCGAGACACGCGCAAACATTGAGCACTGACCGGACGTGTCCGGTCACCTCTGTGACCTCCGTTCGCCTCCGTTTGATTCACCATTTCACATATGAGCTAGACTAAGTATGTGCTAAACTTTAGCACATGTTTTGGCTTGTGAAACAACATGTGACAATGCCTCCAAATCTCGACATTGGCGTAAAGGAAAATAGGTGTTTCAATTCCTCGAAAACGCCTGAATCCAACGCCATCGCAAATGTGCTAACACCACCAAGTGATCACGTCATGTGTATGTGTGTTAGCATTTTCAGAATCATTTTTCAATGCGTTATTAGTTCTATCCAAATGCATATGATTATGAAATGCACACCTAGAGGCACTTAGGAGTTCAATAGCCACGTCGTTTCTCTCTTTATAGTACGGCTATCTATCCTATAATGTAACCACACCCACTAGGTGTCTGGGTTACTAAAACACAACCCTTAAGCATATTCCTTTGCCTTGATCACGTAGGATTGCGTCTAAATCCAAGTGTGGACATCATGATCACCATGTCCATCTTGACACCAACCTTGGAATGTACTAATCCTCATATGCTATATACAACTTAGGCATAGGATTAGTACTTAGACATTGTCACTAATTACCAACACCAAACATAGAGCTTTCAGCACTGACATTGTCGCAGTAGACAATCGTCGCCGAAGAGATGGGTGCGTGGAGCTCCTGGAGTAACTGACGAAGCCAACAAGTCTCAGCCACAACGTGCGCAATAGAACGATACTCAACCTTCGCACTCGAATGATAAACCATATTTTGTCATTTCGAGGACCAAGAGACTAAGTTGTCATCGAGGAAGACACAGTAGCCAGAAGTAGAGCGCTGAGAGTCGGGACAACCAGCCCAATCAGCATCGGAGTAGGCGGTCAAGCTGGTGATGCTGACTGTGCCGATGTGAAGCCCAGTGGAGAGGGTGCCTTTGACGTACCGCAGGACACGCTTGAGCATCGCAAGATGAGGCTCGCGTGGGTCGTGCATGAAGAGGCAAACCTGCTGAACTGCATAAGCGAGGTCCAGACGAGTCAGCGTGAGATACTGTAGCGCACCGGCGAGGCTACGGTACTGAGTGGCATCCGCCACCGGTGCACCATATGTAGTAGAGAGCTTGGCATGAGTGTCAACAGGAGTTGCCGTGGAATGACACTCAGCCATGCCGGCGCGCTGGAGCAGATCCATAGCGTACTGGCGCTGCGATAGGAAGAGGCCGTCAATAGAACGCGTGACAGAGATCCCGAGGAAGTGATGAAGATCCCTGAGATCTGTCATGGCGAACTCGGAGTGAAGGAGCTCGGTGATGCGATGAAGAAGCGGGGTCGACGAGGCTGTCAGAATGATGTCGTCGACGTAGAGCAGCAAGTAGGTGATGTCGGAACCTGCTCTGTAAACAAAGAGGGACATGTCGGAGGTCGAAGCAGTGAAGCTGGATCGCTGAATGAAGCCAGAGAAACGCTGGTGCCACGACCTGGGTGCCTGCTTGAGTCCGTACAAGGACTTTTGTAGAAGACAGACGTGGTCAGGAGCCGCTAGGTCAACGAAGCCGGGCGGCTGCTGGCAGTAGACGGTCTCGTTCAGATGACCGTGAAGAAAGGCGTTCTTCACGTCCAGCTGATGTATCAACCAGGAGCGAGAGGCGGCGATGCTGAGGACGACCCGGATGGTGGCCGGTTTGACAACCGGGTTGAACGTCTCGTCGTAGTCGATGTCATACCGCTGCGAGAAGCCACGAACAACCCATCTAGCTTTATGACGAGCCAGAGAACCGTCATCATTATACTTGTGCTTGAAGACCCACTTGTCGGTGATGACGTTGGCACGTGGCGGTCGAGGAACAAGACACCAGGTGCCATTGTCCACAAGCGCCTTGTATTCATCGGTCATCGCTGCGCGCCAATTAGCATCGGCGAGCACGGCACGAGTGTTGCCGGGCAGCGGAGAAGCCAGGTTGGAGGTCGAGGCGGTGAAGCCATACCGCTGCATGGGCGGCGGTAGTGAACCCATCCGGGAACGAGTCTCCCGCACAGGAGGCTCTGGAGCCTGGGGCGCCGCTGCCTGCGGCGCTAGAGCCGAGGGCACCTTCGACTGCTGCTGGGCCGTCGGCGCCTCTGGCTACGGCTGAGGAGCCGGTGGCGGACGCAGACGACGAGTGTAGTGGATGCCAAACCGCTGCCGATCAGCTGCAATGACGGAGGCACTTGCCGGCGTAGGAGAAGCCGAGGGGGTAGGCGTGTCCGGTCGGGGTGCCTGGGGCAGCCTGTAGGCAGCACCATGCCACAGGATGGTAGGGTCCAGCCCGACGGGGTCGCCGGCATCGTCTGTTGCAGACGAGGCAGGCACAACCGAGGCCCGCGAGGGCCGAATGTCTGAGGTAGACGGGGCGGGCGCGGGAAGTATATCCTGTATCAAAAAATCAAGAGAATCCGGTCGGGGCTTGGAAGCCGCAAATAGAAAGTGAGTCTCATAAAAAACAACGTGGCGAGAGATGATGATCTTGCGAGTAGAAAGATCAAGACACCAGTAGCCCTTCTGAGAAGGAGGGTAAACAAGGAAGACACACGCTGTTGAGTGAGGAGACAATTTATGGGGAGTCATGGCACTAAGGTTCGGATAGCACAGGCAACCGAAAACTCAGAGGATGGAGTAGTCTGGCATTTTGCGGTGAAGGAGATGATAGGGAATACCATTATGTACGGACGATGACGACCGCCGGTTGATCAGAAACACAGCGGTGGAAAGAGCTTCGACCCAATAGGATGGAGGCATGGCGGCATGAAACAGAAGCGTGCAAACAACATTGTTCAGTGTGCGAAGCATCCGCTCAGCTTTGCCATTCTGGGTGGAGGTGTAGGGGCACGAGGTGCGAAGCAGGATGCCGCGGCTAGCTAGGAAGGTAGCGGTGGCATTGTTGATGAACTCGGTGCCATTATCTGCCTGAAAACAGCGCACAAGAAAACTGAACTATGTGTGAGCGTAAGCAACAAACTGGACAATATGTTCATGAACGTCTGATTTATGGTGAAGAGGAAACATCCAATAATAATGTGTATAATCATCAACTATGACAAGATAAAATTTATAGCCAGAAATACTCAAAACTAGAGAGGTCCAGACATCACAGTGAACAAGTTCAAAGGGAGCTGATGTACTAGAAACCGAACTAGCGAATGGCAGCCTAGCGTGCTTGCCAAGCTGGCAGGCATGACAAATGTGGCGAGCTATTTTATTACACTGGATAGCTGATAGCTTATTTAGAGTGTTGACGACGGCGGGTGCAGGATGACCAAGGCGGGAGTGCCATAACTCCGGGGAGACGACGGCGACATGGCAGCGAGGTGGCATGTGATGTGGAATGGTGTAGAGATCCCCATTGCTATTGCACCGAAGGAGGACCGTCTTGGTCTGCAGATCCTTAACAGAAAAACCAGAGGCGTCAAACTCAATGGAATAGTTATTGTTGCGAGTAAGTTTTCAAACAAATAACATATTACGAGTGAGTTGGGGAGCGACAAGAACATTATCAAGATGAAAAGGATGATCAACTATTTGAAGAACAAAAGTGCCACGACTATGAATAGGAATTGATTGACCGTTGCCGACCGTAATGGAGGACAGAGGCGACGGGAGATGGGAAAGTAAAATACTGTCATTGGAGGACATGTGAGATGTCGCTCCGCTGTCCATGACCCAAGGTGCAGACCCGCCCTGGATCACCATCTGGTTGAGGGTGGCAATCAAGCTTGCCGAATCCTAGCTACCTGGAGGCCAGTACACCGGGGAACCGCCGGCAGTGGAGAACTGCGGAGGAGCGAAGGCGGTGTGTGCCTGTGGAGGAGGCGCAGGTGGCGCACCCCACTGCTGCTGCTGCTGGGGAGGCCACGGAGCAGCCCAATGGTTGTAGCAAACCCAGGGGCCGGCCGGCTGACGCCCGCCGAAACTGCCGCCTTGTTGCTGGTTGCGGCCACCGCCACCATTGCCACCTTGTTGCTGGTGGCACCCACCGCCACCACTGCCACCACCACCGTTGCCACCACGGCTGCCCTTGCCCTTGGCACCCTTGCCCTTGCCACCGCCCCCATGATTGGTGGACGCAGAAGGGGTGGGTGGGCAGGACGACGACGTGCAGGAGGAGGTGGTGGAGGCGGCCAGAGCTGAAGCCGAGGCCGCCTTGCTCTCGGTGCCAAGGTGGAGCTCCTTGACGCGGAGCATGTTGGTGGCAGACTTGAAGTCGGGAAGCGGCGACGTGTTGGAGATGATGTCGGCGGTGTTGGCGAAGCGGGGGTTGAGGCCACGCAGAAGGTTGAGCACGAGCAGCGCAGGGGAGATGGTGTGACCGACCTCCCGGAGGGCATCAGCGGTGCGCTTCATCTGCTGGGTGTAGGCGTCGACAGAGAGGTCGCCCTGGGACAGGTTGTGGAACTCCTGCTCGAGGACGACGGCGCGGGACTCCTTGTTCGCCTGGAACAAGGCCTCGATAGAGACCCACAGAGCGCGTGCATCCTGTTCAGGCTCCATGGCGAGGTCGAGGACGGCGTCATCGACGGAGCCGTACATCCAGCCATGGATGCAGGCGTTAGGCTGAGACCACAGGGGGTCAGCCGGGCGCGCGTCCGCCGTGCCATCGATGTGGCCAAGCAGCCCGTACTTGCCGCAAAGGGCGGTGAAGAACGCCTTCCACTTGGAGTAGTTCGGGCGCTCGAGGCTAAGCGCGATGGGGACGTGCTGTTTGACGTTGACAGAGGCGTAGGTGGCGAAGAGAGGAGCAGCAATATAGTCCCCCATGGCGCCAGACGACTGGTGGCTGAGGGCACCAGTTGTGGAGAAGGAACTCGACGACGACGTCATGGGCGCGGCTGGAAGGCAATCGCGCGCAGCCTGGCACGCAGAGAAGACTCGCGACTACCCCGGGCGTCAATTGAGCCGCGAGCCGCGTGCCAGAGGCCGCAACCGATCCGAGAGCCGCGCCGGAGGCCGATCCACGAGCGGCGCACCGCGTGAAGGCAAGTCCGGACCGATCCGCGACGGAGGCCGCGCGACGGGACTAGCGGCTGCGTGAAGGTGTGCGCCGGCCTGGGTAGGCGGCGGTGCAAGGGCGCACGCGGCCGATGGTGCAGTGGCGTGCGTTCTCAGGGAGAACGCACGGGCAGAGTAGAAGCGAAGCGGAAGATGAGGATCGTAATTAGGGATGATACCATGTAGAGAAACACCGCACACCCTAATCAGGGGGGTGACCTTCATTATATAGCCTAATAGGCTAGGGTTACAATGTACAAGGCCTATGGGCCGTACGCCCAACATGGGCTGTTACAATACATTCTAACATATAGCAAGAACAGCATTAAGCTGAACCTACTCATTGCTGGAAAAACATGCCAATTGACCTTACCCATAGCACTATTCGCATGAATAATAAGCACAAACATGGATACAAATTTTCTTAGGCACCCAATCAAACATGACTGCAGCAGTCTCACTAAATATGGTGAAGAGAGGTAAATGTGCCAAATCATCCCTGCAACATTTAAGTGGCAAATGTGTGTGTTTTACAATAATAGAAAAAAAGGTCACTGCACAGCAGTAACTTGAGGCAATTCAACTCACTAGTCACCACCACAGTAACACCCTGACCTTAGCAGCAGATCATCTTAACAGCAAAGTCAAATTGAACAAACTTCAGTGCATACTACTATATATTGTAAAGTAATGATATTGCCAGCCACACAACCACATAGACATATAATCAAGTGAATTTGACACACAACCATGCTTTATGCCATGCATATTTGCATGAATCAACGCCTAACGAATAAATGAAGAGAGCTAATTTGCAGCTATTAGTTGCAGCTTTCCGTTTATATATATATAGCAGTATAAAAGACAAGTCCAGCAACGATTTTGGAGCTAATGAACAAATACTGCCCTACATTGATTGATTGCAATTAGAGTATTAGACAGCTCCTGAGGTTCTGTTTTGCTCTGATCACTGTTCTTTCCAAGTTCATTGAATTAGCCTAACTTAATAAATGGTAATCTACCATACAAACAAAATCTAATTTTTGTTTGGCCTGAAAAAATAAGAGACAGTAACTGAATAATGTTTCCATTATTCAAGCTTGGACCTCATGCAGAGACAGAGATACCGTGGTGGTGGCATTGACATTGCATTGCTTACCAGGAAGTTGTGGTAGACGAAAGCCCTGGGCTCCCACGAGATGACCTCGGTCCACTGCACGATGCGCTCACAGCAGCCCCTCCCTGCTCGCAACCAACCAACAGCAGCGACGATTAGGATCAGAAGCGGATTGAGCCAAATCTGAACGAGCGACAGAAGGTGGGGGAGGGAATGCGGGGGCAGAAACGAAACCAGCTCCTGTCCGCCTAGGAGCTGGCTGGCCAGCAGCAGCCGAAGTGTAGAGCGGGCGAGCGGCAGCAGCTGCGCCGCCGGGGCGGGGACGCGCCGTTGCGGGGCGGGCTGGCCAGTGCTCCGCGGTGGCCGGCGCGAGTGTGCAATGGCGGCGAGCGGCGAGCCTGGAGGACGCGGTGGCGGGGCGGAGGGATCCATACCTACAAAGCCTAGCTCGATGCAAATCTCGTCGACGCCGACTCGCTGGGTGCGCTTTCCTCTCCTTTCCCCCTCCTGCGAAACAGTTGTATGAACGACACGGCGCTGATTTGGGTCGAGGAGAGAGACGGAGGAGAGCGGACGCATATTTGGGTTTCCTCTGGACACCGACGCAAATTGGGTCGCTAGTTTGGGTACTCCGTTGGACCATGATTTTTTCACCTAAACCAACGTGAACAACGCATTTTCAAGTTTGGTTCCGTAATAGGTACGCTGTTGCAGTCAGCCTTACCTAACCTACTCTAGCCGCCGAGCCACGTGTCGTTTCACCGCCGGCCGCCGCGCGCCCATACGGGACACACGGCGCAAATGCTGTTTGCATACTTCTTCCCTGCTGGGACTTTTAATTATGCGGAGCTGAATGATGGAGCATAATTAGTTTGGTGCAACTACAACGTCGTCGCAAGCTAATCTTTGCTCAACGAACAAAAATTTATTTAGGAAATTGATATTCCATTCTATTCTATATAATGATATAAGTTACTACCTCCGTCCAGATGTAGTTCTGGATTTAGACTGAGTCAAATTTCTTCAGCTTCAGTAAATTTATGAAGAATATTATTAACATTTATGACTCTACGTAGATATGCTACGGAAATATCTTTCCTGATGAATCTAAGTATAGTTAATGAGTGTTATAAATTATAATATTTTCACGTTAAAATTGAGATATATTGACTTGATAGAAAGCTAGAATTGGATCATTTTTTTAGTGTAGAGAGACTACGAGACTATTTGGTGGCTGCCTCCTATATAGGTATAGATTAGCAAATATGTCCGTGCGTTGCAACAGGAATAAAAAAATCAAACATTAACGAGAAACGAGTATAGGAGTGTTGCATATTTATTTATATTTTACTTTTTTATAAAATTTAATAGCTATAATTTTTTATGACCACAATATATATCTATGATATAAGTTAATATATTAAGAATAATATGACAGTATCAATTAAGCATGTATCAAATTACAAAATGTAATTTAATAGATTTTTTCCTTCTACTATGAAGCGCATAGAAATATTTACTCATGAATATATTATAAATTTAATTTTCATACTATCTGTGTGTTGATAGTGTCGGTGTTCGGTCCCGAGGGGGTCCTAAACCGACGAGTAAATGTTGCGTGTCCCTTTCCCGGATGGTGATGCAAGGAGAATACACGGGGGTTTATCCTGGTTCGGACAAGAGAAGGCCCTACGTCCAGCGGGGGGGGAGAGATTTGTATTTCCTTGTACCGAGGTGCTTGTGTAGGGGTTACAAGCTTGCGAGAGAGGGCGGTGAGCCCAAGTCTCAAAAGGAGAAAAAGGAGTACAAGATGATTGCTTGAGATGTTGATCTCTATCTTGTGTATGGCTTGTCGTCCATTGTCTTCCGTCCCCGTTGTAGAGCCCTGGCCTGCCCTTTTATAGGGAGAGAGGAGGCCAAGACGACGGGGAGCCTTGAGATGATGTTTTGTCGATCCCTGTTGAGGTGACTGTAGCGACGTGCCCCAGAAATAGAAGGCCATCCCTGGACACCATGGTGACGTAGAGGACGAGACGCCGATATGACCCGGAGCACCGTGCCATGCCGTCCTCCCTTCCCTGTTGAGCTGTGCTGGGCGTCGAGGCCGGGTCGAGGCCGGGTCGAGGCCAAACGGATAAGTCTGAATCCCCGGGATCGCGGTGTACAGACTTTGTCGTGTTCTCCCTCGAGGGTAACTAGTGACGTACAGTGCACGGTAAGGTGGGTATAGTGACGGTTTTCACCTCCCATCACGGGATGGGTGGTAAAATAGTGAGGGCTGGCACTGGCATTGTTCCCACGTCGATCCTGATCGCAGCCATGCCGGTAGGTGGCGGTAGGTAATCGCATTAAATACTATGGCTTTTGTCCTGGGGTAGGTAAAGAGGAGGGGTCGAGACGCTCGACCCGGGCTCACGCGAGTCGGAGTGTTCCTGGTAGGCAGTCGAGCCTCGGGCGAGTCGGAATGCGGTCGAGGCGCTTTACTGCATGGGGCAGGACGCGGTCGAGGCGCCTTTCGTCGAGTGTGCCTCGTACGAGTCGGAGCCGGAGCGCGGTCAAGGCACTCCGTCGAGCTACCCTCGTGCGAGGCGGACCTGGTGTTTGGCCGAGCTTGGGCGTGGCTTAGTCGTTTTGATTTTTTATTATCGTTAAATGTGGGTACCCCTATACCATTGGTACCGACAGTAGCCCCCGAGCCTTTTGGTGAGTGTGCGATCACTCTCCTGGAGGCTTTTTGCTGATGAACTGGAGTCGTAGCGCCGTTGACTTCTCCGGTGGGGGCGCGCGAGCGCACCCGCCGGGTGTAGCCCCCGAGGCCTCGGTGGAGTGTTAAAGACTCCTCCGAGGTCTTTTACGTGTTTTATCGGGGAGCAGTTTGATGCGGTCGAGCCCCCGAGACTCGTGCGTACGAGGTCGATCGGAGTACCAGCTCTCTTTTTGTTGTGCGACCCTCACGCTCCTCCTGCGGAGAGGAGGAGGAGGGGTGGGGAACGCCGTACTACCCCGTTTGGGTGAGTTCCGACGATCTCCGGTGAGTTGCTAGTGAGGAGATTCGAGTGAGAGTCCGTGCTCCAGTCATTAGGAGTTGGCTCGTGGTCCGGAGGCGCTCTCAAAAATGCAAAGGAGTGGTCGTGTGGATGTCGGTTCCCTGCGACAGGATCCGAGGGCTCGGTGCCTCCCCCGAGGGGATTCCTATGTCGACCTCCTCTTTTGGCCTCAAATACGTCTTGGGGTGCCTCAAGAGCGCGGCTTGAGCCCTGGCCATGTACGGGCGCATCCCTGGTCGTCCCTAACTCTGTTGCTCGAGGGCGGCTGTCGAACCCGGGTCGAGGGCCAGCTCCCGTTCGCTCGAGACTTATGACGGGCTTGGGGCCCGTTTAGCATCTAGGAATATCCGTCCGTGGATCTTGCCCCGCCCGTTAGCCAAGCGCGTCTTTTTAGGGTGAAACCGGCGCGGTAGTGGGCGACGTGGCGTTCGGTTACGGCGTGGGGGACGGGCACGTGCCCGGCTCCTGCAAGACGTGGGGGGAACGGTTAGGTGAGCGCATTTAATGCGGGAAACTGTTCCTACCTTTTCGCGCGGCCGTTGGGCTTCCGCCAGGCATATAAAAGCAAAACCTGGGGGTCCGCGTCCCCCACCGGTTCCTTGTGCTCTTGCCATCTCCTTGCCGCAGACAGCCCTTGCCTTCTTGCGTTCTCCGCCCACATCGCCGCCGCCACCGCATCCTCTTCGCCTACCCTCCTTCCGACAACACCTGATGGCAGGAAAGAGCCAGATCCTCCCCGCCGACGACTGGGCGGCCTCCTCGGTGATGGAGAGGAGGTTGGAAGAGCTGGTCGAGGATGGGCTGCTGCGGCCGAGGATGAGTCGGTTGCAGCCGGAGTGGATCGCGCCGCCACCTGCCCACCGGGAGCCGGCGCCCCCTGAAGGGTACGTGGTGAGCTTCGTCTGCTTCCACGAGCGGGGGTTTGGCGTACCTGCGTCGACCTTCATGCGCGCGCTCCTCCACTACTACCGGGTGGAGCTTCACCACCTCGCCCCCAACGCCGTCGCGCAAGCCGCCATCTTCGCGGTGGTCTGCGAGGGCTACCTCGGGGTGGAGCCACAGTGGAACCTGTGGCTCCACCTCTTCAAGGCTGAACTCTTCGCCAAGAGAGCAGGGGAGAAGGGGGTCCTGTGCGCGGCTCGAGTAAGGAGCTCCGTCCTACAGGTGAGGTCGAGCCGGGCGGATCTATACATCCCGGCTCGCCTCATCTCCTCGAACAGCGGGTGGCACGAGGGTTGGTTCTACCTCCGCAACGATGAAAATCAGTTGCCGAGGTACACCGGCCGCGTGCTAACCGCTCGAGAGGACCGCTGGACGTACGGAGTGCCGGAGGCCGAGAAGCCACGCCTCGACCCGCTGCTGGTGGCGCTGCAGCAGCTTCGCCTTTGGGGCTTGACGGTAGCGGCGGTGGCTACGGCCATCCACCGCCGTAGGGTGATGCCGCTGTGCCGGTGTCGTCTCTGCCTCGACCAGATGACCCCAGAGGCATCTCTGGAGGGGACCCGGATGTCCCACGAATCCCTTACCCTCGAGGAGGTCGTCCGGTGAGCGCGCCGGATGGTCAGGAACTTCAAGGTGGAGGAAGCCAACCGGGTCCCCATGAGGCCTACCAAAGGGTTCGAGCCCGTGGTAAGTACCTTTGGGCTGGTATATTTTGCTAGTTTCGTTTATTTTTGGACTCCGCTAATCTGGTCGAGGCCGGCGCGCAGGATTTGTCGGCGCTGCGGGAGACGCGTCCGCCTGTCCCAGAGGACCGGCCCGCCTGGGAGGCTCGACGCCAGCATGCCTCCAAGAAGAAGAAAACCAAGGAGACAGCCAAGAAGCGGGCAATCCGCAAGGCCAAAGAGGCAGAGGCGTTGAAGAAGCTCCGGCGCCAGCAGACCATCGATGGGGTCCCTCTGGTGCCGTCGCCCTCTGAGACGATCTCGGGGGAGGACAACGACAGCAGCGGCGAAGACGACGACGCCCTGTCGCGGTATGAGGCCGCGACCGGACTGGGGGACCTCCCCGACATTCGCCCCCTGCTGGAGCCCATCGGGGGGTCATCCTCCTCGGTTGTCGTGGTCGAGCAGACCGAGGAGGAGGAGGAAAAGGAGAAGGAGAAGAAGGAGAAGGAGACGGGCCCCTCAACGGGAGGGGCCGCTTTACCCCAGACCCAGCAAGAGGGGTCGACGGGGATGCCTGCACCAGCCCAGGCCCCGCAAGCTCGGGCAGGGGCTGGGACGGTGGTGCTTGCGTCGTCATCGGCGGCGCCACCGATAGGCGTGAGAACCCGAGGCCAGCTGGCCTCGGAGGCACAAAAGGGGCAGGGCGGTGCGCCGGCCAGGGCCCCGAGGAGTGCTCGGCCTGCTGGTGGGGCTGCTGCGAGGCCATCGTCGGCCGTCCCGGGAGGCTCGGATCGCGGGGGTCGAGGCCCTTGGTGCCGATTTCTGGGTAAGTGTTCATGCTTAGTTGTTTCACCTTTCTCTGGATCCGTTGGCTGACCTTGTTTCTTATTTGACAGGTTGAAGCGGAAGGCGGAGCCAATGGGGCCTACACCCGTGAAGTCGCTGCGGGCCAGTGCCGCTGTCCTCAACCGGACGGCGGAGTAGGACGCGGCCTGGGTTCGCCAGGTCGAGGTCGCAAAGGGGCGTCTGCGACAGCAGCAGGAGGCGGCAGGCGCTACGGTGGTCGCTGGCCCTGATCCCGCCGCGGAGGGGTCTGAACCGGCGAGGGTGGTGGCGCCCAGTTCGGTCGAGGCGGAGCCCAGGCCGTTGCCGATGGCCGAGGCTGCCGTCGAGGCCGTGACGGGTGAAGCATCCACCCGCGGTGCGGAGCGGGCGGGTGCTGACGTGACCATGGAGGAGGTCGCGTCGGCACCCGGATAGGAGGCGGCACTGGCGAGGGGGCCGCAGCCGCAGCAAGACCCGCCGGCAGGGCCGGCGGAGACGGTGGAGGGCGGGGCCGTCGAGCCCCCGACCGGAGCTCCAGAAGAAGGGGCGCCGGAGGTCGAGGCGCCGGCTCCGGGAGCGCCGTCGGTTGAGGCGCCGGCACTGGAGCCGCCGACGGTCGAGGCGCCGGCTCCGGAGGTGCCGACGGTCGAGGCGCCGGCTCCGGAAGTGTCGGCGACCCAGGGGCCGGCGCCCTCAGAAGGGCGGGCGCCCGTGGACCTTACCCTCGATGACACCCCCCTGGACAAGGGGAAACAAGTGATGGGGGTCGAGGGGGGTGAGGCCACGGATCATGCCGGTGCCTCGACGGCCGCTGAAGCAGCGGGAACTGCGGGCGAGGCTGGCCCTTCCGCGGGACCGGGAGACGCCCCGGTCAGGTCGTCGTCGTCATGGCCCGACATCGCCGCGCTGGCCATAGCACGGGCGGAGGCGGAGATACCGAGGTGGGGGGGCCGTCCCTCCAATTTAGGGACCCCGCGAACCCCGACGCCGAGCCCATCTTCACCCTGAATGACATGGATGAGGTGCACCGCTGGGAGTACCTCGAGGGCGTCCGCCGGCACCTCGATCGGGTGCTCCATGTGGCGTCCGACGCCGTCTCACGAAGTATACGGGATGCCACCGAGGTATGATTGACCCGTCGGCTTTCTTCGTGGTTCTTAGTGTCTTTTTCCCTCGGTTTCTTTATCTTCTTGGTTTTTTCGAATTGTGATCAGGAGCTGAAGGAGTACTCCCACCGCAAGTCGCTCTTCATCCGGGATGAGAGTGGCGTGTGGGCCGCGCTGTCTCAGCAACGGGCCCTGGTCGAGGAGGCCCAGAAACGGCTTTTCAATCGGAATGCCGAGATGGCTGAGCTGCGCACCGCCTACACGACGGTGAAGGAGGAGGTGATGCAGGCTTGGGCGGCCGAAGCCGTGATGCGCACTGATATGGACAAGGCCCGGGAAGAGGCTGCCCAGGCCCGCAGGGACCTCGAGCCCCTGTCGGCACGGGTGAAGGAGCTCGAGGAGGACGTCTCCCAGGTCAGCCGTCAGCGCGACGCCCTCAACATTGAGGTCGAGCAGGCCTCTGCTCGTCTTGGTGCTCTGAAGGACGAAGTGACGACGCTGAACGGAGCCGTCCGGGAGAGGGACGCGGCTCTCGAGTCCGCTCGCCAGGAGATCGAGGCGCTGAAGGCGACCATCCGTGATAAGGACAGCGCCCTCCTGGGGCTCGAGCAGACGTGCGGGGGGCTCCGTGACGAGGTCGTGGGCTTGAAGACCCATATCGAGGGTATGTGTGACTGTTATGGCCATGACGTCGAGGCCTCGTGTTAGGTACTAATTTGTTTTATCGTGTTTCAGAGCTGGAGAGGGAGAATCGGGAGGCCCACTCGTCTGCCAACTCCCTCCAGAGCCTCCTCGAAGCTGAGACCCGGAGGACCCAACTGCTCGAGGGCGCGATCACCACCGTGTGTGACGGCCTGGGGGTCGAGCCCGACGCCGACACCGGGGAAGATGTTCTGGGGAACTCCTTCATCCGTCGGATGGTGGCGCTGGGCCGCCTTGCCCGGGAGAAGATACGAGACAGCCTCCACCACGGCGTGAAGAGGGCGCTGGCCGTCGTCCATTCAGGGTTTGTGTTCGACATGGAGCTCGTTGCCGACGGCTTCATCACAGACCCAGATCGGACAGACGAGGATAATGAGAATGCCTGCCTGGAGCTGATTGAAGCCGCGGAAGAGCCTGGGAGCCGTCTGGCCTCGCTTTTTGAAGCCGAGGTGGTCCCGCCTGCTGACGATGAAGGCCTGTGAGCAAAATCTGGGCGCAAAGGCCCATGTAATAAGTTAGTACTTTGAATTTTGGTCGTGGTGGCCTCGGAGGCCTTAAGAACTCGAAACATAAACCGGTTCGTGGTTAATTTAGTTTTATTCGAGCTTTTTCTTCCTTTTATCGCTTGGATTGTGTTCTCGCGTGATTTACTTAGCACGCAATTGCGTCCTTTGGTGTAAGGGAGCGAGTGGAGGCACCGTAGCCTCGGAGGCATTAGGTGACCCCACGGCTCAACTGCCCTCGAGCTTCAGGGTGCTGTTGCGGCCTTGTAGATCGCGTGAGAACCTGACCTGAGCGACAGGGAGTGTGTTCTTTTTCAAAGTTAGGAACCGTCATTTAGATCTCCCTAGCGTGAAGTCGCGCCTCTAGGAGGCGTAAGGGGTGAGTGGAGGTACCGTAGCCCTGGAGGCGTAGGTGATACTCCTGGCTCGAGGGCCCTTTCGATCCTTTGGGCGCTTTTACGGTGCGGTCGATCTAAGGAGCAGCTCCTAAATTTAAAAAAAGAGTGCAAGTTTTTTCGGGGGACTGGGGGGTGCCCCCCTTGTAGCCCCCGAGGGAGGGTCGATTCTAGGAGTGCAGAGTCGATCCTTCCTCATTGTGAAAAGAAAGTTTGAACATCGCTGTATTCTTTATTGATGAAAAAGAAATTACAGAGCCTCGAGGCTTTCTAAGGAAAAAAGCGACGTAGCTGTTCAATGTTCCAAGCGTTGGTGAAGATTTCACCCTTCTCGTTGGATAGCTTGTAGGTGCCCGGTTTTAGCACTTCTGCGATGATGTACGGTCCTTCCCATGGTGGCGTGAGCTTATGCCGTCCCTTGGTGTTCTGGTTCCGCCGTAGCACCAAATCGCCGACGTTGAGGTCACGCTTGCGGACGTGTCTGTCGTGGTAGCATCGGAGACCCTGCTGGTACCTGGCAGAATGCAACAGAGCTACATCCCGGGCTTCCTCGAGCTGGTCGAGGGCGTCCTGTCTTGTGGTGTCGTTATTTCTTTCGTTGTAGGCCTTCAACCTTGGGGATCCGTATTCTATATCAGTTGGGAGCATTGCCTCAGACCCGTAGACTAAGAAGAACAGAGTGAACCCCGTGGCTCGACTCGGCGTTGTTCTTAAGCTCCACAGGACCGAGGGCAGCTCGGCAGCCCATCTTTTGCCATGTTTGTTTAGCTTGTCAAAGATTCTGGGTTTCAGGCCTTGTAGGAGCATACCATTGGCACGTTCCACTTGGCCGTTTGTTTTTGGATGAGCCACGGCTGACCAGAGCACACGGATGTGATGGCGGTCACAGAAATCTAGAAACTTTTTACCAGTGAACTGGGTGCCGTTGTCTGTGATGATACAGTTGGGGACCCCAAAGCGATGAATGATGTCGGTGAAGAAGAGCACAGCTTGCTCGGACCTAATGCTGGTGATAGGGCGGGCCTCGATCCACTTGGAGAATTTGTCGACTGCGATGAGCAAGTGGGTGAAGCCGCCAGTTGTCCTTCTCAAGGGTCTGACAAGGTCGAGCCCCCAAACGGCAAACGGCCATGTGATGGATATAGTTTGCAGGGCATGTGCCGGAAGGTGGGTTTGTCTCGCATAGTACTGACAACCCTTGCAGGAGCGTACTAGCTTGACAGCATCGGAGACCGCGGTCGGCCAATAGAATCCTTGTCGGAAGGCGTTTCCGACGAGGGTTCGGGGTGCTGCGTGGTGACCGCAAGCCCCCGAGTGAAGATCGCTGAGTAGGTCCCTGCCTTGCTCATTTGTGATGCAGTGTTGGAGGATGCCAGTAGGGCTACGACGGTACAGCTCCCTACTGTCGCCAATGATCACAAAGGTTTTGGCTCGGCGAGCGATCCGTCGAGCCTCAGTCTTATCCGAGGGGAGGTCCCCTCGGATAAGGTAGTCGAGGTACGGGACGCGCCAGACCGGCTCAAGGTCAGATGGTGGGGTCAAACCTTCCGCCTGCATGGCTTCAGCCCCGGTCGAGGGGGCTTCTGCCTCAGGTGGGGGGTCGAGTGACGTCCCGTCGACCCCTCCGTCTGGCCCAAGGTCAACGGATGGCTGCTGGAGATCTTTTGCGAAACGTCTGGTGGAACCGTAGTTCGACTGGACGCGATTTTTGCCAGTTCATCGGCGGCCTCATTATACCTGCGTGCGATGTGGTTGAGCTCGAGGCTGTGAAACTTGTCCTCGAGGCGCCGCACCTCTTGGCAATAAGCTTCCATCTTGGGGTCACGGCAGCTAGAGCTCTTCATGACCTGATCGATTACGAGCTGGGAGTCGCCTCGAACGTCAAGGTGTCAAACCCCGAGCTCGATGGCAATTCTTAGCCCTGTGACGAGTGCCTCATACTCGGTGACGTTGTTTGATGCAGGGAAATGAAGCCGGATGACGTAGCGCATGTGAACCCCGAGGGGCGAGATGAAGAGCAAGCCCGTGCCTGCTCCTGTTTTCATCAATGACCCATCGAAGTACATGGTCCACAGCTCTGCCTAGAGCTGTGCAGGAGGGAGTTGGGTGTCAGTCCATTCAGCCAGAAAGTCTGCTAACACCTGTGACTTGATAGCTTTGCGCGGCGCATAGGACAAGGTTTCACCCATGAGCTCGACTGCCCACTTGGCAATCCTACCCGAGGCTTCCCGATTCTGGGCTATCTCTCCCAAGGGGAAAGAAGAAACCACAGTAATCGGGTGACCTTCGAAGTAGTGTCGGAGCTTGCGCCGTGTTAGGACGACGGCGTATAGCAGTTTCTGGATCTGTGGGTATCAGATCTTGGTTTCTGAGAGCACTTCACTAATGAAGTAGACTGGCCTCTGGACGGGCAAGGTATGTGTTTCCTCGGCCCGTTCGACAACCAACACCGCACTGACTACTTGTGACGTTGCAGCGACATAAAGCAGGAGCGGTTCCCTTGGGGTTGGAGGGACGAGGATTGGTGAGTTAGAGAGTGTGGCCTTGAGTTTTGTGAGAGCTTCCTCAGCCTCGAAGGTCCAGGAAAAATGCTCCGATTTCTTCAAGAGACGGTACAGAGGGAGCGCCTTTTCGCCGAGGCGCGAAATGAAACGGCTGAGTGCTGCCAGGCAACCCGCGACCCTCTGTACGCCCTTCAGATCTCGGATGGGGCCCATCTTGGTTATCGCAGATATTTTTTCGGGGTTGGCCTCGATGCCGCGTTTTGACACGATGAACCCTAAAAGCATACCTCGAGGGACGCCAAAGACGTATTTCTCTAGGTTGAGTTTGATGTTTTTTGCCCGGAGGCATTTGAACGCAGCGTCGAGGTCATTTACCAGATCGTCGGCTTGTTTTGTTTTGACAACGATGTCGTCGACATAAGCCTCGACGGTCGACCCGATGTGTTTCCCGAAAACGTGCTGCATGCATCGCTGGTACATAGCCCCTGCGTTCCGGAGACCGAAGGGCATCGTAACATAGCAATACATGCCAAATGGGGTAATGAATGAAGACGCGAACTGGTCGGACTCCTTCATTTTGATCTGATGGTAACCGGAATACGCGTCTAAGAACGAAAGAGTTTCACATCCCGCAATGGAATCAATGATTTGATCAATGCGTGGCAAAGGAAAGGGAACTTTTGGACATGCTTTATTCAAACTAGTATAGTCTACACACATCCTCCACTTCCCACTCTTTTTCTTAACTAATACAGGATTAGCTAGCCACTCAGGATGATGAACTTCCTTGATGAATCCGGCCTCCAGTAGCTTGTGAATCTCCTCGCCGATGACCCTGCGCTTCTCCTCGTCGAAGTGGCGCAGGCGTTGCTTCACCAGCTTGGATCCGGCCCGGATCTCCAAGGCGTGCTCGGCGACTTCCCTGGGTATGCCCGGCATATCCGAGGGACTCCACGCAAAGATGTCGACGTTTGCGCGGAGAAAGTCAACGAGCACGGCTTCCTATTTAGGATCGAGGGTGGCGCTGATGTTCAGCGCCTTCCCGTTGGGATCAGCAGGGTCGAGGGGCATGAGCTTGACGTCTTCCGCGGGCTCGAAGCTGCCGGCGTGGTGCTTTGGGTCGGGAATCTCGTTGGCGAGACCGTCGAGGTCTGCAGCCAAAGCCACCGATTCCAAAACAGCCTCGCCGTGCTCGACACACTCGACGTCGCACTCGTAGGCATGTTCATACGAGGGCCCCACAGTGATGACGCCGTTTGGGCCTGGCATCTTGAGCTTGAGATAGGTGTAGTTCGGAATAGCCATGAACTTGGCGTAGCATGGGCGCCCGAGGATAGCGTGGTATGTTCCACGGAATCCGACCACTTCGAAAGTGAGGGTCTCCTTTCTGAAGTTGGCCGGTGTGCCAAAACAAACAGGCAGATCGACCCGTCCGAGGGGTTCCGCCCGTTTCCCTGGCACGATTCCGTGGAAGCCCCCGACGCTAGGTTGGAGGCGCGCTCTCTCTCGATCCCCAGAAGGTCGAGGGTCTGGGAGTAGATGATGTTGAGGCTGCTTCCGCCATCCATGAGCACTTTGGTGAGGCGCGTGTTGGTGATGACGGGATCAACAACAAGCGGGTAGACTCCCGGATTGGGGATGTAGTCAGGATGATCATCACGGTCGAAAGTGATGGCCACCGTAGACCAGTCGAGGAAACGGGGAACCGCCGTTTGTACGGAGAAAACCTCACGCCGCTCTCGCTTGCGCTGGCGAGCCGAGAAGTGGGTCGAGGGTCCTCCGTAGATCATGAAGCAGTCGTGGATCTCGGGGAATCCCTCATCCTTGTCGTCACCCTTGGGGTCTTCCTTCTTGTCAGTGTTCTTGCCGCCTGCGCCCTCGAAGTACCTACGGAGCATGTGACAATCTTCGAGGTTATGGTTAGTGGGTCCCTTGTGGTAGGGACACGGTTCTTTGAGCATTTTGTCGAAGATGCCCCCACCGGGGGGGCTCGAGGCTTCTTGCGCTCGGTAGCGGCGACAAGCTCATCGGCCGGGGCCTCGAGCTTGCCCTACTGGCCTTTCTTCTTCTTACGGTTGTTCCTCTTGGAGCCCCGGGTGGAACCCGCGGGATCGTCGGCCTTCTGCTTCCCTCTGTCCTGCTCACCGCCAAAGATGGCACCAACTGCCTCTTCGCCGGCGGCGAAGTTGGTGACGATGTCCATCAGTCCGTTGGCAGTGAGCGGGGTGTTGCGGCCCAGCTCTCGGACCAACTCCTTGCAGGTGGTTCCAGAAAGGAAGGCCATAATCACGTCGGAGTCGGTGATGTTGGGGAGCTCGGTGCGCTGCCTGGAGAAGCGCTGAATGTAATCCTGGAGGGATTCGCCCGGTTTCTGCTTGCAGCTCCGGAGATCCCACGAGTTGCCGGGACGCATGTAGGTCCCCTTGAAATTTCCCTCGAACACCCTCACGAGATCGTTCCAGTCGTGGATCTGCCGAGGCGGGAGATCCTCGAGCCAGGCTCGAGCGGTGTCGGAGAGGAACAGGGGGAGCTGTCGGATAATGACCCAGTCGTCGGTGGCCCCTCCCAGCTGACATGCCAAGCGGAAATCGGCGAGCCATAGTTCGGGTTTGGTTTCACCGTTGTACTTAGTGAGAGTCGTGGGAGGGCGAAACCAAGCTGGGAGTATTGTCTCGCGGATAGCCCTGCTGAAGACCCGAGGGCCCGGAGGCTCGGGTGAGGGGCTACGATCTTCCGAGCTGTCGTAGCGCCCGCCCCTGTGTACGTGGTAGCCTCGAGCCACACCGTCACCGTGCTTGCACGTGCGGCGCTCGACAATGTTGCCACGGGTGTCTCGAGGTTCACGGTCGTCGTTGTTGGGCTCAGGGGCAGGAGCCACCGGGGTTCGCCGGGCAGGCTCGGGATGGACCGAGGCTTCTCTTTCTTGTTAGGAGGGCTCGATGAGCCGCTTCGAGGCGGGCTCGCGTCGCCTTGAGGCAGAGCTCTCAGCCTGCTGCATGGCAGCGGTCTCGAGGAGTTCTCGGATTTCATCTCAAGCCCGATGGGCGTCAGGGTTTGATGGCTCGGGCATGTTGCGGAGGAGCACGGCGGTGGCGACGACGTTCTGGCTGGCTCGAGCGAAAACCGGGGGGGTCGCTCACCCGGGTCCTCGTTGATGCGACGGTTGACGTCGCGAGCTCTTTCGCGAGCTCTCCCGCCAAGCGCACGTTCCGCACGCTCACGCTCAAGGGTTTGTTGAAGTAGATGCAAGTTTTCTCGTTCCTCGTCGAGCCTTTCCTGCAGCTCGCGAATTTGCTGGAGCTACATTCCTTGATCCGCAAGGAACTGAGCCTCGGCTCGCTCGGCAGGAAGCTCGACATGAGGTGGCGTATGCCTTCCCTCGACTGGCTCTTCTTCCTCTGATTCCAACGTGCTTTCAATGTCGACGTTGAAGCATTCGCGGGTCGGATCGGAGGTGTCGTCAGCCGAGTCAGAGTCAGGAGCGCCGAAGTAGTAGTATGATGGAGGAATGTGAGGCCGTTGCAAGCCGCTCCCGTGATTGCGACGCCGGGAAGCGGTCTCATGGGGCCCTGTTTCCGGAGTCTCCGTAGAGTCCAGATAATTAGAGGCTGAAGCGGATGCGACGAGGTCTAGAGTGGAGCGTAGATGGTGCCCGGGGAGTTCCTCGTAGGCACTCATGCTAGTGCTTACGGAAGAAGCATAGGTCCGGGCAGCCGAGTCTAGCCCAAACGGGAATGGCGATGGCGATGTCGCTGCCCACGCCGGAACGGATGCACGGGGCAGTGGCGTCTCACCGGGCGGGGGAGCGGCGGGATTCTCCGTCGGCATGTTACCCCCGGTCAAGCTCATCCTACCCAGACCTTCCACAAGGAAATCTGGGCCGGCGCCTGGCTGGGGGGGTGCCGGAACGGGGAATCCCATCACCCTCTGCGAGGTGAAGACGATGGTTGCGCCGGGCTCGTCGTCGTCGGGCGGCTCTCGCCTGCCTAGAGCGACGGTACCGGCGGATTGCTCCCCCAGGCTGGGAGAGCTCATAATCTTCGTCGGTTGGGTGCCTGGGCGGGAGTAGGACCATGTCGTAGCCATAGCCAAGCGACATGAACTCCAAACTCCCGAACCAGATCACCGTAGCCAACGGGATAGGGCGTTCGGGGTCAGCCATCCAGGAAAAAAGGCGGGAAAGCGACGTTGGCACGCAGCGATCCCCTACCTGGCGCGCCAACTGTCAGTGTTCGGTCCCGAGGGGGTCCTAAACCGACGAGTAAATGCTGCGTGTCCCTTTCCCGGATGGTGATGCAAGGAGAATACACGGGGGTTTATCCTGGTTCGGGCAAGAGAAGGCCCTACGTCCAGCGGGGGGGAGAGATTTGTATTTCCTTGCACCGAGGTGCTTGTGTAGGGGTTACAAGCTTGCGAGAGAGGGCGGTGAGCCCATGTCTCAAAAGGAGAAAAAGGAGTACAAGATGATTGCTTGAGATGTTGATCTCTATCTTGTGTATGGCTTGTCGTCCGTTGTCTTCCGTCCCCATTGTAGAGCCCTGGCCTGCCCTTTTATAGGGAGAGAGGAGGCCAAGACGACGGGGAGCCTTGAGATGATGTTTTGTCGATCCCTGTTGAGGTGACTGTAGCGACGTGCCCCAGAAATGGAAGGCCATCCCTGGACACCATGGTGACGTAGAGGACGAGACGCCGATATGACCCGGAGCACCGTGCCATGCCGTCCTCCCTTCCCTGTTGAGCTGTGCTGGGCGTCGAGGCCGGGTCGAGGCCGAACGGATAAGTCCGAATCCCCGGGATCGCGGTGTACGGACTTTGTCGTGTTCTCCCTCGAGGGTAACTAGTGACGTACAGTGCACGGTAAGGTGGGTATAGTGACGGTTTTCACCTCCCATCACGGGATGGGCGGTAAAACAGTGAGGGCTGGCACTGGCATTGTTCCCACGTCGATCCTGATCGCAGCCATGCCGGTAGGTGGCGGTAGGTAATCGCATTAAATGCTATGGCTTTTGTCCTGGGGTAGGTAAAGAGGAGGGGTCGAGACGCTCGACCCGGGCTCACGCGAGTCGGAGTGTTCCTGGTAGGCGGTCGAGCCTCGGGCGAGTCGGAATGCGGTCGAGGCGCTTTACTGCACGGGGCGGGACACGGTCGAGGCGCCTTTCGTCGAGGGTGCCTTGTACGAGTCGGAGCCGGAGCGCGGTCGAGGCACTCCGTCGAGCTACCCTCGTGCGAGGCGGACCTGGTGTTTGGCCGAGCTTGGGCGTGGCTTAGTCGTTTTGATTTTTTATTATCGTTAAATGTGGGTACCCCTATACCATTGGTACCGACAGATAGGGTTAGATATTGAGTTCCTGACTTTATTCAATGACACATAAAACATATAATTTTAATCTATGATTACGGTCGGTTAAGGAGTTCATTGTATTGTGTCAAAGATTGGCCAATTCATTGATAATTGTGATTGAGACCTCTCTCGATTTTTACATGGCAACCCTCGTTGAGGATTTGTATTAGTATATGCGTACAACTTGGAGATACATTTATTTAGATTAGATTGATAACAAACTTTAATCTATAATCCATGTTCTAATAAAAAAAATTTATTCGTAATCAAAATTACATCAACAATTTAGTGGTGAGAATATTTTTTTATTATCGAATTAGTGAAGGGTAAGGGTTCAAAAAAAAACTAAGCGTGTAGCAGCGCAAGCCTCTCCTTGCATGTGCTAGCGAGAGCGTTCAGAAAATTACGTGGAAAAAAGGGACTTGAAGAAAAGAAAGAAAACAGTCAGCGTAAAAGACAGATGTGACTTCAGCCTGCCGGCATGGGCACCACACAAAAATTGGGCCGACACGATGCGGCCCGATCGTTTCCTAGCGTTAGATCATCTATGGTTGAACCACGGCCATATTGGATCACAAGGAGCTAACATATATAAAGCCAAACCCTAACTTTTCTCCACTCGGTCACTCCTCCAACCTCCTTTTGTCCCGTGACGGCGGCGTTGTTCCCGTCTCCCTCTCGCTCCCTTTCCGACTTCCTGTCCTCCCTTGCTCTCTTCCCGAATCCTGTCCTCCCACTCGCTCTCTTTGTGCACACATGGTGCAGTGGTGGCGCACGTGCTGCTTCGCGCCAAGCCAAGGCCGTGCGGCAATGACGCCAGGCTGCGTAACGGCGGCTGCGCTAGCAGTGCTCGCGACGGCAGGGGCGCACAGCGGCATACGTCCGGGGGCTCGTCTTCACGGCAACGTAGAAATGGCCGGACATACATCTCTACCTCGGGTTGATAAAATCCAACATCTAGGAGAGGTTGCCTACCCACACAACTTTTCAATCTTCCAACCAAACAGCCTCGTAGTAATATACTCGGTGCGAGAGCTCTCCAAAACGTATGCAAGTCATTTTAGCTTTTTAGTAAGTCGAATTTCTTTAACTTTGACTGATTGTGACGAAATTAGTGAAACTAATTCAGAAAAAAATTCGACGAAGATTGAATACTATTTTCAATGTAAACTCGATCAAAGTTATTCAGAATAGAAAAGTTTAAACTAAAAAAAATAGAGCAACATACATTCTGAAATAGAGGGGATGAAACTGACGAAGCATATTATTATTGCAAGGCCACTAATAATCGATTAGAGAGATCATTGGAGGTAAAGCGCCAGCATTGATCGGATTATTCAAGCCACCAAGGCCATGCTATGATAATTAATCAACTGTCAGCTACACCAAAGTTTAATTAAACCATGTATACCAACAACTACATATATATTCTGCTAGAGATAATACGATGCTCTACTTCTACCTTCGATCAGCGAATTTTGATGTTTTAGACAAGCAAAACAATCAAAATAAATTGTTTCTTAGGTCTGAAACGTCTAAGTTCTGTTAACCGGAGGTAGCACAAAAGATATAATCTATTTTTTGACCACTAAGCTATCATCTAAATCCTCAGCCATCAAACTCCAAAACCGAACCCTCAGCTGGTTCCAAAGGTCATTTCACCTATTTATATATTTTTCTAAAAATAATAAAAATACAAATACATCTCTAAAAATCAATAACATAATTCATTTTAAATATAAATATATGAAACAAGTACCAAAATTTATTTTAAAATAGAACCTATTTATTTTTGCCCTATTTAGATTTAGATGTGGCTTGTTCTTTTATTGCTAGTGTTTTATTGCTCGTAGTCACGACAATATTTATTTATTTTACTTCCACGTCGTGCCTCATATTAGTGTTGGATGATATTAAGAGCCGATAGTGATAGTAATAGTATCACTACAGGTTGTAATAACTGATAGTGATAATGAATTATCACTGTTGGTTTTGATGTGTGCAACCTGCAGGGATATATGTTCTGCCGGTAGGGAATGACAATGTGGCCCGACTTGAGATTGCTCAATTTGATGTCGTATCGCTGCAAGATGGTCATGAGTCGTCGTAGTATAAACATATTTCAAATTTCACCGTTGAAGACGCTCAATGGAAAAAAAAAAAGACAAGGCAAAACAAAAGGTTTCAGAAAGCAACCAGAGTAGGCGCGAGCCGAGTCCGCAGCTTGCGTACATGGCCAGAGGAAGAAGGAAGGTACAATTTGCGAATTGACTTTGCCTCTGAATGCAAGTCGTCGACGCGGCACATGGTGCCATCTGCCGTGCGTGCCAGCTAACTAGCCGGCAGCCGCCACTTACTACTCGTACCATAAGGTCATACCACTACAGCAGCAGCAGTAGTAAAACTAGTAGCCGTTGGCGTTGTTAATATGAGACACAATACGGCGCATAACTAGCTAGTGTGTGTTTAGTTCGCGAAATATTTTGGGTTTAGCTACTGTAGCACTTTCGTTTATATTTGTTAATTAGTGTTCAATCATAAACTAATTAGGCTCAAAAGATTCGTCTCGTAGTTTTCTACCAAACTGTGTAATTAGTTTTTTCTTTCATCTATATTTAATGCTCCATGCATGTGTCCAAACATTCGATGTGATGGAGAATCTTGAAATATTTTACGAACTAAACATGACCTTAGTATACTGCTGGCAGTGTCAGGAGTAAGGAATAAACTCCATTTTCCAGCTCTCCAACGCCGTAGGCGGAAATGGCGACGATACACGGTTCTCAGCTTCTTCCGGCGACGACGGAATGGAGAGAGTGTCGTTAATTTCTGATTTTGTACGAGTGTCTGTATTAATTGCATAGACGGAAGGCCATAGCAACTGCAGATAAGACTCAGCCGTGCAAGGACGAAGGCAACGGTCATGGCCTTCCTCATGCCACCAAGCGTGAGCGGTGAGCCGGTGTTGGGTGCACCATGCACCGTGAACCAGACCTGCCGGTCCGGGCGGCGCGTCCTCCTGTAACGGAAACCGGCACACGCAGGCTGCGCCGACCGGCCGTGCAGCAGGTTCAGGTCATGCGCATTCCCGCATTTGCATTCCATTCCACCCCCTCCGCTCGGCTCCTCCTGCTGCCCTTTCTCTCTCCTCTATAAACCCAATGTTCTGCGGTAGGGAATGACAATGTGGGCCGAGTTGAGATTGCTCGATTTGATGTCGTATCACTACAAGATGCAATATACTCGATTGGTCGTGAGCCGTCGCTGTATAAACACGTTTCATTTTTCAATTTTCGTCGTTGAAGACGCTCAATGGAAAAAAGAAGGGAAAAGAAAGCAACCAGAGTACTAGTAGGCGCGGGCCGAATCCGCAGCTGGCGTGCATGACCAGAGGAATCAGGAAGGCAGGAAGGTATATTTTGCGAATTGACTTTGCCTCTGAATGCAAGTCGTCGACGCGGCACATGGACTGGGTCGTTAGCACAAACGCGCTCTCTTTGCGCGGATCCTATGAGCTATATGCAGTTTACATATACTATATAGTAAACTTCATATACAAGTGACGGGCAGAGAAGGCGGTGCTACTTTCTTAAATCTACTGCTGAGCTGTATCCGACTGGATTATTGGCTTGTTCTCATCGTTTTGTAGAGACAAAATCAGTTTATAACTGATATATGACCAATTGTTCTTTGTTCTTATCTAAAATAATACGACCGATTGTAAGGAGCGGCCATTTATATATACTAGTAGGCAGTGGTGGTCAGAAAACTATGATGCTTCAGTTGTTGACATTGTGGAACCATATATGATATATGACCAATGCTTGGTGTTCCTCTCCATCTACCTCGAACTGCTTGCTGAGACCATTCTCTTCTGCACTCGGCAGCCGTGTTTCCCTGAGGGCTTGACCTTGTTCTGAGCGTGTGTTCTTGTCAGCTCTGACTACTGCTCCAATGGCGGAGCTGGTGGTCAGCATGGTGGTCGGGCCACTGCTGTCGTTGGTGAAGGAGAAGGCGTCGAGCTACCTCCTGGAGCAGTACAAGGTGATGGAGGGCATGGAGGAGCAGCACAAGATCCTCATGCGCAAGCTGCCTGCCATCCTCGACGTCATCACCGACGCCGAGGAGAAGGCGACGCGCCGAGAAGGAGTGAAGGCGTGGCTCAAGGAGGTCAAGACGGTGGCGTACGAGGCGAATGAAGCCTTTGACGAGTTCAACTACGAGGCACTCCGTCGTGAAGCCAAGGAGAAGGGGCACATCCGCAAGCTTGGTTTCGAGGGAGTGAAGCTCTTTCCTACTCACAACCGCGTTGCATTCCGTAATAGAATGGGCAACAAGCTTCGCAGGATCGTGCAGACCATTGAAGTCCTTGTGACTGAAATGAATACATTTGGATTCAACTATCAAAACGAAGCACCAGCGCCCAAGCAGTGGCGTGAGACTGATTCCATCCTTATTGACTCCGGTAATATTGCCACCAAATCAAGAGATGCAGAGACGCAGAAGATTGTTAAGATCCTGATTGATAGGGCTAACGTCGCAGAGCTCACTGTCCTTCCTATCGTTAGAATGGGTGGGTTGGGTAAGACTACCTTAGGTCAGCTCATCTACAACCACCCTGATGTCAAGAAGCATTTTGAGCTACACAAGTGGGTCTGCGTGTCAGATGAGTTTGATGTTTTTAAGCTTGCAAACAAAATCTGCAGCAGCTCCGGGAAGAACCTTGAAGAGGCACAGAAGAAGCTCCAGGATGAACTTAAAGGAAAGAGGTAAAGTGGATTCTCTCTCATATGTTTCTAAACCTTTTCTTTTTGTAGAGAATATTTTTCTCAAACTTACACCCTTCGTCTAAAAATGTATCGAGTTCTAGTTCTTTTTAGTCAATCAATCTTAAGTTTAACCAAACCTATAACAAATACTAATATTTTTGGTACCGAATATATTTTCAGAGCAAACCTATATATTTGGAGATATAAATTGTTTTCATGAATGTGCCTGAGCAAGTATTTAATTAAGAAATAAGGAAACATGCGACCACACACATGTCCGCTATTTCACTATGTCGATGATTCAAGTGATGATGTGGATGGTTTCCGATGGCAATAAAATGTTAAGATGGTAATTTGGATGATCATAAAGAATGATGGGATGATTAATCATATCCCCACATGCCTTCTTTATACCTTATTCATTTATATGCTTCTATTTAGGGATGAAAACGGATCAGATACGAACGGATATCACTGATATTACATTTGTTTTCATATTTCTGTCCGTATTCGAATTCGAATACGAATAATGTGAACCATGCTGGATAGGATACAATTGGATATCGATATTATAAATATACGATTTGAGTATTCAGATATGGATACGGTATCTGATGTTGAATATCTGGACTCGGATACGGACAGATCCAAACTCCTCTAAACGGATTCAGTCTCGAATACGGTCGGAAAATATCCATACCGTTTTCATCCCTACTTCTATGTGGTGTCATTAAATGTAATAATTAACTAAAACTTCTAATTCTTCAAGAAAACATGATATTAGTATTAATATATCCTCCAAAAGAATTGATTATTTTTAATATTTCGCTATTGGAAATTAGCGTCCGCTATAGCATCCGCTATCCGCGATCCACTAATTGACATTAATCCCTGATGAAACCGCTATCCGCTATTTATTAGCTTGGACGGTACGAATACAGACCTACAAAGTTCTACTCAACAACAGCCATGAAGGAAGAAGTTCATAACAGAACAAACAACGACCACAGGCATCCATAGCCAGCCTGAACCTACCATTGCCCTCCTCTTTAATCCTTAGTGCCAAAGTGCCTAGCAATATGTTAACCAAAGCATCAACACGACTAGGAAGCAAACCCTTACGATTAGAGATGAAAACGGTACGGATATTTTCCGACCGTATTTGAGACCGAATCCGTTTAGAGGGGTTTTAATCTGTCCGTATCCGAGCCTGGATATTTAACATCCGATACCGTATTCGTATCCGAATATTTAAATCACATATTTATGATGTCGATATCCAATCGTATCCTATCCGGTATTTTTTATACTATCTATATTCGAATCCGAATCCAGATATAAATATGAAAACAAATACGATATCAGTCGTATCCGTCCATATCCGATCCGTTTTCATCCCTACTTACGATCACTACCGGATTCTAGGGGCACTCGGCAAAACTCTAAATACACTCGGCAAAGGAGCCTACTCGGTAAAAAAAGCGTCGGCAAAGTTGTCTTTGAAATAAAAAAACCTAAAAAAATATAGAAATTTTTTTAATTGGGGGAGGGCCCCACCGGCCAGCGCCCGCCCGTCTCCGTTTAAGCCACAAGTCGCGGCATTTTTCGCGGCTACGCGACCAACGGTATTCAAACCCGTGACCTCTTCCTCGCACGGTACCTCCTCTAACCACTGCATTACACACTCACATGTGTTTATAAGTCATTTGGGTTCCCCGCATATTGTACTAAACCAAGTGTAAATTGCTTGTTTGAGGCCCTAAACGAATTCAAATAAAAAAGTTATCAACTACAAAGTTTTGTAACTTTTCGAGATCTACAATTTTCATTTAGCAAGTTATTCCATCCGAGGTCGTTTACAAAATTTGAATTTCAAATTTGAGAAATTCAAACGTAGTTTTACATGACAAGATGAACTCAAATGAAAAAGTTGTCAACTATAAAGTTTCATAACTTTTCGAGATCTATAATTTTTATTTAGGTGTTTTTCCATCCAAGGTCGTTTAAAAATTTTAAATTTTAAAATTTTGAAATTCAAACGTAGTTTTGCATGACAAGATGAACTCAAATGAAAAAGTTGTCAACTACAAAGTTTCATAACTTTTCGAGATCTACAATTTTCATTTTGGGTGTTTTTTCATCCAAGGTCGTTTGAAAAATTCAAATTTTCAATTTTTAAAATTCAAATGTAGTTTTGCATGACAAGATGAACTCAAATGGAAAAGTTGTCAACTACAAAGTTTCATAACTTTTCGAGATCTACAAAGTTTTATTTTGGTTGTTTGGTCATTTGTTCATCTGACATGGTGGTTTTAATATTGTTCACAAATCTTATATATATCTCTGGTAGTTCCATGAAACTTACGAGAGAGATGTAGATTTTGTGAACAACGTTACTATCGCTTTTGTCGAATGAAGAAATGACCAAAATAAAATTTGTAGATCTTAAGAGGTTATACAACTTTGTAATAGAAAACTTTTTCATTTGAATTAATTTACTGTTTTAAAATGTGCTTTGAAGCAGCTCTTTGATGAGTGCAAAAAAAACACTCAGCAAAGAAGCTCTTTGCCGAGTGCCAAAAAAAACACTCGGCAAAGAAGCTCTTTAACACTCGGCAAAGTGTGTTTTTTTGGCACTCGGCAAAGAAGCTCTTTGCCGAGTGCAAAAAAAACACTTGGCAAAGAAGCTCTTTGCCGAGTGCCCGAAAAAACATTCGGCAAACCACTTGGCACTCGGCAAAGAGCCGGTTTCTAGTAGTGAATGAGATATAAATATTGATATTATTTTCTACTCTCTCGGTCTTTAAATAAATTAATTTCTAGAGAGCCGTCTTAAGTTAAATTTTTTTAATGTTTAACCAAATTTATAGAAAAGAGCATAAATATTTAGGACAACGAATGGACACATTATAAAAATATAGTTTATGGTGTATATAGTGAAATTAATTTGGTTTCATAAATTTTGCCATTTTTTCTATGAATTTGTTCAAACTTGAAAATTGACTTAAGACAACTCTTTAAAAATTGATTTATTTAGAGGTGGATGGAGTATAAACTTGAGAGATATGATTATAGATATTGTTTTCTATAAATAAAGTCAAATTTAATAAAATTTGACTTAGTCTAAACCTAGAATTGCACTCTTTTTTGACACAGTATCTACTACTCAACACGCAAAAGAGCAAACAAACCCCACCAGGTGCACGTAATTTTCATTTTACTATTTCACGGTCACTCCATTCGCCTTACAAAGCTCGAAGGCCAAAAAACTACTGGCCCTCAAACTTGACAGTTAAATAAGCTGTAGGTGAATGCCATGCTCAATCTGAGTTGCACGTTACCCTCTCCAACATGCACAAAACTTGCAATCTCTTGTGCTCTCCATGCACTAATGCCAGGCTTATTTGTCACACAGGTATCTTATCGTGTTGGACGACGTCTGGAATGAGGACAGTGACAAGTGGGAGAAGCTAAAAGCCAGTCTTAAGCATGGTGGGAACGGTTGTGTCGTATTGACAACCACTCGCAAGGAAGGAGTTGCGAAACTAATGGGTACAGTTGAAGCCCATGACATTGCACTTCTAGAAGCCGGAGCCATAAAGAAAATTATAGAGACTAAAGCATTCGGTTCACGAGAGAATATGCCAACTGAGCTACCAGAGGCCTTGGTTGATGGCATTGTGGAGAGATGTGCAGGATCTCCCTTGGCTGCGAATGCACTAGGATCTATGCTACGTGGCAAGACAAGTCCAGAAGAATGGAAGGCTGTCCTAAGTAAAAGCATCGCCCATAACAAGGAAGATAAAATCCTGCCTATTCTCAAGCTCAGTTACGATGACCTGCCAACACATATGAAGCAGTGCTTTGCTTTCTGTGCTGTATTTCCCAAGGATCATGATATTGATGTGGAACTCCTGATACAATTATGGATGGCAAATGGCTTTATTCGACAAGAAAAAGATGTCCATCCTGAAATCACTGGTAAACACATTTTTCATGAGCTGGTCTCAAGATCATTCTTTCAAGATGTGAAGCAAGTCAAAGGGGATATAAAGCACGATAGTGTGTATTGGTATTGCCCTAAGACTACATGTAAAATCCATGATCTCATGCATGATGTGGCACTGTCTGCCATGGAAAATGAAGTTGCTACCATAACTGATGAGAATAAGCCAAAGCAGAGTGAGTTTCTTCAGAACACTTGTCACCATTTCTTTTTGTCGTGTGATGAGCCAGAGGCCCTTTTGAATGATTCTTTGAAGACAAGATCTCCAGCTATGCAAACACTACTATGCCGTAGAAGAATTGGAACTTCACTGCATCATTTAGGAAAGTACAACTCTTTGCGAGCCTTATCATTCTTTCAGAGTAGGGGTGCATTTGTACTGAAACCAAAGTATCTACATCACCTAAGGTATCTCAATGTTTCAAGGACTTTTATACAGTCACTGCCAAAAGATATAAGCATCTTATATCATCTGCATACGTTGGATGTTTCTGGTTGTATGTATCTTAGCGGGCTTCCAAAGGAAATAAAGTACATGACAGCACTTCGTCACCTCTATACTCACGGATGTGACAAGTTGAAGTGCATGCCTCCAAAGCTTGGGCAACTCACTTCCCTGCAAACACTCACTAATTTTGTAGTGGGTACGGGGCCTGATTGCAGTAGTATCGGAGATCTGCAACATTTAAACGATCTTGGTGGTTCACTGCTCCTTAGCCAATCTTGGAAATAAAAAGGAGATCAGGGAACTGTCATTAAGATGGACAGCTACCGAGGAGGGGAAACCACACTGTCCTAAGGTCCTAGAAGGTCTGAGAGCTCCTCATGGACTGGAGGCTCTGAGGATAAATAATTACCAAGGAACCAGTTTCCCGGCGTGGATGGGTATGCTGGGAAACATGGTTGAGCTTCATCTTTATGATTGTAAGAAGTCGAAGAATCTTCCTCCACTGCGGCAAGTACCAGCTCTACAAATTCTATGTTTGGAAAGATTGGAAGAATTGCAATGCTTGTGCAGCGGTAGTACATTGTTCAATCTTCCTACTCTAAAGGAGCTTATGCTGGTTCGATTGCCGGCTTTTGACAGATGGTGCGAAGTAAATTGGGTCCATGGAGAGCAAGTAATATTTCCTCGTCTTGAGAAGTTGTCCATTAAGGAATGTGAAAAGCTGACGGCATTACCAAAAGCAGCACCACTCGGACAATCATGGGGTCAGAATCATACAGGGATATGGTCAGCGTTTCCAGCATTGAAGATACTTGAATTAAAAGATCTAGAGAGCTTTGATGGATGGGAGGCGATCGAAGCCACTCAAGGACACCAGATAATGTTTCCTCATCTTGAAAAGTTATCTATTCGCAACTGCCAAGAGTTGATAGCTCTACCAGAAGCTCCACTGCTCGAAGAATTTTGTGGGGTACATTATAAAATGGCACGCTCAGCATTTCCAGTATTGAAGGTGCTAAAGTTGAAAGAGTTAGATAAATTTCAGAAATGGAGGTCAGCTGATGAAGCAACTCAAGGACAACCGATAATATTTCCGTGCCTTAAAGATTTATCAGTTCTCAAATGCAAAAATCTAATAGCACTACCGGAAGGACCATTGCTCCATGAATTGTGTGATAGAGATTATGAAAAGGCACTCTCAGCATTTCTGGCATTGAAGATACTTGAATTGAGGAAACTAGAGATTTTTGAGGGATGGGAACAAGTTGGGGCAACTCAAGGAGGAGACACGATGTTTCCACATCTTGAAGAGTTATTGATTGTTGAATGCCCAAAGATGACAGCATTACCAGCAGGTACATCATCTTTGGCACCTTCAGTTGGCCGTAGTGATATCAAAACACGGTCAGCATTTCCAAAATTAAAGAAACTCATGTTCGATGGTTTAATAAATTTTAAGAGCTGGGAGGTGATGGAAGCAATTAATGGTGAACGGTGGATGTTCCCTGACCTTATCTCTGTTTGTATTGATGGAAGCCCAGGGTTGACAACTTTACCCGAGGGACCAAAGCTCAGCTCATTAACAATACTAGGTGGCCACCAGCAGATCTTGTTAGCAGCAATTCCTAGAGCTATTGATTCGCTATCTGAACTGGACTTTAGTGCAGCCTTACCACCAGCTGAGCAGGGTGCGTTTGAGCTGGCGGACAGCAACAATATTAAATCCCCTCTGACAAGACTGGAGCTAGGAAGCAACTGCAATCTGCTCTTCCACTCAAGCGCACTAGCACTATGGACATGTTTTGTACAGCTCCAAGATCTGAAATTTATTTTCTGCGATGCTTTGTCTACTGGCCGGAGGAGTTCCAGAGCTTGGTATCCTTGAGGTATCTGGAAATTTGGGGCTGCAATAATCTGATTGGATACACACGAGCTGCTCCTGGCCAACCAGCATCAGAAAGGAGCCAACTTCTGCCCAACCTCGAGTCTCTAGACATATTGGATTGTGAAAGCCTGGTAGAGATCTTCAGCGTGCCCGCATCTCTCAAGGCAATGAAGGTTCGGGGGTGTCCTAAAGTTGAACTTGAGTCCATATTCGGCAAGCAACAGGACAGGCCTACATTGAATCAAGGCCTTAGCACTGACGTCATGGCATCTACAGCTGTACCACAGCTGCCTTCATCGGCCAGCTGGGATCAATTCCTTCCATGCCCTGTTTAGTTCCCAAATTCAACCCCAAATTTCACTATGCAAAAAGAAGATTCTCATCACATCAAAATACCGGCATATGTAGTACTAAATGTAGATGAAATTTAAAACTAATTGCACAGTTTTATTGTACTTTGCGAGACGAACATTTTGAGGAACACCCTGGGAAGGGCGGCTGGCGCAGCCGCCCCTACAGAGGCTCTAGAGCCGCCCCTACAGTTAAATTCTGTAGTAGTGTGAGCCTAATTAGTCAAAATTTGGACAATTTTTACCAAATACAAATGAATCGCTACAGTGCGCATTTAATACGCACTGTAGCGCACTGTTCCAAATCGGGGGTGCCCGATTTTGGAACAGAACAAGGCCCATGCGTTGAATCGCTAACGATACGGAGCTGTGGCAGCTTGTCAGAGGTTCTCAACCTTCCCCCATCCATCAGGGAAATAGATATTTGGGAATGCGACAAACTACAACTCCTCTCAGGCCAGCTGGATTCGTAGGTGCCAAAGGTTGAGATCACTGGAATCTACCTCCGGAGAGCTCCAAACGCTGGAACGCCTCTGTCTTGTGCGTTGCGAAAGCCTAGCACCATTCTTTCCCAATGGGCCTCAAGCATACTCATCTCTTCGTATGCTTAGAATTACAGACTGCCCACGTATAAAGTCACTCCCTTCGTCCCTGCGGCAGCGACTGGACAACCTCGGTTATGAAGATCTGGATGCTCGTTACGAAGGTACCCACTAAACTATAATAACTTTGCCATTTCACCATCAATTGCATAGAATCGTCTGCTCGTGTGGATTGTCCTCGTCAAGCTGCTACTCGCTATTTAGAAATATATATCAGTTACCTTAGCCCTTATATATGCTGCAGTATCTTGTTTAGGTCCTGAGATATTATTTATCATTTGAATATACATATGTGGTCGAATGTTCACTGATCAACTATGAAGTCACCAGTGTGGTATTTTTGCTTTGCTCCTAATAGAACCGTTAAATGATATAATGGTCTTAGGGCCTTGCTAGGGTACAACTATCACTCCATAGGAGGTAAGATTTCAAATAAATCTTTGCCCTTGATTTTTGAAGTGCATGCAATAATTAAGTAATTACTAATTAATTAAAATATTTAGTAAAAATAAAACAAAAAAGGCAACAAACTAACAAATGTGTACACGATATCTATTTCAAGAATAGCTTGTTTCTTGCCATATATGGGTGCACGCGTGTACATCATGAGCATGCAACAGCGCCATATTCCAAACTGGTGTAGCGGCCTCGTGCCCGTGCCAGACGTGGCACCGTGGAGGTACATCACGTACATGAACACATCTGATGGTATAAATCTAATAAATAAGTGTCAAAAGCTAATGACTGATTATAAAAATACCAATGTCGGAATTATAAAAATACTAATATCGGGATTATAAAAATACTAATGTTACCAACATACATTTGCAATATACTAAGTCATAAAAATACTAATGTCAGGATTATAAAAATAAATAAATAAATAATTTAAATGCCAACAAGTTCCAATTTATTTAAATAAACAACTAAAACACACATCTACTTTTGTTACATCTATACAAAAAAAATACAATTGACGTTTTTAGATACAAATAACCTTGACATCAATTGCAACTGCACATAAGTCAATTAATTAAAAAGGCATCACATTTCACGTTAGGACTTGAAAACAAATGGAACCAACCATACAAATGCATGCGGTTGCATGTACGTTAAATCCAATTGATAGACATTACACCTAAAAGTTTGCTTACTTTCCTATTTCTCAAAATAAATAAATAAATAAATATATTATCTTATTACCTCTTAGATTATAACCATCAAGATTGACGGTCCACAGTTATTTGGAGATACATAACAAAGCTCATGATCTTATGTTTTCCATTGGAGAAAACTGCAGCACACAACCACACAAGATTGTGGTGCCTTTCTATTCATGTCGTTAATCCCTGAATTTCCATTGAAGCTCATAAGAATGTTCCTATACTTGCAAGTTCTGTAGTACTCCCTCTGTTCCAAATTATAAGTCGCTTTGACTTTTTTTGGTACATCTATTTTACTATGTACCTAGATATAATAATATGTCTACATACATAGAAAAATGGATGAACCAAAAAAGTCAAAAAGACTTATAATTTGGAATGGAGGAAGTATTACTTAATTATGCCACTTTGACTTTCTACATGGCAAGTACTCCCTCCGTCCTAAAATAAGTCTTCACCTCGCATAATAATACAATCAAACGATGCTAAGGTGTTGTTTAGTTTCCTGTCACATCGAATCTTTGGACGTATGCATGAAGCATTAAATATAGATAAAAAAATAAAATTAATTACACAGTTTAGACAAAATTCACAAGACGAATCTTTTAAGCCTAATTAGACCATGATTGGACACTAATTGTCAAATAACAACAAAAGTGCTACGGTACCATTTTCTAAAAAAAATCACGAACTAAACAAGGCCTAACTTAAGAAGTTTGAAATGATTACAGCTGTGATGCTTTTGTGCAGAGAAGATGAGTAACTTCCAGGTTAAATGAGTTTCTACAAATACGTTTCAAGTTACAAGCCCCAGTTAGGCCTGTTTGGATGTAACGGAAATATATACACCTGTAAAGTGTTTACATTTGTATTTTGATGTGCACAAGAAAACCAATCACTAATTATCCGCTTGTAAAATGCCGTTTGGATGCACAGTATCATACTGCCTCGCCGTGGCCGCACACAGTGCAGTCGTAGGCGACGTTCAGGAAGAGTACCCTGCATTAGATTGCCGCCGGCGTGTCCTACCACGTTCAGGAAGAGTACACAGCAGAGTGCTGATAAGCCGGCTGAAAAACACTGTTGGCTGATTTGTTGTGAGAGAAAAATATTGTTCTGACTAAAAAAACAAGCTGAAAAAGATGGATTATAAGCCGGATGAACAGGGCCTTAGCTCTGAAGTTGTTGAAAGAAGGAAAAATACTGCTCTTTTTTTCAATCTATAAATTACATGTTCTGAACAAGCTGAAAGAGAAAAACTGAGCTGCTGCTGATAATTAAAAGCTGCATGGTGAACAGTTACTGACTGCCCTACATATATAATTCAAAGCTGTGAAGAGACACTAGTTCCAAATGTTTGGATGAGAACTAGAATCAGAATCAAACAAATGGAGATCTGAATTAGCATATCATCTTAGAAACTCAACACATGCTAAGTTACAAATGGAGATCGCTTCAGCTAGTGTGTCACGTTGTACTCCTAAATAGATACTTCAGCCTTGCAAGATCTTGACATGGTTTGCTGTTTGCTGCCACTAACCTGCAATAGTGCAATGTTGAGTAATAAGATTGAATGTGAAGCATTCTTACAAACCACCAAGAAATAAAATAATCAGTCTTGCAATAGTGTGACCAAAGTCTTGCTGGATTGCATTAGTTTTTGTAGATAATGAACTTAAGCAACAACATAAAAATCAAGCTACATACTAATCAGGAGCAAAATAGGTTGATGTGAACTGAAAAAACCACAACTTATTTGCAGTTGATTGGGTTCCAAGATTGTTTACTTTTGTCAGCCACAAACGGCAAAGTATTCCTGAATAAATATTCAGTGATTGGAATTACATCAAATTAGATAATGTAGAACAATAGATCAACAAACAAAATAAAACACTGGATGATTAGAAGCCATCAATACTAGCATAACACAATTACGACATGACAGTGCATCTGACGTTAACCATAAATCAGAAACTTGACCTTGCCACCACAGACTTTGGTCAGAGTTTTCAGACGCTGAGCAATACAAGATGGTCGTAAGGGTTAGAGAGACCCAACCCCAGACATGGAAACTGAAAAGCTTGGAGAACTAGGCTGGGCAGGTAGCACAAGTTTTTGAATGGCAATGCTGGTGTTTCTTTGCAAAAGGGGCGGGGAGCATGCGTGAATCCACGAAGTAACAACCAAACCATAAATCAGAGGTACCAATCTATCATTTCTTTGCAGAGCATCTCCAAGAACCTATGTAAATCACACTCTCTAAATCATCATTTGGAGAGTCATTTGCATAAAAATCGTTTTCTATATCATGTCACTCTGTAACAGTTTTTCTATATCTCATGATCAGTCCAGAGAGTCATTCTCATCTTCTATTTTTGGCTAGCGAAAAATTCGGAATAGAAGATGGCTATATTTGGATAACCATTTACAGAAGCTGTTGGAGGGTAGTTTTTCACCAAAATATCTATTTCTAGCATTTAGGAAGAATATATAGAGTCTCTTGGAGATGCTCTAAGATAACTGGATCTTGCTCATTCTGTGCGCCGAAGCAATTCCTTGCCGACGCCGACGCTCAGTCCTGTCGGAATTATCTCCATCAACAGCCATTCAAGATTTCCTTTCAGATGCCTCAGCTTTCGAGATTTCTTCGAGCAAAGAATTAGAATGTGCAGAAAGCTAGTAAAATGATGAAAGCAGCTGTGAAATGGCGGCTTGCATTCAATCCTGAATGGACTAACAGAAGATCAACTTCCTTACGTAGATCTGAATGGACAATCTTATCCATCTCAAGGACAAAAAAAATCCTTGGTGAACACTAACAGAAGATTCACACATCTAGGTACACAGGACGCAAGAAACATAGAAATCCTCTCCATCCCAGGGACAATGCGAGGAAGTTGCTACCACTGATGGGATCTGAATGGACTAACAGAAGATCGACATGGACATACTAGATCTATGGATGCGCTAGATAGAAGAACAGCTGCAGAAAAATGAACAACAAAAATACGAGGAGATGGGGATAGAAGAACAAGAGGGGAGGATACATGAACGGGTTCGATCTGACGATCTCTGTCAATGAGGCTCAAGGATCTGTGCGCTGAGGACGTGGATTCGCTTGCACTAGCCTTCTCGCCGCCCTCAGCTCGGGACCCTGGACACCCGTCAAGTCTATCGAGCACCCAGATAGATCTCGTATTTTTTCTCGGGTCAAAGGTGACGATATTTTTTTTTCGACAGTTTTTGGCCCAAAACAGGGGTAAAATTAGTTAGTTCACCGGGCTTCCAAACAGCGAATTCTAAATTGGGTCAGAAAAGTTTTCACACCTGTAATTTACAGGGGTTTTGGAACAAATACTAGACTTCCAAACAGGCCCTTACTGGTTTATTTCCTGCTCACAACCACCGAATTTACAGTGTTTATCTCTTCTCTTCTCTACAACTAAAACATCTAAAACTATTCCGTCCACCTGGCGACACAAAGTCCCGCGCTCCCAGGCCTCCACCGGCGCGCGCTCGACGCACCCCCACTCAGTGTCTCGGAGGCACTCCGTGATCTCCTCCATCCCACGTCTCTCGGCTTCCCCTCCCCCAATCAGCGCGATGGCTCCCCCGGCAAACTCCGCGATCTTTGGCTCCCCCTCCTCCCAATCATCATCAGTGCCCTGTAAAAAGGAGGAGATCATTCTCCACTAGCAAGTCGCAATCCCAACATGCACCGCCCTCGCCATTGCCCATTGCACACGCTCTCGCCGCGGCCGCCGCCTTGCCACCCCCACTCGACCCTCACTGTCGGACGGTCCATTGTGCCACATCGCAGCACCTCCATTCCTTGGCTCGACCAGCACACGCCACCGCCGTCGGACGGACCATTGCCAGACGCGACACCTGCAACCCCTGCGCTCGCGACCGCAAAGCCACTGGATGACCTCGCCAAGCGGCCGCCGCCGTCGTCAGACAGGCCGCCACTGGACGCGACGCGACGCCTGCGACCCTTGTGCCAGTGACCACGAAGCCGTTGGACGACCTCGCCAAGCCGCCACCACCGCGACTCTCCGATGCCGTTCCCGCCACACCTCCGTTCGTCGTCCTCGACCAGCAGCGTTGCCATCACTTGTTGTGAGGTATGTGAAGATATACATGTTCGAATCTTTTCTTTTGGAGATGGAAATGTTTAGGTTTTCAGATATGCAACCTCCTTTTTCCATAACCACCTTTTGCAGTAACGCAACTAATGATACTGACAGTAGCATCCCCTAAGAGTCTACTTACTTCAAATTGTCTCAAGTTAACTTCAAATTGTCTTATGTTTTATGTTTATGATACTGACGGTAGCATCCCCTGAGAGTTTAGTTGTAGTTTGCAGTGTAAGGTTAGCCCATTTTTTTTGTAAGATATATGCCTCTTTGTTCTGTGATGCTGGACCCTTTCTCAGAGTGATTCTCAGTCATCTCATAGATCATTGATTGTACAATGACATGCTTGTCTCAATGGTTGTCCTAATCAAGGTGTCAGCTGGTTCAGGAACAATTTTGATGGCCCTGCACTAGAAGCATGTGAGAATATATAGGATTCTTGTAGGGTCAGAAATAAATAGTAGCTTTGTCATATAAGTCTAAATTTTAGCTTTGATATCAAAGCTAAAAAAATCTAGGTTCTTGCCATTGTTAATTACCTATTAAATGATGGTGACTTTGCATTGGCACCTCATGGAACTATCTCAATCCCATGTTTGTTTCAGAGGAGATTTCAACTCTGCAATAGAGGCAACCACATCTTGACAGGAGAAGACTAGAGGCACTCGACAAGCCCATTGAACTGAAAGGTATAGCCTTCAATTTTAGATAGCAGTTATTGGCGCTTGAATTTCCAACGATATTGTTTTTGATAATGGTCCTGCACAACATACAGGTCAATCACTTCCTAACAAGTTGCTAGCTTGGTGTTGCAAACTAGATTAATTTGATGGCCAGAATTATTGTCATCCTTAGGTTTTTGGGACATCGCCAAGGGTTTTCAGGCCACGCAATTTATTGGGCATGCCAAAATAAAGTTTGATACATTTGATAATAGCTGCTTGAGCTTTGAATTTTATTTTCAACACTGAAATAGATTCATTCATCAGTCACCTGAACTTAACAGTAGAAGATAATTGTGATGTATGACCTGTCAGTACCATGTTTATTTAATAAACTCTTGCAGCCTTCGAAATCTAAAACTATGTTGCACCTGTTGTGATCAATCAGAGGATCACAAATGTATGTGCAAAAATGCACAATTTTCATGCAAATACTTTGGGCTGTGTATTTTTTTAAACAACTGTGTTTCTTGATTATCCCCTCACATCAGCTATAAGCCACGCTGCTGTCCATCAATTATAAATTTAGTGCTCATCTTCAGTCACAGCTTCTCTCGCGACTGACAAAAGATTGTGCCCACCATCACTTTCCCTTGTAAGGTGGCGTGTGTTTGATTTATTTCGCATGGTCCAAGTGGGTGATATTGTTGCCTTTCTTGATTTGAATTTTTTGTAACTTCTGTATTACATTTTGTTTAGGTTCAGAGCTATGTAACTGTATGGTTTTGTGTACTGGAAATGACTAGACAACAGACATACATATAAAGAAATGATTCTTTTTCAAAACTTAGTAAACTACTAATATCGTCTTATAAAGCTGAGCAATGCCTACCCGACTTCACTGCCTTTGAGTATACTCTATATTAGTGATGTGGTAATATGATGATCTTTTACAGGGACTGCATCATCCAGATCTGGCATTGTGGGCCTGCTGTATAAGCTTGAAGTATCGGATTTGTCACTGCCTTAAAAATCTGCCGGTGCCTTCTGCAGTTCTGCTTTATCATAGCAGGAGGATGATCCACAGGCTCACTGTATTTTAGGAGGGATTTAGCATTACTACCATACATTTGGTGGAGTACCACACAGCCTGACTCAGATTGGTACACTCTCCAAGAAAGATGATGTCTTTACTATGCTTTCAAGAATAAAATTAACACTTGAGATTGGTAACTATTGCTGCGTTTGATATTTTCAGACTGCTACTATTGTTAGAGTGCATGAAAAAAAACATTGGCTAAACTCGTTGATAAACAAGGTCTGAGAAGAGGTTTCTGCTATTTTTTGGCTAGATATCAGTATAGAGATTAGCATTACCTATTAAATCACTCAATTCTAAAGTAGTAGTAGCATGTCAGTTTGAGTCTCTATTTGCAGGTGACATTGAAGTCCAAGTCTGAAAGCATCTAGGCCCCTAGAGTAGGTTTCGATAATTGATGACAACGCAACATTACTATGACTAATGTGTGTTTTGCAGAAACTTTGGTAAGTTAGGTCATGGTAATAGTGATTGTTTGGGCACTATGGTTTTCATGCCCCTATTGATGGAAATTGTTTCGGTTTTCAAATGATTAACGACAAGGTTAAGGACAAACTAGTTCTAGGTGTTGTTTGGTGTTGGAGAGGCATTTAGAGTAGTTTAGGACTTCGTTTTTTCCTTTGGTCGTACTATAAAGGGGGGCATGAGCGGGTAGCTTGACCTAGGAGAGTCTATTTGTTTAGGTGTGGTGCACACTTGTCAAACTTAGCACTAGGTAGCTTAGGTGAAGCCCAAAGATCATTTGGAAGAAACTTGGTTCAAGTTGCGTCGCGATTCCGAGTAATTTAAGCCATGCCTTCTTGACCGGACACGGTTTCTGCCTTGACCGGACGCGTCCGATCAATATAGTGGATAGAAGCAGAAGCAACATCACCGACCGGACGCTATGGTTTGCCTGACCGGACGCGCAGGTGGCGCGGCCTATAGTCAGGAGAGCTAGGGTCAGTGACCGGACGCTAAGCCAGTCTGACCGGACGCCACTGTGGCCGAGTCCGGTCAAAGTACAGAAAGGTTCCAGAGAGGGTTTCGAGCGACCGGACGCGTTCGGTCACCCCTGATCGGACTCGTCTGCGCGTCTGTTGAGTTAGCGTCCTTGATTTTCAAATCGATCGTTGCCACCGACCGGACGCGTCCGGTCAGTACGAAAAATGCTGAGTTGGTACTTAACGGTTGGGATTGACTATGGGGAGTATAAATACATTTCCTACCCCTCCATTTGAGGTCTCTTGCTTATTTGTTCAGCTGAGAAACACCTTTCATGTGCAAGGGAGTGCAAGAGCTCTAGTGAGGATTGAGATTTGAGAATCCAAGATTAAGCACCCTCATTAGTGACTAGGGAGTAGCAAGTGTGCATCCACCTTCTCATTAGACTTGTTGTGGTCAAGTGAGAGTTCTTGCTTATTACTCTTGGTGATCGCCATCACCTAGACGTCTTGGTGGTGACTGGGAGCTTGGTGATCATCCGGCGGAGCTTGTGGATGACCCAACTCATCTTGTGAGCGGTTGTGGGTGATTCACCGCGACAGAGTGTCAAAGAATCAGCCCGTAGAGAGCACTTGATCCTCGCGCGGATCAAGGGGGAGCTACACCCTTGCGCGGGTGCTCCAACGAGGACTAGTGGGGAGTGGCGACTCTCTGATACCTTGGGAAAACATCGCCATGTTCCTAATCCTTTACATTCAAGCTATTTACTTTCTTGCATTACTTTTGTTGCTTGGTTTACATTCCTAGAATTGCCATGCTAGACTAGGATTAGAACTTAGGGTGCAAAATTTTTATCAGTAGAATCACTAGGAACACTTGTAGGCACTCGGGATGAATTATGGCTTAGTAGGATTTAATTCTTGCAATAAAATTTAGAAAAGCCTAATTCACCCCCCTCTTGGACATATTGATCCTTTCAATTGGTATCGGAGCCGAGTTGCTCCTAAATTAGGCTTAATCGCCTAGAGCAAGATGTCTAATGGAGAAGGACCACCTCCCATCTTTAAGAGAGATGATTTTCCATATTGGAAAATCTGCATGGAGGCGTCCCTCGAAGCCATAGACGTCGGGTGTCTTAGAGCCGCCACCGAAGGGCTTCCTAAAGTAAAGGATCCCGCTAACCCCGTTGGTGACGAGGAGAAGTACGACCGGTGGAATGCAAAGGCAAAAAAATGCACTCTACCGGGGCCTTGGCAAGGATATCTTCAATCATGTGCATAATGCAAAAAATGCTCATGAATTGTGGGAAAACCTTTGTGCTCTCCATGAGGGAACTAAGAGTGAGTGTGAGGAATGCTATCATATTGCTTTCAAGAAGATCAATTCGTTTGAGATGCTTCCCAAAGAAAGTGCTAATGATATGTACACTCGCTTGAATGTTCTTGTAGAGGATCTCAATGCTCTTGGCCTCACTCAAATGAGTCCATCGGATGTTGCAAGGAGGATCTTGAGTGTTCTTCCCGTTGAGAAGTATAGCCATATTGTCACCGTGCTTCACCAAAGTGATCTCTCCACCGCAACACCGACACAAGTATTGGGAAAGATCAATGCTCATGAGATGTACATGCACATCACTCCGGAAGAGGGTTCATCATCTTCCAAGAAGAAGAACTTGGCTTTCAAAGCTAGCCATGATAAGAAAAAGAAGAAAAGCCAAGCCATGATTGTGTATGAAAGCTTAAGTGAGAGTGACATTGATGATGCATCACTTGCTCTCATGGTGAAAAAGACTACCAAGATGCTAAATAAGCTTAACAAGAGTGGCATCAAGTTTGATGGCAAAAAGAAGAAGTTCTTCACAAGTAGCAAAAGAAAGCCCATATCCAAAATGGATTGCTACAATTGTGGTGAACTTGGTCATCTAGCTCATCAATGTCCTAAGCCTCCAAAAGATAAATACAAGAACAAGAACAAGGGCAGGAAAGATGAATCTAGTGATGAGGAAGATGAAAAGAAGAAAAACAAGCCATACAAGAAGAGGGATGGCAAGAAGAAAGAATATCACAAAAAGAAGAAGGGAGGCAAAGCTTACATTGTTTGTGATTGGCTCACCGATATTGAGTCATCATGTGAGTCCTCCGGTGATGAGAGCGACAATGAGAAAGAGAAGGTCGTCGTATTTGTGATTGGGTCATCATTGTCTTCATCAACAACTTCATCGCCACCTTCACCGCCATTGTCACCGTCATCATCCACTACTCACCTATGCCTCATGGCCAAGGGTGAATGAAAGGTACAAAATAATAAAAGTGATGATGATAGTGATAGTGATCATGAATTTGATGCACCTTCTTATGATGAACTTGTAAAATTGCTCAACAAATACTCTAAGGTCATAAGAAAGACTAGAAATGAAAATGATGAGCTTCAAAATGAAAATGAATCACTTTCATCTAAGCTTGAGATTGCACAAAAGACTAGCGATGAGCTTAGAGATCAAAATGAAATTGTGACTTCTACTCTCAAGGAGCTCAAAACTTTCAACAAAGAGCTTAGAGATGAACATGATAAATTTGAGAAGAAGCATGATGAGCTCAACACTTGGTACAACTTGCTAAAAGATTACTATACTTCATTGAAAGTCAATTATGATAGTCTTGTTGTTGTTAATGAGCTTTCTCTTGAGACACATGATGCTACTAACCAAGTTGTTAAGATTGATATAGCCACATCATGTGATGACTTGATTGTTGAGAGCATTGAGCAAGGTTCTAGTGGCAAAGGCAAGAAAGTGGTTGAGTCCAAAAATTATGATGATTATGTCAAGCTCAAGAGTGAAAATGAAATGCTTAGAGATAAGAACAAGAAGCTAGAAGGGTTGATGGCTCTTGAAAAGCAAACATCAAATGAGTTACTCATTGAGGAAAACAAGAAACTAAAGCAAGAGAAAGAGCAACTCAAGACCGGATTGAGCAAGTTTACAAGAGGTCAATACTTGCAAAGTGAGCTACTCATGAACACCGTCATGAAGATGGATAGAAGTGGCATTGGTTACTTGGCAAATCAAGAGAAGAAGGTCAAAGCCCAACAACAACAACAACAACAACACAAATCAAAGCCCAAGCCAAAGATATGCTTTGAGTGTGGACAAGAAGGTCACTTTGCACATGAATGTCAAACTCCACCACCACAACCCTTGCCTAAGCATGCTAGACCCTTTGCCTTCAATGCTCACTACATGCTAAGAAAGGATTCTAGTGGAAAGATGAAAGTCATGTTCTTAGGTCCTCCAAACAAGATAGATTGTTGACAACCAAAATGTCCATTTTTTGAAGTTGTCAAAATATGTAACAGACTTTACCATTGCGTTCCTCTCATCGAGGCGGTCAAAAAACATATATGGAAAGTCTAATTCAGAGTCTGGATGAAGGAGTTATGCCCTTGGAAAGATGCTCCGCTGTCGGGACTCCCGACCCGAGTCGGGACTTCCGACGGCCGGGACTGCTAACCCGAGTTAGGACTTCTGACCCATGTCGGGACTTCTGACATATGTCAGGACTTCTGACGGCCGAGACTGCTAACCCGAATCGGGACTTCCGACGGTCGGGACTGCTGACCCGAGTTGGGACTTCCGGTAGGCCTAATAAAAAGGGCTGTTCAGATCTGACCTTCTGGATTCCAATCCGAACTGTTCTAAACTTGTAGGAAACTTGGAAAATAAGGCTTGGAGAGGTTTCCTACTAGGATAAGACCACCCCCTCTATATATATGAGAGGATCATGGCCGATTGAGTTCCCATCAATCCAATCGACATACAAACAAATCAATCTACTCCTTTTACCCCTTTTCTCATCTCCTTCAACCCCCATGCTGTTCATCCCTTGATCCACGACCAAGGATGGCACCCTAGGCTCGCCGGCCGACCTAGGGCAACCCGGCGACGTCCTTGCCGTGACGGGGTCCCTCCTAGGCGAGAGCTTCGGCGGTTCCTTTGCTAGTTTGCCTGAAAACTAGCCGGTTCTTCGTCACGTAAGCACAACTGGTTATCCTTTGGTGGTTTGCTTGTAAACCTCTCCGTGCTTCACCACGTAAGAGTGATTCTTCGTTGTGTTCTTCGGTCCGTAGCGGCCCGGGCATCCAATGCCCTTTCTGGTGTGTGATTCGGATCACATCCGACGTCAACACACTTTTTGGCGACTCCGCTGGGGAAGAATTGCTTCGGCTCTATTTTGTAGCCGATTCTTCTTGCCCTAGCCTTATTCCTCGCTGATCTATCTTCTTGAGCTTGCCATTACCGTTGCATCTGGCCCAAAAGGCCGATCGCATCTAGTTTAGACCCCTTGTGATCTTACTTGCAATTTTTTGCAACGTGTAGCGCTTAACATTGGAAAATTCAGCAAGGTGGTCAAGTTCTAAATCATGGAGTACCGAGGTGGTTCATCACAAAACTACTACAATTACCCCAAGGTACAACTTGCAAATACATCTTATGATCCTAATGGTTATTTTGCAAGTCATATAATTTCTCATATTGGTGTTGCTAGATGTAATGATACTAGATATGTTGCATCAGCTGATACTTTTGATAATGTTCCTCATCATACACATAATAATTATGGATATCATGGTCAAGAGCCGATGTCAACTATGAATTCTTTGAGTTTTGATGCTACTAGCAACATGCAATATGTAAATCCTTGTTTATCGGCTATAAGTTCACAATATGTGGTTTCACCACATGACATACCGATGAAAGAGAGAATTGGCTATGATAATGCTAATTACTTAGCCAATTGCTCTCAAAATTCAGCACCATATGCCAATGCTCTTATTCATAATTTGGCTCCACATGTTACTTCTAACTTGAGCCGAATTAATAAAAATTCAGCAAGGTATGTAAGTGCTAATACCCATGATTCGGCATCACGTGTTATTAGTAACCATAGCCGAATTAATGGAAATTCAGCACCTTATGCAATGATCAATACCCACAATTTAGCTTTGTATTCTGCTCACGATCAAAGCCGAATTAGTGAAATTTCAGCAAGACATTCGAGTGCTAAAAGTTGTGATTCGGCTGCACATGTTACTAATAATTATAGCCGAATCAATGAAAATTCAGCAATGGGTGAGGAAATCCTCGTCAGGTCTACAACCATAGCTAAACTAAAGGTAGATGGGATCACTGAAGATTCTCCTCTTTTCTATACTATGGTTAAGGTAAATTCTACATTTGATAAGTTAGAGGAAGGAATCTTTGATACTCCTATTGCTACTTCGCCTCATGTTGGACATACTAGTGAATCGGCCCCGGCTTTTAGTCAACCTCAATATGAGAGGCCGTTTTACTATTATTTTGACTAGCATGGTAGAGTGATTGCAAAGACTCAATCTAAATTGGCCTCTTCGGTGCCTGAAACCGATAGGGCCAGTTCAGGAGGGGCAACCACTATACCTCCTGGTAAGAGGTTGTCTTACTGTTATTTTGATCAAAATGGCAAACTTATTTTTAGGAAGAAATCTGTATTGGTCTCTTCGATGCCTGAAATAGATAGGGCCAATTTAGTAGAAGCTACCACTATACCTCCTGAAAAACATGAGAAGCGGCAGAAATCAGCTAGACTTGATTTTTTAGGAGCTAAAGGGGTTGTACATTTATCTAGTGATTACCGCATCATTGACGGAGATCAAGCCCCTACAAATAACAAAGAAGGGTTGCCTGCCTGCTCAGAGTTGGCTAAGCCAACTCCTACCTGCTCCAGTCAGGTAGGCTGACTTCCCAGTCAGCCAGCCCAATTGCCTCTGCCGCCTGCCCTGAGTTGGCTAGGCCGACTTCCCAGTCGGCCAAACCGACTGCCCCTGCTAATGCCCAAGTCGGCCTAGCCGACTTCCAGTCGGCTAAGCCGACATTCCCAGTTTCGGCAGCTGCTAATGCATCTTCGGATGATTTGACCCCACTTGTTGATTAGTTACTGGAGAAGAAGAGCAACATCATGCAAATCAAGGACATGCACTTCTCCAACATGATCAACAAGGTAGAAGACACAAATATTTTGCTCAAATTCCAATCCAGTCACACTATTTCAATTTCAGCATCTATTAGAGATATCCTTACTAATATTTGTTATAGACTGATTGAGAATAGCAATTTATTTGTTAATGATAAAATAAATTCAGATTCTATCGGCCAACACATTGTGCCATATGGCAAGGCCGATGGTGATACTTCATCAAAGCTAAAGCTTCTCATAAGCAATTGCAAAGGTGTGGCCGAATGGATTGATAACAAATCTGATCCCTTCGTTTGCCTAGCTTTAAAGCTGACTCCACAAAAGAATCGTCTAAAAAAAATCAAAATACACATTTGACTTTACTTTTTGTAATCATGTCTTTGATATCTTGCTCAAGAATAATGTTATTAGAATCATCGATCATAGTGCTTTGCCATCTATTCAAAACTTAGAAGAGCTTACATATTGCAAGTGGCATAACTCATCTAACCATAATACTTCTAATTGTAATGTGTTTCATCGAGTGATCCAATCGGCCATTGATAAAGGCCAATTGAAATTTTCTAAAGCTCAACAGATAGACCAATTGGATTCAATTGGTCTTGATGGCAAACAGGTTTTAAATTGGCTTGCAATGGTCGATTCACTCAAAGCTCAAGGCTCAAATGCCCAAGAGAGAGATGTGGAGCCCTCAAGTGAAGACAAGGTTGTTGTCCATGAATTACAAATTGAAGATACTCAAGAGGACAGCAATGTTATCACAATTCTAGAAGACACTGGGGGGCAGGTGAAATCTCTCTAACTAGAACAAAAATCGATTGATCCCGTTGAGCAAGGGAAATTGACTAAGAATCCTCTTCTAGAGCATGTCTGTCAAGATGGGGAGAAGAAGGAGGATGCTCATAAAGCTGATGGAGGTAAAGACTGTGACAAGCTAAAGAATAGAAGGCCAAAGCTTAGCTTCAAGGAACTTCTAGCTAAATATGAGAAGATAGCAGAAGCAAATGTCACCAATCGGTCAAAGAAAGTCCAATCATCAAAATTACCTCCAAAGCACAAGTTTTAAGAGTGGAATTGGCAAGGAGATAGATCTCATGCAGCAGCAACATATTCTTCTTTTGAGCAGCCAATTCTTATGTCATATGGACCACAGCCCGTATATTTTCATCCTTATTCATCTCGGGGCTGGTTTGATGAAGAGACACATCTGCCATCATATTTTAGGCCACAATATATAGAATATGCAGCTGCTAGACATTTAGAGAGATCATCATCTTGTAAAGACTGTTTTGATCAAAATCGGTCTGGAGCTCAACCAAAGAAGAAAGTGGTAAGCAAGTTTACCGTGTGAAGTATGATGGTCGAAAGGAGAAAAGTTCAGATCTAAATTCAACTATTGAAAAGTCGATTACATTGCTAAAAAATCTAGCTATTGATGACAAAGAAGTGGAGAAATCATGTATTGATATTTTAGGTGCCAAATCTGAACAAAAGAAGGTGAGAGTGCTCAAAGTCAAGAATGATTTGCCGCTATCCAAAATAAAAATAAAACCAATAAGCTCAATCAGTTTACCAAAGTGGCAAGAAAAGAAGTTGCAGAAGCTTAGTGTAGAGAAGCTAAAAGAAAAGGGCTTAGCATGAGTTCCTAAAGGAAGAATTCAAGTTCAGAAGGATGATGCTCAAGCAAGTGTTGCAACAAAGGCAAAGGAGAGAAGAAGGTTCAAGAAACAATTACCAATTTGGTGGTTTGCACCAAATCATCAAAATCATTGGTCATGGCATCATCCATACTCTCTGTCTATGCCTATATGGAATTCATCCCCTGGTATGCATGGTTATCCCTCAGCTCCTTATTTTGATCCTTGGTATGGATCTGTACGCTTCTGAGGATTGCCAAATTATTTTGCTTATCAATGATCAAGAGTCAAAATATTTATTTCGATTATGCATGCTTTTGTGGATGAATTCATATGACCAATATTTTGATATTGCCCTTAGTGTAAAAATATAGCCGATGAGTGCTTGTGACCATCGTGCTATTAGAAAGCCTCAATGAAACTTATTTTGATGGCTTTCAGGCCCGGAGGGCATGACATATGCATTTTGGATTTACTTCATGGATGTGACATTATGATTAATCGGCTTGCAAATAAAGCCAAGGTGTTGGCATGATCATTATTTCTCATAATGATGTCGTTTGAGGCATCAAGCCGATTAGAATTACAGTTGCACCAAAATTCAAGCCGAATGTCAAATTTTGGCTTGGCCATATTGCAATCCATGAAGTATGACATGTTGAAGCCTATGGTGATTCTTTACTAGTGGTGTAGCAAGTTGTTGGTGAATTTCAATGCTTAGAAGATCACTAAGAGCTTGTCTTGATACTTGCCTTGACATCATTGGTTCGTTTGCCGAATTTCAAATTCGGCATGTTCTGAGGCATGAAAATCAAAAGGCCAACATGTTAGCTCAACAAGCATCTAGCTATGACGTCGGTGGGCATAATTTTCATATTCAAGAACAGCCGATGCATAAAGATTTACATTTTTGCTGTGCAGGTATGGAAGAGTCAGTAACCAACCCTTCTCTGGCAAGACAGTCGGTTTGGTCGACTTTACTGGTCGGCCTAGCCGACTCCCCTGTGGCTAGCCCGTCCAATGTACATGACGAACTTTCGAATCGGCCTAGCAAAACTTTTAGTGATATTGGGGCCGACATACATGATTGGAGGACTATCTTATTGGCATATCTACGAGATCCAAGTGCCAAAGTTGATAAAGTGTTCAGCGAAGTGCTTTCAAATATGTGTTGCACAAACGATGAGCTTTACCGAAGAACCGCCGAAGACTTGCTGCTAAAGTGTTTGGAAATTGATCAAGCAACAGTGGCTATGGGAGAAGTCCATGAAGGTATTTGTGGTACGCATCAATCGGCCCCGAAGATGAAGTAGTTATTGCGTAGAGCTGGTTTCTATTGGCCTATTATGATGGCCGATTACTTTTGCTACTACAAAGATTGCGAAGAGTACCACAGGTTTATGAATATTCAGCTGGTGCCTGCTGCTATGCTTCATCCTATCATCAAGTCATGGCCTTTTCATGGTTGGGGGCTAGACTTCAATGGCCGAATACATCCTCCATCTTCCAAGGAGGATGTTATTGAGTTCATCACTAAGTGGACCAAAATTGTTCCTTTGAAGAATATGACACATAAGGAGGTTATTGAGTTCATCACTGAGCATATCATTCATAGGTTCGGCATACCCCAAACATTAACTACAGATCAAGGGACATCATTTATGTCTAAGGAAGTGAGGAACTTTGCTGAATTATATAAGATTAAGTTGCTCAAATCATCTTCATATTATGCTTAAGCTAATGGCCAAGCTGAGTCTAGTAATAAGACTTTGATCAAGCTTATCAAGAAGAAAATTGAGGAGAATCCAAGAAGGTGGCATGAAGTATTGTATGAAACTCTATGGGCACATCGCATTTCAAGGCGTGGTCCTACAAAAGTTACTCCTTTTGAGCTAGTATATGGTCAAGAGGCCGTGTTGCCTGTCGAGATAAATTTGGATGCATACAGGCTTGCTAAACAAAATGATCTATCAGCCATTGTGTATCATGATTTGATGATGGATAACATCGATGAGGTAACTGATGTAAGATTAAAAGCTCTCAAGGAGATAGAGAAAGACAAAGCCCCAGGGCATACAACAAAAAAGTCAAGAGCAAATCTTTCCAAGAAGGAGAATTAGTGTGGAAAATCATACTACCTATTGGATCGAAGAGCAATCAGTTTGGCAAGTGGTCACTAAATTGAGATGGTCCTTATAAAGTGATCAAAGTCATGAGCAGTAATTCTTATTTGCTAGAGACATTGCAAGGTGAACGTCTCAAAGTAGTATTCAACGGAAGATACTTAAAAAAGTATTTTCTAAGTGTTTGGCAAGAAGCCTAAGTGCTCTCCAAACAATGGCCGGTACATGTATCGCCCTTAGAACAAAAATGACCGATGTATACATCACCCTTAGTCACCATACAGCCGATGAGATGGGTATCGTTGCTGTTTGGTTTAATTATGTTTGTTTGATCAAGTGTTTTCATGTTTATGCATCATAAACCTAAAAACAGGGGGGCATATGTTGACAACCAACAATGTCCATTTTGTGAAGTTGTCAAAATATGTAACGGACTTTACCATTGCATTCCTCTCATCGAGACGGTCAAAAAACATATATGAAGCGTCTAATTCGGAGTCCGGATGAAGGAGTTATGCCCCTGGAAAGATGCTCCGCTGTCGGGACTCCCGACCCGAGTCGGGACTTCCGACGGCCGGGACTGCTGGCCCAAGTTAGGACTTCTGACCCATGTCGGGACTTCCGACATATGTCAGGACTTCTGACGGCCGGGACTGCTGGCCCGAATCGGGACTTCCGACCCATGTCGGGACTTTCGACATATGTCGGGACTTCCGACGGTCGGGACTGCTGACCCGAGTCGGGACTTCCGGTAGACCTAATAAAAAGGGCTGTTCGGATCTAACCTTCTGGATTCCGATCCAAACTGTTCTAAACTCGTAGGAAACTTAAAAAATAAGGCTTGGAGAGGTTTCCTACTAGGATAAGACCACCCCCCTCTATATATATGAGAGGATCATGGCCGATTGAGTTCCCATCAATCCAATCGACATACAAACAAATCAATCTACTCCTTTTACCCCTTTTCTCCTCTCCTTCAACCTCCATACTGTTCATCCCTTGATCCACGACCAAGGATGGCGCCCTAGGCTCACCGGCCGACCTAAGGCAACCTGGCGACGTCCTTGCCCTGACGGGGTCCCTCCCGGGTGAGAGCTTCGGCGGTTCCTTTGCTAGTTTGCCTGAAACTAGCCGGTTCTTCGTCACGTAAGCGTGACTGGTTATCCTTTGGTGGTTTGCTTTTAAACCTCTCCGTGCTTCACCACGTAAGAGTGATTCTTCGTTGCGTTCTTCGGTCCATAGCGGCCTGGGCGTCCAATGCCCTTTCTGGTGTGTGATTTGGACCACATCCGACGTCAACACACTTTTTGGCGACTCCGCTGGGGAAGAATTGCTTCGGCTCTATTTTGTAGCCGATTCTTCTTGCCCTAGCCTTATTCCTCGCTGATCTATCTTCTTGAGCTCGCCATTACCGTTGCATCTGGCCCAAAAGGCCGATCACATCTGGTTTTGACCCCTTGTGATCTTGCTTGCAATTTTTGCAACGTATAGCGCTTGACATTGGAAAATTCAGCAAGGCGGTCAAGTTCTAAATAATGGAGTACCGAGGTGGTTCATCACAAAACTACTACAATTACCCCAAGGTACAACTTGCAAATACATCTTATGATCCTAATGGTTATTTTGCAAGTCATATAATCTCTCATATTGGTGTTGCTAGATCCCCTATGAGTTGCTAAATGGAAAGAAGCCGGACGTCTCATTCTTCTGGGTGTTTGGTTGCAAATGCTACATATACGAGAAGCGGCAACACCTAGGGAAGTTCCAAAGACGTTGTGATATTGGCTTTCTTGTTGGCTACTTATCAAAGTCCAAAGTATATAGAGTATTTAACCATGCCACCGGTTTGGTTGAAGAAACATATGATGTGGAATTTGATGAATCTAACTGCTCTCAAGGAGCAATTGAGAATTGTGATGATGTAGGTGATGAACCATTGAGGGAGGCAATGAAGAACATGTCGGTGAGAGACATCAAGACTAAAGATGATGAAGATGATACTCAAGTGATCAATCCACCATCTTCATCACATGTGCCTCAATATGATGACAAAAATGAGAGAGTAAAAAATAAAGACACTCATGTCTCTCATGAACAAGCCGAGGCACAAGCTCAAGATGTTGATGCTCCCCAACCTCCTCCTCAAGTGGTTGATAGAAGACACTCACCTCTACTTCAAGCACATCCACAAGATCTCATCATAGAGAGTCCTACAAAGGGTGTAATGACTCGATCTCAAAAGCTTGCTTCTTTTATTGAACATCACTCCTTTGTCTCTTGTCTTGAGCCTAAGAATGTAGATGAAGCTCTTCAAGATCCGAATTGGGTGAATGCAATGCAAGAAGAATTGAACAACTTCACCCGCTATCAAGTTTGGACACTTGAGGAGCGTCCAAAAGGTGCAAGGGTCATTGGAACCAAGTGGGTGTTCCACAACAAGCAAGATGACCAAGGCATAGTTGTGAGGAACAAGGCAAGACTAGTTGCAAAGGGGTTCTCTCAAGTCGAAGGCCTTGATTTTGGAGAGACCTTTGCACCCATTGCAAGACTTGAAGCCATCCGTATCCTTCTTGCATATGCATCGCATCATGAAATGAGATTATATCAAATGGATGTTAAAAGTGCATTTTTAAATGGCTTCATAAATGAACTAGTCTATGTTGATCAACCTCCCGGGTTTGAAGACCCTAGATATCATAATCATGTTTATAGGTTGTCCAAGGCGCTATATGGGTTCAAGCAAGCCCCTAGAGCGTGGTATGAGTGCTTTCGGGACTTCCTTATTGAGAAGGGCTTCACTTTTGGGAAGGTCGACACCACACTATTCACCAAGAATCTTAATGGGGAGATCTTCATTTGTCAAGTCTATGTTGATGATATTATCTTCAGCTCAACAAATAATGATTATTGCAAGGAATTTGGTGAATTGATGTCGAAGGAGTTCGAGATGTCTATGATTGGTGAACTTACATTTTTCCTTGGTTTTCAAGTCAAGCAAATGAGAAAAGGGATTTTCATCTCTCAAGAGAAGTATACCAAGGATCTTCTCAAGAGGTTCAAGATGGATGACTGTAAGCCAATCAAGACCCCAATGCCATTAAATGGACATCTCGACCTAGATGAGAGAGGTAAACCGGTTGATCAAACTCTCTACCGTTCTATGATTGGTAGTTTATTGTACCTTACGGCATCTAGGCCCGATATCATGTTTAGTGTGTGCATGTGTGCTCGATTTCAAGCTTGCCCCAAAGAACCTCACTTAAGTGCCGTAAAAAGAATCTTAAGATATCTTAAGCACACCCCAAGCATTGGTCTTTGGTATCCCAAAGGAGCTAGATTCCAACTAGTTGGCTATTCCAACTCGGATTATGCCGGTTGTAAAATTGATAGAAAAAGCACATTCGGAGGGTGCCACTTGCTTGGGAGGTCTTTAGTATCATGGTCATCTAAAAAGCAAAATAGTGTGGCTTTGTCCACCGCTGAGGCGGAATACATTGCCACGGGGGCTTATTGTGCACTAATCTTATATATGAAGCAAACCCTTCTAGACTATGGTATTGTTCTTGATAAGGTGCCACTTTTATGTGATAATGAAAGTGCCGTTAAAATTACCAATAATCTGGTACAACACTCACGCACCAAGCACATTGATATCCGTCATCACTTTCTAAGGGATCATGTTGCTAAAAATGATATATCACTAGAAGGTGTAAGAAGTGAAAATCAATTGGCGGATATCTTCACTAAACCTTTGGATGAAGCTACCTTTTCTAGGTTGAGAAGTGAAATCAATGTGCTTGACTCAAGTAACTTTAAGAAATGAACTTGTGTTGTCCCTTGCATTGCATTGTAATATATGTCATATTTAAATTTCCATAATGCATTTAGGGCTTGTCTAACACGGTTACGATAGCCCTCTTTGGGAGGAGTGAAGAAGCCTAACCGTGGATCAAACTTGACATGCAACTAGCTTTATCTTCTTGTATTGCATTGCATTTGCATGAGTGTTGCTTTGTCATTTCTTTTCGGTTTCGCTTTGAGCAACCGCTATGTTCGTCCATGAATGGAGAGAGCATTTGACGCTCCCAAGGGTTTACAAACTCCATTGCATGGCCATACGTTGCTCCTCGGGTGTTTATCGCCTATTTTCTTAAAAATTAGTACTAGCCCAAGGCAAATTAATTTGAAAATTTGAGGGTTTGAGAGAGGTCACTCATATCAGGTTCCAATTGGCGTTTATTTGTGTCTTATTGAATTAGAACTTGATTGGGAGAAGTCGCGTCGAAGATCGAAAGAGGAAAAGATGAAGACTACTAACCGGACGCTGAACCGGACGCGATGCTACTTGACCACTGCGTCCGGTTCTGGACATCACTTGCGCGTTCGGTCGCGCGAAGGTGGTTCTCGGGTGGATTTCTGACCGGACTCTGTCAGCGTCCGATCAACATTTAATGGACGCGTCCGATTGACTCCGGGACCTTACTGGACTCTGATCGGACGCCTCTACAGCGCGTCCGATCAGTCGAGGAGCGCATCCGGTTAATGTTTTGAAGAGCGGATCTCATTCTTTTCTCTGACCGATCTGTGGGGGCCACTCCTCATTCTTCTTCTTCCTCGTGCTCTCCTCACCGTACGCCGCCACTCCAACCTCTGCCCTAACCCTAACCACGCGCCGCAAGCCTTCTCTTGCATCTCCGGCCAGCCGTCACCTCTCCATGCCTCGCCTCCGTCGTGCCACTGTTGTCGTCCGCGCTGCCCTCTCCTCTATTGTCGTCTGGCGCGTGGCTCCCTCCTACTGCTCAAGGCATCGTGCCATCCTCCCGTGGGGGTGTTTCCTGGTGAATTTCTCCATAGTCACTTCCCGTAGGTGAGCACCTCCCCTGCAACATCCCCTGCACAACATCTGTTTGATGTTTGCCTAAGCCACCTCTCAGGGCTTTTTAGGCTCACCTTGTGGTCTGTTTTGTGATCCCCTCTTGCAGCAATTGCTCGTCTTTTGGGTGGTGCCCCCACACATCAAGGTCTCTCATCTCCTCACAGGATTCTCGCTCATCTAAGGTAACAAGCCATGCTCTATTCTTTTCTTACCTCTTCTGCTTGCTCTCATAAGGACATTGCTCATCTATTAGTTGAAATATGTTGCTTACAAGTAGCTCTATCTATTCCATCTTTGCAGTGAGCTGTGTCAGTGGTTTTGTGACAGTGGGCAGCTAGTTCAGTGGGAATTTGAACCCGGGGCCAAGCCCACGGGGATGGATTGAGGCCAAGCCTCACAAGAATCAGTTCACCATCTACTCAGTGACAGTCTTATTTACAGTGATTTTGTCAGTCGTGAGTTGATTCAGGGGAAGTTCTTGTTTGGGAGTTGATCTTTCAGTGTTAGTTTTTCTCAGTCATAGAGTCTTGTTAGCATGGCCTACTGCAAGAATGTTGGTGGAGCTCCGAGTGACGGGGACGACAGCCCTCCCCGCCTAACCGAGGTAGCTCGAGGCAAGCGCAAGAAGACTTCCACCAAGAAAAGAAAGAGAGCGCTCACAGAGGCAGATGTAGCACAGTGAGTGGCTGACGCTACTGATCGAGCTGAGAGAGGAGGCAGAGGAAGTGGTATTCAGATTGGCGAGCGTCGTTTTCACCTTGAGGGACGATAGCTTGGTACAGAGGCCACCGAGGAGACAGAGGAGCAGCCCGCAGAGCAAGCAGAGGAGACACAGGAGCAGACACTGCAGACTCCACCGCGTCGTCGCTCAGGACAAATGCGTGCTCAGGTGACTCCTAGGCCAGAGGGTCAGAGACGTGGAGGTCGCCTACCTCCCAAAGCTCGTGGTCAGCCCCCAGTTGAGCACTTTGACCTGAGGGGAGCCACAACATGACAGGTTCAGAGTCTCCATTTCGTCAAGGTTGCTTGGTGATTCCCACATCAGAGGGACACGAGAGCTTTAGAGGGCTTCTACACACCTCTGTAGGAGGACTTCTTCAGAGCTTACGTTGATAGTGGGATCGCTTTCAGACCACAGAGGGTTTGTCGACTAGAGGCTCTTGTTGCAGTTATTAGCGAGCAGCTCCGTCCTCATATCTCCTTTCTACCAGATTGTCAAATCTTCTGGGTCGGACAGGGGCATACTGCGACACGTGGGTCAGGGAGTTTTACTCTTCTCTTTGGATAGACCCCGCTCACGAGTTTATTCACTTTGCATTCAGAGGTCGTGACCGCAGACTTTATAGTACTAGGGTACGGGAGATTTTGAGGCTCCCGCCTTCAGAGACGAGGATCCACCAGCTCTGTTTCGGTTAGACACAACCACCGAGGCGTCCTCAAGGTGGCACTGTGCCATCTACAGACTTAGTCAGACCGTGCTTTCGCGAGCCGTTTGGTGAGGGGTCTAGATGCACACCAGCTATGATGACTTCTATTGCCAGAGTTCTTGATGCTATTGTGAGGAGGACACTACTTCCGAGGTTGGGCTACCGAGAGGGTTTGACACACATGCAGCTTTGGGCAGTTCACTACCTTGTCTGTCAGACTCCGTTTGATATTTGGGATTTGATGCTCTGTGAGATGGAGGATACGCTAGCAGAGGGCTTCAAGGGTCACCGTTAGCTGCCCTATGCTCATTGGATCTGCTTTCTGATTAGGTGTGCTTGTGATCTTCTAGCTGAGATCCGAGCGGAGATCTCCGACACTACCACAGCCTTTTCAGAGTACGATAAACAACAGCTATGGGCTACGATCACCAGAGAGGAGGCACCCAGACAGGGCCAGCGTCAGAGAGCAGAGGTTCCTGAGACTACAGCTGAGTAGGACCAGACTGTTGAGGGACTCGCAGAGGCAGAGCTTGCCGACTTGGATGCTCAGCCAGCCGATCCAGACGAGGACGACGCCACCGACAACACTGATGATGACTATCAGCCACTTCCTCGGTACCGCTCTCCTCGTCCTCATGACCATGAGGCCGGTGGTTCTGGTTCAGCCTCCCACTCAGATCCGACCATGGTGGCTATCCTTTAGAGGCTGACCCAGGCTAAGGAGAGGCAGGAAATTTAGTTACAGAGACAAGCTCAGGACAACGCAGCTGCATTTGCACAGATTCAGGCTCGCCAGGACGAGTTTTAGAGGCAGCAGACAGCTACCCAGTAGTAGTACCTTGAGCTTTTGAGACACCTTGTTACTGTTGGGGTCCCTCCGCCTTCGTCCGTACTTACTCTAGCTTTACAGCTCGGTGGGCTTCAGAGTCAGGGACCACAGCCGAGCTTTCAGTTTACCTCTCCTCAGTAGCAGGTGCCTCAGTTATTTCAGTCCCTCGGCTACACTCCTATTCAGATAGGATTCACTCCATCGGTCCAGCTCAGGCCTCACCTTCTGACTGGCACTCCACTTTCTACGGACTTAAGTGCGTCTTACAGTGAGTTGACCGGTCAGCCGACACCCTCCTAGACCACAGTTCTGACCACTACAGAGATGTCAGTTTCAACGATAGTGGCTCCTTTAGGGACAGGGACCAGGACTATAGAGACAGTTCCTTCGTCAGTCGCTTCAACTGATCCTCCTACGACTAGTACTCTTCAGGCTCAGGTGACAGAGACTGCAACTCTGGTGGCTACTACTTTGTCAGCTATTGCTCCCGAGTTATAGCTTGCCGACCCACATACTGAGTAGATCCAGACCGCTGCACCTCCACAAGCACCTACAGAGGGTCAGCGTGACAGCTCAGAGTCAGAGGATGACACTTCTCAGTTTTTGCTCACTCCGCGTTCCTCTGGACCCGACTCGACTGCTTCCATTCCACCTTCGGACCCTTAGTTTTTGTCTCTTGATGCCAAAGGGGGGAGAGAGAGAGTATGTAGATTCAGGGGGAGCTGCGAGAGGGTTTTGGTTCTTTTGTGTGTGCTACTTTCATGCATCATGTTTACTTCTTTGCACTACTTCTTTGCAGTTGTATGATATATGTGTTTTTGAGATACTCTTGTGACATGTTGTGCTTCCTAGGTCTCATACCTTTTTCATGTCACTTGTTTGGTGATTTGCTCGTATGCCTTGCTTCCGCGTTCTACTCTGTTTTCATACGAGCTATATTATCATGTACTAATCTCTCTTGTCTTATCTTATGAGTACATTATGTTGGCTTGGGACACATAAGCAATCCTTTTACCCCAGTCTCTATTTCCTTTTACTCAAGGTGTTGTCATCAATCACTAAAAAGGGGGAGATTGAAAGCATCTAGGCCCCTAGAGTGGGTTTCGATAATTGATGACAACGCAACATTACTATGACTAACGTGTGTTTTGCAGAAACTTTGGTAAGTTAGGTCATGGTAATAGTGATTGTTTGGGCACTATGGTTTTCATTCCCCTATTGATGGAAATCGTTTTGGTTTTCAAAGGATTAACGACAAGGTTAAGGACAAACTAGTTCTAAGTGCCGTTTGGTGTTGGAGAGGCATTTAGAGTAGTTTAGGACTTCGTTTTTTCCTTTGGTCGTACTATAAAGGGGGGCATGAGCGGGTAGCTTGACCTAGGAGAGTCTATTTGTTTAGGTGTGGTGCACATTTGTCAAACTTAGCACTAGGTAGCTCAGGTGAAGCCCAAAGATCATTTGGAAGAAACTTGGTTCAAGTTGCGTCGCGATCAGAAGTAATTTAAGCCATGTCTTCTTGACCGGACGTGGTTTCTGCCTTGACTAGACGTGTCCGGTCAGTACAGTGGACAGAAGCAGAAGCAACATCACTGACCGGACGCTGTGGTTTGCCATCCACCAGCCAAGCGGGCAGACCGTGCACCAGCTAGGGTCGCGGCCGGCGGCGTGCAGCAAGCCTACGACCACGTCCCTGGCGACTAGCGTCTACCCCGGCCCGGCCCTAGACCGCTGCTGGACGTGGCTAGGCACGCGGTGGAGGCGCCGACGCTGGCGACGCGTGACGGAGAATGGCGTCAATGTGCACCACTAGGGGCGCGGCCGGCTGTGTCTCCTCCGTCTTCGCCCCGGTCTCAGACATCCTGCGTCCACCGCGCCACGGCCCCGAGTCACGACCGAACGAGTCTGGGCGCACAACGGGGATGCATCCACCGGCTTAGCCGGGCGACGAACGGCATCAAGGTAGGTTGTAGGGTCGCCGTCGGCCTCCTCCTCGTCGTCCGCCCAACGACTGCTCTTCGTGCGCCCACCGGAGAAACAGCCCGGATGGAACAGGGCTGCATCCGGTGAGAGAGGGGAGGGGTTGCGGGAGGCCTGAGGTGCCAGCTGCTTTAGTTTGCCGGCGTCCGCGCTGGAACCCGCCGAACTCGTCAGCCGTTGCGTCGAGGTCGATGCAAGCTCGCCAAAATCGGCGTCCAGGCGCAGCCCAAGGGCATCCACCGGCGAGGTTGCGGGTTGTGGCAGGTGTGGCAGCTGCTGCGCGGTGGAGTCAGCGGCAGCTGAGCTGCCCGCCCAGAGCCCAGCTGCTCGGGCCCCACCAATGACAGCGGCCGTGGCGCTCAACCGGACATCGAGCGAGGGCGGAATCGGCCCCAAATCTGGGCCCGACGACGTGACCCCAGATCCGGCCTTGTTGGGCGTCACCGGCAGCAGCTGCGGCAGGGGCGGGCATGGGAAGCTGTGGGCCAGTGTCATCGGGGATGGCAACGGACCCGCACCCGGAGTCGGCGGCCTGGCGTCCTCCCCGCGAGTTGCATCCTCGCCAGCGTCCTACTGGAGCACGCCCGCGTGGAGAGAAGCGCCCGCATCAGAGGAAGGGCGAGGACGGGGTGAGGAGGGGGCTGACGGCGGAGGGTCGGAGTCCGGTGGCGACGAGGTCGGGGAATGGCAGCCCGACGTGGATCTAGCGGAGTAGCAAGCGGACACAGGTTCTGCGGGGGTGGGCGAGGCCGTGGAGATGGGAGGGGTGGGAGGGGCCGCCGGCGCCGGCGAGGTGGCTAGCGGCGAGGAGTGGGGGGCGGCCGCCAGGGGCGTCGCCAAACCTAGGGTTCGGCCATTAGGCCCCGAGATGACAGACGTCAATATTCACCAGCTCTGCCACTGCTCATGGGCCTTATCCATGATTCTGTAATTCTCAAATCCTCCACAGGCATCTACAGGATACGCCACATAATTTTCCTAGAAAAAAATCAACTAGATGGCCCTTTTGCGTTAGATCATTAACCACTAAGCACTAACTAACACAAACGATCAGCAGGCTATAGTATTGGTCAAATAACAATAGGCAGAGGACTAGTGTGGAAAACAAAAGCAAAGAAATACTTAGGGCTCGTTCGGTTACATCAGATTGATGCTAGGAATCATTCCGGTTAACAAAAGCTTATATATAAATTAAATAAGAATTCTTGGCCAGAATTCTTCCTGGGAGTCGTTCTTGCGAAATCGAATGGGGCCTAAAGCGGATTGTCGGGTAGGGAGGAAAATGGTAGGACTTAGGAGAGAGCCGAAAGTTAACGGGCGGTAGGGAGCGGCTCTCACCATGGTTGCAAGCTCGGGCTAGGGCGCCGGAGCTCTCGCCGTCCACTGCACGCTGAGGTCTGGTGGTTCGCTCTGCTTCGTGCCGCCGCTGGAAGAAGGGAGCCAAAAGGAGCACGGCGACAGGTTATAAGCTGCGGCGGTAGGGTTTTCGTTTGTTTTACGGTTTTGTCCCTGCACGCGCTTAGCAGGCCGGTGTTTTGGGCTGACATGTTGGTTTATGGTTTGAAAAAAAAGGAACGGGCATTGCTACATGTCTCATGCAGCGCCACGTTGGATTTTGGAGGATGTGGAAGAGAGAGAAAGGAGAGAGAAAGTCAAGCCGTTGTCTCGTGAAACAACGAGCTCATGTCCATCATTTTCGCTGGATGAGACGACTCCCGCTCCATTGTACGCCGAAGTCATTGTTTCGCTGGATCCGCCCGCGCCAAATCCTCTGCCCGCGTGAAATTCTTCCTCGCTCCTATTTCTGGAGCCAAATTCTTGGTCCATGGCACCAATGTTCCTTGTCTTCATATCTGCAGACTGCAACTTCCTCTTCCTAATTTCTTTGCTCCAAAAACTGAGCCATCCCTCTCCGACGGCGCTGCTCACGGCGACTGCATGCAGGAGTAGAGCATATGGCTCCCCTGAGCGCTGCCAAAAATGGTGGTCGTCCCCGGCGCCCGAGCAAGAAGCCTTTGATTCTGTCGCTGCAAGTATCGTGGCAAAGTTGAAGGAGCAACATGAAGCAGAATCATCTCGTCGTCGAAGCAAACCCAGGCTGTACATATTTAGGGATCATGAACATGCCCATGAGGAGCTTGTGTTCCAGTACTTCTCAGAGTTCCCTGTGTACACGGACTAATGTTTCGCACAAGATTTCGGATGAGAAAGTCACTCTTTCTACAGATCGTGACTGACCTAGGTGCATGGTCTCCATATTTCACTCAAAGGACAGATGCCACTAAACGAGGACTCTCACCACTGATCAAGTGTACAGCAGCAATGCGTATGTTAGCATACGGCACCCCTGCAGATTCACTTGATGAGAACCTAAAGATTGGCAAAAGTCCGAGAGTGCTTAGGAATGTTTGCTCGAGGAGTGATTGAAACATTTGGACTAGAGTTTCTACGCCCACTATAGTTGAGGAAACAGAGCACATACTACAATTCAATGAGGCTCGTGGCTTCCCTGGTATGCTAGGAAGCATTGATTGTATGCACTGGGAGTGGAAAAATTGTCCGGTTGCATGGAGAGGACAATACACCAGCGGTCACAAGCATGCTCCTACTATGATTCCTGAGGCTTTTGCTACACATGATCTTCGGATATGGCATAGTTACTTTGGTGTTGCTGGTGCTAACAATGACATCAATGTACTGAATCACTCGCCTTTGTTCATACAAGCTTTGAAAGGTGAAGCACCTCAAGTGCATTTTTCTGTCAATGGAAAACAATATAATAATGGTTACTATCTCGCCGACGGAATATATCCACAGTGGGCTGCCTTTGTGAAGTCGATAGCAGCCCCCCAAAGTGACAAGGACACAGTTTATGCATAAGCGTAAGAAAGTGCAAGGAAAGATATTGAGCGTGCATTTGGGGTGTTGCAATCTCGATTTAACATTGTTGATCGTCCGGCACGTAAGTGGAAAAGGGTAGATGTTGGTCAAATCATGCAAGCTTGTATTATTCTTCACAATATGATTATTGAAGACCAAAGACAGCCAGGTGCAATGTCTTTTGATTTAAACTCAACTCCAGGATTATCATATGCTCTATCACCAGCAGTCCGTATAGGGAACAACATGTGCTTTTCTAGAGTACTACAAAGAAATGCTGCAATCCGTGATCGAGAGACACATACCCAACTTAGGAATGATTTAGTTGAATATATATGGCGTCGACGTCTTCAGAATAAGCACAATAGCTGAACTTTGATTTATGTGATCTTTTAGTGCTTTGCAATAAATATCGTTGCATTTTATTAAGTCTTGCATAATTTGCACGGTTATATCAGATTTGTAATGAATAGCATATTTTATATTCCTGTGCTAATGTCTACACGACTCAATGACATAAATAAGCTACATAGTTATGATTGTATATAATCCTATCATTCATTTGGTCCATGCATAATTTTAGGAATTATATGTTACTGCTAGACAACTTAAAAGACGACCCATTGTATAGGGTGTCTGTCAGGTCGTCTCATGATTACATGGCAATTTATGAGACCGTCTATTAGACAACACCAATGTACCTGCCCTTAGCCTGCTAGAACTGCAGAGGCTGAAAACCCCAAACTGAGAACTGGTGCGGATTCAGTTTTAGCTGAACCCAGGGTTCAAATAAAAACGAATATATGCCCTTTCAAAAAATATGGATATATGTCGTTTTTATTATGATTATAAGCATAGCTCAAATTGAACTTTAGTTGTACTCATATACTCATGTCTCCATCACGACACTACAAATGTTGTGGATGTTATGTTTGTATATAATTGAAATCTAATTAGTTTGATCCAATTAAATAATGCATGGACACCATAATAGTTCGAAAAAAAAAAGAGGAAGAGCATATATTCCCCTCAAAAAGAAGTAGGATCGAACCAAGAGTAAGCGGTCTAGACAAGCTCGTGAATGACAAATAATAATTGCATATCCCTTCATATGAATTGAGGGGTGAACTAAAAAATTGATCTCTCTCTCAAAATTCATCTTTTCAACATGATATTAAGGTCTTCTAGTGGAGATTCGAGGAAGGGTCTGAACTCTCTAGTCATTTTGGGAGCCTAGAGCATCTAGCCGGCACAGCCAGGGAAGAGGCTCATTGGTGGAGCCTGGCAGGAGCCAAGGGGATCTCCCTACTCACTGTCAGAGGAGCAGTTTAGAGGACTGTTGTACAGTCAGGTTGTCTTTGTATTTTTAAACCGACGATTTAGTTTCTTTGTTGTAGCGGTTGTTTGTGTGTGTGGGCTTGAGTCTATGTATGACTCTCTTCTTCTATTAATACAAAGATACACAGTTCTCTTACGTGTTCGAGAGAGAGAGAAAAACATGATATTAACGGCCTCGCATGCTACCAATTATTCCTAAAATTAGCCCACAAGTGTCATTAAAGAAATTCTAGGATTTTTTGACGGGTACAAAAAAACCTAACATAAAATGTTGCTCTCTTCCTTTTTCATCAAACTTTTACCAAAGAAAGTGCTCGGCAGCCCGCATATGGCGATTGGAAATTGGATGCCACCACCGAAGGGTCTGCTGAAAATCAACATAGATGGCGCCTACAACAAGGAAACGAGGCAAGGGGCATGGGGCTTCATTATAAGAGATCACTCTGGATGTCTAGTTCTTGTAGGAAGTGGTAACGCCGGACAAGTGCATGACGCACTAATGGCAAAGGCTTGGCTTGCATGAAGGCTTTGGAATCGCCGATGAACATGGCATATCGCCCGTCCAGTTGGAGATGGACTCAAGTCTGTTGAAGGAAGCAATGCACAACAACAATGGACAAAACATGGGGATATAATGTTTGATGACATTGGTATGCTCTTGCATGAACACTTTTTGTTTGTTCAAATGTGTTTTTGGAGCTAGGTCATGAACACGTGTGGACTGACCCCCTCCCAAAAATGTTAGCTGAGTTCTCTGTGCTAATAGAAGGCCACAGAGCCATCATTGCATAAAAAATCTTTTTGTTTTTGTGACAGACAGTCCCGGTCGAGAACGAAGAAGTGAAGAGAAACTCCCGTTAGGATAACAAGAAAAACGAGAAAAAAAAAAAACAAGAAAAACGAGAACCTCATACTTCCGTTGTCGCTCGGCAATGGCGGCCGTAGCGGCGGCTCCGCGGCCGCAGCTCATCCCCCTATCTGGCGGCGGTGGCGCAGCAGTTTCCAGTCTCACCCTCCAAACACCGGCCTTCATTTCCCCCCTCCCCACCCGCCGCCGTCGCCGCTGCGTGCTCCGCTCCAACGCATCGTCGTCCCCGTCTCCGCCGCCGTCTCAGGAGAAGGAGGCGGCGGCTGAGGTGGTGCCGACAGCTGAGTCCTGCGTCAACCTCGGCCTCCAGCTCTTCTCCAAGGGCAGGGTAAGTGAAGCCCGACGCCGAGGCGCTGTAGTGCAATCTTCGAGCGATACGCCACGCTTAGCATTAGATTCAGTCATTTTGAATCATGAGATGAAGAGGGCTATTCAACTAATAAAACTTCTTTCAATTTTTTGTGAGAACGTTTCAGTTCGGGTGCACAAGCAACTCTCAGGAAGACTTGTCCACGTTAGCATATAGCTCGCGAATTCAACTACAGGAGTTGTAGGATAGATTACTACCATGTATATGTTAAGCTTAATTGAGTTGGGGGGCTGATTTTTCTAAGTTTATCGAGGCTGAGTGCTTAATAGGTGTGCCTTCTTTATTGCATCGAACAAGTGTTTTACCATGTACCTTTATTAAGGAAATGTTGGAACCAAAGTAAGTGATTGGTTTTTAAGCAAGAAAGTAAGTGATTCTTGGTAGTATTGATTGATTTCAATATTGGCCTGCCTTAGGATAAAATGTATTGGCAGATATGACAATCTCCAACTTGAAAACTATTGGCAGTCAGTGCCTTGGTGTTTGGCTGGCATTAAGCTGGACTTAGTACACTAGTGAATAAAGAATCAGTAATCTGGTAAACATAAAAGCCAGTAGTGTCGTGATTATACTGCTAGATGCATTTAAGATTCCATAGGGCTCATTCAAGAGGCTGCACGTTTGAGCACAGTCTTCATAGGTTCACTTTTTTATTGTTCATTGAAGGGGCGTCTACAATCATCACATGCATTCTGTTATTTGCACTTGTTTAGGTGAAGGGTGCTCTTGAACAATTTGAGAATGCCTTAGAGCTGAATCCAACACCTGTCGAGGCCCAAGCAGCACTGTATAACAAGGCATGCTGCCATGCGTATAGGTGAGGACACTTTCCTGAGGTCACTGGACTTGGATTTGCACTATGCATGCACCATGCTTATTTAGGCTACTCATCAGAAGTTTCATCTATTTGTCACTGAGATCATGTGTTGTAATGCTTCAAATTAATGTATCTAGGTGACAAACTATAAATAAATACTAAAAGCCATTAACAAAACTACAAGAGCCAGTATCAAGGTATTTAGAGATTTTTTGTGGAGTCATTTGGAACCTCTTGTTCCACCATCAGAATATTTGAAGGTTTTTTATTGTTCATGTAATTTCTGCATCTGTTTGGACCAGAGAAGAAAGCAAAAAAGCTGCAGAATGTTTAAGGGAAGCTTTGCGAGACTACAATCTCAAATTTGGTACCATACTTAACGATCCAGACTTGGCGCCATTCAGAGCATCACCAGAATTCAAGGAACTTCAAGAAGAGGTTTGTGACTTTGAACTTCACTGCATTACTGCATGCTGGAAAAGAAGTAATCTGCAGATCATAGTTGAAGATTGGACGATTTGAGTTCTGATTTTGACCAATTTAATGTCCGCAATAAGATCTTCTATATCTTGTAACTTCATTTCAGGCTTTGCGTGGTGGAGAAGATATTGGTTCTGGTTTCCGAAGAGACCTGAAACTCATTAGTGAAGTACAAGCACCATTTCGTGGTGTCCGAAGATTCTTCTATGTAGCTTTGACAGCAGCAGCTGGAATTTCAACATTCTTTACCATTCCCCGACTTGTAGTAGCAGTTCGAGGGGGTGATGGTGCCCCTGATCTTCTGGAAACTGCTGGAAATGCTGCCATCAATATTGGAGGTAAATTGGCATGCTTCATGCCCGGAAAGATAGTTTTCATGTTTGCATGGAGTTAAACAGTTGGGCCACATGTCTTTTTTGCTCCACTGTGATATGGCAACAATGTTTTCTTATGTCGAAATATCTTGAATAACTATTTCTTTGTGGGATGCTTCAACAGCAACTTTCACAAGTAAATAAATGCACCCCTTATATTTTTACTATTTCATTGATCCTGATTTGAGTATCAACTTTATGTTATCTGTCTCACACTTTCAATTAAACTAAAAATAATTAAACTTTTGAATCAGTATGCTGCAGGTATTGTTGTGCTGGTAGCTTTGTATTTCTGGGAAAACAAGAAAGAAGAGAAGCAGATCACACAAATTTCTCGTAATGAAACCCTTTCAAGATTACCTGTGCGCCTGTCAACCAATCGCATTATTGAACTTGTTCAACTCCGGGACATCACTAGGCCTGTTAGTATAGCTTTCTTCATTTTTAATGTCCACTGTATGTTTGCTGAAATTAATTTCTTCTCATTTATTTCTGAAATCTTTATTCAGTCACTTGTCATTTGAGGCGTATTTTAGGTGATATTGGCAGGTTCAAAATCATCTGTCACTCAGGCATTGCAAAGAGCTGAGAGGTACCGGACTGAACTGCTCAAACGAGGCGTTCTTCTAATTCCTGTGATTTTTGGTGCTTCTCAGAAAGACCAAACCAAACCAAGGGGTTTTGGTACAAGAAGAGCTGCTGCATCAGTTCCTTCTGTTGGGGTTAGACCAACCTTACATATTGGCTAAATACCAAAAACCTCACCTGCCTTTTAGTTCGTGTGTTTTGTACCAAAACCTTGGTCCCTTTCTTTGAAGTTTAATGCAATGTTGATTTTGACAGGGTGACTTTGAAAAGCGTACTGAATCTATTGCAGCAAAGTCACGGTTGAAGTCTGAGGTTCGATTTAAGGCTGATATTGTCTCCCCTGAACAATGGGAAAGGTGCATTTCCTTCAATGTATATGCACTTTGTCCTATACTGTATATCTAACTTCAATAAGTAGCAAGACTGTTTTTCACAAATACATTTTTTTTATTTCTAACATAGCACAATAACATAATTAAGGTACATAGATTGTGTAGCAGCACAAAAAAGGAAATTATTAGACAGATATATAAACTTACAATCCACCCTACAAGTAAAGGATTCTGATCTTCCCCTCTATAGCACACACTATACTTGAAACTTGAAGGCCATATTGCCCACTCAGGTAAAGAAGTAGGGTTTTTTGGGCCAATGCAGCATTACAGTGGACATTGTTAGCTGCAAAACCACAAAATATTAAAAAGATACGGTGTCCTTTGTTTCTTCTCCTCCCATGGCCATAGGTATGATTGCAGAAAAACATATCCATATGTTTAGGTTCTGATATGGCATCTATCCCATCTACTGCATCCACATATTGATAGGACCTAAGGTAAGAAATAATCTATCTCGAGTTTGGAGAGTTTGACATTGAAAGATACCGTAGTTTTCCTAAATTTGAAGATATATTTACTTGTTTAACTCCCTTTTCTAGTCTGTACCTTTACATTACTTCTTTTTTTTCTACGGGCCGTTACAGAAATACTTCAAGTGCAGTCCTATTCCTTTTCTGTTATTGTTAGCATGGTTCTAGATGCTTGAATGTGGTAATTTACTATCCTGAGTTTTGACATCTACTCGTACTTATTATGGTTCAGTTGGATACGGGACCAGCAAGAGTCCGAAGGTGTCACTCCTGGTGAGGATGTCTACATTATCCTTCGTCTGGATGGCCGTGTCAGAAGATCTGGAATAGTAATTATTCTCTGTTCTCAGTTTCACTTTGGTACAAGGAAATTTATTACTTGATTTTGTATATGTAATAGAAGTACTGAAGTAGGGCAATATAATTCCACAACTGAACCAGACAAAGAGGGTCCAAATGACATTGAATCTAATCTACCATAATAGTAGAAATAATAATAACTGACTATGTACATGTGATGTTTGTTAGGGTATACCAAACTGGAATGACATATTACAAGAACTGCCCCGACTTGAAGATCTGATGAGCAAACTTGAACGGTGAAAAAGGTGTGCGTGCAGCTAAAATTTTACCATTACTCTTCTCTGTTCCATTCTCCTTGCCCTTATCTGTTGAAACTTGAAACTGGACCATTGTAGTTCTTGTACAAGATAGTGAAATTCTGCTATTTTGTTTATATCTTGCTGAAGTTCTTCTGTCATTTGCTAACCACAATATAGAGGATGATGTTTTTAAGGAGTAGATTTATGTGTCAGATGAAATAAGAACCAAAATGTTAAAAGCAGAAGGAAAAATTACGAAATTTATTGCGACTAGCACTATTCACTTTCAGATGGTTTACTGCACTAAACGAATTTCTGAAGTGATGTTATAAAACATACTGCTGTGGCGCATAAAACCATTGTTTTTCACAACATGAGTATCCGTGGATCACTGTAGCCTTATAACCTCCCCTGTCCCTAACTCTGAAATTGAGTCTTAATAGTTATAATAGCACCTCTCAAACAACATCTGTCATACTAATCTTAATTGGAGTATTAAAACAATGAATTTTAGATACTTGAGAGATGCTTTGGTTAGACATCTTTTAGTTGAAATGGTGGAAGTGCGGGAACCATGTCATTTTTTCGTGCAAAGAATTGTCCCTAAAACAAGGCACGTTTGTATGTAATCGAGTGGACATCATTGAACAAAGTGCAGGTACTATACGTGTAAATGATCTAAAATGTTTAGATTTGTAGTCGAGCTTTTATTACGTGAAATTTTCAGATATTTGCCCGGTGCCCTGGTCTCCCAAGTTTTTGTGAGCATAATATCCCGTATGCTTTAATCTGAGCTAACGAGTCATTGCTTTTGGCTTACAGTTTTTTCCTCTCTTTTTTGAAAAACGTTTTTTTCTCTCTCATTAGAATACAACAGTTTTACTATGATGGACCCTGTGGAAACGTGGTTGCCTAGGGGTTTGATTAGGGTTAAGTCCACTTTAGGACCTCAAACTATCGTCAAAGTCTGGATTTTAACCTCGAACTTCAAAACCGGATAACATTGGCTCTCTAACTCTCGAAAAAGTTTACTTTTCAACCTTGGGCGGTTTTCTAGGCGGTTTTTATGACACTGTTTGTGTGTTGACGTCAGTACTCATTTTTAATTTGCGAAATTAATATCTTTTTATTCAGAGCTCCAAATATAGCAAATAATATATCAATTTTGATCGTCTCGACGAGCTCTTTGCAATGGTGTACTCCGTTTTGTTGTTTGATATAGTTTTATTTCGCGAAAAATTAAATATTTCTATAAAACAAGTGTTTTAGCGGTCTCCAACAGAAACACAAAGGCAGTAGGCATTTTGCGTACCGGTCGAACCACGACGCATATTTGCGTCGTCTCTCACCGAAGACGCAAATCTTCCCCGTTGTTCCTCGTCATCCTCGTAGCTAGAGGCCCAGGTGGAGGCGAGGAGCGACCTCCAGCTCGGAGGCGGGGAGGGCCACGGGGCGGCGGATTTGGTGCGGCCCGAGGTGGCGGACACAGACGATGGTGGTGAGCAGCGTGGGGTTGGTGGAGCGGCGAGCAGCTGGAGCGGCACACAGCAGGAGCGGCACGATGGAGCTCTTCTACGACGGTGAGGCGGGTGGCGGCACAAGGCGGGCGGAGCTCGGTGGCGTGTGGTGGCGGCGGCGCTCGGTGGCGTGCGGTCGCGGGTGGTGTTCGATGGCATGCGGTGGCGGGTGGCGCTGGCAGATTTGCGCGGAGGATGACGGCAAGGTGGGCCCGACGACGGTGAGGCGGGGAGGGAGGCTCGGCGGGGTGCGTGGCGGGCGAGGCTGGAGGAGCTCGCGGCTCGGCGGGCGAGGCGGAGGTGTCGGAGGGATGGGTGTGCTGTTGGAGAGGACATATTTTTGGGTGGGTGACTTTTTCCTGTGGATGACCCAAAACATGGAATGGGTGTGGAGTTTAGGTCTCCATTGTTGGAGACAGTCTGATAAAAATAGTACACAAAAATCAAAGTTTTATCCTCCATATTGGTCCCGTTCTCACTTGTTTTATAGAAATATTTAATTTTTCACGAAATAAAATTATCTCAAACAACAAAACGGAGTACACCATTGCAAAGAGCTCGTCGAGACGATCAAAATTGATGTATTATTTGCTATATTTGAAGTTCGGAATAAAAATATATTAATTTCGCAAATTAAAAATGAGTGCTGACGTCATCGCTGACATCAGTACCATAAACAATGCCATGCAAACCGCCCGTCCAAGGTTGAAAAGTGAACTTTTTCAAGAGTTGAAGAGCCAATATCTGGTTTTGAAGTTGGAGGTTGAAATCCAGATTTTTGCGATAGTTGAAGATCCTAGGGTGGGCTTAACCCGTTTGATTATGCTCTCCTGTTTCTGGAACTTCAGTGCAGATCATAGCTTTTCGGAACCCCTAGCTTTTCCCAAAACGTACTTGAAGTTGTTGGAACTACTATAGCACTCAATCCATTTTGAGAAGAGCTTTTACCCTATCTCTCCACATTACAAAGTTCACATTTCTCTCCACTTCCATCAATTTGTATGTTTCAATTGCGCTTGGTCTTGTGCTGGTCCACATGCGGCTTATATACCTGAGGTGCTCAAATATATGCGTGATCCAATGCCTAGATATATAGGGTAAGACGTTTATTAGGATCAATTTTGTGTTCCATGAAATGAAATCTTTTTTAAAAAAAGGTTAAACTGCTGCTATGTGTGAGCAATGCGCAAGCAGACGAAAATGGTACTACTGTATATGGAAGCTCGTGTCCGGAGCCCATCACTCGATTTTACTACTGGAATTGAAAAAATGAAAATGCAGAGGCCTGAATTTGGCTACAGGTCGCTGACAATAGTCTGCAGAGCGCAGAGTCTATGGCAAAGCAGAGCAGAGCAGCAGAGATTGATGCCGTTGCAACCGAGAAGGATCTGTCTGGCACCATGGATGTGCCAAGGGATCGCCGCAGCTCACGGAAACGGAGGCCGGATCACCAGTTTCCGAGTGCCGAAGTGGGCGCATGAAAGAGACTGGACAGATTCCCTGCACGCGTATGCAAGCAAATCAAGCTGCAAGCGAGCGTTGGATCAGGTCTGTCGATTTAGAATTTTTTTATTTTTAACACTTTTTTTAAACAAAATTTAAATCTAACATCGAAACACTTTTTTTATAAAAAAATAACACATTTAGCCGCGCCACCGTGCATGACGTTGCAATTGACTACTGCCGCGCCATGCATGGTGGCGCGGCAAGCCCGACCATGTCGCCACTCGGGCCGCGTGGCCGGCCGACGTGGCGGGTCCTGCCGCGCCACAGATCATGGCACGGCAGGACCGAATAAAAATGTCGCCCGCGCCCTCGCTCGCTCTGTTTGAAACAGAACAGAGGAAGTGAGGGCGTTGTCTGCGTGCCGGCGAATGGCGGCCTAGTGCCACCACGATGTGTCACTGCCGCTGGAGCCCCCCGCGCCTCCCCCGGCTCTCTCTTGCCGCGCCTCGCTCCCCAACCCCCTGTCCCCAGCCTTCCTACCGTCTCTCAAGCTCGTAGTCTTCCTTGTTCAAGGTAATGAAGTTTGTAGTTGAATCGATATATTGGTAGTGGTGTTGTTAGCCATGTTTAGTGCCTTAGAAATATACTAGGAGTAGAATCATGTTTTCATTTGGACCCACATTTATTACCATGTATTTGTTAAAGATAATTATGAACAATGTATTATGACCATGTATTATGAATCACTAGAAGTCATTATAACCATGTATTATGAACAGATTGTTAGATGGAATTATGTTATCGGGAGCAGCATTGGCGAAAAAAGGGCCATCCTAGAGATCTATACCCTGACGAGTCTAGCAAAGACGCCCTCGTTCCGCCCGACGAGCTTGTCCCTAACTGCGTCTGTGGTCGTTCGGCGCACGTGACTCAGTGGAGACATCCGAACATAGCAGCTCATTGCTACTACACATGTTGTAGTTGTAGTGTAAGTAATTCCATGTTTTAATGATTTTTCCGCTGTTCAGTTGTGTTCTTTGGCTAATGCTAATATGTTTGAATCATTTTTTGTAGCCGTACTTCAGGTCCTTCTAGTGGATCGACGGTCCAGACAAGTTTGACCCAAACTTCCTCCTTTTCCACGATTAGGGAGGTCATTGGAAGCGTGAGGACTTCCAGCGTTGGGTTCCACCTCCGCCTAACCCGCCTCCACTGACGAAGGAGGAGGTAAAGCTCTTGGGGGTTGAAACGGCTCGACGACCCTCCCAAGTGCCATTGCGGAGAGCGAGTTGTGATCAACCCGCAGAATAAATGGGAGTTCATTTGTCCTCTCACGCATCCCGTAAGTGCAAAGTGTATGTTTTGAGACATTGAGACATGGTTTTTTGTACTAATGTGCATGTTTTTTAGGATCACGCCATTCCAATGTGTACATTCAAGGAGGTTGGTGGCAAAATGTAAGGTCCAAATAGGCTAGAGGGGGAAGGGTGAATAGCCTAATTAAAACTTCTACAAGATTTACTTAACCACAAGTGTTAGTACAAAAGGTGGTGAAGCAAAATACACTAGCTCTAACTAATTAAGCAAGCCACCTACACAAGTCTAGTACAAGGCTATCCACTAAACACAACAACTACAAGCTAGAAACAAGAAGTAACGTGAGAGAAGAGCTTTGAGTGATTATACCGTCGTGTAGAGATGAGAAGAACCAATCAATCAATCACACAAGAGAAATCCTCGGGAAGAGAACGACACAAGAATTTATCCCGAGGTTCACTTGCTTCCTGGCAAGCTACTCCCCGTTGTAGCGATACACCCACTTGTCGGTTCGCGTGCTAATCGACTATCAAGAGTCGAGCCCTCAGTGGGCGCCGCACAATCGCACATAAGATGGGGATCCTCCAAGCCACGAGCTCCACTAGAGTATCCAATTCGTGAACTCCTATGGGGAAGGATCAAGAACCCCTTACAACACTTGGTGAGGGCTCTAACAATCTCTAATTGCGAGCTCAATCACCTCCGCTGCTCTAAGCCGTCTGCCGCGTCGGGAAACACGGAAGAGTAACAAGAAATCCGCAGCAACTCGAAGAACAAGTGCCTCTAGAATGCAATTCTCAAGTAATGCACTTGAATCTCACTCAATCTCACTCAAGATGTGCAACCAAGCAAAGAGATGAGTGGAGGGGTTGTTCTCTAGCTCAAAGGATGTCTCAAGGTCAGCAAGAATGCAAGAGATACCCCCAAACCCCGGCCATCTTCTATTTATAGCGAAGGGGTACGCAGCTAGCCGTTACAAGATGTCGCAGTGAAAAACGTGATGACCGGACGTGTCCGGTCACTACAGGACAAGCAACAACAGTGCGCGTCAGAGAGAGACGTTGCCATGACCGGACGCGCTTCACCAAATGACCGGACGCGCTGCACTCGGCGTCTAATCGGAGTCCAGAGAGCTCCCATCGTGATCGGACGCGTCCGGTCACACGTGACCGGACGCGCCACTGCGTCAGCTTCACGTCACGCCACCAAGCCGCACAAGTGAAGCTAACCGGACGCTCCGGTCCCGGGGACCCTCGGACGCGCTAGTCGCGCGCCTTTCCTCTGTGCCCAGGTGAACTGATCGGATACGCTGGTCAGGCTAGACCAGTATCCGGTCACAAACCCTAGGCACGTTGCGCCTCTGCCCTCGACTTGAGCTGACCGGACGCGCAGGTCCACCCTGGACCGCGTTCGGTCCAGCGTCCGGTCACTGTTTTTCAGTGAGAAAATAGGCATTTTATTTCCTCTAAAACGCCTGAATCCCGCGCTCGCAAGCTCGGCGGGAGGGAGAGAGGACCCCAAACCCCTCTTTACCGCTCAAACTCCACCGCCTTCGCAAATGTGCTAACGCCACCAAGTGTACACCATCATGTGCATGTGTGTTAGCATTTTTATAATCATTTTTCAAGGTATTACGTTAGCTCTCTACTAGATCCTAATGCATATGCTCAAGAAGATGATCTAGTGGCACTTGATTCCCGAGCTAACCGTGATTTTCCCTCTTGATAGTCGGCTATGTATCCTAAACCCGGTCAATCACTTCTCTACTCATCTTAGACCGGCAAAAGAAAAACCCTATGGTTATACCTTTTTTGCGCTCTTAGATCCTTCTCCTCCACTTGATCATCATGTCCATCATTTTATGTGCATTCCTTCATGATCTTGCTCATCATTTCATGCACCAAATCATGTGGTCTTGTGGCCATCTCTCCATGCCATTTCCAACTCCATCACATGTTGCTTATGCCTAGCTTAATCACACTTGATCATATAACATTAGCAACTTTGGTGTCACTCAATTTCCAAAACCACACTTGGGCTTTCACAAAAGAAAAGGAGAAGGAGAAGGAAAAGAAGAAGAAGTTGATCTACATAGAACCTCCTGTCATGTGCGAATGTGGAGTCCAATCCAACTATGGCCTAGTCCCTTCGGGCCTTGGCATTGGCCACTATTGCGGCCATATGGTTGACTACGATGAGGTTGGTTAGTTTAGTGGACTTAACTGAATCGTATTACTTCATCTTCCTTTGCATCAAGTTTTAACTAAACAATTTCTTATGAATAGAGCACCGGGAAATGCAAGTGGGAATCCTATGAGGGTAAGAAAAAGTTCTTGGATGAGTTAGAGGGGAGGAAAAAGATTCAACGGGTGAGGGGCTATGGTCCTAACTACATCAGTCTTTTCAGTGTTTGGGAAAGTATGCAAGAGATATGGGCATTCCAACCCCATTCAGTGTTTGGGAAAAAAAGTGGAGGTTGCAGAGACAGGAGGAGTGGGAGATGGAGAGGACAAGGAAGGCTGCGGAGGAGGAGGAGAGAGCACAGATGAAGCTCCTTGACGGCACGATTGCTGGATTGTGTGCTAGTGAGTCACTGAAAGCCTCGTATTTTCGTAGCCTTGATTTGAATCTATTAGAATTGCTTCCCTAACTTGTCGTATTTTAAAATTTTAGAGATTGGGACAACCAGGGACTACCTGGCAAATGTTGCTCGTGCCAGGTATGTGGAGAACCAGGTGAACAAGCACCATGCGCTAGATGGACGCACCGCTCAATGTCCCATTGTGGTGGACGAGGAGGCGGAGGTTGAGGATGACGACACTGGACAGCCGAGCGACCTCATCGCTCTAGCTGAGGCGGGCTTGCAGAGGCAGGCCGAGGAGGACGAGGACGCCTAGTTCACTCAGGCCGTAGAGGCAGTGGAGGTGGCTTACAACAAGCGGAAGGCAGAACAGGGCAATGCAGGTCAGGCTAGCCACACCGACGAGGTTGTTGTAGAGGAGTGGTGCTCCGACGACGACAAGCTGCTTACTCAGTATATGACTCCCTGAGGAGAGGCATTCATGTATCGCTTGTATTCAGTGACTTGGCATGTACTAGAACCATATTTGTGATGTACTTTATCCTTCGTTTGTCACTTGGACAATTGCATGTGATGTACTATTGTCGTGTGTAATTCTTAATCAACAATGTCGTCCATATGTTTCTTGTAGTTCCTGGAGACACAAAGTAGACAACACCAAAGCTCTTTGCTATTTTCAGCGCTTTCGTGCTGCCGCGCCATACGTGGTGGCGCGTCAAGCCTGCCACGCCACAGGGCATGGCGCGGCAGCACTGCCGCGCCACCAGCTATGGCGCGGCAGTATCGAAGTGCAGAAAACAGCAAACTTCTTCCTGTTTTCTTCGTTTTTGTTCACAGGGACATGTGACACACAATTATATAGCAGAATATCTAATTGAAACGACAGCAATACCAACAATGCAATGACAAGTTCATTAAGTTAACATCGAAACCGTCATTGCAACATCAAGTACGGACACAAGTTATGAAACAAGTTCAGACACAATTTCTAAAGCAAGTTCGACACAAATACGACAAGTTCATGACATAAGGTCCTAAGGCAGCTAGATCCTATGGCTTAGGAGTGTACGGCTTCTTCGTCTTCCTCTTTCTCTTGGGCTGTGTAGGCAACAAGTTGGGGGTCCAGCCGACATCGGTGTGGTCATGACGGGATGGCTAACGGTGTGGCTGCTGCGCGTGACTGCTCCCCTGTAAGCGAGTACGTGTCAAGCATGAACTAAGTAAATTAAGGCAAGTTAAAGCGACATGTCACATAACGAATGAGTAGTACCCGTGTCTCTCCTTGGGTACCAAACAGTGCATCCCAAAGATGCGAGGAACCAAGCACGTCCTGGTGGTAAGGGTCCTGGTGGAAGCTCGGTGCCCCCTCCTCGTCGTCCTTGTCCTCATCGGAGGACACCGCGGGCTCGTCCTCCTCGTCAGACACGTCTGTAGGGCCCTTCCCGGGGCTGTGGTGTGGAGGCGTATGACCGGCACCGCTGTAGTGCATGGGTGTACGCACAACTGAAGAAGTGGTGTCTGTGGCCGGCTTGGAAGAACCGGCCGGTGTCCTCACAGAGCCCGAAGTAGTGCCAGCAGACCGCGCCGTGTCAGCGGGCGGCTCCCACTGGGTCTCCATGCAGCTCATCTTCTGAGAGATCTTCCTGAGGACCTTCTTACATTTCTGCAGGTAAACACATTACACGACTATTAATTTCGGAAAATGAGTGCAATGAACACTGCTTCGTTTGACAGCCTAGACAACTATTGGGCCTGTGTTTGGAAACAGTTAGGTTACAACAAGCAAAAGTGCTTTGGCTATCAATTGAATGGATTTGATAATCTTACCACGTATCTCTGAAGAGGGACTCTATGTGGATGTGTCTCAAGCCTAGTGTCCTCGTCATACACGTCTGCAATGACTTCTTCATCTGAGTCCACTTCAATTTCGGAGGTGTACGGTGGCCTGATATGAGTCCTCGCGTTCTTGTGGAACCACCGAAGGTACTCATCGAAGGTGCACTGGTCATGTGGGTCACCACTGTGGAATATGACCCTCTCCCTATGGATCCATATAAGGATGGAGTCCCTGTGGATGTCGCCCCAGTCGTAGTTGCCATACCGCTTCTGTCGATTGAACCTGCAACAAAACAATGATTAGTTGTCGGTATATACATCGGAAAGTATGAAATAGTAAAGACAAAGAAATTCACCCGTGCAGCTTCTGGCTGGTGGTGAGCTGAAGTGGCGGGAAGGACGTGACCTTCCCGAACTGCCTCTGAACCCCGCTAGGTATGTGGATCTTGACAGCGTGGAAGAAAATCAGTGGCACGTTCACGCGAAACTCCTCCGACTCCTCATAGCATCTAGGGCTCAGGTAGTCCCTGTTCTCCTGTGTATCCCAAGGAGTCTAAGTCACCTGAACAAGTCAAAATTGTGTTAGCTTCTAAAAATAGTGCAGTTACAAAAACACAGACCTTGTTTTGTACGAACAACTTACCTGGTGCTATGTGAGGCAGTCCAGCAAGTCCGTGTACTCCCTGTACTTGCGCCGCACGTTCCCTGTAACGGTCTCCGAAGCGCTCCACACGTACAGGGCTATAGGCCGTGTATCTTGGCCGTGCCAATCCTGCAATGAATAAGAAAATGGACTACACCATTGAAAATGACAGTATTTGTAAAAACATCATACTAGGAACCAAAAGTTACTACTTATAGGAAGACAACGAAGCAGGGGCCAGCCAACAGGCCATCTCTCCCAACACTAGATCTGAAGAAGGTACGCGCAACCGCCAAGTGACGCAGAGGTGCTAGTGCGGCGACACGCATCGCATAGTTGCCTGTATGTCCACGCAAGGACTGCGGAGCCCCAGCTGTACGCCGCAATCTCCTCCCACGGCTTGCTCACGATGTCGACGAAGATCCAGCTATGCGCGCAATGGCGCACGCAAATGTACTCCTTCAGCCACATACTGCTTTTTGAACATACTACCGCTTACAAACGCCTCTTGTTATAATTGACGTGTCCTCAAATCATTAGCCGACTGATGCGGCGCGCGAGGGCGCGCCACTTCCACTAGTGTGTTTCTACCTCTGAGGGTCGCCACCAACCGGCACCACCATACCACCATGGCACGAGGAAAAAGGGCCACCAAAAAAAGCAACAGCCGCCAACTAAAGTGAATGGCTTGTTTGCTGCTTTTTAGGGAGAAGCTGGCTTGTTTGCTGCTTTTTAGGGAGAAGCATGTGCGTTCAAACCTGGATGCATGGGCATCGAGATTAATTGGCTCGACACGATAATTATTGCAAGTGGATAACAATTTTGTAATAGCAGAATGAACATGGCCCGCCGTGACGGGCCCGGTCTGGTGTATGTTTGCTCTCAACGTCCATACCATGTCCCCATCCTAGACGAATATCATTTTTTAACGAAGTGAGGCGAATATTGTATAGTTTGTACAAACGTCATTTTGTATTGCGTTTATTGTCGATGCAACTAATAAACGCATCCACTTGACTCCCGGAAGATCAATGCCTGGCGTTCGTCTCCATCTACCTCCAAACCACTTTGCTCAGAGCCTCAGACCATTCTCTTCTGCACTCTGCACAGCCGTGTTTCCCTTTGTTTGTTCCGAGCGTGTGTTCTCGTGAGCTCTGACTACGGCTCCTGTGTCATCTCTGGACGTTGGTCACACAGCACATAGATCGGGTTATATGGCCAATTCCTTTGCAAGAGATTTTTCGTCGTCAAGATCTTTGCTTGTATCAGAATGAATGTGAAGGACCAGTGTTTTCCCACGACATGTGCCCTCCAAATGGACTTGGAGTTGAAAGAAGAAACAAATCCTTTGAACTGCGCTAAATATGCCGATTTTGCACTATAAGCCCGATCAAATGTCCATTTCCAAAGAATGGCGACCTATCGATCAACCAATTGGACAACACTTATAAGGTCCCAAAGCTCAACAAACTCAGCCTCTGGTGTACAGATTCCATCTTCCATGATCCTCTTGTCCACTCATGTGTAGCAAGTCATCTTTTAATTTATTTTGGTATATATATATTTGTGGAATATTTTAATATATTTTTAATATTATAGTAGTGGGTAATTTAGATTCAAATATAAGGGATTAGTTAGATTATATCTATCATAATGATAGGGTGGCCAATTTAGATGCACCTCCTAAAGTTTAGTCACATAAACCAGCTTCTAAAGTTTAGTTATCCCCGGTTTGGTTCGGTGTAGGCCCTTTTAGTCAGGGTGTTTGGCTGTAAAGTGACTAAAAGATGAGGCAGCCTGACTAAAGTTGGGCTTTAGTCCCATTTAGCAACACTTGGATGACTAGTTGGCTAATGCACTTTTTAGTCCCATTTAGTTACAGTGTTTGGGTAAAAGTGACTAAACGGGACTAGATTTAGGAGGTAAGAGTGAACCAAACACCCCCTAAGATTATGTTACTCCCTCTATCCTCAAACAAATACAATTCTAGCATAGTACTGAGTCAAATTATCTAGAGTTTAACTAAGTTTATAAAAAAATGTGTCAATACTTATAATACCAAATAAGTATAGTTAGATTTGCTATGAAATATATTTTCATAATATACCTATTTAGTGTCATAAATATTGATACTATTTTTAGATCCAGGGGCTAAATTTTTAGTCGTGTCACATCGGATGTTCGGATGCTAACTAGGAGGACGAAATATGAGCTAATTATAAAACTAATTGCACAAGAGTAGACTAATTAGCGAGAAGAATCTATTAAGCCTTAAGTAATCCATAATTAGCAAATGTTTACTGTAGCACAACATTGTCAAATCATAGACTAATTAGACTTAATAGATTCGTCTCGCAAATTAGCCTCAGTCTATGTAATTAGTTTTGTAATTAGCCTATATTTAATACTCCTAATTGGTATCAAAGATTCAATGTGATGGGACTAAACTTTTGCTTGAGGGAAACAAATATGTCAAACTTTTAGTTTGCCTAGAGACAAAATTAGAATTGCATCCTTTTTAGACAATGACGATACATAATGGCATGTCTAAGTAATTTAGATACAAATTAGGGGTTCTTTTATGTTTTCCCTAATAACAAAGGCAAGTGATTTTTAGAAAACATAGTAGATTCATGACTTATTATTCATGGTAATTAAAGTCTTTCAAATTCATCGTTGGATCTTTCTGTTTTTTAAGAATTTATGAAATTTATCTTTTTTTTCTAACTTATATTTTTTAACTTATCTCGTGAGATTAAAATAGAGACTATGTTGTGGCCTATATTACTAATATAGTAAACTTCATATACAAGTGACGGGCAGAGAAGGCAGTGCTACTTTCTTAAATGTACTGCTGAGCTGTATCCGACTGGATTATTGGCTTGTTCTCATCGTTTTGTAGTGACAAAATCAGTTTATAACTGATATATGACCAATTGTTCTTTGTTCTTATCTAAAATAATATGACCGATTGTAAGGAGCGGTCATTTATATATACTAGTAGGCAGTGGTGGTCAGAAAACTATGATGCTTCAGTTGTTGACATTGTGGAACCATATATGATTTTGTACTCCGGTGCCGATCTGACGGCTGATAGGGAAGTTTCCATGTCATTTGCCCATACGCTCAATAAATCCACTATCGGGATTTGTCTTTGAAAGGTATGTTAAAACTTGTTGCATTTTTAATTAAATGTAAGGCAGAGATGTATATCCCTAACAGATGGTTGGTCTGTTCTCACTCTCGTGTGATTCATTTTATATGTAGGTGCGACAGTAAGAATGCCTAGACTTCTGTGATTCATTTTATAAAATTTTCAAAGCTGAGTCACCTTGTAGTAGGAATGATATATAGCCTATTTTGAAATTAGATATTTTAAAATATATCACTTATCCTTGTACAAAGCACTAAAATGAAACGTCTACAATAATATATAGCACTCATGTCATGTTTCATAAAATTTAGACTTTAACAGCTAATTTATTTAGAAGAAAATAGGATATAGAAGAGCCAAGAGCAATGGCAGCCCTGTCACGCCAACACCGGTTGTATGTGCCCTTAGTGAGCTCTAATTGCTTGTAAAACCATGAATAATTTTGCCACTTGAGTGCAATGACATTGAAGATTCCGTAAATAATGGTGGTGGGACAAAGAAATGGAGAGAGAAACAAATAAGCTACTACTAGACAAAAAAAATGAATGACTTGTTTATGGAGAAGCAGGTGAACCTGGACGGCTCAACGATCATTTATGCAAGTGGATAATTTTGTAATGGCAATTCAAGATGCCTGACGGGCTGTTAACGTAGATGTGCCAGTGTGGGAAGTCGACCTCACATGGGTTGCTGGTGATGCAACTAATAAACGCATTCACTTGACTCCCGGGAAGACCAATGCTTGGTGTTCCTCTCCATCTACCTCCAAACTGCTTGCTGAGACCATTCTCTTCTGCACTCGGCAGCCGTGTTTCCCTGAGGGCTTGACCTTGTTCTGAGCGTGTGTTCTTGTGAGCTCTGACTACTGCTCCAATGGCGGAGCTGGTGGTCAGCATGGTGGTCGGGCCACTGCTGTCGTTGGTGAAGGAGAAGGCATCAAGCTACCTCCTGGAGCAGTACAAGGTGATGGAGGGCATGGAGGAGCAGCACAAGATCCTCATGCGCAAGCTGCCTGCCATCCTCGACGTCATCACCGATGCTGAGGAGAAGGCAACCCACCGAGAAGGAGTGAAGGCATGGCTCAAGGAGGTCAAGACGGTGGCGTACGAGGCGAATGAAGCCTTTGACGAGTTCAACTACGAGGCACTCCGGCGTGAAGCCAAGGAGAAGGGGCACATCCGCAAGCTCGGCTTCGAGGGTGTGAAGCTCTTTCCTACTCACAACCGTGTTGCCTTTCGTAATAGGATGGGCAACAAGCTTCGCAGGATTGTGCAGACCATCGAGGTCCTTGTGGCTGAAATGAATGCTTTTGGGTTCAATTATCATCAACAAGCCCCGGCGTCCAAGCAGTGGCGTCAAACTGCTTCCATCGTTATTGACCCTGAGGATATTGCCAGGAAATCTAGAGATGAAGAGACGAAGAAAATTGTTAAGATACTGATTGATAATGCCAGCAACGCAGACCTGGCGGTCCTTCCGATCTTCGGAATGGGTGGAATGGGCAAGACTACCTTGGCTCAGCTCATCTACAACGACCCTGATGTCCAGAAGCATTTCGAGCCATGCAAGTGGGTCTGCGTGGCAGATGATTTTGATGTTTGTAACATTGTCAACAAGATCTGCGACAGCGCCAGTGGCAAGGACCTTGAGAAGGCATTGCAACAGATCAAAGAAGAACTTAGTGGAAACAGGTAATTTTGGAATTCATTGACTCAACTTCGTTCCCCCTCCCAATTGTTATGAATACACATGAAGTTTTCATTTTTCATTTGAAAGAAAAAGTTAGCAGTCCAAACCCAAAAAAAAACATATATACATTCAGATGACTATTCACACTCGTTCATTATAAGGTAGCTTGCAAGTTGACCTCCTTTATTGTTAGATGTAGCACGTTGCCCTCTTGCACATGGATTAAACTATAAATCAATGGTATTCTTCATACATGCATGCTTTGGGGACATCTGCACAATTAAATGAACCTACAAAATTATAATAAAACTAACGAGGGTATTGTTTCTCACAGGTATCTTCTTGTGTTGGACGATGTATGGAATGAAGATATTAATAAGTGGGAAAAGCTAAAAGCCTGCCTTGAGCAAGGTGGGATGGGTAGTGTTGTACTGACGACAACTCGCAAGGAAGGAATTGCTGAACTCATGGGTTCAGTTAAAGCTCATAACATTGCAGGCTTGGATAATAAATTCATAAAGGAAATTATTGAGACCAAAGCATTCAGTTCGAAGGAGAGCAAGCTGGATGAGCTAGTAAAGATGGTTGATGATTTTGTGAATAAATGTTTTGGGTCTCCCTTGGCAGCGAATGCACTAGGATCTGTACTGCGTGGCAAGACACGTAAGGAAGAATGGGATGCTGTGCTAAGCAAAAGCATCGCCCATAACGGCGAAGATGAAATCCTGCCGGTTCTCAAGCTCAGTTACGATGACCTGCCATCACACATGAAGCAGTGCTTTGCTTTATGTGCCGTGTTTCCCAAGGATCATGACATTAATGTGGAACTCCTGATACAATTATGGATGGCAAATGGCTTTATTCGACAAGAAAAAGATGTCCATCCCGAAACCACTGGTAAACACATTTTCCATGAGCTGGTCTCAAGATCGTTCTTTCAAGATGTCAAGCAAGTCAAAGGGGATATAAAGTACAACAATGTGAATTGGTATTGCCCTAAGACTACATGTAAAATCCATGATCTCATGCATGATGTGGCACTGTCTGCCATGGAAAATGATGTTGCTACCATAACTGATGAGAAGCCAAAGCAGAGTGAGCTTCTTCAGAACACTTGTCGCCATCTCTATTTGTCGTGTGATGAACCAGAGGGCATTTTGAATGATTCTCTTAAGACAAGATCTCCATCTATCCAAACACTACTATGTCCTCGAAAAATCGAAAGTTCACTGCATCATTTAGGAAAGTACAACTCTGTGCGAGCCTTATCACTCTTTCAGAGTAAGGGCGCGTTCCTGCTGAAACCAAAGTATCTGCATCACCTGAGGTATCTTAATGTTTCACAGAGTTATATAGAGTCACTTCCAGAAGATATAAGCATCTTATATCATCTGCATACGCTGGATGTTTCTCACTGTTTCTATCTTGCCCGGCTTCCAAAGGAAATAAAGTACATGACTGCACTTCGGCACCTCTACACTCACGGATGTGGGAAGTTGAAGTGCATGCCTCCAAAGCTTGGGCAACTCACTTCCCTGCAAACACTCACTAATTTTGTAGTGGGTACGGGGCCTGATTGCAGTAGTATCGGAGATCTGCAGCATTTAAACGATCTTGGTGGTTCACTGCTCCTTAGTCAACTTGAAAATGTAAAAGAAGCAACAGACGCGAAGCTGGCCAATCTTGGAAATAAAAAGGAAATCAGGGAACTGTCATTAAGATGGACAGCTACCAAGGAGGGGAAACCACACTGTCCTAAGGTCCTAGAAGGTCTGGGAGCTCCTCATGTACTGGAGGCTCTGAGGATAAATGATTACCAAGGAACCAGTTTTCCGGCGTGGATGGGTATGCTGGAAAACATGGTTGAGCTTCATCTTTATGATTGTAAGAAGTCGAAGAATCTTCCTCCACTGCGGCGAGTACCAGCTCTACAAGTTCTATGTTTGGAAGGATTGGAAGAATTGCAATTCTTGTGCAGCGGTGGTACATTCTTCAATTTTCCTAATCTAAAGGAGCTTATGCTGGTTCGACTGCCGGCTTTTGACAGCTGGTGCGAAGTAAATTGGGTCCAAGGAGAGCAAGTAATATTTCCTCATCTTGAGAAGTTGTCCATTGAGGAATGTGAAAAGCTGACAGCATTACCAAAAGCAGCACAACTCGGACAATCATGGGGTCAGAATCATACTGGGATATGGTCAGCATTTCCAGCATTGAAGATACTCGAATTAAAAGATCTGGAGAGCTTTGATGGATGGGAGGCGATTGAAGCCACTCAAGAACACCAGATAATGTTTCCTCATCTTGAAAAGTTATCTATTCGCAACTGCCAAGAGTTGATAGCTCTACCAGAAGCTCCACTGCTCGAAGAATTTCGTGGGGTACATTATAAAATGGCACGCTCAGCATTTCCAGTATTGAAGGTGCTAAAGTTAAAAGAGTTAGATAAATTTCAGAAATGGGGGTCAGCTGATGAAGCAACTCAAGGACAACAGATAATATTTCCGTGCCTTGAACATTTATCAGTTCTCAATTGCAAAAATCTAATAGCACTACCGGAAGGACCATTGCTCCATGAATTGTGTGGGGTATATTATAAAATGGCATGCTCAACATTTCCAGTATTGAAGGTGCTAAAGTTGAAAGAGTTAGATAAATTTCAGAAATGGGGGTCAGCTGATGAAGCAACTCAAGGACAACAGATAATATTTCCGTGTCTTGAACATTTATCAATTCTCAATTGTAAAAATCTAATAGCACTACCGGAAGGACCATTGCTCCATGAATTGTGTGGGGTATATTATAAAATGGCATGCTCAGCATTTCCAGTATTGAAGGTGCTAAAGTTGAAAGAGTTAGATAAATTTCAGAAATGGGGGTCAGCTGATGAAGCAACTCAAGGACAACAGATAATATTTCCGTGCCTTGAAGATTTATCAGTTCTCAAGTGCAAAAATCTGATAGCACTACCGGAAGGACCGTTGCTCCATGAAATGTGTGATAGAGATTATGAAAAGGCACGCTCAGCATTTCCGGTGTTAAAGGTACTTGAATTGAGGAAACTGGAGAATTTTGAGGGATGGGAACAAGTTGGGGCAACTCAAGGAGGAGACACGATGTTTCCACGTCTTGAAGAGTTATCAATTCGTGACTGCCCAAAGATGACAGCATTACCAACAGGTACATCATCATCTTTGGCACCTTCAGTTGGCCGTAGTGATATCAAAACACGGTCAGCATTTCCAAAATTAAAGAAACTCATGTTCGGTGGTTTAATAAATTTTAAGAGCTGGGGGATGGAAGCAATTAATGGTGAACAGTGGATGTTCCCTGACCTTGTCTCTGTTTGTATTGGTGGAAGCCTAGAGTTGACAACTTTACCCGAGGGACCAAAGCTCAGCTCATTAACAATACTAGGTGGTCACCAGCAGATCTTGTTAGCAGCAATTCCTAGAGCTATTGATTCGCTATCTGAACTGGACTTTAGTGCAGCCTTACCACCAGCTGAGCAGGGTGCGTTTGAGCTGGCGGACAGCAACAATATTAAATCCCCTCTGACAAGACTGGAGCTAGGAAGGAACTGCAATTTGCTCTTCCACTCAAGCGCACTAGCACTATGGACATATTTTGTACATCTCCAAGATCTGAAGTTTTGGTTCTGCGATGCGCTTGTCTACTGGCCGGAGGAGTTCCAGAGCTTGGTATCCTTGAGGGATCTGGTAATTTGGGACTGCAATAATCTGATTGGATACGCACATCCACGAGCTGCTCCTGGCCAACCAGCATCAGAAAGGAGCCAACTTCTGCCCAACCTCGAGTCTCTAGACATATGGGATTGTGAAAGCCTGGCAGAAATCTTCAGCGTGCCCGCATCTCTCAAGGCAATGAAGGTTAGGGGGTGTCCTAAAGTTGAACTTGAGTCCATATTCGGCAAGCAACAGGACAAGCCTACATTGAATCAAGGCCTTGGCACTGACGTCATGGCATCTACAGCTGTACCACAGCTGCCTTCATTGGCCAGCTGGGATCACTTCCTTCCATGCCTTGAATCGCTAACGATATGGAGGTGTGGCAGCTTGTCAGAGGTTGTCGACCTTCCCCCATGCCTAAGAGAAATAGAAATTTGGGGATGCGACAAACTACAACTCCTCTCGGGCCAGCTGGATGCACTCCGAACACTAGAGATTCGTTGGTGCCCAAGGTTGAGATCACTGGAATCTGGCTCCGGAGAGCTCCAAACGCTGGAACGCCTCGGTCTCGTGCGTTGCGAAAGCCTAGCACCATTCTTGCCCAATGGGCCACAAGCATACTCATCTCTTCGTGAGCTTACAATTACAGACTGCCCTGGTATAAAGTCGCTGCCTTCGTCCCTGCGGCAGCGACTGGACAGCCTCGATGACGATGATAAAGATCTGGATGCTCGTTACCAAGGTACCCACTAAACTATAACTTTGCCATTTCACCATCAACTGCGTAAAATCGTCTGCTCGTGTGTATTGTCCTCGTCAAGCTGCTACTCGCTATCTAAAAATATAATCAGTTTCCTTAGCCCTTAGGCATGCATGCAGTATCACCAGTGTTTAGGTCCTGACTCCTGAGATATATTTATCATTTGAATGTACATGTGGGGCCGAATGTTCACTGATCAACTAGTGTGGTATTTTTGCTTTGCTCCTAATGGAACCGTTAAGTGATAGTACATGCATCATCCACAAGAATCATTTCTAGCTTTGGTCATCCAAATCTAGTCTTAAGTTCATCTTTTGACACGAGTTTGCCAAATGACTTATTAAATTTTCTTCTGTTAGTATGTGCGTCTATACGTGTGAACTGTCTCCAGAAATTATTAACCCATTGGAAATTACTCAGCAATTACAGCATCACTAATGTCACCAAAAGTTCCTTTTCTTTATGGAATTGTCACCGTAGCTTGCTGGTTTAAGCATTTAGAAAATACAAGAAAAAAATGTATTCCACTCACTGTTCGTTTCGCTGGTTTATTGTGGCTGAAAGTACTGTTTGCTGGTTTGTTGTGAGAGAAAAATACTGCTGGATGACTGCTGATTCTGCTGATCCAGCGAAACGAACCGGGTGCCAATTTCCAAGTGATCCCATTATGCTCGAACAGATGGAGACGCAACAATTAAGGACACAACTAGCTAAAAGACTTTAATTAAACGGATATGTTTCTATTCCCCTGATGTTACCTTTCCAACAGAGATGCCAAGGAAAGTTTATACTTGTCAATTTAATTGATATTTCTTCTGTCTAGCTGACAAATTTGACTAACTGAAGTTCAGGGAACTAACATTGAGTTCTAAAATCAGGACCCAGCGTTTGAGGGACGACTAAAATGGCTTTTTTTTCCTTTTAATAACGTTTTTTTTTCTAATAACTTCACTGCTAGGATGCACAATGTATGCCTTTTGTTTTAGAAAGAATTGAGAAATTACTCGGTACAATTAAATAGCAATATACCTTTCAGATGCCATACTCTCGAATCTTCTTGTTGTACGCCTTTTCAGTTACTCTGTATTTCTATGGACAAATCCTAACATCAGCTATCACCAGGTGCGAAGTTACTGAAGCCAAAGACATGGAAATACGCCAGCTGTAGCAATTAGTGAGATGGAAGTAACGCCAAGTACCTGAAAGGTTGATAAACTGGTTAGTAGCATCAGCATTTCTTAAATTATTGGGTCTTAACTAGAATCATCTCGAGTTATTAATGCTGATTGCATATCCTATCTATTTTAGGGACAGGTATCATGGTGTGCCTTGTTTACTGTCAGCGTCCAAACCATCATGTGGATAATGATACTTTTCCTCCTCTGGTGTTCACCGTCCAGGGCCTAAATTACCATATAGGCACTGATGCAAGTTGTTGAAGGCAATATAAATTTTATACCTGATATTTCTCTTCAATAACCAAGAGATGTAACACTATTTATTCTCGCATCAAATGGATATAGAGACTGGGATATACTGATACTCTTTCCAATGGAATACACACCCACACCCTCTGTTACCTTCCCATGAGTTGATGTGTTCTGCATTTCTTTGTAAGCGAGCTTGGCAGAGAGACTACTATAGCTTGTAGTCTTACTATTACAAATATTCGTTGTCAGATGTAAAAATCTTTTACTTAGGATAACTCTAAATACAACAATAACAACAACAACATAGTCTTTTGTCCCAAGCAAGTTGGGGTAGGCTAGAGATGAAACTTAAAAGAGACGAGAAACAAGGAGACACGTAAAGGGACATAAAGGGCACAAGACAGAAAGCGGTCACGGTTCAGGCACGTTGATTGCCAGTCTTTAAGCGCTCATGTCCATAGCTAAATCCTTAGAGATATTCCACTCCTTAAGGTCTCTCTTAACGGACTTGTCCCAAGTCAGTTTAGGTCGACCTCTACCACTCTTTACATTATCGGCCTGCTTTAGAACTCCACTACGCATCGGCCCGCTTTAGGATAACTCTAAATAGACCCTCAAAAAATATATTAGAATTTTGTAGATAAACAAAATTCTATTAAGGTGACATCTAGATTTCAAGCTCTAATTAACTACCATGGAAGTTCAATTTTCATATTTCAACCTTTCTTTTGAAACCATTAGCTGACATATCAAAACCGCTCCACGCAAGGGGCATGTGTGATGAAATCAAGGCAGAATTGCTATGAGGTTGTATGTTTTACGTAGTTTCTATAGTAAGGGAGTGTGTAGTGTCTGGCTTTGTAGTTTAGGACTGAGTCGGACTACTATGATCGTTGAAGATTGGAAAATAGGCTTTACTCTTTTTCACACCGCGTGCTTCAGTAGGAAGCCTCTGTCCTTGTCATCATTATTAACTCGCCATGGTCATGAGCAGTAACCATCATCAACCTTTAGACACTTGTTCACACATGCACGACCTCATTGGAGTCTACAGCTGACAGCAAACATAATTGTCCTTGCACACAGACGTCTCAGCAGTGTTTCTTCGAGTGATGGCCCGCCACCTTATACTGGTTATCTGTTTAAAGCTACTAAATCAATCATGCATCGTAACAAAGATACTTTTTTTTTTGCGAATCAGCCTAACAAAGGCACTTTTGCCCCAAAAATAAAACAGACTCGCATGGTTCAGTGACTCCGCCTCATTTTGAATCTTCCGTACGCCTCTGCTTTCCAGTATGATTGCCGGACCAGTTCAATCATGCATATTTTGTTGAGCTGTATACTTACTTGTAATGCCTTGGGTAATTTCCAATTATCTGCTTTTTGAAACGATCCTGCTCCTCCGATCCTTCCTGGTTTGTAAGGACGTTCCTAATTTGAAATTTTACCGGAAAAAAGAAAGAATATCTAGACTAGTCCAGCATGGAGAGTGACCCAATTGCTCCGGCATGGACATACCTACCCTTATTCATTCATGAACGGTTTACATTGTTTCTTGCAAATAGTACACCAAAATTCATAAATTACTAAGAGAAATGGTGGTAGCCTGGTACAGAGTAGGACTGAACTTTAGCTACTTCGCAATCTCTTGATTCATCTTCATCATTGGATGGAAGCATTTAGTCTGAACTCGCATGATTTCAAACAAAGTGGCAAGCTGAAACATAATATACATGCTCTTTCCCTAATAAACGACTATAATACTGTCGCCATTTTATCATGGTGCCTCAGTTGCAAATTAGTAGTACACTCTGGCGTGCTTTCATAGCCAATGGCTGGGCTTATCAGCATGGTTAGTGCGCCTGGTTGTCTCGTCCACATCACACAGGACACATTGGCAAGTGGTGGCGAAATTTCTTCCACACACTGAAAGAGTGAAAGTTACGGATCACAACCATGTTCGTGGGCCAGGTTCACTTGATATGAACGATAGGCACAGCTACCTACTATCCTTCGGTGTGAGGGACCGATCGAATCGATGCTCCCGTGTTGAAGGCATCATTGAAGTTTCATCTAGCTTCAGTGTCCTCCTTTCCCACCATATTGTCTCCTCTTCAGCCTCTCTCCGTCCTCTCCTTGCCTCCTCGACTCCGGCGCTCGTGTGCTGTGTGCTCTGGGTACAATGGCGGAGGTGGTAGTCAGCATGGTGGTCGGACCACTGCTGTCCCTAGTGAAGGAGAAGGCGTCCAGCTACCTCCTGGAGCAGTACAAGGTGATGGACGGCATGGAGGAGCAGCACAAGATCCTCATGCGTAAGCTACCTGCCATCCTCGACGTCATCACCAACGCCGAGGAGAAGGCGACCTGCCGGGAAGGAGTGAAGGCATGGCTCAGGGATGTCAAGACGGTTGCGTACGAGGCGAATGAAGCCTTTGACGAGTTCAGCTACGAGGCGCTCCGCCGTGAAGCCAAGGAGAAGGGGCACATTCGCAAGCTTGGCATCGAGGGAGTGAAGCTCTTTCCTACTCACAACTGTGCTGCATTCCGTAATAAGATGGGCAACAAGCTTCGTAGGATTGTGCAGACCATCGAGGTCCTTGTGACTGAAATGAATACATTTGGATTCAACTATCAAAACGAAGCACCAGCACCCAAACAATGGCGTGAGACTGATTCCATCCTTATTGACTCCGGTAATATTGCCACCAAATCAAGAGATGCAGAGACGCAGAAGATTGTTAAGATCCTGATTGATAGGGCTAGCGTCGCAGAGCTCACTGTCCTTCCTATCGTTGGAATGGGTGGGTTTGGTAAGACTACCCTAGCTCAGCTCATCTACAACCACCCTGATGTCAAGAAGCATTTTGAGCTGCACAAGTGGGTCTGCGTGTCAGATGAGTTTGATGTTTTTAAGCTTGCAAACAAAATCTGCAGCAGCTCCGGGAAGAACCTTGAAGAGGCACAGAAGAAGCTCCAGGTTGAACTTAAAGGAAAGAGGTAAAGTGGATTCTCTTTCATATGTTTCTAAACCTTTTCTTTTTGTAGAGAATATTTTTCTCGAACTTACACCCTTCGTCTAAAATAGTATCGAGTCCTAGTTCTTTTTAGTCAATCTTTTAGTCTATCAATCTTAAGTTTAACCAAACCTATAATAAATACTAATATTTTTGGTACCGAATATATTTTCAGAGCAAACCTATATATTTGGAGATATAAATTTTTTTCACGGATGTGAAATAAGAAAACATGTGACCACACACGTCTGCTATTTCACTATGTCAATGATTTAAGCGATGATGTGGATGGTTTCCGATGGCAATAAAATGTTAAGATGGTAATTTGGACGATCATAAAGAATGATGGGATGATTAATCATACCCCCACATGTGTTCTTTATACCTCATTCATTTATATGCTTCTATGTGGTGTCATTAAATGTAATAATTAACTAAAAACTTCTAATTCTCCAAGAAAACATGATATTAGTATTAACATATCCTCCAAAAGAATTGATTATTTTTAATATTTCGCTATTGAAACTTAGCGTCCGCTATAGCACCCGCTATCCGCGATCCGCTACATAGACATTAATCCCTTATAAAAACCGCTATCCGCTATTTATTAGCTTGGACGGCACGAATACAGACCTACAAAGTTCTACTCAAAAACAGCCAAGAAGGACGAAGTTCAGAACAGAACAAACAACGACCACAAGCATCCATAGCCAGCCTGAACGTACCATTGCACCTCCTCTTTAATCCTTAGTGCCAAAGCGCCTAACAATATGGAGACATAGAGCCACCCATGGAAGACTTGCACCTTCCACATTAACCAAAGCATCAACGCGACTAGGAAGCAAACCCTTTACAATGAGATATTAATATTGATATTATTTTCTACTCTCTTGGTCTCTAAATAAATTAATTTCTAGAGAGCTGTCTTAAGTTAATTTTTTAATGTTTGACCAAATTTATAGAAAAGGGCATAAATATTTATGACAACGAATGAACACATTACAAAAATTATAGTTTATGGTGTATATAGTGATATTAATTTGGTTTCATAACTTTTGCTATTTTTTCTATGAATTCATTCAAACTTAAAAATTGACTTAAGACAACTCTTTAAAAATTGATTTATTCAGAGGTGGATGGAGTATAAACTTGCGAGATATAATTATAGATATTATTTTCTATAAACAAAGTTAAATTTAATAAAATTTGACTTAGTTTAAACCTAGAATTGCACTCTTTTTTTGACACAGTATCTACTACTCAACATAAGCACAAGAGCAAACAAACCCCACCAGGTGCATGTAATTTTCATTTTAAGTATTTCACGGTCACTCCATTCGTCTTGCAAAGCTCGAAGGCCACAAAAACTACTGGCCCTCAAACCTGACAGTTAAATAAGCTGTAGGTGAATGCCATGCTCAATCTGAGTTGCACATTACCCTCTCCAACATGCACAAAACTTGCAATCTCGTGCTCTCCATGCACTAATGCCAGGCTTATTTGTCACACAGGTATCTTATCGTGTTGGACGACGTCTGGAATGAGGACGGTGACAAGTGGGAGAAGCTAAACGACGTCTGGAATGAGGACGGTGACAAGTGGGAGAAGCTAAAAGCCAGTCTTAAGCATGGTGGGAACGGTTGTGTCGTATTGACAACCACTCGCAAGGAAGTTGTTGCCAAACTAATGGGTACAATTAAAGCCCACTAGTATATTAGCCGTGCTAACGCTACGGTGGCGTCTAGAAAAAATGAATCATAAAACTAAAATAAATCATAAAACTGAAAGTTTCAGTATTTTTAATGAAAAATACAAAACAATATAATCAAAGGAGCACCAATTTGTAAAGTAGGCTCCTGTCCAGCTGACCTGCTGAGAAGGATTCCAAGAAGCACCAATTTCAGAAAAAAAAAATGCAGTTTCTACTTGCTAGCAGCTACCAAGGAAACTACTTCCAAAGCTCATTACGCCTTTGAGATGCGCCTCATCAACCTGGTGTGAAATCTTGGTTCCCTGGGAATTGTAGGAAGCTTCATTGACCTGTATTTTTCACATGAAACTATGGTTTGAGTTGACTAAGACCTTGTCGGGTGCTGAGATTGTAAGACTGGATGACTGATCGTGCAAAAATTGTCGGCAGATCATCAAAGAAGGCAAAAGAATAGAGATTGAGTACGTTTTTGGCACTTCGCTGTGCAGCACGTGATCGATTGGTTCCATGGGGTTCCTTTGTTGGAGATTTCAAGGGGATCTGCAGAACAGAAGGATCAGAGAAGGGTTGAGCAGACATTACCACTTATCAATGTCACCTGAGATAACCGATAAGGAAACATGGTCTTCCTTAAAAGTTTAGAAACAGTAACAGAGTAATAACAGACTGAAAATTGTGTGCCAGCCCACTGTAAACCAATCGCACAAACTTGCAGATCATGCCTGAAAAATTCTTTATCCACTTATATCTGAACTCGAACCACATATCATTCAGATCTTCTATTGCAGCTAAGCTGCATAATTTCTAGGAAGCAGTTTCAAAAGTTTTGACAAATTGGAAGTTATCTTGACAAATTGGAAGTTATCCAAAGTCAATTATCTATAGCTGACTACTAAAATAAACTCGCATGTTTGCCAACATTGAGAATTCCTCACTGGCTCCCAACAAGCATATACGAAAGGAATTCAAATGAAACACCTCTGCTTAAGAGTTAAGAAAAAGGCCTCTGTCTAGTAAGCACTTTGTGACAGATAAATTTAGCTTATTTTTTCAGAAATTGTTTGACTTACTTTCAGTTTTGCTATTGCTATTTTCCTAAATGTTTTTTTAGATCAGAATTTTTCTAACAGACCACTTTTGTCAATTCACTTTGGCTTAGACCTAGTCCTTCACTAATGCACCAGAGTTACCAACTAACACATTTGGGGAGGATTTCCAGCTCACCGTGTGACACGACGCAGGTAGAGGGTGAGAAATCCATGTCCCCCTTCGATCATACAGCTTGAACGCGACTGCATAGAGGATGAGAAATCCAAATCAAACATGTCGATTAAGCAGAGGCGGCACTTGTGGCTGGGGCGGGGCTGAGATGGCACAAATCGATCCCGGCCTCTCCCCTTTCTTCGGTGGTGGTGGTGCTGCCTCTCCGGGCTGCAGGCGCCCGGATCTGAGCGAGAGGCACGAAAAAGCATGGGTCGACGGAGAGGGAGAGGGCGTCACGCGGCTGATTGAAAGAGGCAGAGAGAGGCGCACCGGCGGGCCGCTTTGTCCGCGCCATCGGGCCACTTCCGGCCGGAGCCGTGCGGCTCCCTTGGCTACCTGGAGGGCGGCTTCTTTATCCACCTCCTCGTCCGCCCACGGCCCACCTCGGTCGCGGTGTCGCCACGCCATTGACGCCGGCGCCCTCCTGTACGGCTCCTGCCGCAGCACGACCTCTCCCATGGCCATCCTCGCCGTCCCCGCGCCTGCGGCGGCCAGGTGCCGCGCACCAGCAACCGGCGCCCCCACGGATAATCCAACCCTAGGAAGAACTTTTCCCATGGATAAGGAAGAAGAAGGGGCGAGGAAGGTAGAGGGGGAACTGGATCCACCAGATCAGGCCATCGTCGATGAGCCAGGGGTGTCCGCCGGAGCTGGGGAGCTCGCCAGCGTAGGGACCAAGGTGGCGGTGGCAGAAGTTGAGAGGCATGTGGCTGTTGTCGCTAGAGCGGGGAGGAGAACGGTGTTTTATTTTTTCGGGAGTAAAAAAGATGCCTCCAGGAGGGATCGAACCCTGGAGGGGAGGGCTCGGGCGTGGGGGGCTAGCGCGGAGGAAGGGCGTGCTGCGCGTCGGGCTGCAGACACATTGAAGCGTGGCCGTCGGATTTGGTTGAGCAAGAGAGAGAATGCCTGAGAGATGATCTGGTGCATTCGTTTTGATGATGTTATATTTTTTGGGTGTATTTGTAGGTGTGGATGTAGCATAGGTCATGACTGTGGAGAAGACATTTGCTGTGTGGCTGTAGATTAATTCTAACCGGCGTATTATAGGGGTAGAGAATAGAGATAGAGATGACATTACACTTCTGGATGATGGATCCATAAAGGAAATTATTGAGACTAAGGCATTTGGTTCGCAAGAGAATAGGCCAGCTGAGCTACTGGCCTTGGTTGATGACGTTGTGCAGAGATGTGCAGGATCTCCCTTGGCTGCCAATGCACTAGGATCTGTGCTACGTGGCAAGACAAGTCCAGAAGAATGGAAGGCTGTCCTAAGCAAAAGCATCGCCCATAACAAGGAAGATAAAATCCTACCTATACTCAAGCTCAGTTACGATGACCTGCCAACACATATGAAGCAGTGCTTTGCTTTCTGTGCTGTATTTCCCAAGGATCATGATATTGATGTGGAACTCCTGATACAATTATGGGTGGCAAATGGCTTTATTCGACAAGAAAAAGATGCCCATCCTGAAATCACTGGTAAACACATTTTCCATGAGCTGGTCTCAAGATCATTCTTTCAAGATGTGAAGCAAGTCAAAGGGGATATAAAAGCACGACAGTGTGTATTGGTATTGCCCGAAGACTACATGTAAAATCCATGATCTCATGCATGATGTGGCACTGTCTGCCATGGAAAATGAAGTTGCTACCATAACTGATGAGAATAAGCCAAAGCAGAGTGAGTTTCTTCATAACACTTGCCGCCATTTCTTTTTGTCGTGTGATGAGCCAGAGGCCCTTTTGAATGATTCTCTGAAGACAAGATCTCCAGCTATGCAAACACTACTATGTCGTAGAAGAATTGGAACTTCACTGCATCATTTAGGAAAGTACAACTCTTTGCGAGCCTTATCACTCTTTCAGAGTAAGGGTGCATTCCTACTGAAACCAAAGTATCTACATCACCTAAGGTATCTCAATATTTCAAGGAGTTATATACAGTCACTGCCAAAAGATATAAGCATCTTATATCATCTGCATACGTTGGATGTTTCTGGCTGTAAGTATCTTAGCGGGCTTCCAAAGGAAATAAAGTACATGACAGCACTTCGTCACCTCTATACTCACGGATGTGACAAGTTGAAGTGCATTCCTCCAAAGCTTGGGCAACTCACTTCCCTGCAAACACTCACTAATTTTGTAGTGGGTACGGGACCTGATTGCAGTAGTATCGGAGATCTGCAGCATTTAAACGATCTTGGTGGTTCACTGCTCCTTAGTCAACTTCAAAATGTAAAGGAAGCAACATACGTGAAGCTAGCCAATTTTGGAAATAAAAAGAAAATCAGGGAACTGTCATTAAGATGGACAGCTACCAAGGAGGGGAAACCACACTGTCCTAAGGTCCTAGAAGGTCTAGGAGCTCCTCATGTACTGGAGGCTCTGAGGATAAATGATTACCAAGGAACCAGTTTCCCGGCGTGGATGGGTATGCTGGAAAACATGGTTGAGCTTCATCTTTATGATTGTAAGAAGTCGAAGAATCTTCCTCCACTGCGGCGAGTACCAGCTCTACAAGTTCTATGTTTGGAAGGATTGGAAGAATTGCAATGCTTGTGCAGCGGTAGTACATTCTTCGATCTTCCTACTCTAAAGGAGCTTATGCTGGTTCGACTGCCGGCTTTTGACAGCTGGTGCGAAGTAAATTGGGTCCAAGGAGAGCAAGTAATATTTCCTCATCTTGAGAAGTTGTCCATTGAGGAATGTGAAAAGCTGACAGCATTACCAAAAGCAGCACCACTCGGACAATCATGGGATCAGAATCATACTGGGATATGGTCAGCATTTCCAGCATTGAAGACACTCAAATTAAAAGATCTAGAGAGCTTTAATGGATGGGAGACGATTGAAGCCACTCAAGGACACCAGATAATGTTTCCTCATCTTGAAAAGTTATCTATTCGCAACTGCCAAGAGTTGATAGCTCTACCAGAAGCTCCACTGCTCGAAGAACCATTGCTCCTAGAATTGTTTGGTGGAGAATATGAAAAGGCACACTCAGCATTTCCGGCGTTGAAGGTACTTGAATTGGAGAGGCTGAAGAATTTTGAGAGATGGGAACTAGTTGGGGCAACTCAAGGAGGAGACACGATGTTCCCACATCTTGAAGAGTTATCGATTCATGACTGCCCAAAGATGACAGCATTACCAGCAGGTACATCATCTTTGGCACCTTCAGTTGGCCGTAGTGATATCAAAACACGGTCAGCATTTCCAAAATTAAAGAAACTCATGTTCCTTGATTTAATAAATTTTAAGAGCTGGGGGGTGATGGAAGCAATTAATGGTGAACAGTGGATGTTCCCTGACCTTGTCTCTGTTTGTATTTATGGAAGTCCAGAGTTGACAACTTTAGACTGTCTGCACTCGTCATCCTCTATATCCATCCTCTAAAAGGAATATTCTATCCTAGTCATCAAGATTCTTTCCTCTATATCATTTTCTTCCGCACTCATTCATCCTCTATATTATCCTCTATCCACTGTAGGGCACACATTTCAGAATTATTTTATTTTTTTCTCTCTCCATCCTTCCTCTCTATCTCCGCCCGCTCCCCTCTCTCCCCATCTTCTTCCTCCCAGCCGCCTCCCTCCCCCTCTCTCTATCTCTCCCTCTCCCTGCTCGCGCAGCTCCCTGCTCCCTGCTCGCGCGACCTCCATGGTCGACCTCGAGCGCGCCCGCTCGGGCGGCTCCGCAGACGCGACGGCGGGCGAGCTCGGGCGGCTCCGCAGACGCGACGGCGGGCGAGCTCGGGCGGCTCCCCAGACGCGACGGCGGGCGAGCTCGGCCTCGCACCGTACCCTGTGTCACGCTCGCCTCCGCCATGGCCGCCGAGGGGCAGGTCTCGGTTGCGGGCGAGCTCGGCGCGCGGCGGGCCACCCCAACCCTGCTCCCTCCGTCGGCAGCGGGTGCGGCCCCCTCCCTGCTCCCTCTGGCGCGGTGGAGCTCGGGGCAGGGCGGCACGGAGGAGCTCGGGGCTGGGCCGGCGCGGTGGAGCTCGGGGCCGGGCAGCGCGGAGGATGGCCTGGCGCGGTGGAGTCCCGCGCACTGGCGGCGGACGCGCGCGCGGCGGATGGCGGCGTGGTGGGGCTGGCTCGGGGCGTAGCGGATGCCCTGCATCCCGCTAGATGTAGCGGACGGAGGAAGGAATAGAGGATGAGCTGGCGATTTGGCGGACACCGCTGCAGCGATTTGGTCCGCTATCCGCGGATAGCGGACGCGGATAGCGGAGCCGGTGCAGACAGTCTTACCCGAGGGACCAAAGCTCAGCTCATTAACAATACTAGGTGGCCACCAGCAGATCTTGTTAGCAGCAATTCCAAGAGCTATTGATTCGCTATCTGAACTGAAGTTTAGTGCAGCCTCACCACCAGCTGAGCAGGGTGCGTTTGAGCTGGCGGACAGCAACAATATTAAATCCCCTCTGACAAGTCTGCAGCTAGGAAGCAACTGCAATTTGCTCTTCCACTCAAGCGCACTATCACTATGGACATGTTTTGGACAGCTCCAAGATCTGGATTTTTTTTTTCTGCGATGCACTTGTCTACTGGCCGGAGGAGTTCCAGAGCTTGGTATCCTTGAGGGATCTGGAAATTTGGGGCTGCAATAATCTGATTGGATACGCACGAGCTGCTCCTGGCCAACCAGCATCAGAAAGGAGCCAACTTCTGAGGCTTTTACCTGTGTACCCTTAAAAAAGATGCCACACTCCTGCGTACCCCTCAAAAGTTGGTCGTCACCTATATGTCCTCGCTCGAACTTTTCTTTTCCTTCACGCCATTCCGTCGGCATTTGCTCCTAACGGTGGGTAACGGCTCTGGAGAATGACTCAGTTGCCCTTGGGCTTGTATGAGCGTCTAAACTTTTTCGTTTCCCCTGTGCCATTGTCAGGCCAATTGGCTTTGGTGCCAAGGTTTCCACACTTGGAGCAAAACACCGGTTTAACCAGGTGTTCGATGTTATTGGCATCGTTTATTGCTTGTTCGATTCCATTGGGATCGTCTCCAGAAGGGGGATTAGTGCTTATTGCTTACATTGCCCATGGATCGTCCACCTATTAGAGAGAGCAACCAGAAGAGAGAGGAAGGAGAGGGTGATACGAGACAATCTGCATATGCAACCCAATAAAAAGCTACGAGACAATCTGCATTCTCTATCCCTGTTCTAGTGTCCTGTCTTCTTTGTGCAGGATTCGTTGAAGTTAGAGGCTAGCAAAAGGATAATAAGTTTTTTGATGGCATCATCATGCTTTAGGAGGAGAGCTGGAATATACCAAGGTCGATTTTGCAAGTAACTAGTTCTTTTGATGCTACCAATTAAAGCTGCAAACACAGCCTAGTTCGCTGGAAAGTTCGAAGTGCAAGCAAGTATACATCTTATCATGTCATATATTATATAGGAACTGCCATCCTAATCCTTAGGGTACCCTGTCATCAGTGCTGCAACATTCCTGTCCACCAACTGAACTACTTTTGCCCCCCTATATCCCCTATATCGTTCTTGTACTGAAATTGATGTACTGAGATTAGATTGACAGCAGAGCCTGCAACTATCAAAAAAAAAAAACGCCCTCTGTTCGATCAGCAGTTGCAAGCCATGGATAGCGAGAGACGCATGAGCCCGGCGTTGTACAAGGCGGCGACGCAGGGGAAAGTGTCGAGCCTGAAGCAGCTGGTGGATCCAGAGGAGCCCAGTGTCCTTAGCGCCACGACGCCCCAGCTGAACACGGCGCTCCACCTCGCCGCGTTGCACGGCCACGCCGAGTTCGCCGGCGAGGTCCTGGAGATCAACGAGGAGCTGCTCGTCACCCGGAACAACAACGGCGACACCCCGCTGCACCTGGCGGCCAAGGCGGCCAAGCTGGAGGTGGCCAAGCTGCTCGTCAACCGCGCCCTGGCGTGGCCGCAGGACAAGAAGAGCCCTCTGATCATGATCAACAAGGCCGGCGACACCGCGCTGCACGAGGCGGTGCAGTACCGCAGGGGCGCCGTGGCGGTGGTTCTGCTGGACGCCGACCCCAACCGCGGCCATGACCTCAACGAGCGGATGGAGTCCCCGCTGGACTTGGCCGCCCGCGAGGGCCTCGTCCAAGTCGTCCAGAAGATCGTCAACCCCCCCTGGGTCGCCCAGGAGTTCTTGCCCTCCATCTCCCTCAGCGGCACGGCTCTGCATCAGGCCGTGCTGGGCACCCATCACCGTAAGCACTGGCAAAACTTTCAAATACACAGCACTGCTACATATTTCTCTCTTCTCCGGTTCTCCCGTACAGTCGTGCCCGCATCAATAATTGTCCCCGCTGCACGTCGCCGCGCGGTACGGCTCGACGGATGCCATCAAGGCGCTGCTCCGGCTCTGCCCGGACGTGTCCGAGATGGCGGACATCTATGGCCGCAACGCCTTCCACGCCTCCATCGTCTACGGCAAGGTGGACGCGCTCAGGTGCCTGCTCCGCCGCGTCCGTCCCGCGGAGCTGCTCAACCACGCCGACAACAACGGCGACACGCCTCTGCACCTCGCCGCCAAGATGAGCCACGTGCACTCCGCGCTGATGCTTCTCAATGACAGCCGCGTCGACCCCGGCATCCGCGACAAAGACGACCAGACGGCGCGCAGCCTCGTCGAGAAGAAGCAGCACACCAGCGAGACGGATGCCCACGAGATGTACCTCTGGAAGCAGCTCAAGCACCAGGAGTCCAAGAGGTGCCGCAAGCAGCAGCTGCTGCTGCGTCCTCCCGCGCTCGGGTGAGAGAGTGAGGAACGAGAATGGGGAGAGACTGAGAGAGAGGCTCGGGTAAGACTGAAGGAGATGCGCCTAATATGTCAGTGCACCGGAGGGTAAGGAGGACATTTTTCTAGCCCGGTCCCACATGTCAGAGCCATCGAACAGCCAAAACCTAACAGAATGCCGACGGAATGGCATAAGGGAAAAGAAAAGTTCGAGCGAGGGCATGTAGGTGACGACCAACTTTTGAAGAGTACGCAGGAGTGTGGCATCTTTTTTAAGGGTACACAGGTAAAAGCCTCCCAACTTGTGCCCAACCTCGAGTCTCTAGAGATACAGGATTGTGAAAGTCTGGTAGAGGTTTTCAACGTGCCCGCATCACTCAAGGCAATGTATATTCGGGGGTGTGATAAGCTTGAGTCCATCATATTCGGCAAGCAAAAGGACAAGCCGGCATTGAATCAAGGGCCTAGCACTGACGTCTTGGCATGCACAGCAGTACCACAGCTGTCTTCATCGGCCAGCTGGGATCAATTCCTTCCATGCCTTGAATCGCTAGCGATATCGAGGTGTGGCAGTTTGTCAGAGGTTCTCAACCTTCCCCCATCCATCAGGGAAATAGAAATTTTGGAATGCGACAAACTACAACTCCTCTCAGGCCAGCTGGATGCGCTCCGAACACTAGAGATTTGGGGCTGCCCAAAGTTGAGATCACTGGAATCTAGCTCCGGAGAGCTCCAAATGCTGGAACGCCTCGTTCTTCAGGATTGTGAAAGCCTAGCACCATTCTTGCACAATGGGCCGCAAGCATACTCATCTCTTCGTGAGCTTAGAATTACAGGCTGCCCAGGTATAAAGATCTGGATTGTCCCTGCGGCCCTGCGGCAGCGACTGGACAACCTCGAGGAAAAAGATCTGGATGCTCGTTACGAAGGTATCCACTAAACTATAATAACTTTGCCATTTCACCATCAATTGCATAGAATCGTCTCCTCGTGTGGATTGTCCTCGTCAAGCTGCTACTCGCTATTTAGAAATATATATCAGTTACCTTAGCCCTTATGTATGCATGCAGTATCTTGTTTAGGTCCTGAGATATTATTTATCATTTGAATATACATATGTGGCCGAATGTTCACTGATCAACTATGAAGTCACCAGTGTGGTATTTTTGCTTTGCTCCTAATAGAACCGTTAAATGATATAATGATCTTAGGGCCTTGCTAGGGTACAACTATTACTCCATAGGAGGTAAGATTTCAAATAAATCTTTGCCCTTGATTTTTGAAGTGCATGCAATAATTAAGTAATTACTAATTAATTAAAATATTTAGTAAAAATAAAACAAAAAAGGCAATATTTAGTAAAAATAAAGCAAGTACTCCCTCCGTCCTAAAATAAGTCTTCACCTCGCATTTTGAAGAATCAAACGGTCTCAACTTTAACTAAACATATAAGAAAAATATAATAACATTGTGATACCCAAATAGACATCATTAGATTAATCATATCATATATTTTCATAGTAGACCTATTTGTGTAAATAAATGTTCTACTATTTTTGTTGGAGAAAAGTGCAGAACACAACCACACATACGAGTTTTTTTTATTACTTAATTATGCCACTTTGACTTTCTAAATAGCAAACACTACTAAAGAGGTAGTTTTACACAAGACTGATGTTACCTTTCCAACGGAGATGCCAACGAAGATTTGTACTTGTCAATTTAATTGATATTTTCTCCTGTCTAGTTGACGCAGTTTGACTAATTGAAGTTCATGGAACTAGCATTGACTTCTAAAATCGGGAGCCAGTGTTAGGCTTTAACTTCACTGATAGGATGCACAAAAGTGTAATGTCTGTTTTTGTTCAGAAAGAATTGGACAATTACTCTGTACAATTCAGTAGCAATATAGTTTTAAGATGCTATATGCTCGAATCTTCTTGCTGTACGCTTTTTCATGTCACTATAAATTTGTATGGACAAATCCTGACATAAGCTATTACCAGGTGCAAAGCTACTGAAGCCAAAGACATGGAAATATGCGAGCTGTAGAAATTAGTCAGCTGGAATTGGAAATAACGCAGAGCACATGAAAGGTTAATAATCAGGTTAGTACCATCAACATTTCTTAAATTCTCGGGTTTTGATTACATTCGTCTTGAGTTCTTTAGTGCTGATCGCATACCCTATCTATTGCAGGGGAATGATGTGCCTTGTTTACTGTCAGCGGCCAAACCATCATGTGGATAATGTTACTTTTCCTCCTACGGTGTTTAGTCCAGAGCCTAAATTTCTCTTTGACAAGCATAAGATGCAACAATATTTATTCTCGTATTTCTCTTTGACAAGCATGAGATGTAACACTATTTATTCTCACATCAAATGGATGCAGAGACTGTGGGTATTGAAACTATTTCCCATGGAATAGGAATACATATACATCTTGGCTGTTATTATCTCCCCATGATGAGTTCTGAATTTCACAAATGAACTGCAAGTATGGTATTTCTTTATATATAAGTGAGCTCGGCAGAGAGACTGGCTTGTAATGGCTCATGTTTTATGAAAATTGCTAGTTGCTAGTCTCAATTGTTGATACTCCTACATGCAAAAGGCCCAACTTCATGGTGCAGGCAATCAAACTGTTATTGGACATAAGTAGCTGACTGATTCTGCTGTGAGCCCGTAATGCTATCAACGCACAAAAAATAGTCGGTTTGAAATCCAGCCACATGAGAACAAACTAAAGAACAATAATACAATCAAACGATGCTAACTTAAGAAGTTTGAAATGGTTACAGCTGTGATGCTTTTGTGCAGAGAAGATGAGTAACTTCCAGGTTAAATGAGTTCCTACAAATACGTTTCAAGTTACAAGCACCAGTTAGGCCCTGTTTGGATGTAACGGAAACATATACGCCTTTAAAGTGTTTACATTTGTATTTTGATGTGCACAAGAAAACCAATCACTAATTATCCGCTTGTAAAATGTCGTTTGGATGCACAGTATCATACTGCCTCGCCGTGGCCGCACACAGTGCAGTCGTAGGCGACGTTCAGGAAGAGCACCCTGCATTAAATTGCCGCCGGCGTGTCCTACCACATTCTGGTGAACACAGCAGAGTGCTTTTTTTCAGTCTACAAAATTAGCTCTGAACAAGTTGAAAGAAGGAAAAATACTGCTCTTTTTTTCAATCTATAAATTACATGTTCTGAACAAGCTAAAAGAGAAAAACTGAGCTGCTGCTGATAATTAAAAGCTGCATGGTGAACAGTTACTGACTGCCCTACATATATAATTCAAAGCTGTGAAGAGACACTAGTTCCAAATGTTTGGATGAGAACTAGAATCAGAATCAAACAAATGGAGATCTGAATTAGCATATCATCCTAGAAACTCAACACATGCAAGTTACAAATGGAGATCACTTCAGCTAGTGTGTCACGTTGTACTCCTAAATAGATACTTCAGCCTTGCAAGATCTTGACATGGTTTGCTGTTTGCTGCCACTAACCTGCAATAGTGCAATGTTGAGTAATAAGATTGAATGTGAAGCGTTCTTACAAACCACCAAGAAATAAAATAATCAGTCTTGCAATAGTGTGACCAAAGTCTTGCTGGATTGCATTAGTTTTTGTAGATAATGAACTTAAGCAACAACATAAAAATCAAGCTACATACTAATCAGGAGCAAAATAGGTTGATGTGGACTGAAAAACCACAACTTATTTGCAGTTGATTGGGTTCCAAGATTGTTTACTTTTGTCAGCCACAAACGGCAAAGTATTCCTGAATAAATATTCAGTGATTGGAATTACATCAAATTAGATAATGTAGCACGATAGATCAACAAACAAAATAAAACACTGGATGATTAGAAGCCATCAATACTAGCATAACACAATTACGACATGACAGTGCATCTGACGTTAACCATAAATCAGAAACTTGACCTTGCCACCACCGACTTTGGTCAGAGTTTTCAGACGCTGAGCAATACAAGATGGTCGTAAGGGTTAGAGGGACCCAACCCCAGACATGGAAACTGGAAAGCTTGGAGAACTAGGTTGGGCAGGTAGCACAAGTTTTTGAATGGCAATGTTGGTGTTTCTTTGCAAAAGGGGCGGGGAGCATGCGTGCATCCACGAAGTAACAACCAAACCATAAATCAGAGGTACCAATCTATCATTTCTTTGCAGAGCATCTCCAAGAACCTATGTAAATCACACTCTCTAAATCATCATTTGGAGAGTCATTTGCATAAAAATCGTTTTCTATATCATGTCACTCTGTAACAGTTTTTCTATATCTCATGATCAGTCCAGAGAGCCATGCTCATCTTCTATTTTTGGCTAGCAAAAAATCCGGAATAGAAAATGGCTATATTTGGATAACCATTTAGAGAAACTGTAGTTTTTCACCAAAATATTTATTTCTAGCATTTAGGAAGAATATAGAGTCTCTTGTAGATACTCTGAGATAACTAGATCTTGCTCATTCTGTGCGCCGAAGCAATTCCTTGCCGACGCCGATGCTCAGTCCTGCCGGAATTATCTCCATCAACAGCCATTCAAGATTTCCTTTCAGATGCCTAAGCTTTCGAGATTTCTTCGAGCAAAGAATTAGAATGTGCAGAAAGCTAGCAAAATGATGAAAGCAGCTGTGAAATGGCGGCTTGCATTCAATCCTAAATGGACTAACAGAAGATCAACTTCCTTACGTAGATCTGAATGGACAATCTTATCCATCTCAAGGACAAAAAAAAATCCTTGGTGAACACTAACAGAAGATTCACACATCTAGGTACACAGGACGCAAGAAACATAGAAATCCTCTCCATCCCAGGGACAATGCGAGGAAGTTGCTACCACTGATGGGATCTGAATGGACTAACAGAAGATCGACATGGACATACTAGATCTATGGATGCGCTAGATAGAAGAACAGCTGCAGAAAAATGAACAACAAAAATACGAGGAAATGGGGATAGAAGAACAAGAGGGGAGGATACCTGAACGGGTTCGATCTGACGATCTCTGTCAATGAGGCTCAAGGATCTCTGCGCTGAGGACGTGGATTCGCTTGCACTAGCCTTCTCGCCGCCCTCAGCTCGGGGCCGCCGCCGCGGCGGTCGGGACCCTCGACACCCGTCAAGTCTATCGAGCACCCAGTGGAGGGTGAGTGAGTTGTCCCCGATAGATCTCGTATTTTTTCTCGGGCCAAAGGTGACGATATTTTTTTCCGACGGTTTTTGGCCCAAAACAGGGGTAAAATTAGTTAGTTCACCGGGCTTCCAAACAGTGAATTCTAAATTGGTAAGAAAAGTTTTCAGACCTGTAATTTACAGGGGTTTTGGAGCAAATACTAGGCTTCCAAACAGGCCCTTACTGGTTTATTTCCGGCTCACAGCCACCGAATTTACAGTGTTGTATCTCTTCTCTTCTCTACAACTAAAACATTTAAAACTATTCCGTCCATCTGGCGACATAAAGTCCCGTGCTCCCAGGCCTCCACTGGCGCGCGCTCAACTCACCCCCGCTCAGTGTCTCGAAGGCACTCCGTGATCTCCTCCGTCCCACGTCTCTTGGCTTCCCCTCCCCCAATTAGCGCGATGGCTCCCCCGGCAAACTCCGCGATCTTCAGCTCCCCCTCCTCCCAATCATCATCAGTACCCTGTAAAAAGGAGGAGATCATTCTCCACTCACAAGTCGCAATCCCAATGTGCACTGCCCTCGCCATTGCCCATCACACACGCTCTCGCCGCCGCCGCCTTGCCACCCCCACTCGACCCTCACCGTTGGATGGGCCATTGCGCCACATCGCAGCACCTCCATTCCTTGGCTTGACCAGCACACGCTACCGCCATCGAACGGGCCATTGCCGGACGCGACGCCTGCAACCCCTGCGCCCCGCGACCGCGAAGCCACTGGACGACCTCGCCAAGCGGCCGCCGCCGGACGCGACGCGACACCCGCGACCCCTGTGCCAGTGACCGCGAAGCGGTCGGACGACCTCGCCAAGCCGCCACCACCGCGACTCACCGATGTCGTTCCCGCCGCACCTCCGTTCGTCGGCCTCGACCAGCGGCGTTGCCATCACGTGCTGTGAGGTATGTGAAGATATACATGTTCGGATCTTTTCTTTTGGAGATGGAAATGTTTAGATTTTCAGATATGCAACCTCCTTTTTTCATAACCACCTTTTGCAGTAACGAAACTAATGATACAGTAGCATCCCCTAAGAGTCTAATTACTTCAAATTGTCTCGAGTTAACTTCAAATTGTCTTATGTTTTGTGTTTATGATACTGACAGTAGCATCCCCTGAGAGTTTAGTTGTAGTTTGCAGTGTAAGGTTAGCCCTTTTTTTGGTAAGATATATGCCTCTTTGTTCAGTGATGCTGGACCCTTTCTCAGAGCGATTTTCAGTCATCTCATAGATCATTGATTGTACGATGACATGCTTGTCTCAATGGTTGTCCTAATCAAGGTGTCAGCTGGTTCAGAAACAATTTTTGATGGCCATGCACTAGAAGCATGTGAGAATATATAGGATTCTTGTAGGGTCAGAAATAAATAGTAGCTTTGTCATATAAGTCTAAATTTTAACTTTGATATCAAAGCTAAAAAAATCTAGGTTCTTGGCATTGTTAATTACCTATTAAATGATGGTGACTTTGCATTGGCACCTCATGGAACTATCTCAATCCCATGTTTGTTTCAGAGAAGATTTCAACTCTGCGATAGAGGCAACCACATCTTGACAGGAGAAGACTAGAGGCACTCGACAAGCTCATTGAACTGAAAGGTATAGCCTTCAATTTTAGATAGCAGTTATTGGCGCTTGAATTTCCAACGATATTGTTTTTGATAATGGTCCTGCACCCCATTGAAAGTCCCTAGTTTGGTTTTGGCTAATTGATGAAACCTAGGACTAACCTTTGTATCTAAGTGGATGATTTAGATAAAGGTGGTCATTGAATATGAGACATGACATTGACTCACGTGACCAAGATGGTGAAGACCAAGATGAGGCTTGGCTCGATGGACCGGTTGTGAAGGTGAAGGGCAAGTCGAGGCTTCGAAGCGAAGGACCATGCGATGGTGAAGCTTGAGCAAGACTTGGCGCCGACGGACCGATGCAACGGTGAAGAGCAAGTGAAATCAAGGTCGATGGATCGAGACGGTCATGTGATGATATGAAGTGGATCATATCATTTGGAGAAACAAAATGGGCTCAAGGCAAAGGTATAACCATAGGGCCATTTTGTTTTACACTCAAGACACCATAGAGGGTGTGAGTGGTTTAGGGTCGATAGCCGAACTATTAAGAGGGGAAGTCTTATCGGTTATTCGACGCACGGGTGCCACTAGGTAAATTCATGAAGTGCATTGCATGTAGGGCCTAGTGAGCTAACTGGAAAACCTTTAAAAATGATTGAGAAAAAGCTAACACACAAGCACATGGAGATGTACACTTGATGGTGTTGGCACATTTGCAAAGGTGGCGTTGGTCGCGCTATGGTTTGTGGGTAGAGAGGGGTTTGGGTTCCTCTCTCCCTCCCGCCGAGCTTGCGAGCACGGGATTCAAGTGATTTCGGGGAAATGAAATGCCTATTTTCCACTACGCCGAAAGTCGGAAAAGAAACGGAGGCGAACGGAGGTCACAGTGGTGACCGGACGCTGCACCGGACGCGGTCATGGTTTGACCGGACGCGTCCGGTCAGTACAGCGCAGCTATCAGGCGCGCGGGCTAGGGTTTGCAACCGGCGCGTCCGGTCACTCGCGGGACCGGCGCGTCCGGTCAGGCGCCCAGTAGTGTAGCGCGTGGCGTGTAGCTGATCGGACGCAGGGCGCGTCCGGTCACACGCGATCGGACGCGTCCGATCGTCGAGGGAGCTTACTGGACTCCGACCGGACGCTGGCTCTGTCGCGTCCGGTCGTTATCTGGAGCGCGTCCGGTCGTTGCTTCGCGGGCGCGCGGTGCTGTGCGATCGGCGTGTCCGGTCGGTTGAGCAGCGCGTCCGGCCGGTCGTTTGACCGTTGGCGCGCAGTGACCGTTGGAGGATCGAGCGCTCGCAGTTGAATTTGGGAGTACACGTGGACGCCGCAGGGTGATCGGACGCGGTTGAGCGCGTTCGGTCAGTTTCGACCGGCGCGTCCGGTCGTCCCGAAAAAACGGTCAGTGAAGTGGCAACGACTCTATTTGTTTGGGATGCTTATAAATACTCGTTGGCCGGCCCTTGGGGAGGTCTCTTGGCATTTCTAACACTCTTGTGCATCCTTTGAGCTAAAGCTTCTCCTCCCACTCATCTCTCTTGCTTGATTGCAAATCAAAAGTGAGATTGAGTGATCCCAAAGTGCATTGCATAGCTTGAGGGCATCTAGTGGCACTTGTGGGTGGTTTAGCCGGTGGATTTCTTGTTACTCTTGGAGAGTACCGCTCCTAGCCAGCTTGGAGATTGTTGGAGGCGTTGGCAAGAGAAGGTGATTGTTCTTGGCCACGTCCGGTTGATTGTGAGAGGTTCTTATGCTTTCCTCGGCGGGACGCCAAAAGCAACTCTAGTGGAATGCGCGTGTCATTGAGTTACCTCACTTGAGAGTGGTGTCTTGCGGTGCCTTGCGGGGCGTGCCTTGAGGGGCAAGTGACTTGAGGGTCACACCGGGAAACCATCTAAGTGTTGGTCGACACAACCGGTGACGTAGCTTGTCGGTGCACAAGTGAACACCGGGTGAACAAAAATATTGTGTCTCTTGTCTCCCGGTGATTGGTCTTCATATTGTATTGTTGTCAATATTGATTGATCGTATATCTCCTTGGTGATTGGCAACATCTTCACTCCATCGTCGGTATAAGAATCATAATCCTCTCTCTTGCACTTACTCTTACTAGTTTATCTTGTGTAGCTCTAGTGGTAGATTTGCTAGTAGTGTTGTTAGCTTGTTCTCTAGTGTAAAATTAGTGACATAGCTCTTGTGTGAACTAGAGATCATAATCTACTAGACTTGTGGATAGGAGGCTTATCACAACCTTTTGGCTAAGCAAAACTCAATTTACGCCGTTTGTTATTCTAACAAGTTTGCTTAGTGGTACTTGTAGAATTTTTTTATAGGCTATTCACCCCCCCTCTAGCCATCTAGGACCTTACACCCATACAGGTCAATCACTTCCTAACAAGTTGCTAGCTTGGTGTTGCAAACTAGATTAATTTGATGGCCAGAATTGTTGTCATCCTTAGGTTTTTGGGACATTGCCAAGGGTTGTCAGGCCACGCAATTTATTGGGCATGCCAAAATAAAGTTTGATACATTTGATAATAGCTGCTTGATCTCTGAATTTTATTTTCAACACTGAAATAGATTCATTCATCAGTCACCTGAACTTAACAGTAGAAGATAATTGTGATGTATGACCTGTCAGTACCATATTTATTTAATAAACTCTTGCAGCCTTCGAAATCTATGTTGCACCTGTTGTGATCAATCAGAGGATCACAAATGTATGTGCAAAAATGCACAATTTTCATGCAAATACTTTGGTTTGTGTATTTTTTAAACAACTGTGTTTCTCGATGATCCCCTCACGCTGCTGTCCATCAACTATAAATTTAGTGCTCGTCTTCAGTCACAGCTTCTCTCGCGACTGACAAAAGATTGTGCCCACCATCACTTTCCCTTGTAAGGTGGCGTGTGTTTGATTTATTTCGCATGGTCCAAGTGGGTGATATTGTTGCCTTTCTTGATTTGAATTTTTTGTAACTTCTGTATTACATTTTGTTTAGGTTCAGAGCTATGTAACTGTATGGTTTTGTGTACTGAAAATAACTAGACAACAGACATACATATAAAGAAATGATTCTTTTTCAAAAATTAGTGAACTACTAATATCGTCTTATAAAGCTGAGCAATGCCTACCCGACTTCACTGCCTTTGAGTATACTCTATATCAGTGATGTGGTAATATGATGATCTTTTACAGGAGACTGCATCATCCATATCTGGCATCGTGGGCCTGCTGTACAGGCTTGAAGTATCGGATTTGTCACTTCCTTAAAAATCTCCTGGTGCCTTCTGCAGTTCTGCTTTATCATAGCAGGAGGATGATCCATAGGCTCACTGTATTTTAGGAGGGATTCAACACTATTACCATACATTTGGTGGAGTACCACACAGCCTGACTCAGATTGGTACACTCTCCAAGAAAGATGATGTCTTCACTATGCTTTCAAGAATAAAATCAACACTTGAGATTGGTAACTATTGCTATGTTTGATATTTTCAGACTGCTACTATTGTTAGAGTGTATGAAAAAAAAACATTGGCTAAACTCGTTGATAAACAAGGTCTGAGAAGAGGTTTCTGCTATTTTTGGCTAGATATTAGTATAGGGATTAGCACTACCTATTAAATCACTCAATTCTAAAGTAGTAGTAGCATGTCAGTTTGAGTCTCTATTTGCAGGTGACATTGCAGTCCAAGTCCATGATTTAACCAAAATTCAGATCATCCATATAAACTTGTAGTAGCTACATACACCTCTATTTTTTAGGATATATTGTCTACTGTTTAGGTGCTTAAAGCTTGGAAACAAGTCCTTTGCCCATTGGCCAATCTGGAGTAGGTCCATTTGTTGTCCTTGTCGATATTCAATTAGATTATATGAACATTCCTTCCCCTCTCATGGCTTGTAGTTTGGAGCAATGGTTCTGTAAAATTGACAGTTAGCCCAATTGTTGCATACACCACTACAAATGTATTTTCTTTATCAGCTAGGAGAACTATCAAATATTTCTCATGTGACAACTCATGGCTCAATGTGTACTAAGATGGTGGGTAATTCTGACGTCTCTCCAACTATCTGATGTTCTAAATTTTATAGTAACATGATTTTCTTCTCTTTGCAGCCATTTTCTTATCTGTGGAAGGACTAGGAGAACTACCCATGGAAGGCCCACTCATGTCATTGTAGTCCCTTTCTACTTGAGTTTACGTTTAGTCAGCACATCATATTTATTACAACTCTTTTGATTTTTCTTATCAGTGATTGCACATTTCCAAAAACTGAATATTTTTGTGTTTTTTTTGGATGAGTAGATGTTGCTGAAAACATAACAGACATAGATATACAGGGTGTTCTACGTGAAACTTATTTGTAGTTATTGTGTTTTTTTTTGCGCATGAGTTGTTGCTGAAAACATAACAGACATGGATGTACGGGGTGTTCTACAAGAAACTTATTTGTAGTTATTGCATATTAACTTTGCTTGCCTTTGAAAATGAGGGGAGATATTAGTTTGGTTGCATGTTGTATGTACTTGGCAGGGTAGATTGCATATGTTCATGTTTTCTGTGCTCATCTTATTGATTCGAAAAATTTTGGAAACCCGTTGCAATGCAAGGGCCACTAATACTTGGATCAAGATTCATCAAACAACATAAGATAGTGTTCATCTAAAAAAACTAATATTGTGCACTTCCTTTCCTTTTCTTTTTTCCTTCTGAATTTTCCTTTTTTCTTATTTTTACCTTCAGTTTTTACTATTAGTTTTTGAGAAGCTCATGACATCAAATGTCCAGGTTTACCAAGCACGATGAAGTGGCCTGCGATCCCTATCCTCGTGCTTAAATTTGAATTGTCATGACATTATTTTTTTTACCACAAATTTCCAGGCCTACCCGTCACAATAAAGATGCGTGCAATTTTTGTCCCCAGGCTGAAATTTATTTTTTGAAAGTAAAGCCAGGAGCTCTGCCGCTCAATTAAGAAGAAAAATGAGGTTTATGTATAGGGGCACCCACAGTGCCTTAGAACACCGGTCATAGGACCATGAAACATCCACCACTCACGCACGTGTTTTACCCCGCAATACACATGGCTCTACGCCTTTGAACAATGTCCTCCTTGGCTAGATAGGCGACTTGTTCCGCCATTTGATGCTCATTTTCGAAAATCCTCCTGGTCCTTTCCTTCCATATGTTCCACACAATGTAAATAAGCGCTCCATTGAACGTTCGGCGTTCTTGCTTCGGTATCATGCTTGCCACATCCTCCCACCAATTCGCCAGACACTGGGGCTCTTGTTGGGGTAGTTGCACATCAAAATTTTCCCAAGATAATACCTTGCTCCAGACGGCTTTGGCGAAGGGGCATACAAAGAAAGGTGCAGCCCTGTCTCCAGCAGTCCATTGCACAAAACGCAGTGCTTGTGATGTGGCCACCCTCTTTTTTGCAGATTATCCGCCGTAAGGATCTTGTCATGCATTAGTATCCAAGCATGTACTTTGCATTTATTTTCTGCCTTGGCCTTCCAAATGAGATCCGCCTGGAACTTGCAGTGTGAGCCACAGAATTGTATCCTATATGCCGAACGTGTGGAGTATTTTCCATCGGCTGTCCATCTCCAAACTATGGAGTCCTGCGTATCGGGTGTGAGCTGCACATCCTGAATCTTGATCCAGAGGAAGATGAATTCTTTATGTGAACGGAAGTTGTGATTCACGTCCTGAGCGATCGGATCCAATTGCCGTTTTGCAGTTCCTGGCGCACCGTCCTGTTCTTACGGCGTACAAGCTCAAAAAGATATGGCGCTAAGTGTCTTGGGCTTCGCCATCTAGCCAATTATGGTGCCAGAACTGTGCCTTGTTGCCATCCCCAATTGATACTGTGGTCGAGGCATTGAAGAGTAGACGGTCTAGGTCATTGCACGGCAATGTCGTCCCTGCCCAAGGTTTGGAGACGTGAACCCACTCCTGCCACAACCAGCGGCTGAAATTTATATATTCCCGTTGCAACACTCGAGCACAATGCTAGTAAATAGATAAATTCATTCCTTCTTCATGAATTGAACTGTTAAGAACAAAAACCAAACCCTTGAACTCATTCATCTAAGGTGCAAGTTGAACAACACAAATTATTAAGATAACACAACAAAATCTAGAATGGAACCAAATTAAAATTTCTGAGTAGATAGATGTCTACAGTATTTTAAAATACTAATTACTAGTAGCCTAAAAGGGTTACATTTCAGCCACAAACTCAAATGCAAGGCATGTTTTCATTGAAGTCAATGTTACAGCAAATTTTATGCAAACTACTTAAGCATTCGCAGCAGCCTGAGCAGCAGCATCCCGCTTTCTCTGCTCCTCAATGATGCTGAGCTTAATACCCTTGCCCTTGGGGAGACTCACCCATGGTTTGTTGCCCTTGCCAATTGTGAACACATTGCCCATACGGGTGGCAAAGGCATGGCCCAAGGCATCCTCCACATGAATGGTCTCAAAGCTTCCCTTGTGCTTCTCCCTGTTCTTTATCACACCAGCACCACCAGTGTTCCTCCCTCCAGTGACCATAACGACATTGCCCACGTCAAACTTGATGAAATCAACGATCTTATTTGTCTCCAGATCAATCTTGATAGTGTCATTTGCCTTAATAAGAGGATCAGGATAGCGGATGGTGCGCCCATCATGTGTTCAGATACGGAATGCTCTTCTGACCAAACTGGACAGAACGGACCTTGCAAAGCTTGAACTGCAGTAAGAGACAAAATTTTAACAATACAATTTCAGTAATAAAAACTTCTGCACAAAAATAAGAGGTAAAACATAAGAATCAAGATTATTGGTAGAATAGCAACAGTTGATACATCACATTGAGTTCTAACTAAAAGTGCAATTCAGAATACACATTGTCAACTACATATCAGAGTTATGTTTCTAAAGGAGTAATATTACCTATCCTTACAAAAGTGAAATCCAGAGAGTGTAAGGAAAATAAAACTGTTCAAATAACCAAGCCACCACAATGAACTATCAACTGACAAAGCACAGCATTCAAACTTATATTCCCATATGCATTACTTGCCAAGGATTAGTGTGAGATTACATTATGGCCTCAGCTAGCGCTCACCTTTGCATCCTCATCCCTAGGCGGAAGCGGCCCTTGGTGTCATAGAGAAGCCTGTAGTTTTCACCAGTCTTTGGAATGGAAATGACATCTGCAAATAGACAACATAACTGCATATAAGGCAAGAGTAAATGAGAAATGTTAAATTTCCATATCCAAGAAAGAAACATTTGCGCATACCCATGAAGCCAGCAGGGTAGGTCTTGTCAGTCCTGACCTTGCCATCGACCAACACATGGCGCTGCATCAAGATGGATATCACCTCACGGTATGTCAAGGCATACTTGAGCTTGTTCCTGATGATCAGAATCAGGGGCAGGCACTCCCTGGACTTGTGAGGTCCAGATGATGGCTTGGGAGCCTGACAAGCACATAGCACAATTTGAATTTGAAGCATCACAAAACTGAAAACAAAACCACAGTAGGCCATTTAAAGCACACAAGCAAAATGCATCAACTTACAAAGGCTCCACCGAGCTTGTCTAGCATCCAGTGCTTGGGCGCATTGAGCCTCTTCAGATGCTTCTTCAATCCCCTCGCCTGTTCAGAAAATAACAACATATGAAAAGATAGAGTAGTGTCCAGCACAAAGCCACATAAACTATGGCATACAAACAGAGAGCTGTAAAAACGGACTACTTGGCTTGGAATTAAGCACCAAGAAATAAATTAAATGATAAAGATATAAAAGTAGTCATTGCAGCCAAATCGATGACGAACACCAACAGTCCAAGCCCTACAGTTTCATTTCAGACAACGTTACAGCTTATAGGCAGGGGTGCACGGCCCTAGGCATGGCCCAAAAATCATGAATATGCCCTTTAATTTTTTTTGGCTCAAGTCAATCTGGCCCTATGCGTGGCCCAGCCGCTCAGCTAAAACTTGCCTGTACCTTACCCACAGCCTAGCAAATACTCTTCTTTGCCTGTTTTTCATCTCCCACACCTGATGCTACGAGCCATCCCCTTCCCCACGCCTCTCTTCCTCTCCTTTGGGTCTGCTCTACCTCTCTCATCCTTGCCCTGAAGCCCTAGGGGACACTCTACTGCCAATGGCATCCAGCTACGAATAAGTAGATGTGGGAGCTAACAAAATAGCAGTCCTTTATTATTTTTATTGTCTCTCTTTAAACAACCAAGAGCTGAAAACTATGGTGTTCCATTTATCAATTTTGTTCACTACAGTTGATGAAATTTGAGGCAAAGATGACCAAATCAAAAAAAATGTTAGATTCTTATGCAGTACTCCCTCCGTTTTAAATTATAAGAGCATCTCCAAGAGTTTTCTATTTTTTCCTCCTAAAACTTGTAGTTTTACAACTCCTAGAAAGGTATTGGGACGGAAAAACGAAGACCATCTTCAAGAGTTTCTAATAGATTGCTTCTAAAAAATCAAATTTGAGTCTCATATCTATTTTTTCGGCTTTTTTTTCTGTCGCATGACTTCACAGGGCGCTCCGAACCCCTCACACCGCGACCTCCCTGCTGCCACCGCCGCCACCGTCAGTAGCAGCAGACAAGCAAGGCAGCCGGCCAGTAGCAGCAGACAAGCACAGCAGCCCAGCAGCACAGGAGCATGCGGCGGCCTGCAAACACAGAGGAAGGACGTGGCTACCCAATTCAAACCGAGCGGCAGCAGACTGCAAACCTAACGGCGGCGGCAAAACGAAACATAGTGGGGGCAGCTGCCGTGCAGGAAGCCCACGGCGGCATGGATCGTTTAAGTACTGGCAGCATCGACAGTCTACGTACCGGCAGCATAGATCGTCGAAGTTCTTTGGCGCGACCACGGAGACCGGCGCGGGAAGGATCGGAGAAAATCGCTCTACTCCAAGGCGCGAAGGCGGAGACCGCGCAGGAGAAGGATCAGCGCGACTCAAGAGCCGCGTAACTTTAGTGGAAGTGGCTTAGTTTTTCGAAGTGCATAAATATTACGAGGATGGATTAACAACTGTTGGAGAGGGATTTTTTCTCATTTTCCTAAAAACCAAGTATTAGGAAGGCAAATAGGGAACTCTTGAGATGCTCTAAGTTACTTTGACTTTTTTGGTACATCGAATTTGCTATGTACCAGAGAATGTATAATTTCCATATATGTTTTAAACTATGCATTTTTATCCTTCACTTCTGTGACATCTCGATATGCGGGCATGTATAATTTAATATGTTCTAAACTTCTGTGATCCCATAGTGGCCCTAGACGTCAATATTCACCAGCTCTGCCACTGCTCATGGGCCATATGCATGATTCTGTAATTCTCAAATCCTCCACAGGCATCTACAGGACACGCCACATAATTTTCCTAGAAAAAAAATCAACTAGATGGCCCTTTTGCGTTAGATCATTAACCACTAAGCACTAACTAACACAAAAGATCAGCAGGCTACAGTATTGATCAAATAACAATAGGCAGAGGACTAGTGTGGAAAACAAAAGCAAAGAAATACTAAGGGCTCGTTCGGTTATAGCAGATTGATGCTAGGAATCATTCCGGTTAACATAAGCTTATATATAAATTAAATAAGAATTCTCGGCCGGAATTCTTCCTGGGAGTCGTTCTTGCGAAACCGAAAGGGGCATAAAGCGGACTGTCGGGTAGGGAAAACGGTAAGACTTAGGAGAGAGCCAAAAGTTAACGGGCGGTAGGGAGCGGCTCTCAACATGGTTGTGAGCTCGGGCTAGGACACCGAAGCTCTCGCCATCCACCGCACGCTGAGGCCTGGTGGTTCGCTCTGCTTCGTGCCGCCGCTGGAAGAAGGGAGCCGAAAGGAGCACGGCGACAGGTTATAAGCTGCGGCGGTAGGGTTTTCGTTTTGTTTTACGGTTTTGTCCCTGCACGCGCTTAGCAGGCCGGTGTTTTGGGCTGACATGTTGGTTTACTTTGTAGGAATAGGCTTAGGGCAGGTACATTGCTACATGTCAGCCGTCTCATACACTGTCTCATGTAGCGCCACGTTGGATTTTGGAGGATGTGGAGGAGAGAGAAAGTCAAGCCGTTGTCTCGTGAAACAACGAGCTCATGTCCATCATTTTCGCTGGATGAGACGACTCCCGCTCCATTGTACGCTGAAGTCATTGTTTCGCTAGATCCGCCCGCGCCAACCTCTGCCCGCGCGAAATTCTTCCTCGCTCCTATTTCTGGCGCCAAATTCTTGGTCCATGGCACCAATGTTCCTTGTCTTCATATCTGCAGACTGCAACTTCCTCTTGCTAATTTCTTTGCTCCAAAAACTGAGCCATCCCTCTCTGACGGCGCTGCCCACGGCGACTGCACGCAGGAGTAGAGCATATGGCTCTCCTGAGCGCTGCCAAAAATGGTGGCCGTCCCCGGCGCCCGAGCAAGAAGCCTTTGATTCTGTCGCTGCAAGTATCATGGCAATGTTGAAGGAGCAACATGAAGCAGAATCATCTTGTCGTCGAAGCAAACCTAGGCTGTACATATTCAGGGATCATGAACATGCCCATGAGGAGCTTGTGTCCCAGTACTTCTCAGAGTTTCCTGTGTACACGGACTTAATGTTTCGCACAAGATTTCGGATGAGAAAGTCACTCTTTCTACAGATCATGACTGCCCTAGGTGCATGGTCTCCATATTTCACTCAAAGGACAGATGCCACTAACCGAGAAGGACTCTCACCACTAATCAAGTGTACAACAGCAATGCGTATGTTAGCATACGACACCCCTGCAGATTCACTTGGTGAGAACCTAAAGATTGGCAAAAGTACGACACTGGAGTGCTTAGGAATGTTTGCTCGAGGAGTGATTGAAACATTTGGACCAGAGTTTCTACGCCCGCCTACAGTTGAGGAAACAGAGTGCATACTACAATTCAATGAGGCTCGTGGCTTCCCTGGTATGCTAGGAAGCATTGATTGTATACACTGGGAGTGGAAAAATTGTCCGGTTGCATGGAGAGGACAATACACTAGCGGTCACAAGCATGCTCCTACTATGATTCTTGAGGCTGTTGCTACACATGATCTTCGGATATGGCATAGTTACTTTGGTGTTGCTGGTGCTAACAATGACATCAATGTACTGAACCACTAGCCTTTGTTCATACAAGCTTTGAAAGGTGAAGCACCTCAAGTGCATTTTTCTATCAATGGAAAACAATATAATAATGGTTACTATCTCGCCGACGGAATATATCCACAGTGGGCTGCCTTTGTGAAGTCGATAGCAGCCCCCCAAAGTGACAAGGACACAGTTTATGCACAAGCGCAAGAAAGTGCAAGGAAAGATATTGAGCGTGCATTTGGGGTGTCGCAATCTCGATTTAACATTGTTGATCGTCCAACACGTAAGTGGAAAAGGGTAGATGTTGGTCAAATCATGCAAGCTTGTATTATTCTTCACAATATGATTATTGAAGACCAAAGACAGCCAGGTGCAATGTCTTTTGATTTAAACTCAACTCCAGGATTATCATATGCTCTACCACCAGCAGTCCGTATAGGGAACAACATATGCTTTTCTAGAGTACTACAAAGAAATGCTGCAATCCGTGATCGAGAGACACATACCCAACTTAGGAATGATTTAGTTGAACATATATGGCGTCGACCTCTTCAGAATAGGCACAATAGCTGAACTTTGATTTATGTGATCTTTTAGTGCTTTGCAATAAATATCGTCGCATTTGATTAAGTCTTGCATAATTTGCACGGTTATATCAGATTTGTAATGAATAGCATATTTTATATTCCTGTGCTAATGTCTACATGACTCAATGACATAAATATGCTACGTAGTTATGATTGTATACGATCTTATCATTCATTTGGTCCATGCATAATTTTAGGAATTATATGTTACTACTAGACAACTTAAAAGACGACTCATTGTATAGGTTGTCTGTTAGGTCGTCTCAAGATAACGTGGCAATTTATGAGACCATCTATTAGACAGCACCAATGTACCTGCCCTTAGCCTGCTCGAACTACAGAGGCTGAAAACCCCAAACTGAGAACTGGTGCGGATTCAGTTTTAGCCGAACCCAGGGTTCAAATAAAAACGAATATATGCCCTTTCAAAAAATATGGATATATGTTGTTTTTATTGCGATTATAATCATAGCTCAAATTGAACTTTAGTTGTACTCGTATACTCATGTCTCCATCACGACACTACAAATGTTGTGGATGTTATGTTTGTATATAATTGAAATCTAATTAGTTTGATCCAATTAAATAATGCATGGACACCATAATAGTTCGAAAAAAGAGGAAGAGCATATATTCCCCTCAAAAAGAAGTAGGATCGAACCAAGAGTAAGCAGTCTAGACAAGCTCGTGAATGACAAATAATAATTGCGTATCCCTTCATCTGAATTGAGGGGTGAACTAAAAAATTGATCTCTCTCAAAATTCGTCTTTTCAACATGATATTAAGGTCTTCTGGTGGAGATTCGAGGAAGGGTCTGAACTCTCTAGTCATTTTGGGAGCCTAGAGCATCTAGCCGGCACACCCAGGGAAGAGGCTCATTGGTGGAGCCTGGCAGGAGCCAAGGGGATCTCCCTATTCACTGTTAGAGGAGCAGTTTAGAGGACTGCTGTGCAGTCAGGTTGTCTTTGTATTTTTAAACCGACGATTTAGTTTCTTTGTTGTAGTGGTTGTTTGTGTGTGTGTGGGCTTGAGTCTATGTATAACTCTCTTCTTCTATTAATACAAAGATACACAGTTCTCTTACGTGCTCGAGAGAGAGAAAAACATGATATTAGCGGCCTCGCATGCTACCCATTATTCCTAAAATTAGCCCACAAGTGTCATTAAAGAAATTCTAGGATTTTTTTGATGGGTACAAAAAAACCTAACATAAAATGTTGCTCTCTTCCTTTTTCATCGAACGTTTACCAAAGAAAGTGCTCGGCAGTCCGCATATGGCGATTGGAAATTGGATGCCACCATCGGAGGGTCCGCTGAAAATCAACATAGATGGCGCCTACAACAAGGAAACTAAGCAAGGAGCATGGGGCTTCATTATAAGAGATCACTCTGGATGTCCAGTTCTTGTAGGAAGTGGTAACGCCAGACAAGTGCATGATGCACTAATGGCAAAGGCTTTGCTTGCATGAAGGCTTTGGAATCGGCCGATGAACATGGCATATCGTCCGTCCAGTTGGAGATGGACTCAAGTCTGTTGAAGGAAGCAATGCACAACAACAATGGACAAAACATGGGGATATAATGTTTGATGACATTGGTATGCTCTTGCATGAACACTTTTTGTTTGTTCAAATGTGTTTTTTTATTAAACGTACCAAAAATTCGTCTATGCACAAACTAGCTAGAATTGGCATGTCTTTGGAGCTAGGTCATGAACACGTGTGGACTGACCCCCTCCCAAAAATGTTCACGTGACCCGCGACTCAGCTGAGTTCTCTGTGCTAATAGAAGGCCACAGAGCCATCATTGCATAAAAAAAATCTTATATTTTGCACACACATGCCTCTCTCTCTCACTTTTATTCCGTGCACAAATATTTGTGTTCTTTTTGTTTTTGTGACAGACAGTCACGGTCGGGAACGAAGAAGTGAGGAAAAACTCCCGTTAGGATAACGAGAAAAACGAGAACCTCATACTTCCCTTGTCGCTCGGCAATGGCGGCCGTAGCGGCGGCTCCGCGGCCGCAGCTCATCCCCCTATCTGGCGGCGGTGGCGCCGCAGTTTCCAGTCTCACCCTCCAAACACCGGCTTTCATTTCCCCCCTCCCCACCCGCCGCCGTCGCCGCTGCGTGCTCCGCTCCAACGCCTCGTCGTCCCCGTCTCCGCCGCCGTCTCAGGAGAAGGAGGCGGCGGCTGAGGTGGTGCCGACAGCTGATTCCTGCGTCAACCTCGGCCTCCAGCTCTTCTCCAAGGGCAGGGTAAGTGAAGCCCGACGCCGAGGCGCTGTAGTGCAATCTTCGAGCGATACGCCACGCTTAGCATTAGATTCAGTCATTTCGAATCATGAAGAGGGCTATTCAACTAATAAAACTTCTTTCAGTTTTTGTGGGAACGTTTCAGTTCGGGTGCACAGGTAACTCTCAGGAAGACTTGTCCATGTTAGCATATAGCTCGTGAATTCAACTACAGGAGTTGTAGGATAGATTACCACCATGTATATGTTAAGCTTAATTGAGTTGGGGGGGCTGATTTTTCTAAGTTTATCGAGGCTGAGTGCTTAATAGGAGTGCCTGCTTTATTCATCGAACAAATGTTTTACCATGTACCTTTATTAAGGAAATGGTGGTAAGTGATTGATTTTTAAGCAAGAAAGTAAGTGATTCTTGGTAGTATTGATTGATTTCACTATTGGCCTGCCTTAGGATAAAAATGTATTGGCAGATTGTGACAGTCTCCAACTTGGAAACTATTGGCAATCAGCGCCTTGGTGTTTGGTTGCCATTAAGCTGGAATTAGTACACTGGTGAAGAAAGAATCAGTAATCTGGTAAACATAAAGGCCTGTAGTATCGTGATTATACTGCTAGATGCATTTAAGATTCCATAGGGCTCATTCAAGAGGCTGCACGTTTGAGCATAGTCTTCATAGGTTCACTTTTTTATCATTTGTTGAAGGGATGTCTAAAATCATTACATGCATTCTGTTGTCATTTTATTTGCACTTGTTTAGGTGAAGGATGCTCTTGAACAATTTGAGAATGCCTTAGAGTTGAATCCAACACCTATTGAGGCCCAAGCAGCGCTGTATAACAAGGCATGCTGCCATGCGTATAGGTGAGGACACTTTCCTGAGGTCACTGGACTTGGATTGCAGTTGCACTATGGGTGCACCATGCATATTTAGGCTACTCATCAGAAGTTTCATCTATTTGTCAGTGAGATCATGTGTAGGAATGCTTCAAATTAATGTATCTAGGTGACAAACTATTAATAAATACTAAAAACCATTAACAAAACTACAAGAGCCAGAAATCAAGGTCTTTTAGAGATTTTTTGTGGAGTCATTTGGAATCTCTTGTTCCACCATCAGAACATTTTAAGGTTTTTTTATTGTTCATTTAATTTCTGCATCTGTTTGGACCAGAGAAGAAAGCAAAAAAGCTGCAGAGTGTTTAAGGGAAGCTTTGCGAGACTACAATCTCAAATTTGGTACCATACTTAACGATCCAGACTTGGCGCCATTCAGAGCATCACCAGAATTCAAGGAACTTCAAGAAGAGGTTTGTGACTTTGAACTTCACTGCACTACTGCATGCTGGAGAGGTTGTAATCTGCGGATCATAGTTGCAGATTGGGCGATTTGAGTTCTGATTTTGACCAGTTTAATGTCTGTAATGAGATCTTCTATATCTTGTAACTTAATTTCAGGCTTTGCGTGGTGGAGAAGATATTGGTTCTGGTTTCCGAAGAGACCTGAAACTCATTAGTGAAGTACAAGCACCATTTCGTGGTGTCCGAAGATTTTTCTATGTAGCTTTGACAGCAGCAGCTGGAATTTCAACATTCTTTACCATTCCCCGACTTGTACTAGCAGTTCGAGGGGGTGATGGCGCCCCTGATCTTCTGGAAACTGCTGGAAATGCTGCCATCAATATTGGAGGTACATTGCCATGCTTCATGCCGTGAAAGATAGTTCTTGCATGGTTGCATGGAGTTAAACAGTTGGGCCACATGTCTTTTTTGCTCCACTGTGACATGGCAACAATGTTTTCTTATGTTGAAATATCTTGAATAACTATTTCTTTGTGGGATGCTTCAACAGCAACTTCCACAAGTAAATAAATGTATCCCTTACATTTTTACTATCTCATTGATCCTGATTAGAGTATCAACTTTATGCTATCTGTCTCACACTTTCAATTAAACTAAAAATAATTAAACTTTTGAATCAGTATGCCGCAGGTATTGTTGTGCTGGTAGCTTTGTATTTCTGGGAAAACAAGAAAGAAGAGAAGCAGATCACACAAATTTCTCGTAATGAAACCCTTTCAAGATTACCTGTGCGCCTGTCAACCAATCGCATTATTGAACTTGTTCAACTCCGGGACATCACTAGGCCTGTTAGTATAAATTTCTTTTTCTCATTTATTTCTGAAATCTTTACTCAGTCTGTTAGAAGAGTCAAGGGCCTATTGGGCCTTAGCCCGTTAGGGTTAATTAGTTGCTTGCTTAGAGGTCAAGTAAACCTTGCTTGTAAGTCAAGAAATCCTCTCTATATAAGGAGAGGAGATGTATCAATCTAATCAAGCAAGAGATTAGAAGGAAAAACCTTCTCTCTTGCCGGCCGTGGGCGAAGCCCCGCGGCCGGCGTTCCCAGCGCATCTCACAGCCCTAGCCGCCGGTCCCCTGCCTCTCTCTCTCACGTGAACAGTACCCGCGGGTACTGTAGCACCGCGGGTACTGTAGCGCGTCCGTCGCCGCCGCTTCCCTCGCCTCTCTCCTCTCGATCCCAACAACGTCCATACCATCTGGTATCGGAGATGCCAGGTTTCGATGAGCCGCTGTGGGATCAGATCGCCAAGGCGCTGGCCAACATCAACGCGCAGCAGGCGCACCTCAACTCATGGCTGGCCACTATGGAGATCCATCCGGCATCATCCTCGGCGGGCGCCGTGCCCCAGAGTTTCCCCTACTGGATGCCTGGGTACGGCACGACAGCGCTGCCGACCTACACCACCACCACCCTAATGCCAGGTTCCGCTGCCGATTTGTTCCAACATCGATCACCTGCTTCATGTCGACAGCACTGCTTTTGCTGCTGTCGATCCTTCCTTCGGCGTGGGCAACGCCCCCTCTTCAAGCGCCAGCGCCATGTCACCCCTGCAGCTCGGCTCTCTGCAGCAGCAGCTGTGCTACGGGAAGACATGGCCCTGCGACTCCCAAAGGCGAGAGTGTCTCCTGCGACGATTGTCCCATCACCCAAGGATCTGTACGCCTACATGAGCAGCACAATAGCCCAGATGCAAGCCAAGGCGGATGAGTTGCTGCAACTGCTACAGTTCAAGAAGACGATGGAGCAGGAGACGAAGATGCATACCCTCCAGGTCCTGGCGGCGGTGCGGTTACAGGCTGCAGCACGCGGACTCTTGGCGCGACGGCAGGCGCGGGAGATGCGTGGGTTGCAGCTGGTGCCTGTGCCACGTGCTTCTTTGCTTCGCCACCAGGCTACGCTTCGTCACATGGAGGGCCCCGATCTCGTCCGCTGCGTCATGGAGATCGGGCGTGGCATCGCCACCTCGGGTGGCGAACTCGGTGTCTACAGCGCCGGCGTTTGGGGACGCGGGTGTGTGGCCACCCATAGGCGGGCCTTAATTAGCGCTGCCGTGCTCCGGCACCGGCCGCCGCGAGGACGTCTCCGCTGGTCGCTATCGCGACTAATTCCTGGGGGCTATACCCGTGCACCCCTCTCGTTCCGGTGGGCTCCATGGGATCCAGGTGGCTACACATGTGCAGGTCCATCACGCGGAGGGTGTCCGCCGTATCTCCAAAAAATCAAAAATAAAGAGTCGTGGTCTATTTCAGGTCAATAAAATAAGCCGAGATGTAAAAGGCTTGTTTTTAAGTGATAGGTTTGTGTCGAGTCGGGTTAGGTTGCAGCTCGAGGACGAGCTGCATGTCCAGGTGGGGTGTAGTGTTAGAAGAGTCAAGGGCCTATTGGGCCTTAGCCCGTTAGGGTTAATTAGTTGCTTGCTTAGAGGTCAAGTAAACCTTGCTTGTAAGTCAAGAAATCCTCTCTATATAAGGAGAGGAGATGTATCAATCTAATCAAGCAAGAGATTAGAAGGAAAAACCTTCTCTCTTGCCGGCCGTGGGCGAAGCCCCGCGGCCGGCGTTCCCAGCGCATCTCACAGCCCTAGCCGCCGGTCCCCTGCCTCTCTCTCTCACGTGAACAGTACCCGCGGGTACTGTAGCACCGCGGGTACTGTAGCGCGTCCGTCGCCGCCGCTTCCCTCGCCTCTCTCCTCTCGATCCCAACAACGTCCATAACACAGTCACTTGTCACTTGAGGCGTACTTTAGGTGATATTGGCAGGATCAAAAGCATCTGTTACTCGGGCATTGCAAAGAGCTGAGAGGTACCGGACTGAACTGCTCAAACGAGGCGTTCTTCTAATTCCTGTGATCTTTGGTGCTTCTCAGAAAGACCAAACCAAACCAAGGGGTTTTGGGACAAGAAGAACTGCTGCATCAGTTCCTTCCGTTGGGGTTAGACCGACCTTACATATTGGCTAAATACAAAAAACCTCACCTGCCTTTTAGTTATGTGTGTTTTGTACTAAAAACTTGGTCCCTTTCTTTGATAGTTTATGCAATGTTTTGATTTTGACAGGGTGACTTTGAAAAACGTACTGAATCTATTGCGGCAAAGTCACGGTTGAAGTCTGAGGTTCGATTTAAGGCTGATATTGTCTCCCCTGAACAATGGGAAAGGTGCATTTCCTTTTATGTATATGCATTTTGTCCTATACTGTATATCTAACTTCAATAAGTAGCAAGACTGTTTTTCACAAATACATTTTTTTTTATTTCTAACATAGCACAATAACATAATTAAGGTACATATATTGTGTAGCAGCACAAAAAGGGAAATTATTAGACAGATATATAAACTTACAATCCATCCTAGTATCCTACAAGTAAAGGATTCTGATCTTCCCCTCTATAGCACACACCATACTTGAAACTTGAAAGCCATATTGCCCACTCAGGTAAAGTAGGGTTTTTTGGGCCAATGCAGCATTACAATGGACATTTAGCTGTAAAACAACAAAATATTGAAAAGATAGGGTGTCCTTTGTTTCTTCTCCTCCCATGGCCATAGGTATGATTGCAGAAAAAAACATATCCATATGTTTAGGTTCTGATATGGCATCTATCCCATCTACTGCATCCACATATTGATAGGACCTAAGGTAAGAAATAATCTATCTCGACACTGAAAGATACCATAGTTTTTCTAAATTTGAAGATATATTTACTTGTTTAACTCCCGTTTCTAGTCTGTACCTTTACATTACTTCTTTTTTCTACGTGCCATTACAGAATACTTCAAGTGCAGTCCTATTCCTTTTCTGTTATTGTTAGCATGGTTCTAGATGCTTGAACGTGGTAATTTACTATCCTGATGAGTTTTGACATCTACTCGTACTTATTATGGTTCAGTTGGATACGGGACCAGCAAGAGTCCGAAGGTGTCACTCCTGGTGAGGATGTCTACATAATCCTTCGTCTGGATGGCCGTGTCAGAAGATCTGGAATAGTAATTATTCTCTGTTCTCAGTTCACTTTGGTACAAGGAAATTTATTACTTGATTTTGTATATGTTATAGAAGTACTGAAGTAGGGCAATATAATTCCATAACTGAACCAGACAAAGAGGGTCCAAATGACATTGAATCTAATCTACCATAATAGTAGAAATAATAAAATAATAACTGACTATCTACATGTGATATTTGTTATAGGGTATGCCAAACTGGAATGACATATTACAGGAACTGCCACGACTTGAAGATCTGATGAGCAAACTTGAACGGTGAAAAAGGTGTGCGTGGAGCTAAAATTTTACCATTACTCTTCTCTATTCCATTCTCCTTGCCCTTACATGTTGAAACTTGAAACTGGACCATTGTAGTTCTTGTACAAGATAGTGAAATTCTGTTATTTTGTTTATAGCTTGCCGAAGGTGTTCTGTCATTTGCTAACCGCATTATAGAGATTTATGTGTCAGACGAAATAAAAACCAAAATGTTGAGAGCAGAAGGAAAAAAGTACGAAATTTATTGCGACTAGCACTATTCACTTTCAGGTGGTTTACAATAATGCACTAAACGAATTTCTTAAGTGATGTTATAAAACATACTGCCGTGGCGCATAAAACCATTGTTTCTCACAAAATGAGTATTCGTGGATCACTATAGCCTTATAACCTCCCTAACTCTGAAATTGAGTCTTAATAGTTATAATAGCACCTCTGAAACCACACCTTTCATACTAATCTTAATTGGAGTATTAAACCAATGAATTAGATACTTGGGAGATGCTTTTGTTAGACATCTCTTAGTTGAAATGGTGGAAGTGCGGGAACCATGTCATTTTTCCGTGCAAAGAATTGTCCCCGTCGACGGTGAAAAGTGACGAGGGTCGATCTCAGCTGTCGGCACGTTAGAAAGCCGAGAGAAACCGTGTGGAGTAGATCCCGAGCTCTCTCTGGACTTAGGAGGACACCGGACCGGATGGTCGTGACCTAGGGCGTGCCAGTCAATTTGACCCTGCAATTGACGAGAGAAAGTTGATCAGTAATTTAAGATGGAACATGCCGGTGTTTGTCTAGACAGTTCCAAATGTGCGGCTAAGTAGCCGATGAGATAAGGCTATCGACTAGATAGTCGATATTCAACATGTTCATGATACATGATAAGTAAAATAAGCATATCAACAATTATTGGTTATTCGATTGTATAGATCTAACTGGCCGATGATCATGAAAACATATAAAAGATGTAAAGATTAGACGTGGAAGCATTTATATTGATTGAGAAACATACTAGCTCTTAACCAAGATAAGAGCAAGTAACACATGTAAATAGCCAATATATTCTCAATGTGCAGGCTATCGGCTAAAACAACTGATTCCGATGAAAGTAAACTCATAACATGCAAACACTCAACCATTAAACATGGATAAATCCATACACCTATCAAATCTAATCTACTATCTCTAACAGTGGGGATTCGAGCCGGACTGATGCATCCATGATAAAGATAACCGATTAGACCTTCGAAGCATACGAGTATATACACGATTAACAGAATCGTGAAAACATGCTACGATCGTAAGAGCACAGGCAATCGGCTAAATAGCCGATGCAGTCAGAGGCTATGTTTGACCATAAGCAAGACTTACTATTTGATGATTTCCAATCTATAGTGCTAACAGTGGGGGTCGACCGGATCAATGGGAGCCATAATAGCAGTTCTAAACCAGATTTTATCAACCAGCAGGCCTTACCTAGGGTTAAACATGCCTTGACCACGTGCTATCTTCGATCAAGATCGGATCAAAACGGCTAAGCTAACTGAAACCATTGGTTAGAACAAGATGTAAACAGGGAAAAGCAACAACACGATGATTCAAATAGAGATAAAGCCGATGCGTTTCGATCTTAATCGGGAAGGGGTGATTTTGTTACAAATAGTAACAAACTAATTATAACAAGATCAATAGCTAGCGAATCTATTAAAAAAACAGCAAGGAAACCCTACCAATCTTAATAGATTTAGCTAATAACAAATCCGTATCAAAATTTGTACGAGATACGAGCTGGACCGATGCAACCGTATAAATTTTGATAAGAATCAAGCGTAACTTGTATCAGCAATTGTAAGAGATACGAGCCGGACCGATGCAACCTTACAATTAACTGATGATAACTAATTTATATAAAGCTTGCAAGAGGTCAGACTTAACCGATGGCAGCCTTACAAACAAAGTATAAGTCGTGACGGATACTCACAGACAAACCGGAGGTCGAACTTAACCGATGGTAGCCCTGCTTGCCGAAGAACTCGCCGAAATATACTCTTCTCCTACTCCTAAGGATTGGCGTAAGCCGAAAAGTAAAGGTACGGGTTTTCGATTGATAACGGAGATATCTGTTACAATAGCCGGGGTTTAATATATATACCCAAGGCTTGACTACGAATCTTGGTCGAACAAGACCGATCTCAAAACTTGGAAAAGAAAACGAAAGTTTCATAAATTATGATAACTTGGACCTTAATCTTTCCCTTCTATGAAGTTCGACGTGTTTGCTTCATGTTTTGTCGTCCTTGCCATTGGGGGCCATTCCTTTATGATGATGATGTCACCTTATCTAGTTTATTCTGGTGGCAATTTAGTTAGCCGATCTTGCTGAATATTTTTGCTCTCCCTTATAATTTTCCGACCTTATGGCCTTCTTGTCTCGAACCAAATTTCGGTGTCAACCGTCCTTAAATAAACAAGGCACGTTTATGTTTATATGTAATCGAGTGGACATCATTCAACAAAGTGCAGGTACTATACGTGTAAATGATCTAAAATGTTTAGAATTGTTAGAGAAATCGAGCTTTTTATGTGAAATTTTCTGTTATTTTCCCGGTGCCCTGGTCTCCCAAATTTTTGTGAGCATAATATCCCGTATGCTTTAATGTGAGCTAACAAGTCATTGCTTCTAGCTTACAGTTTTTTCCCTCTCATTAGAATACAAACAGTTTACTATGATGGACCGTGTGGAAGCGTGGTTGCCTAGCCTAGGGGTTTGATTATGCTCTCCTGTTTCTGGAACTTCAGTGCAGATCATAGCTTTTCACAAAACGTACTTGAAGTTGTTGGAACTACTATAGCACTCGACCCATTTTGAGAAGAGCCGTCCCTATTTCTCCACATTACAAAGTTCACATTTCTCTCCACGTCCATCAATTTGTATGTTTCAGTTGAGCTTGGACTTGTCCCGGTGCACATGCGGCATATATACATGACACATGGTTGCTCAAATATATGCGTGATCCGATCGATGTCTATACATACATTAATGCATATATAATAGAGTAAGACGTTTCTTAGGATCAATTTTGTGTTCCATGGAATCCTGGAATCTCAAAGACGTGGACTGCTGGTCTGTGCGAGCAATGCGCAAGTAGACGAAAATGGTACTACTGTATATGGAAGCTCCTGTCCGGGCCCATCACTCGATTTTACTACTGGGCCCTGGTTTAGTTCCCCTCCAAAATACAAAAAGTGCAAAGATTCATTATCACATCACCATCACCTTAAATCTTTAGACACATACATGAACTATTAAATATAGGTAAAAAATAACTAATTACACAATTTGCTTGTATTTTGCTAGACGAATCTTTTGAGCCTAATTAGTCAATATTTGGACAATAATTGACAAATACAAACGAAATGCTACAATATTTTTTTTTACACCTCCCAACTTTAGAACTAATTAAGGCCTGGAATGGGAAAAAGAAAATGCAGAGGCCTGGATTTGGCTACAGGTCGCTGACAAGAGTCTGCAGAGCGCAGAGTCTGTGGCAGAGCAGAGCAGAGATTGATGGCGTTGCAACCGAGAAGGATCTGTCTGGCACCATGGATGTGCCAAGGGATCGCCGCAGCTCACGGAAACGGAGCTTGGTCGGATCACCAGTTTCCGAGTGCCAAAGTGGGCGCATGAAAGAGACTGGACAGATTCCCTGCACGCGCATGCAAGCAAAGCAAGCTGCAAGCGAGCGTTGGATCAGGTCTGTCGATTTATCACTGTCAATCCCAGATTAGTCCCGGTTCTTTTTGCAGGTTAGTTTGGCGTTCATCGACGCGTTAAATATACGGGCCGGTCCCATCGCACTTTGCCTTTTGTTAATGGAAAGAATATAGTACTGCAACGGACATTATTGGTTGAAACTTTTTTTTTCCATATTGAGCTTTCAAATTGGACACAGTGACAAGAACAAAATTAGGGTAAAAAGAACTGCTTGCTCGCGGGCAGAGCACGTATACTCCATAATAATAAGGAGATGACGCCAGTAGCTAAAGAATCCCAGAATTCAGAAATATGCCTTCCAGGAATTAAAGAAAAGGATATATATCCAATTGTCCAGGCGGCGACTGCGGCGGCTGATGATGCACGTTCTGACGCTGATGGTGCAGTGGCGAAACTGGAGGTTATTAGATGGAACCAAACGAGCCACTAGTAGAGTAGGAGTATAGCATAAATTAAAGGGAAAAAGCCTAAATAAGAGTTCGTTGTTCTCCTCTGAAGACTGAAGGCAAAGAATTGTTTTTTGAGCAGTTGCGTTTATTAGCGACTCGACTGACCAAGAGGACGTTACCAACTCATGGAATGGAACACAGCTAAGCTTTGGGAAAGCCGACGGCTGGGAGTTGGGACGTACTACGCCTACGCGGAACAACTCGATCGAAAGCGCCCAACGCGAAAAGGACGTTAGGTTTTGACTAATGCAGGAGCTGGGTTCCGACTTTTTTTTTATCAGGTTGGGTTCCGACTTGGACATACGCGTAGAAGACTATTGCAGGTAGTAGAGCAAACCGCAGCCGCGGACGGTCGCCAATGCAACTCGCTCCCAGTCCGAGCTTCTTCCGTGTCCCCGGGCAACGCCGCTCGGGCTGCTGCCATGCTATGCCCGTATGTTTCATCTCCTCCGCAATCTGTTGTCCTGCTCTGCGTCATCCGTCCCCGCACCATTCATGCCGCCGTTTATCATCGTCATCAATAGGGACCGCGACTAATAAGCGTAGGACTACATACCCAACTGATTATGACGTGCGCGTACGTACTGTTACATCCATGAAAATGAAATCAAACAGCTACTGTGCTCAACGAACCAGTGGTACGATGGGCGTGCCTGCCTGCCATAGTGCACCATTGTACTAGATGGATTGGGTGGCCAGCCCTGTGGCCTGTAGGAGTGAGAAGATGAGTGTCCTTAGACTATCTCCAACCGTCAGTACCTAAACACTAACCCATTCTGGTATTTGGGTCATGCACAGGATATGGGTCATGCACCCAAAGGCCATGTTCATTCGGCTTATAATCTGTCTTTTTCGGCTTATTTTTTCAGTCGGAAGCCAATAGTATTTTTCAACCGGCTTATCAGCACAGCCGAACGGGACCAAAATCTTCGTTCTCCAACAGCTCAAGCAAAAGAAGAGCCCTTGAGCGGACAGTTTGTTTGGTGGGCCGGCGCTGAAATTTCCGTGGGAGACAGAGAGTATTGTGCGAGCGGGGTGCTGTATCGTGGCTTCGCTTGATAGCGGGGTTATTTTGCTGCCCCGGCTGCATGAAGGGCTCGAGGTGCCAGTGACGTAGCTGCCGTTGCCGCGGGCTCGCTCAATCAAACGTCCGTACGAGGCTAGCGTTGGACAACAGAGTCAATTAGAATACATTTAATCTGATTTTCTGGCAATTTGCTTGTTCGATGTCACATTTCCTTTTAGGGCTTGTGCATTTTGCCCAAATCCGAGTGGATTGGAGAGGATCGAAGGGGATTAAGAGGGATTTTGACTTATAGGGGATCAAATCCATCTCAATCCCCTCCAATCCCTCTCAAGCTCATGATTTTTGCCTAATTTGTCCCTAAATCGGCTTGTCTTTAGACCTCGACTGCAGTTGTTTTGGCCATGACTTGGAGTTACGTCAAAATGTCAATGTTCGGGACAGCCGCAGCATACTCAAACGACGATGAGATCATAGCCGCCGTGGCCGTCCTCACCCAGGCGCCACAAAACGCCCTTGGGGAGGTTCGGTCCCAGGCCACAAGACTTACAAGCGTGATTGACTTGCAGTAGACTGGTAGCTGAATTAAGACTACTTCATTGAACGTCCACTTTACAATGAGGAGCATTTCAGAAGGAGGTACAATTTTTGGCCCAGTTTCCATTTCCATGACCCATTGAATTATTTTGCTAAAAAACTATAATTTTTGTCCTCAGGTTTCGCATGAGACGGGAATTGTTCCTTCGGATAGTGGATGAGGTCACAGCCAAGAATAGGTTCTTCCAACAGAGGAGAAATGCTGCTGGGTAGTTAGGATTCTCTGCTCTCCACAAGTGCACAGTGGCTCTGAAGATGCTAGCATATGGAGGCCCAGCGGATGAGTTGGATGATCATTTGAAAATGGGAGTACTGTCCTGGAGACCTTGAAGGAATTTGTTACGACTATGATCAAGGTGTTTGGCAAAGAATTTATTCGTCCTCCTAGAAGTGAGGAGATAGAGCACATATTAAGCGTCAATTTGGCTAGAGGTTTCCCGGGAATGATAGGCAGCATCGATTGTATGCACTGGGAATGGTCTAGCTGCCCAACAGGTTGGCAAGGCATATACAGAGGGCATAAAGGCAAGCCAACCCTAATACTTGTGGCAGTGGCGACAGTGGATCTTAGGATTTGGCATGCTTACTTTGGTTTACCAGGGTCTCACAATGACATTAATGTTTTGCATCGTTCCCATGTTTTTGATGATTTGGCTAATGGGAGGGCACCCTCTGTTGAGTTCCATGTCAACGACAACATCTATTCCCTTGGATACTACCTAGCAGATGGCATCTATCCTGATTGGGCTACACTTGTGAAAAGCATTCAAATGCCTATTAGCAACAAGCAACAAGTTTTTTTAGAGCGACAGGAGTCATGTAGAAAGGATGTGGAGAGAGCTTTTGGTGTCCTACATGCTAAGTGGAAAATCTTGCATAGGCTAGCTTGTTTATGGAATCAAAAAGTACTTAATTCCATCATGCGTGCCTATGTCTTACTTCACAACATGGTAGTTGAAGATGAGCGCGGGGTTCAGCTACCTAATGTCCACCCATCAGAATGGCCTGGAGTGGCTGACCCACCAATTAAACAGGATAGAGAAATCCCGGGAATTGAGAAACTTATTGATGCTCAGCTTCAAAACGACCTAATGGAACACATGTGGATGCTTTATGGCCAATGCTCTGGTCCTTTTGCTCCTAATAGCAGGAACTAAAGTATTTACCTGTAGGTTTTGTTATTTTGTTGTCGTCTCTGTATGTAGTATGGCAGAACCTCCTAAATAATGTGGCCCACATGTACCTGTTATCGTCTTAAAGACCTCTAACCACTGTACACGTGTATCATAGAACTTAAGAAGTCTGTTGGGTGTCCTCGGGAAACCCGAATCATCCACGATCTTCCGAGCAGGATCACATTTCAGAGACATTACAGTATTACAACAGTAGAGATAATAAATTACATAAGAGTACAAAAGCGGAAGTCTTACATAACATAAGTTCACAAACTCGCTGTTCCAAACTTACAAAGCTTAAGTTTAGTGTTACAACCATAATAGTGGAGTAGCATTATTAACATTATTACAATCACCAAAACGCGACGCTCTACCCCCAAGAGCCAAACATCTTACTCGTCGTCGCTTACCGCAAAGACGGTCATGCAACAGGGTCCGAAACACACCTGTTCATGAGACACACCTGCAATAGGGGTTCAACAAACCCTGAGTACGAAAGTACTCAACAAGACTTAACCGACGAAACAGGGTGAAGACTACTCAGGAATGCAGGCTCAGGGGAATCAAGGTGAGGTTCCAGCAAGAATCAAGGTTCTTTTGCATAAAAGCTACTAATAGTGAATCCTTAAGATCCAGGTTTTATGTCAGTATTATTTATCAACAGAATGTAAGTGATTCTAATCTAGATCATATAACTCCTACAACTTCTTTCTTATTCCCCGACCAAAGTTTCATTTATTAACTACGATGTAGGTCAAGCGATCGAGTCTCCTTAACCGAGGAGCAGCGACGATTTGAATCGATTATACCCAGCTAGGGATCTCAAACCACATGACATATGTAGGACTCTAACCGACATATATCAACCTTCACTCGGATCCTCCAACACATGACCGGGTCCAGCGCCACCCGAGAGTATAGTACACCTCCAATCCAGCCCTTGGCTACGAGGGTACACACTACTCTCGCCATCTCTCCACTCCCAGTGCGCGGTTGGCCGTTCACGTGATGGCATTACTGAGGTCTTAGGCTTACCAAAGCATGTGATCAGTTGCAAAGTCTCGAAACACAGGCGGGCCTACAACGGTATGGTCCTTAACTGACACAGTCAGAGACACTACATGGAGACTCCTTTCCCGATGCTAGTCCACCGACTGGTCCCAGATTATCATCATTATATTCATCAAGTGGTTGTCCAACAACCCTTCTATCGGCGTTTGGTCCTGCGGGGGTCCTAAGCTAACGAGTGAATCAAATGTTGTGTGTCCCTAATCTGGATGGTGATGCAAGGAGGATACACAGAGGTTTATCCTGGTTCGGACAAAAGAAGGCCCTACATCCAGCGGGGAGGGGGGAGTATTGTATTTCCTTGCACCTAAGTGCTTGCGTAGGGGTTACAAGCTGTGAGAGAGGGAACCAAGCCCAGGTCTCAGAGAAAAAGTGGGAGTACAAAGGAGATTGCTTGAGATGTTGATCTTCGATGGCGGGATGGAGACCAGTTTTTCGTCATTTGTTGTTCCTCCTCCCTTTGTAGAGCCCCTGCCTGCCCTTTTATAGGGTAAGAGGAGGTAGGGACGCCGGGGGTGCCTTTGAGGTGAAGTTTTATCGATCGCTGTGGAGGTTGCTGTAGCGACGTGCCCCAAGAATGGCCGGCCATCCCTGGACACCATGGTGACGTAGAGGATGAGACGGTGAAAGGACTCCGGGTCCTGTGTCACATCAGCCTTTCTTCCTTGTTGACCGGCGGTAGGTCGAGGCTGGGTCGAGGTCGGGTCGAGGACGGGTCGAGGTGGATCAACGGTGAGCGGATAAGGCTGAGTCCCCGGGATCGTGGGGTACGGTCCTTGTCGTATTCTCCCTCGAGGGTGATCAGTGGCGAAATAGTGCACGGTATGGTGCGTATAGTGACAGGTTTTCACCTCCCATCCCGGGATGGGCAGTAAAAAGTGAGATTTGACACCGGTATTGCTTCCATGCTAGTTACTACTGTAGCCATGATGGTAGGAAGTAGTTGGTGGTCGCATTAAATGCTCTGACTTTTGTCTCAGGGTTGGTGAATAAGGTGGGTCGAGTGGCCCGACCCGGGGTCGTGCGAGTTAGAGATTTCTCGGTAGTCGAGGCGTCTTATCGAGCGAGCCTCGTACGAGTCAGAACGCAGTCGAGGCGTCCCGTCGAGCATGCCTCGTACGAGTCGGAACGTAGTCGAGGTGTCTCGTTTGCTATTTTGGCTCATCCCGTTTGTGGGTAGCGGTTTTGTTTTTCTTAATTGTTGATTGTGGGTACCCCTAGTTGCAGGTACCCGACAGTAGCCCCCAAGCCTTTGGGTGAGTGTGGATCACTCTCACAGAGGCTCAGCGGTTCATGAACTGGAGTTGTAGTGTTGTAGCCTTTTCTGGGGGGTGCGCGCGAGCGCACCCACTGGGTGTAGCCCCCGAGGCCTTGGTGGAGTCTTTTGACTCCTCCGAGGTCTTTTGCACACTTTATTGAGGAATGCTCTCGTATCATGGCATGTTCTGTCTTCTTTCATTCGAGGTTTGGCTTTCTGCGGTCGAGCCCCCGAGCCTCGTGCGCACGAGGTCGATCAGAGTCTTGGCCGTCTTTTATCGTTCGACTCTCATGCTCCCTTTTTAGGAAAAAGGAGGAGGGGTGGGGAACGTCGTACTACCCTCGTCGGGCGAGTTTCAACGGTCTCCGGTGAGCTGTTAATGGGAAATTCGAGTGGGAGTCCGTGCTCCATTCGGTAGGAGTCGGCTAGCGGCCACGGAGGCGCTCTAAAAAATGCCAAAGAGTAGTCGCGTGGATCTCGATTCCTTGCGATAAGATTCAAGGGCTCGATGCCTCCCTCCGAGGGCATTCCTCTGTCGACCTATCCTTTAGCCTCGAATACATCCGGGGGCGCCTCGAGAGCGTGGCTCGAGCCCTGGACTTGTACGGGCGCATCCTAGTCGTCCCTGACTCCGCTACTCGAGGGCAGCTGTCGAACCCTGGTCGAGGGCCAGCTTTTGATCCCTCGAGGTTTATATCAGGCTCGGAGCCCGTTACCCATTCGTCTGGGAATATCCGTCCGCGGATCCTTTTCCTGCCTATTTGGGGCGCGTCTTTTTAGGAGGGGAAGCGAGATCGGCGCGGTAGTGGGTGGCGTGGTGCGATGGTTACGGAGTGCACGACGGACACGTGCCCCTATCTGCGGACTTTGAGGGAGCGGTTAGGTAAGGTCATTGACTGTGAAAACTGTTCCTACCTTTTCGCCCACCCATTGGCCTTCCATCGGGGTATAAGTGTGAGGCTCGGGGTTCCGTTTACCCCTACAGGCCTTTTGCGTCTTTGCCTTCTTTGCCTCCTTTGCCTCCTTTGCGCCCTTCAGCCATCGTCCACCGCAGTCGTTGCTCCTTCGCCTGTCGTCGTCGTCGTGTGCCATTTTCCGACAACCATGGCGGGCAAGAGCCAGATCCTTCTTGCGGACGCGTGGGCTCGTTCCTCGGTGATAGAGAGGAGGCTAGAGGAGTTGGTCCATGACGGGATTCTGCGGCCAAGGGCGAGCTGGACCCAGCCGGAATGGAGGGTGCCGTCGTCCGACCACCGGGAGCCGGCACCCTTGGAGGGCTACGTGGTGAGCTTCATGGCCTTCCACGAGAGGGGGTTCGGTGATGAGGACATCCTACACTATTACCCGCTGGCAAAGACGCAACAAAAAAAAGGCCAAGTGGCCTAGTTGTAGTCGGGCGGCGACCGTGTGAGCCTCTGAATAATCCCACCTTACTTAGCTTGGGAGGAGGAAGCCACCTTAAAAGAGAGAGCCACCCTTCCCCTACCAGACTAGTCTTTTAGGGACATTGGGCCTTTCCCCGAGTGGGTGTGCATAAGAACTGTTGGGGTCCAGGCAACCTTAATTTATTGGGCCTCAGCCAACCCCACTTGGGCCGGATGCATCATTTGGTATCGGAGCTGGGCCCTTGTTTAAGGGGGTGGGAATGATGAGGACATCCTACACTATTACCCGCTGGCAAAGACGCAACAAAAAAAGGCCAAGTGGCCTAGTTGTAGTCGGGCGGCGACCGTGTGAGCCTCTGAATAATCCCACCTTGCTTAGCTTGGGAGGAGGAAGCCACCTTAAAAGAGAGAGCCACCCTTCCCCTATCAGACTAGTCTTTTAGGGATATTGGGCCTTTCCCCGAGTGGGTGTGCATAAGAACTGTTGGGGTCCGGGCAACCTTAATTTATTGGGCCTTGGCCAACCCCACCTGGGCCGGATGCATCATTCGGAGTGCTGCTAGCCACTTCATGCGAGCGCTCCTCCACTACTACAAGGTGGAGCTGCACCATCTCGCTCCCAACTCCATCTCGCAGGCTGACATTTTCACGACGGTCTGCGAGGGATACCTGGGGATGGAGCCACAATGGAATCTGTGGCTCCATCTCTTCAAGGTGGAACACTTCGCCAAGAAGGTGGGCGAGCGAGGGGTGCGGCACACAGTGCATGCGGGGAGCTACACTCTCCAAGTTCGGTCGGGTCGAGGTGATCAATAGATCCCGACACAGCTGATTTCGTCGAACAGCGGCTGGCACGACAGCTGGTTTTACTTGCGCAACGACGGCGACCAACTACCGAAGTTCTCCGGGCGGGTGCTGATGTCGCGCGAGGAGAACTGGACGTACGGCGTCGTCGAGGATGACAAGCCAAAACTACAGCCGCTGCTTGACGCGTTGAGAAGACTTCGTCAATGCGGGCTGACGATGGGAATGGTGGCCACTGCGTTCCACCGCCGGAGGGCGCTGCCTCTGACGCAGCACCGGCTCCGGCTCGACGAGATGACGCTGGAGGCGTCGTTGGAGGGGAGTCGGATGTCGCATGAGTCCCTCCCCCTCGATGAGGTCGCCCAACGTGCACGGTGGATGGTGGGGAGTTTCAGGCAGGAGGTCATCGACAGGGTCTAGATGCGCCCCACTCAAGGTTTTGAGCCTCTAGTAAGTGTCGTTTCTGATAGTCTTAAGTTCTTTTGCTTCCAGATTCCCTCGACTAATTCGGTCGAGGCATGTGTGCAGGATCTGTCGGCGGTCAAGGAATTGCGGCCGCCGGTTCCGGAAGATCGGGCCGCTCGGGAGGCTCGACGCCTCTTGGCGGCCCAGAAGAAGGAGGAGAAGGACGCTGCCAAGAAGCGTCAAGTCTGGAAGACCCTTGAGCAGGAGGCGTTGAAGAAGCGCCGTCGCCAACAGAGCCTCGAGGGGCTCCCACTCGAGGAGTCTCCCTTCAAGACGATCTTGGGGGAGGACGAAGACAGCGGTGACGACGATGCCAGGTCACGGTATGATACCGTGACTTTTTTGGCTCACCTCCCCAACGTGCGGCCCCTGCTGGACCCTGTTGGGGGGTCGACTTCCCAGGCATCGAGGGGAGTCTCGGCGCCCATCAAGGGGGAAGGAGAGCCCGGAGAGGGAAGGGCCAAAGTGGGTCCTTCAGCGAGAGGAGCTACCTCATCTAGGGGCCCACACGAGGGGTTGGTGGCGCCGCTCCCGCGAGCCCGATCGCCTCGGACTCAGCCGGCGGTCGGAGCAGCAGCGTCGGCGTCGGAAGCCAGGGCGCCGTCGACGGGCATAAGGACCCGAGGCCAAATAGCCTCAGCAGCGCAAAGATCCTCCGATATCCCATTAGCCTAGGCTCCGAGGAGCACCCGCCCGATAGGAGGCTCAACGGTAGGGTCGTCACAGGTGCCGCCGGGTGGCTCGGGCCTACCGGAGTCTAGGCCCCTGGTTCCCATATCTGGGTAAGTATCTCGCCTAGTTTTTCTGTCATCGGTGATCTCGTTCTTTGTTCTGACGCGTATGTTTGTTGCTCAGCCATAAGTGTAAGGCGGAGCTCGCGAATCCGACTCCCGTCAAGGCGCTCAGGTCGGGCGCCGCCTTGATGATGTGGACGGCGGCCGACGATGCTGCCTGGGTTGCGAAGTGCCAGGTTGCGACGGAGCAGCTCAGGCTGAGGGAGGCAGCTGCCAAGGCGGGGGCAAGCGCCCAGGAGGTCACTAGTTCTGGTGTCGCTACGCGGGGGTCAGGGCCGACTGAGGTGGTCCCGGGCGATGCCGGGCTCGAGGTGCCCGGCGCTGGTGGGTCAGAGCCTGGGTCGATCGCGACGACCCAGGTGACCGTCAAGGCCGCTGAGGCCGAAACATCCGTCCACGACGCGGGGCGGGCGGATGTTGAAAAGTCAAAGGAGGTGGTGGAGGCCCCGCCAGAGGCGGGGCAAGAGGCGGTGCAGCCGGAGTCGCAACCGGTGCGGGAGGAGCCGTAGCCACAGCAGGACCGGCCAACAGAGCAGGCGGTCAAGGCGGAACGGGGGGCGATCGTGCCACCACCTATCGTACAGGCGGTGGTGCCGGCAGTCGAGACGCTAGCCCCAACCCTGGGGTCGACCCCAGCCCTGATCAACCTTACCGTCGACGACTCTCCTTCTGACAAAGGGAAGTAGAAGGCGGACGTTGAGACGGCCGAGGTCTCGGATCAGACTGGTACCTCTGCAGTGTTGGGGGATGACCTGGCCGAGGCGTCGGCCAGGTGGCCTGACTACGCCAGGTTGGTGCTTGTGCGGGCAGAGGAGGAGCTTCCGCGCTGGGGCCGGTCGACCCTCGAGTTCAGGGACGTGTCCAACCCTAGCGCTGAGCCCTTCTTCGCGCTCAACGACAAGGACGAGGTGCAACACTGGGAGTACCTTGAGGGACTCCGAAAGCACTCGCTGCAGTCCCTGCGCATGGTCTCGGATACCCTGGTGCAGGGTATGTCAGAGGCTTTCGAAGTAAGCCGGGTTCGTTAGTCTTTCCCTATGTTTTATCCTTCCCTTTTCCTTGGTTCTGATTTTTAGGTTTTAACTGTGGTCAGGAGCTCAAGGAGCGTTCCCGTCGCAAGTCACTTTTTATTCGTCATGAGAGTGGTGTGTGGGCAGCGCTTGCCCATCAATGGGCCCTGGTCGAGGAAGCCAACAAGCGGCTATCCCAGAAGAGCGCTGAGACGGACGAGCTCCGCGTCGCCCACACGGCGGTTAGGGAGGAGGCGGCGCAGGCCCGGGAAGCCGAGGCCAAGGCGCGTGAAGATGTGGCAAGGGCTCGGGAGGAGGCGGCTAAAGCTCGCGCGGACCTCGCGCCGCTGCTGGCGCGTGTGAAGGAGCTCGAGGAGGATGTCGCCTTAGTCGGCGGTCAGCGCGATGTCCTCAACATCTAGGTTGGGATGGCGTCCGCCTCGTGTCAGAACCTTGGAGGATGAGGTTGTGACGTTGAAGGGGATGGTTTGAGAGAGGGACGAGGCTCTCTCGAGCACCGGCCGGGAGGTTGAGGCGCTGAGGGCGGCGGTCCACGACAAGGACGAGGCTCTTCGAGCGTTTGAGAAGACGTGCGGGGAGTTGCGCGATGAGGTCGTGGGTTGGCAGACCCACTCTGAGGGTAAACCTCTTGTTAAGTTCTGGCCTTGGCGTCGAGGTCCCAGGCTTATGCTAACTTAGTGCTTACGTTTCAGAGTTGGAGAAGCAGCAGCATGCGGCCTAGGCGACGGCCACCTCGTTCTAGAACCTCTTCGAGGCCGAGGCCGGGCAGACTCAGTTGCTCCAGGGTGCTATCACCTCGGTATGCGACGGCCTGGGGGTCGAGCCCAATCCTGATACCAAGGAGGACGCACCGAGGAACTCCTTTGTCCGTCGGATGGTGGCGCTAGGCCGCCTCGTCCGCGAGAGGATACGAGGCGGGCTACATCACGACATGAAGAGGGCCATGGCGGTCGTTCGGTCCGGGTTCGTGTATGACATGGACCTCATCGCTGATGGCTTCATCATGGATCCAGACCGGACGGACGAGGAGAACGAAGTCACCTGCCTGAACCTGATCGAGGCCGCTGAGGAGCCTGGGAGTTGCCTTGCCAAGCTTTTCGAGGTCGAGGTGGTTCCGCCTGCCGATGATGAGGGCCTATGAGCCAAACTTGGGCATGAAGGCCCGTGTAAATGAGTTAGTATTCGTAACTTTGGTCGTGATGGCCTCGGGGGCCTTGAAACACTTAGATGTAAACTTGTACTGAACGTCAATTTTTGTTCAAGTTTTTTTCTCTTCCCTTTATCGCTTGAATCACGTTCTCGCATGATTTTCTTAGCGTGTGGTTACGCCCCTTGGCGTAAGGGTGCGAGTGGAGGTACCGTAGCCTCAGAGGCGTAAGTGATCTCGTGGCTCGACTGCCCTCGAGCTTTAGGGTGCGTTTTCGGCTTTGTAGATCGTGTAAGAACTTGATTCAAAGCGAACGGGATTGTTAGTCGTGAGCTTTTTCAAAGTCATGAACTATTACTAGGTCTACTTAGTGCGCGGTTGCACCCCTTGGCGTGGGGGGTGAGTGGAGGTACCATAGCCTCAGAGGCGTAAGTGATCTCGTGGCTCGACGGCCCTCGAGCCTCAGGGTGCTCTTGCGGCCTTATCGACTTATGTAACGGTTCTCTTCTTTTTTGAAGAAGCTCGAAAAAATGCGAGTTCTTTTGGGGACAGGGGGTTCCCCCTTGCAGCCCCCGAGGGAGGGTCGACTCTGAGAAAACAGGGTCGATCCTTCCTGGTTGTTATGAAAAAAATGCTTAGAACACCACTGTATTCTTTATTTATGATATTGTGAAACAATTTACAAAGCCTCGAGGCTTTAAGGAAAAAAGCATTGTAGTTGTTCAATGTTCCAAGCATTGGTGAAGATTTCGCCTTTCTTGTTCAATAGTTTGTAGGTGCCGGGCTTCAATATTTCCGCGATGATGTATGGCCCTTCCCACGACGGCGTAAGCTTGTGTCGTCCCTTGTTGTTCTGGCTTCGCCGTAGCACCAGGTCACCAACATTGAGGTCCCGTCTGCGGACGTGTTTGTCGTGGTAGCGTCGAAGACTTTGCTGATACCTGGCAGAGTGTAATAGAGCCACATCGTGAGCTTCCTCGAGCTGGTCGAGGGCGTCCTCTCTTGTGGCGTCATTATTTTTCTCGTTATAGGTTTTCAGCCTCGGGGATCCATATTCTACATCAGTTGGGAGCATAGCCTCAGACCCGTAGACTAAGAAGAACGGAGTGAACCCCGTGGCTCGACTCGGCATTGTTCTTAGGCTCCACAGGACCGAGGGGAGCTCGGTGGCCCATTTTTTGCCGTGTTTGTTTAACTTGTCAAAAATTCTTGGTTTTAGGCCTTGTAGGACCATGCTGTTGGCACGTTCTACTTGGCCATTTGTTTTTGGATGAGCTACGGCCGACCAGAGCACACGGATGTGATGGTTGTCGTAGAAATCCAGAAACTTTTTACCAGTGAATTGGGTGCCGTTGTCCCTGATGATGCAGTTAGGAACCCCAAAGCGGTGGACGATGTCGGTAAAAAATAGTACAGCTCGCTCAAACCTGATGTTGGTGATAGGACGGGCCTCGATCCACTTGGAAAATTAGTCAATAGCGACGAGCAAGTGGGTGAAGCCACCAGTTGTCCTTTTTAGAGGTTCGACCAAGTCGAGCCCCCAAACAGCGAACGACCATGTGATGGGAATAGTTTGCAGGGCATGAGCCGGGAGGTGGGTTTGTCTTGCATAGTACTGGCAGCCTTTGCAGGAGCGTACTAGCTTGACAGCGTCGAAGACCGAGGTCAGCCAATAGAAACCTTGTCGGAATGCGTTTCCAACGAGGGTTCGAGGTGCCGCGTGATGACCACAAGCCCCCGAGTGTAGATCATTGAGCAGGTTCCTGCCTTCCTCATTTGTGATACAACGTTGGAGGATGCCAGTAGGGCTGTGGCGATACAGCTCCCTGCTGTCGCCAAATATCACAAAGGATTTGGCCCGGCGAGCGATCCATCAAGCCTCGATCTTATCCGAGGGGAGGACCCCTCGGGTGCGATGGTCGAGGTACGGAATACGCCAGTCAGGCCTGGGGTTGGCTGGCGGGGTTGAGCCTTCCGCCCGCATGGCTTCAGCCCCGGTCGAGGGGGCTTTCGCCTCAGGTGGGGATCGAGTGATGGCTCGTCGACCCCTCTGTCTGCCCTGATGTTGACGGATGGTTGATGGAGATCTTTCGCGAAAATGTTAGGTGGAACTGTAGTTCAACTAGAAGCAATTTTCGCAAGTTCATCGGTGGCTTCATTATATCTGCGTGCAATGTGGTTGAGCTCGAGGCCATGAAATTTGTCTTCAAGGCGCCGTACCTCCTCACAATAGGCCTCCATCTTGGGATCACGGCAGCTCGAGCTCTTCATGACCTGGTCGATCACAAGCTGAGAGTCGTCTCGAACGTCGAGGTGTCAGACCCCTAGTTCGACGGCGATTCGTATGCCCGTGACGAGCGCCTCATACTCGGCGATGTTGTTGGAGGCAGGAAAATGAAGCCGGATGATATAGCGCATGTGGAATCCGAGGGGTGAGATGAAGAGCAAACCCGCGCCTGCCCCCGTTTTCATCAGCGACCCGTCGAAATACATGGTCCAAAGCTCGGCCTGGAGCTGAACCGAAGGAAGTTGAGTGTCAGTCCACTCCGCCAGGAAATATGCTAGTACCTAGGATTTGATGGCTTTGCGTGGCGCATAAGAGAGGGTCTCACCCATGAGCTCGACCGCCCACTTGGCTATCCTACCCGAGGCTTCCCGGTTCTGGGCTATCTCTCCCAGAGGGAAAGAAGAGACCACAGTCACTGGGTGGCCCTCGAAGCAGTGACGGAGTTTGCGCCGCATTAAGACGATGGCGTGCAGTAGCTTCTGGATCTGCGGGTCGAGAACCTTGGTTTCCAAGAGCACCTCGCTGATGAAGTAGACCGGTCTCTGGACGAGTAGGGCATGTCCTTCCTCTGCCCTCTCGACAACCAAGAATGCACTGACCACTTGTGTCATTGTGGTGACATAAAGTAGGAGGGGTTCCCCTGTGGTTGGGGGACGAGGATCGGTGAGTTGGACAGCGCAGCCTTGAGCTTTGCAAGGGCCTCCTCGGCCTCGAGGGTCCATGAGAAGTGTTCCGATTTCTATAGGAGATGATACAGTGGGAGCGCTTTTTCGCCGAGGCGCGAAATGAAGCGACTGAGGGCCGCAAGGCAGCCCGTGACCCTCTGTACACCCTTCAGATCACGGATAGGGCCCATTTTGGTTATTGCGGCGATTTTTTCTGAGTTGGTCTCGATGCCACGTTCAAAAACGATGAACCCTAGGAGCATGCCTCGAGGAACGCCGAAAACACATTTCTCGGGGTTGAGCTTAATGTTCTTTGCCCGAAGGCACTTGAACACAACATCGAGGTCGTTTATCAAATTACTGACCTTCTTGGTTTTGACAACGATATCATCGACATAAGCCTCGATGGTTGGTCCAATGTGTTACCCAAAAATGTGTTGCATGCATCGCTGGTACGTAGCCCCTGCGTTCCGAAGACCGAAGGGCATAGTGACATAGCAATACATGCCGAATGGGGTGATGAACGAAGTCACGAGCTGGTCGGACTCCTTCATTTTGATCTGGTGGTAGCCAGAATACGCATATAAGAAAGACAGAGTTTCACATCCCGCAGTAGAATCAATGATTTGATCAATGCGTGGCAAAGGAAAAGGAACTTTTTGACATGCTTTATTTAAACTAGTATAGTCTACACACATCCTCCACTTCCTATTCTTTTTCTTAACTAATACAGGATTAGCTAGCCGCTCGAGATGATGAACCTCCTTGATGAATCCGGCCTTCAACAGTTTGTTGATCTCCTCACCGATGACCTTGCGCTTTTCCTCATCGAAGCGGCGCAAGCGTTGCTTCACCGGTTTGGAGCCGGCTCGGATCTCTAAGGCGTGCTCGGTGACTTCCTTGGGTATGCCTGGCATATCCGAGGGACTCCATGCAAAGATGTCGATGTTTGCGCGAAGAAAGTCGATGAGCACTGTTTCCTATTTGGGGTCGAGGGTGGCGCTGATGCTCAACGCCTTTCCCTTTGGGTCGGTGGTATCGAGGGACATGAGCTTGACGTCTTCCGCGGGCTCGAAGTTGCCAGCGTGGCGCTTGGGATCGGGGATCTCGTTGGCCAAACCATCGAGGTCCGCCGCCAAGGTCGCCGACTCCAAGATAACTTCTTCGTGCTCGACGCACTCCACGTCGCACTCGTAGGCGTGCTCGTAGGAGGGCCCGATAGTTATGACACCGTTGGGGCCCGACATCTTGAGCTTGAGTTAGGTGTAATTGGGGACCGCCATGAACCGGGCGTAGCAGGGGCGCCCAAGGATGGCGTGGTATGTTCCATGGAATCCGACCACTTCGAAAGTGTGAGTTTCATTTCTGAAGTTGGTGGGAGTGTCGAAACAGACAGGTAGGTCGACCCGCCCGACGGGCTCTGCTCGCTTCCCTGGCATGACTCCATGGAAGCCCCGACGCTGGGTTGGAGGTGCGTCCTCGTGATCCCCAGAAGGTCGACGGTCTAGGCATAGATGATGTTAAGACTGCTGCTGCCATCCATGAGCACCTTGGTGAGGCGTGTGTTGGCGATGATGGGATCGACAACAAGTGGGTAGACCCCAGGATTGGGGACATAGTCTAGGTGGTCATCATGGTCAAAAGTGATGGCCACCTCGGACCAGTCAAGGAAGAGGAGGGTTGCGAGTTGCACGGAGAAGACCTCTCGACGTTCCCGCTTGCGCTGCCGTGTTGAGAGGCGCGTCGAGGGTCCTCCGTATATCATGAAGCAGTCATGGATCTTCCTTCTTGTCGTCTTTCTTGATGCCTATGCTTTCATAGTATCTTCGGAGCATGTGGCAGTCCTCGAGGTTGTGGTTCATGGGACCTTTGTAATAGGGACACGGCTCTTTGAGCATTTTGTCGAAAATGCCCCCACCGGGGGGCCCTCGAGGTTTCTTACGATCAGCAGCAGCAACAAGGTCATCGGCCGGGGCCTCTTGTTTGCCCTGCTAGTTTTTCTTCTTCTTCCTGTTGTTCCTCTTCGAGCCCCGACTGGAGCCCACGGGATCCTCTTCCTTGTGCTTCCCCTTGTCCTGATCGCTACCAAAGATGGCACCAACCGCCTCCTCGCCGGCGACGAAGTTGGTGATAATATCCATCAAACCGTTGGCAGTGATGGGAGTGCTGTGACCCAACTCTCGGACCAACTCTTTGCAGGTGGTACCAGAGAGGAAGGCCATGATGACGTCGGAGTGAGTGATGTTGGGGAGCTCGGTGCGTTGTTTGGAGAAACGCCGGATGTAGTCCCGGAGGGATTCGCCTGGCTTCTATTTGCAGCTCCGGAGATCCCACGAGTTGCCAGGGCGCATGTAGGTTCCTTTGAAGTTCCCCTCGAACACTCTCACAAGGTCGTTCCAATCGTGGATTTGTCAAGGTGGGAGGTCCTCGAGCCAGGCTCGAGCGGTGTCTGACAGGAACAGGGGGAGTTGTCGAATGATGACCCGGTCATCGATGGCCCCACCCAACTGACAAGCCAAGCGAAAGTCGGTGAGCCAAAGTTCGGGTTTGGTCTCGCCATTATACATGGTAAGAGTCGTCGGGGGCCGGAACCAAGCCAGGAGTATCATTTCGCAAATGGCCTTGCTAAAAAACCGAGGACCCGGAGGCTCGGGTGAAGGGCTTCGATCCTCCGAGCTATCGTAGCGCCCGCCTCTGTGCTCGTGGTAGCCTCGAGCTGCGCCGTCACCATGTTTGCGCCTCCGGCGCTCGATGATGTTGTCACGGGCATCTCGAGGTTCACGGTTGTCGATGATGCGTTCACGGACAGAGACCACCTTGTTCCGTTGGACGTGCTCGGGATGAACCGAGGCCTTTCTCCTGACGGGTGGGCTCCGCAGGTTGCTCTGAGGCAAGCCCGCGTCGCCTTGAGGTGGAACTTTCGGCCTGCTGCATGGTAGCAGTCTCAAGGAGTCCTCGGATGTCATCATGGGCTCAATGGGCCTCGGGGTTCGACGGCTCGGGCATGTTACGAAGGAGCATGGCGGCTGCGACCACGTTCTGGCTGGCTCGACCAAAAACTGGGGGCTCGACTGCCCGATCCTCGACAATGCGACGATTGACATCGCGAGCTCTCTCTCGAGCTCCTCCACCGTGTGTGCGTGCCGCGCGCTCTTGCTCGAGGCTTTGCTGAAGTAGGCATAGATTTTCTCGTTCCTCGTCGAGCCTGTCCTGCAACTCACAGATTTGCTCGAGCTGCATTCCTTGATCCGCAAGGAATTGAGCCTCATCCCGTTCAGCAGGGAGCTTGACCTTAGGTGGTGTGTTCCTTCCTCCTACGGCTGCCTCATCCTCCAAATTCGACGCGATAGCCCCATCGATATTGAAGCACTTGTGAGTCGGGTCGTAGGTGTCATCGGTAGAGTCGGAGTTTGGAGCGCTGAAATAGTAGTACAACGGGTGCATGTGAGGCCGTGCACCTCTGGGGTCGTGATGTCGGAAAGCAGTTGCATGAAGCTCCGTATCTGGGGTCTCCATGGAGTCTAGGTACTCGGAAGCTGGCGTGGATGCAACAAGGTCGAGGGTGGAGCGTAGATGGTGTCCGGGGAGTTCCTCGTAAGCACTCATGCTGGTGCTTACAGAAGAAGCATACGCCCGGGCAACCGAGTCTAGTCCAAACGGGAATGCTGACGAAGGCGTCGTTCCTCGTGCTGGTGTAGTCGAACTAGATGGTGGTGGCGCCGCACCGAGCGGTAGAGCGATGGGACTCCCTGTTGGCATCTTACCCTCAGCCAAGCTCATCCTACACAGGTCCTCAGTGAGGAAATCCATGTCGGCGTCTGGCTGAGAGGCACCGGATCAGGGAATACCATCGCCCTCCGCAAGGCGATGACGGCGGTTGCGCTGGGCTTGTCGTCGCCTGGCGGAGCGTGCCTGACGAGAGCGACGATACCGGCGCAGGGCTCCCCTAGGTTGGGAGAGCTCGTGGTCACTGTCAGTCGGGTGTCTGGGCGGGAGGAGGACCATGTCGTAGCCGTGGCCAAGGAACTTGAACTCCAAGCTCCCAAACCAGATCACCGTGGCCAATGGGAGTGGACGTTTGGGGTCAGCCATCTAGCAAAATGGCGGGAAAATGATGTTGGCACGCAGCGTCCCCTACCTAGCATGCCAACTATCGGCGTTTGGTCCTGCGGGGGTCCTAAGCCAACGAGTGAATCAAATGCTGTGTGTCCCTAATCTAGATGGTGATGCAAGGAGGATACACAGAGGTTTATCCTGGTTCGGACAAAAGAAGGCCCTACGTCTAGCGGGGAGGGGCGAGTATTGTATTTCCTTGCACCTAAGTGCTTGCGTAGGGGTTACAAGCTATGAGAGAGGGAACCGAGCCCAGGTCTCAGAGAAAAAGTGGGAGTACAAAGGAGATTGCTTGAGATGTTGATCTTCGATGGCAGGATGGAGACCGGTTTTTCGTCGTCTGTTGTTCCTCCTCCCTTTGTAGAGCTCCTGCCTTCCCTTTTATAGGGTAAGAGGAGGTAGGGACGCCGGGGGTGCCTTTGAGGCGAAGTTTTGTTGATCGCTGTGGAGGTTGCTGTAGCGACGTGCCCCAAGAATGGCCGGCCATTCCTGGACACCATGGTGACATAGAGGATGAGACGGTGAAAGGAGTCTGGGTCCTATGTCACATCGGCCTTTCTTCCTTGTTGACCGGCGGTAGGTCAAGGCTGGGTCAAGGTTGGGTCGAGGTGGATCAACGGTGAGCGGATAAGGCTGAGTCCCCGGGATCGTGGGGTACGGTCCTTGTCGTATTCTCCCTCGAAGGTGATTAGTGGCAAAATAGTGCACGGTATGGTGCGTATAGTAACAGGTTTTCATCTCCCATCCCGGGATGGGCAGTAAAAAGTGAGATTTGACACCGGTACTGCTTCCATGCCAGTTACTGTTGTAGCCATGATGATCGGAAGTAGTTGGTAGTCGCATTAAATGCTCTGACTTTTGTCTCAGGGTTGGTGAATAAGGTGGGACGAGTGGCCCGACCCGGGGTCGTGCGAGTCGGAGATTTTCCGGTAGTCGAGGCGTCTTGTACGAGTCGGAACACGGTCGAGGCGTCCTGTCGAGCGTGCCTCGTACGAGTTGGAACGTAGTCGAGGTGTCTCGTTTGCTATTTTGGCTCGTCCCGTTTGTGGGTAGCGGTTTTGTTTTTCTTAATCGTTGATTGTGGGTACCCCTAGTTGCAGGTACCCGACACCTTCAAACTTTGCTTAACATTTTTAAAGTTTTCTCATTAAGCATGGCTAAGCATACTAAGCATTTTCAAATAAAAATAGTAACAAGGATGATATCGAAGTATCAAGGATGGTAATGCAGTAATTTGGTTATCACTCAACTCCTATCACTTAGTGCAATAAAGCATTAACAAGTGAAGTAAACTTTTCAAAACGCAAGGAAGGGTTAAATGTAACCGGGGCTTGCCTTGGTCGACGGGAAGTTCAGGCTCTGAGTCAGTACCATAAATATCAAATCCCACTTCCACGAACGTCGGCTCTTCTTCGGGAATGGATTCGACTTTGGCAACCTCCTCGTTCACGGGGACTACACGCGACGATAATGTATGCTTAAGATGATGAAGTACTAAACATGATGCTCGATGGATGCATAACAAAGTTAATAACTTGAGTACAACTTTCCTTCGTGGTACAGTTGCAAAATAAAAGATTCTAACCTAACCCTAATCTAGGGCTCGATTAAGTTAATTACTTCATTAAGGACTTTTGTTTAACACATGAAATAACACCAATTAAGTCTTAATAACATAATTAAGAGAGCTTAAACAATCAATTAAGGATGCTAAAGGTCATTAAGTGTTAATGACCCAAAGTCAACACTCAATCTCAAAGTCAACAACCCCTAATCATTAAACCCTAATTAATTGATTAACTAATTAATTAATAAAGCATAAACTAAGAATAAAATTAACTTTGTCTAATTAAGCTCAAATTTATATTTTAGAAAGCTTACATCATAACTAAGTGATAAAACAATTTTTATAATTTTTGGACAATTAATTAAGCCTAGAAAAATTATGGAAAAGTCATTTATTAATTAATTGGGCTAATTAAATAACTTACAAAAAGTAAACAAAATTGACATTTAATATTTTTCTTAAATAGTACACAGTATAGAGAGTTTACTCAAAAAATTTTACTATTTTTGGAATTCTAAATAATTTACAACAAAATAACTAAAACTGAATACTATTCACATTTTTGGAAAAAGAAAAACGAAAACTGCAACTCGGGCCGCTTCCCTTCTCTCCTCCCTTGCTCGGCCCATGACGCCATGGTGGCCCAGTCGCGCGCGCGCACACACGCGCGGCCCGCACGCGTGCCCCGCCCGCACTGGCTCGGTGAAAGCCCAAGTTTGGTTTTGGTAATTAATGACACCAAGTTGCTAATGCCATGTGTTAAGTGTTTTGAGTTAGGCATAAGTAACACATGTGATGAAGGTGTGCGTGGCAAGGAGTGGTGGCCACAAGATCACAAAGAGATGGTGCATAGACATGAAATGTTGATCATGATGGAATGCACATAAAATGATGGACATGATGATCAAGTGGAAGAGAAGGATCTAGGAGCGCAAGGCAAAGGTATAACCATAGGGTTTTCCTTTTGCCGGTCTAAGATGAGTAGAGAAGTGATTGACCGGGTTTAGGATACATAGCCGACTATCAAGAGGGGCAATCACGGTTAGCTTGGGAATCAAGTGCCACTAGATCAATGTCTTGAGCATATGCATTAGGATCTAGTTGAGTGCTAACATAATGCCTTGAAAAATGTTTGTGAAATGCTAACACACATGTACTTTGATGATGTACACTTGGTGGTGTTAGCACATTTGCGAAGGCGGTGGTGTTTGAGCGGTAATAAGGGGTTTGGGGTTCGCTCTCCCTCCCGCCGAGCGTGCGAGCGCGGGATTCAGGCGTTTTCGAGGAAATGAAAAGCCTATTTTCTATTGCGCCGGAGGTGAGAAAAGGTGGCGAAAGTCCGAATTGTTTTTCACTAAAAAACGGCGATCGGACGCTGCACCGGACGTGGTCTCGGTTTGACCGGACGCGTCCGGTCAGTTCAACGCGGCGCGGGCACTAGGGTTTGTGACCGGACGCTGGTCTGGCCTGACCAGCGCGTCCGGTCAGTTCTCCTGAGCGCAGAAGGAGAACGCGCGACCGGCGCGTCCGGTCCCTCACGGAACCGGAGCGTCCGGTCAGGCGTCCAGAGGGGCAGAGCGAAGCGGAGTGTCGATCGGACGCGCAGCGCGTCCGGTCACGTGCGATCGGACGCGTCCGGTCTCGACGGGAGCTTACTAGAACGCGACCGGACGCTGGCACTGTCGCGTCCGGTCAAACGGTTGAGCGCGTTCGGTCACGGCAACGGCTAGTTCTGACACGCACTGTTTCTTGCTGTCGTGTAGTGACCGGACGCGTCTGGTCACCCTGACTGGAGCGTCCGGTCAGCGCGATTTCAACTGAGTCGTCCGGTAACGGCTAGCTGCGTACCCCTTCGTTATAAATAGAGGGTGTCCGGGGTTTGAGGGCAACTCTTGCACATTTTGAGACCTAGAGACATCCTTTGAGCTAGAGAACAACTCCTCCACTCATCTCTTTGCATAGTTGCACATCTTAAGTGAGATTGAGTGAGATTCAAGTGCATTGCTTGAGAGTTGCATTCTAGAGGCACTTGATCTTCGAGTTGCTGCGGATTTCTTGTTACTCTTCCGTGTTTCCCGACACGGTAGACGGCTTGGAGCAGCGGAGGTGATTGAGCTCGCAATTGGAGATTGTTGGAGCCCTCACCAAGTGTTGTAAGGGGTTCTTGATCCTTCCCCGTGGGAGTTCGCAAATTGGATACTCTAGTGGAGCTCGTGGCTTGGAGGATCCCCATCTTGTGTGCGGTTGTGCGGCGCCCGCCGAGGGCTCGACTCTTGATAGTCGATTAGCTCGCGAACCGACAAGTGGGTGCATCGCCACAACGAGGAGTAGCTTGCCGGGAAGCAAGTGAACCTCGGTAAAAAATCTTGTGTCATTTCCTTGCCGAGGATTTCTCTTGTGGTTGATCATTGTGATTGATTCTTCGAGTACATTACTTCTCTACATCGTTGGTATAAGAATCAAGTCACTTGCTCTTTACTTTCTTGTACTAGTTCTAGTGTAGTTTGCTTAGTGTAGCTTTTATCACATAGGAGTAAGTAGCTTAGTGACTTAGCCTTGTTGGTGTGTATTAGAGATCATATCCTTGCTTCACTAGAATTGTATAGGTGGCTTGCATAGTGTAGTTGAGCTAGTGCTAGAATAAGCTTAGCCATCTTTTATACTAACGCAGTTGTTTAGTGAAGCTTGTAGAATTTTAAATAGGCTATTCACCCCCCCTCTAGCCTTTTGGACCTTACAAGTGGTATCGGAGCAGAGGCACCGTTTATTTGAGGCTTAACAACCTACGGTGAAAAAGAAATGGCTCAATTAAGTTTGCACATCAACAATACCAAGAAGGCACCTCACTTTGATGGCACAAATTATGCATATTGGAAGGTTAAGATGACCGCACACCTCAAGTCAATCAATAGAGAAGTGTGGAAGGTCACCGAAACAAAATTTGAGGTTGCTAATCCAGAAGCACCTACACCGGTGGAAGAAAAGAAGCTCCAATGCAATGACATTGCCATTAGTGCTCTTCATGAGGCATTAGATGACAAGACATTTGAGCAAGTGAAAAACATAGAAGTTGCACATGATGCTTGGGCCAAGCTAGAAGAAACATTTGAGGGCACCGAAGGCACAAAGACCGCTAAAGCATATATCTTGCAAGAAAAATTTTCAAGCTTCAAGATGCAAGATGATGAGAGTGTACCGGAGATGTTTCATAGATTGCAAGTCATTGTCAATGAGCTCAAGGCACTTGGTGAGGAAGTCAAGGACAACCAATTCTCTATGAAGTTCTTGAGAAGCTTGCCCAAGAGGTTTGATACATTGATCACCGTGCTAGTGAGAACTACATTGAAGGATTCAACTCCTCAACAAATATTTCAAGAGGTGATGACCGATGATTCATATAGAGAAGATGATGAGAAGGATGAGTTGGTCAAGAAGAAGAAGAAGGAAAATGAGAAGAAAGACGATGAAAAGAAGAAGAGTGTGGCATTCAAAGCCACCACATCCAAGGGCAAGTCCAAGATTGAATCATCAAGTGATGAAGACTCAAGCTCTTGTGATAGTGATGACATTGATGAGAAGATGGCTCTCTTTGTCAAGCAATTTGGCAAATTCATGAAGAAGAAGGGCTATCGTGCAAGGAGGAGGAAGAATTCATCCAAGAAGAATGAGCATAACATGAGATGTTTTAGATGCCATAGCAAGGACCATCTCATTGCAAAGTGTCCTTATGATAGTGATGATGAAGATGCTATCAAGAAGGAGAGGAAGAAGCAAAAGAAGAAGCAAGAAAAGAAGGAGAGTTCTCATAAGAAGAAGAATGATTCTCATGTTGCTACATGGGATAGTGATGATTCCTCAAGTGATGATGAGGATGACAACAAGAGCAAGAAGAAGGGACATGCTAGCATTGCCATCCAAGAGAAGGTCACCCTCTTTGACACTCCATCGTGCTTCATGGCTAAGGCCGCTAAGGTATCATCCGACGATGAGAGTGATCATGATAATGCTAGTGATAGTGATAGTGATGAAGAAGAATTCACTAAAGATGAACTAATCACTATGCTAGAAGATTGCACTCAACACTTCAAAGAATCTAGAAAGGAGTGCAAGGGCTTGCTTAAGGAAAAGAAAAACCTTATGCAAGAACTTGATGAGCTTAGGGCATCTTATGAGAGTCTAAAGGTAGACCATAAGAAGCTTCAAAAGTCTCACACTAAGCTTGAAGAAGCCCATTCCTCTCTAGTTGAAAAATGTGAAAACATGCCAACTAATGTTGAGAAAGCTAAAACTTGCAACATAGGCATATCTTGTGATATAATTGATGAATCTTGTCATAAGCCTATTGTTGTTGCTACCACGAACCCTTCGTGTAGCGCATCTACATCATCCTCATCTAGTAGTGATGGTTTCACTTGTGACTCCACACTTATAGTTGAGAATGAAAATCTCAAGAAGGAGGTAAAAGAGCTCAATCATACTTTAGCTAAGGCTTATGGTGGTGAGGACCGCTTGCTTATGTGCTTGGGTAGCCAAAGAGCTTCTCTCTACAAAGAGGGATTGGGCTATAACCCTAAGAAAGGCAAGGCCGCTTTTGCTCCTCACAAGACTCGTTTTGTGAAGAACAATGGTAGCTATTGCAAAAGTTGCAAGAAAGTTGGTCACATAGAGCAACATTGCATGAACAAGAAATCCAAAGCTAATGTATCCTCAATTAAGTTTGATTCCTTCTATATACTTACCAAGGGTACAAATGGTGTTCATGCTAAGTTTATTGGTGCACCATGGATGGGCTCAAAGAAGAAAGCCATTTGGGTACCAAAGAGCTTGGTCACTAACCTTGGAGGACCCAAACAAGTTTGGGTACCTAAAAAGAATTGATCTTGTCTTGTAGGTCAATTACAAAGCCGGAGGAAGGCATTGGGTGCTTGATAGTGGGTGCACTCAACATATGACCGGAGATTCTTGTATGTTCAAATCAATTGATACAAGTCAAAATGGTGGTTTTGATGCTATCACTTTTGGCAACAACAAGAAAGGCAAGGTCAAGGGGCTTGGTAAAATTGCTATCTCAAATGACATGAGCATATCTAATGTATTGCTAGTTGAGAGCTTGGACTTCAATCTTTTGTCGGTGGCACAACTTTGTGATCTTGGCTTCAAGTGCATATTTGGTAGTGATGATGTTGAAGTCATTAGTGTTGATGGATCAAACTTGATATTCAAAGGATTTAGACATGGTAGCTTGTACTTGGTTGACTTCAATGATAGTAAGACACAATTGACATCATGCTTGCTTAGCAAATCTAGTATGGGATGGTTGTGGCATAGAAGGCTTGGTCATGTTGGAATGAAACAATTGAACAAACTTTTGAGGCATGACTTAGTTAGAGGCTTGAAAGATGTGACTTTTGAAAAGGATAAACCATGTAGTGCTTGTCAAGCCGGCAAACAAGTTGGAAATACACATCCTAGTAAGAGTGAAATGAGCACATCAAAGGCATTTGAGCTATTGCACATGGACTTGTTTGGGCCAACAACATACACTAGCATTGGTGGAAACAAGTATGGTTTTGTGATAGTGGATGACTACACTAGATACACTTGGGTGTTCTTTCTCTATGACAAGAGTGATGTTTATGATCTATTCAAGTCTTTTGTCAAAAGAGTGCAAAATGAGTTTGAAATCACCATCAAGAAGATTAGAAGTGACAATGGTAGTGAATTCAAGAACACAAGAATTGAGGAATTGTGTGATGATCTTGGTATTGGACATCAATTCTCTCCAACATACACTCCTCAATCCAATGGTGTAGTTGAAAGAAAGAATAGAACTTTAATTGACATGGCTAGATCAATGCTTAGTGAGTACAATGTGAGTCATTCATTTTGGAGTGAAGCTATCAACACAGCTTGCTATTGTAGCAACCGTCTCTATTGCCATGGAAAGCTTGGGAAGACACCAAATGAGATATTGAATGGAAGAAAGCCCAACATTGCATACTTTAGAGTGTTTGGTTGCAAATGCTATATTCTCAAGAAAGGCACTAGATTGAGCAAGTTTGAAAAGAAATGTGATGAAGGATTCTTACTTGGTTATTCTACCACAAGCAAAGCATATAGAGTTTGGAATCTCACAAATGGCACCTTGGAAGAAGTTCATGATGTTGAGTTTGATGAAACCCAAGGATCTCAAAGTGAAGCTCAAAACCTTGATGATGTGAGAGGAGATCAATTGTCAAATGCAATGAAGAACATGGACATTGGTGATGTTAGGCCATGGCAAGTTGATGATGATGATATTCATGTGATCAACCAAAGTGTACACATTGATACAAATCAAGCAAGCTCTAGTGGTACTCATGATGAAGCTCAAGTTCAAGGTCAAACAAGTGGAAGTAATCAACTCCCAATACTCCAACCTACTAGTATTGCAAGAGATCATCCATTGGACCAAATCATTGGTGGAATTCAAAGTGGTGTTCAAACTAGATCAAGATTAGCATCCTTTTGTGAGCATTACTCATTTGTCTCATTAGAAGAACCAAAGAAGATAGAAGATGCATTGAAGGATTCCGATTGGGTAAATGCCATGCATGAAGAGCTAAACAACTTCACTAGAAATCAAGTTTGGGAACTTGTTGAAAGGCCAAAGAACTACAATGTGATAGGTACTAAGTGGGTCTTTAGAAACAAGCAAGATCAAGATGGTGTAGTTATAAGAAACAAAGCAAGATTGGTAGCACAAGGTTACACACAAGTTGAAGGTCTTGATTTTGGTGAGACATATGCACCGGTTGCAAGATTGGAGGCAATTAGAATCTTATTAGCATATGCTTGTGCACACAACATCAAGCTCTATCAAATGGATGTCAAGAGTGCATTTCTCAATGGCTACATCAATGAAGAAGTTTATGTTGAGCAACCTCCCGGTTTTGAAGATGACAAGAAGCCCAACCATGTTTACAAGCTCAAGAAGACATTGTATGGTTTGAAGCAAGCACCTAGAGCATGGTATGAGAGGTTGAGGGACTTTCTTCTCTCTAAAGGGTTCAAGATGGGAAAGGTTGACACCACTCTCTTCACCAAGAAAATTGGAAATAACTTGTTTGTGTTGCAAATCTATGTGGATGACATTATCTTTGGATCAACTAACCAAGACTTTTGTGAAGAGTTTGGAAATATGATGGCAAAAGAGTTTGAGATGTCTATGATTGGAGAGCTTAGTTACTTTCTTGGACCTCAAATCAAGCAAATGAAGAATGGCACTTTTGTAAGTCAAGGGAAGTACATCAAGGACATGATCAAGAAGTTTGGATTGCAAGATGCTAAACCAATGAGTACACCAATGGGAACTAATGATCAATTGGGTGTTGATGCTAGTGGAAATATGGTAGATCAAAAGCAATATCGGTCTATGATTGGAAGTTTGCTCTATGTCACCGCTTCTAGGCCGGATGTAATGTTTAGTGTGTGCAAGTGTGCAAGATATCAAGCTTCACCTAGAGAAAGTCACTTGAAAGCAACCAAGAGGATATTGAGATATCTTAAGGGCACTCATGATGTTGGATTATGGTTTCCAAAGGGGTCTAATTTTGAGTTGATTGGATATTCGGACTCCGACTATGGTGGATGCAAGATTGATAGAATGAGCACAAGTGGCACTTGTCAATTGCTTGGAAGGTCTCTTGTTTCATGGTCATCAAAGAAACAAAATAGTGTTGCACTATCTACCGCCGAGGCCGAATATATTAGTGCCGGTAGTTGTTGTGCACAATTGCTTTGGATGAAAGCCACTTTGAATGACTTTGGAATCAAATTCAAGAATGTGCCATTGTTTTGTGACAATGAGAGTGCTATCAAGATGACACAAAATCCAGTTCAACATTCAAGAACGAAGCACATTGACATAAGGCATCACTTCATAAGAGACCATCAACAAAAGGGTGATATTAGCATTGAAAGCATTGGCACCGAAGATCAACTAGCCGATATTTTCACAAAGCCACTTGATGAGAAGAGATTTTACAAGTTGAAGAATGAATTGAACATACTTGACTTCTCCAACTTGAAATGAGTGCACCCCCACATTCTTATATGACATGCCTCTCCTCCGACATAGCAAGGTAAAGTTGTTTGGCATATCATCCATACTTTGCTAAGGACATGTTTAGAACATATAGACATATTTGCATGACAAATAGGCTCATTCATGAAAATCAAATGAGTTTAATGTATATATGGTACCACTATTGCTTCTATGTTTGATTGATCTAGTGGTAGCATATGACATGTTTGTGGGCTTGCAAACCCAGTGTTGAATCTAGAAAATGAGCTCATGATGTGTAATTCAACATGGTCAAGATAACCCTTATACTTCATGAGGTGTGAAGAAGCTTGTCCTTGGTTCAAACCGAATTACATATTCTAGGCAAGTGATCTAGATTGAACCATAATTTGGACTCCCTCATATTGATTGACTTGACTTTCACTAAAATTGGCACCTTTTTGGTGATTGTTGACAAAGGGGGAGAGAAAAGTCACAAAGATAGAAAAGTCACAAAGAGACAAATAGTTAAGTTGCAAAGGGGGAGAAAGTTATTGTAAGGGGGAGAGTTTGACTTTGGAAAGCGATCAATTAAATTTGAGCACACAAGTAGGGGGAGCAAGCTCATGAATTATTTGTTGCATTTGTATGTGCATTAACATGATGAATTGTTGCATTGCAAAGCTTAAATTCATATTCTTGTTTGTATGGTGATTGCTAGAAATAGAACTTAAATGATGATTTGTTGAGAGTAGCTTTACAAGTGGTATCTAGACACCTTTGCTTTTAATGTTGATCTCACGGGGTACTTTAGTGTTTGTGATCTTTACAAGTGATGAATTACAAGTGGTGTCTAGCTACATTGATGCTAAGGATGGTATATAAAGGCAACTCCGATTGGTATCACGCTTCAAAGGTCCATTCTATATACCTTAGTATCAATTTGATAGTAGTAACTCTCCCAAAATTCAAATCCATACATATGTGCAAAATTGAACCAAACTCATGGAAGCACATATGTAGGGGGAGCAAATACTATCGAAATTGAAAATTGATTTCATTTCATATCTTTGTGATGGTTGTCATCAATTACCAAAAAGGGGGAGATTGAAAGCCCAAGTTTGGTTTTGGTAATTAATGACACCAAGTTGCTAATGCCATGTGTTAAGTGTTTTGAGTTAGGCATAAGTAACACATGTGATGAAGGTGTGCGTGGCAAGGAGTGGTGGCCACAAGATCACAAAGAGATGGTGCATAGACATGAAATGTTGATCATGATGGAATGCACATAAAATGATGGACATGATGATCAAGTGGAAGAGAAGGATCTAGGAGCGCAAGGCAAAGGTATAACCATAGGGTTTTCCTTTTGCCGGTCTAAGATGAGTAGAGAAGTGATTGACCGGGTTTAGGATACATAGCCGACTATCAAGAGGGGCAATCACGGTTAGCTTGGGAATCAAGTGCCACTAGATCAATGTCTTGAGCATATGCATTAGGATCTAGTTGAGTGCTAACATAATGCCTTGAAAAATGTTTGTGAAATGCTAACACACATGTACTTTGATGATGTACACTTGGTGGTGTTAGCACATTTGCGAAGGCGGTGGTGTTTGAGCGGTAATAAGGGGTTTGGGGTTCGCTCTCCCTCCCGCCGAGCGTGCGAGCGCGGGATTCAGGCGTTTTCGAGGAAATGAAAAGCCTATTTTCTATTGCGCCGGAGGTGAGAAAAGGTGGCGAAAGTCCGAATTGTTTTTCACTAAAAAACGGCGATCGGACGCTGCACCGGACGTGGTCTCGGTTTGACCGGACGCGTCCGGTCAGTTCAACGCGGCGCGGGCACTAGGGTTTGTGACCGGACGCTGGTCTGGCCTGACCAGCGCGTCCGGTCAGTTCTCCTGAGCGCAGAAGGAGAACGCGCGACCGGCGCGTCCGGTCCCTCACGGAACCGGAGCGTCCGGTCCCTCACGGAACCGGAGCGTCCGGTCAGGCGTCCAGAGGGGCAGAGCGAAGCGGAGTGTCGATCGGACGCGCAGCGCGTCCGGTCACGTGCGATCGGACGCGTCCGGTCTCGACGGGAGCTTACTAGAACGCGACCGGACGCTGGCACTGTCGCGTCCGGTCAAACGGTTGAGCGCGTCCGGTCACGGCAACGGCTAGTTCTGACATGCACTGTTTCTTGCTGTCGTGTAGTGACCGGACGCGTCCGGTCACCCTGACCGGAGCGTCCGGTCAGCGCGATTTCAACTGAGTCGTCCGGTAACGGCTAGCTGCGTACCCCTTCGTTATAAATAGAGGGTGTCCGGGGTTTGAGGGCAACTCTTGCACATTTTGAGACCTAGAGACATCCTTTGAGCTAGAGAACAACTCCTCCACTCATCTCTTTGCATAGTTGCACATCTTAAGTGAGATTGAGTGAGATTCAAGTGCATTGCTTGAGAGTTGCATTCTAGAGGCACTTGATCTTCGAGTTGCTGCGGATTTCTTGTTACTCTTCCGTGTTTCCCGACACGGTAGACGGCTTGGAGCAGCGGAGGTGATTGAGCTCGCAATTGGAGATTGTTGGAGCCCTCACCAAGTGTTGTAAGGGGTTCTTGATCCTTCCCCGTGGGAGTTCGCAAATTGGATACTCTAGTGGAGCTCGTGGCTTGGAGGATCCCCATCTTGTGTGCGGTTGTGCGGCGCCCGCCGAGGGCTCGACTCTTGATAGTCGATTAGCTCGCGAACCGACAAGTGGGTGCATCGCCACAACGAGGAGTAGCTTGCCGGGAAGCAAGTGAACCTCGGTAAAAAATCTTGTGTCATTTCCTTGCCGAGGATTTCTCTTGTGGTTGATCATTGTGATTGATTCTTCGAGTACATTACTTCTCTACATCGTTGGTATAAGAATCAAGTCACTTGCTCTTTACTTTCTTGTACTAGTTCTAGTGTAGTTTGCTTAGTGTAGCTTTTATCACATAGGAGTAAGTAGCTTAGTGACTTAGCCTTGTTGGTGTGTATTAGAGATCATATCCTTGCTTCACTAGAATTGTATAGGTGGCTTGCATAGTGTAGTTGAGCTAGTGCTAGAATAAGCTTAGCCATCTTTTATACTAACGCAGTTGTTTAGTGAAGCTTGTAGAATTTTAAATAGGTTATTCACCCCCCCTCTAGCCTTTTGGACCTTACACTCGACCCAACCAGGCCAGTCTGGCCCACTTGCGCTCTCTCTCCCATTCTCTTACACTGACGAGGCGGTCCCGCGTGTCATCGTCCTCCTCCCACCAGCCGATGGCCAACGGTGGCCGCCAACTACCATCTCGCCGACAGCGAGCTCCCGGTGAGACCAAGCACGACCGCACTGGCCCCGCGAACTCCCTACGACACTCTACATCTAAGCTCGCGCTCCGGTGACCCCTCCCCGATGGCCATGGCGGACCGGAGGTGACGGCATCCCGGTGAAAACACCCCACTGGCATGGTAACAACCTAAACGATGCGAGAAACACACTCAGGAGCTCACCGTGATCACAACGGTGTGCTCGGTGAAGACGGAGACGGACCGGAGAGACCGGACCACAGGGAGGGTGGTGGCGGCGCTCTGACCGTGCGTGGAGAAGACGACGGCTACGCGGGCATCTCGGGCGGTAGATCTGGGTGCGAGCGGCCAAGAAGGTGCGCGGGAGTGAGGCGATTGCGGTGGAGCTATTTGCGTAGCTGGAGGTGGCTCGACGGAGGCAGCGGCGAGCGGCGGAGCTTCGGTGGTGGCGGAAACAGAGTAAAAGAGAAGCACGATGACGACGGTACTCTATAACCCTGTACACGGGCCGGTTCAAACCGGACCAACCCTTGAAACCAGACCATAGAAAGCCGTTTTGTGATTTTTGCCTGGGTTGGTTTGGGTACGGTTCGAAGCCGCAAAACCGTACGTGAGGACGTGAGGTCATCTCGGCCGCCGCCGCCGCCAGCGTGCCGACTCATCTTAACCGGCGGCGGCGCTTAACCGGCGGTGGCGGTGCTGTGGTCTCAACCAAGCCGAAGGTGGAGCAGGCCAGGGTGGCTGTAGTAGCTAGTTTCACGGTGGCGGCGGTGGCGCGTCCATCTTGTCCTGCAGCGGCGGCTTGGTCTCGACCAGGTGCTGTGGCCACCATAGGTTTCGTGATGACAGCGATGTGCGGATCCATCTTATCCAGCAGCGGCATCATGGTGCTTCCGTGCCTCGCCATGGACTCGCTGGTCGCCGCAACCCTCAGCGATGGACACCGCGCCCCACACCTACTTTGCGTCATCCCCAACGTCGTTGTTCTCGTAGAGTCTGCCGCTGTCATCTCTGCCAGGGGAGCCGATGTGCCGTCCGTGATGGGAGGTCCCTAGAGTATCACCCGCCGCAAAAGAGACGATGCTCCGCCCGCGCTGGGAGCTTCCTGCCTCTGCGTGGACAGCAACCCATCGAAACCACGGTAACCATGGGTTCCAAACCGTAGAACCTAAATGCCTTCCGGGTTGATTTGGTTTTTAACCAATAACTGGTTAACCGGACCATGAACAGGGTTAGTACTCGGCCTTTATAGGGCGACGAAGATGACCTCAAGACGACGCGCGGCACGTCGCAAACACGCTGAAGCTAGAGTTGGCGGTCGAAGGCACACCTGGAAGCTGTTTGAAGCTCGCCGGCGTCGGGCGGGAGGTGGCGTTCTGCCATTGGCCGGATTTTAAGTTAATTACGAAATTGCCACTGGAGATAATTCCCAAATTACTCAAAATTTTTCTAAAGAAGTTAAAAATTTGTAAAAACAAAAGTTGCTCAATTTTCAAAGTTCTACAACTTTCTCAATATAAACATTTTCAAATTCGGCCTAGATTTTGAAATTTGAATTTGAATTTGAATTTGAATTTGAAAGGGGACATTTTCTGGAAATCTGTAAATTCAAAATTACTTTGAATTTTATATTGAAACTTCAAAAACTCAAAATACCAAAGTTGTACATCTAAGTAAGACCTAAAACTTTGCTATTCAAAACATTTTCAAATTATGCCTCCATTTTGAAATTGCAAAGGGGATACGAAAAGGGGTCAAATTTTAGATTTGAATCTTTTCAAAATTACTTCAAATTTTACACTGAAACTTTGAAAACTCAAAACATGAAACTTGTAGCCCTTAAAAAGATCTACAAACTTGGTTTTACACTTTTTCCCAAATTTTGCTTAGATTTTGATTTATTCAAAAAGGGGTAGAATCAGGGTTTTGCTTTTTAGGGTTTTCGGTAAGATTTCAAATTGAAACTTGATACTCTATTAATTGGTGATTATTTAGTGATCACACCATCACCCAAGGGCATCATTGAGTCAAACATCACATGTTTGACCAAATGCCACTCTTGGTTGACCAGGTTTACTTCGGAAATTCTTTTAATAATTCCTCAAATTTGAATTCGAATTCGAATCGGAAAACTTGCAACAAGTTTTGGACTCCAAAAGCAAACTCAAACTTGAAGCTTTATTTTATAAGTTGGACTTGAGCTCATACCCCACACTTGGCACTAGTGTATAACACCGTCATACACCTCAATTTACACAGGGCATAAACTAAGTATTTGCGGTGACATTCGAAATTAGGGTTTTCGGATTCGAGTCACACCCTAAGAAACACATCCAACCTAAGAAGGTAAACTCATTTTAGTTGATGCATAACGTAGTTAACCTAATCATGGGTGCTTTGCAGTGCATATGATGACATGACATGTTTTTAGTTACTATAACACCAAGGGTGTTACACGTAGTTGTAGGTTTAGCTGCAGGTAGCCTACTGATAAAGCCTTTGTATTTTGTTGGCAGCCGACACATGTAGATATTTTGTTACTAGGCACTATCTAGGTCTTCTCCTGTACAGAGTGGTGACAATCTAGGAGCTTTGCATTTGCTCTGATAATTTCAGTGGGCTTCCTGATTTTTGCCTTTTTTCCCTGAATTTTTCACTTTGCTGTTCTAATTCAGTGGGCTCACTTTGCTGTTCTAGTTCAGTGGGCTTCCTGATTTTCACCTTTTTCCTAAGATTTTCACTTTGCTGTTCTTGCAATACCATAAATATCCAAGTGCCTTGAATGCTCAGAAAGAGCAGAAAATTTCACTTTAGTGGGCTTCCTGACTTTTACATTTTTTTCGCTGAAATTTTCACTTTGTTGTCCTAGCGATACCATAAAAATGCAGGTGTCATGAATGCTCAGAAATGCTAAAAATGAGTTGAATTATCAGTTAGTACCTTTTTGGGAACAATTTTGAGTAATGCCACATTAGAATTTGTGATGATGTGGAGTGGGAGAGAGGAAGGTGAGAGAAAGAAATAAGTTGTTTCATGAAGCAACAATCTCATCCATAGCTAATTGACTGTGCTGCATGTCTCTAGTCGCTTCATTTGAAATGTTGTATGTCGATTTCCACTTGAGAGGTGGCCTAGAGAAAAACCAATAGCCACCAGGTTGGAGAAGACGGTCAATTTCCAGCATATAGAGCCCATCTGGAATCACTGACTCCAACATTTGCCACTTTAATTTGAACAAATTAGTAATAAGTGAAATAACAAACTAGATACAGTGAATAGATGATGCATGAGGAAGTATGTTTGGTCAGGATTCTGGAATAGCATGATGTCTTGCATGTCCTACCATTGCAGAACCAGCACCACCTCACAGCCAGCCAAAAAAATATAGAAAAAGCACCACTTCCCACCTGACAGACTGAGATGGTTGTGTCGGCAATCAGGTATAATACATCAGTGATCCAAAAGCAAGCATAAAGAATATACTGGACATGCAACAGTTGACTGACCGATCAGACATTCAGACGAGGATCAAGCCAAGTTAACATACATCATTTTAACAGTACAGATAGGCAAAATCAGATTGCCTAGACACAGCAGTTCACAACACTATAGATAATACATCGGTTCAACAGATATTAGAAAAGTTGCACACAATACATTTATTCAACTCTAGTTCAACTGAAGTTCAACACACACACTCCTTAGTCTTCATTGTTCGAGGGGCTGATGAACCCTCTGTGCTCCATGATTTGCAGCTGCATGCCAACATAATAGTTTTTCAGATGAGGGGGGACCTTCTCAATGTCAACCGACATAATCCCAGACTCAGCTGAAATCAGTTTAGCCTCTGACTCCTTCTCTCTAATCGTATTTTCCTTCTTTTTCTGCTGCATAGTCATCTTCATATGCTTCTTCTGAAGGTTGAAAAGATCCCTTTAAATTTTAATTTTTTTCATCCTTCCTGCTAAGGATTTCATCCATTTGTTGGTCTTGCTTTTGTTCATTCTTCTCTGATTTCTCCTGCAAACGCTGGAGGACTTCAACAGCCATACTAGATGATGATGTCTCTGTGAAGCTCTTTGATCTACGCCTCTTCGCACTATCCCTACCCTTATGCCGTGATGTGTCTATATTCTCATTCCCAGATTTTGCATGGCCAGCCACAGTACGACCTTGAGTTGGAGGAGATGACATTCCACCAAGTGATGTAGAGTTGTTTAGCTCAAGAAACTTATTGTTCCATTTGGCCTCATTGCAAAGTTTTTTCTAGCAATGCATGATGGTAAAAGGTTCTGTCCTCTCGTACATTTTTACAGCATCATCTATTTGCAGATATGAATATAAATTAAACCGGTTATAGAAAATAAACATATGGAAATTAGAGAGATAGAGGACAATATGAATGAATATATACCTTATCTTGATCATTTTTTCCGCTCTCATTCTACCTATCAATAGCTTCTTTGTACCCACAGAACTTGTTCATCGCTTTCTGAATAACTGCCCACCTATGCTGCACCACAATTTGGCTACGGTTGGACCCTTCAAGCTTATGCTCATTAAAATAATCATGCATCCTCTTGTAATAACCACCTGAAGTCTGATTCACACCTGCAAGTTATGCCACCATGTTATTTGGGCATCATAGGGTCAAAGATTTCTTAAAAGACGTTGCATACTATTACCAGTAATAGAGTCTTTGCTAATATTCAGAAATGCCGAACACACCACCAAGTCCTCCTTTTTGCTGAATGCAGTTCCTCTCCTCACCACGTTTTTCTTCTTTGCGGACCTTTGTGGTTTCAATGATGGAGGGTCCTCAGAGCCATGGTTGTTGTCAATGGAGAAGTCCTGACTAGGTTGCCCATTCATAGGTGGGCATGACATCTGGGAGGAGCCATGCATGTTGAACTAGTGATGAAAAGAAAACTGTTAATTATCGATGTATTGATATGTAAATAGAACAAACCATCAGATGCATGGCTGCAATAAACCTGGGGGTTTGGAAGAACATCCAAAGAATGCAAAGTGGAAGAAATAACCAAAAGCCCACTGATCTTCCCCAAAGATTTCTTCAGATTCGCCAAGGCAACCACTTGAGCCATTGAAAATGTTATCCATTGTCCTAATACAACAGAGATACAATTAAACATGGCACAAAGTACACATGAATGGACTACAAAATTTTGATGAAACAATGAGAACATGAATTCGACACAGACTACGTAGCCTGGCAAACAGTAAATACAAAGTAATAGAATTCAACAAAAACAGCAATACATTACTTGCTAATTAAACCTTACATGAATGTCATCCTGTTTATTGTTTCAATTGTTATATAAGCACACCAATAACACTAAAAAGATAGACATATATAGTGTAGAGAAACACCGCACACCCTAATCAGGGGGGTGACCTTCATTATATAGCCTAATAGGCTAGGGCTACAATGTATAAGGCCTATGGGCCGTACGCCCAACATGGGCTGTTACAATACATTCTAACACCCTCCCTCAGCCTAAGCGGGAGTGTCACGAACACAAAGACTGGACCTAAAGTCAGTGAACAACTGTACAGGTAACCCTTTGGTCATGATGTCCGTGAACTGATGAGATGATGGAACATGGAGCACCCGAACCTGTCCCAAAGCAACCATCTCACGGACGAAGTGAATATCTATCTCAATATGCTTCGTGCGACGATGATGAACTGGATTGGCGGTCATGTAGACAACACTTGAAAGGTCTTGATGGCTAGAGGGGGGTGAATAGCCTTTTAAAAATTTCTACAAAGACAAGCTAAACAAGTTTATCAAAATAACAAATAGCGAGATGCGAGTTTTGCTTAGCCTATGGGGTGTTTGCAAGCCACCTAACCAATTCACAATTCTAGTATATTTGCACTCAACCGCACAAGTCAAACCACACAACTTAGCTACAACTAAAGCTAACTAGCTACACAAGCTAAGAGCTACACTAACAAGCTAGCAAGGTAACTAAGAAATTAATATAAGAGAGAGTTAGAAGGGTATCACCGAGGGGCGAAGTAATGATCCAACCAATCAATATGATCAAGAGATGAGTTCCACAAAACACAACCACCGGGATCGATTAATCACAATAAGAATGATGACATGAAGATTTATCCCGAGGTTCACGTGCTTGTCGACACGCTAGTCCCCGTTGTGTCCCTCTTCACCACATGGTTTGGTGGCTAATCGGTCACACACCGAGCCTCTCAAAAGGCGCCACAAGAACCTACCAAATGGCAAAAGGTTGCAAATGACACGAGCAATCCACTAACGTTGCCTTTGGCACTTCGCCGAGGTAGGCACAAACCCCTCACAATCACCGGAGGTGGCCAAGAACAATCACCAACTCTTGCCAACGTCTCCAAGCTACTCCAAGCCGTCTAGGTGGCGGCAACCACCAAGAGAAACAAGAATCCCGCAGCAAATCAACCACCAAGTGTCAACTAGATGCAATCTCACCATGCAAATGCACTTGGATCACTCAATCTCACTTCGAATATGCAAAGAAGCAAGAGAGATGAGTGGGAGGGGAGTTGCTTAGCTCAAAGTGCTCACAAGTATGTCAAAGAATGCAAGAGAGTGAGCCAAGAGCCGGCCAACAAGTATTTATAGACGTACCCCTTCGAATAGAGCCATTAGGCACCTGAAACAGTTGTAGTCGCGTTGACCGGACGCGCTAGTCCCGTAACTGACCGGGCGCGTTGGTCAAGCCTGAACAGCACTCCGGCGAGTCAGCGACCGGACGCGCTGGTAGACGAACAGGACGCCACAGTGCCAGCATCCGATTTGAGTCCAGTAAGCACCCTCAACGACCAGACGCGTCCGGTCGGTCATGACCGGACGCGCCACCACGTTCGATCAGAAGACCGAGACACGCGCAAACATTGAGCACTGACCGGACGTGTCCGGTCACCTCTGTGACCTCCGTTCGCCTCCGTTTGATTCACCATTTCACATATGAGCTAGACTAAGTATGTGCTAAACTTTAGCACATGTTTTGGCTTGTGAAACAACATGTGACAATGCCTCCAAATCTCGACATTGGCGTAAAGGAAAATAGGTGTTTCAATTCCTCGAAAACGCCTGAATCCAACGCCATCGCAAATGTGCTAACACCACCAAGTGATCACGTCATGTGTATGTGTGTTAGCATTTTCAGAATCATTTTTCAATGCGTTATTAGTTCTATCCAAATGCATATGATTATGAAATGCACACCTAGAGGCACTTAGGAGTTCAATAGCCACGTCGTTTCTCTCTTTATAGTACGGCTATCTATCCTATAATGTAACCACACCCACTAGGTGTCTGGGTTACTAAAACACAACCCTTAAGCATATTCCTTTGCCTTGATCACGTAGGATTGCGTCTAAATCCAAGTGTGGACATCATGATCACCATGTCCATCTTGACACCAACCTTGGAATGTACTAATCCTCATATGCTATATACAACTTAGGCATAGGATTAGTACTTAGACATTGTCACTAATTACCAACACCAAACATAGAGCTTTCAGCACTGACATTGTCGCAGTAGACAATCGTCGCCGAAGAGATGGGTGCGTGGAGCTCCTGGAGTAACTGACGAAGCCAACAAGTCTCAGCCACAACGTGCGCAATAGAACGATACTCAACCTTCGCACTCGAATGATAAACCATATTTTGTCATTTCGAGGACCAAGAGACTAAGTTGTCATCGAGGAAGACACAGTAGCCAGAAGTAGAGCGCTGAGAGTCGGGACAACCAGCCCAATCAGCATCGGAGTAGGCGGTCAAGCTGGTGATGCTGACTGTGCCGATGTGAAGCCCAGTGGAGAGGGTGCCTTTGACGTACCGCAGGACACGCTTGAGCATCGCAAGATGAGGCTCGCGTGGGTCGTGCATGAAGAGGCAAACCTGCTGAACTGCATAAGCGAGGTCCAGACGAGTCAGCGTGAGATACTGTAGCGCACCGGCGAGGCTACGGTACTGAGTGGCATCCGCCACCGGTGCACCATATGTAGTAGAGAGCTTGGCATGAGTGTCAACAGGAGTTGCCGTGGAATGACACTCAGCCATGCCGGCGCGCTGGAGCAGATCCATAGCGTACTGGCGCTGCGATAGGAAGAGGCCGTCAATAGAACGCGTGACAGAGATCCCGAGGAAGTGATGAAGATCCCTGAGATCTGTCATGGCGAACTCGGAGTGAAGGAGCTCGGTGATGCGACGAAGAAGCGGGGTCGACGAGGCTGTCAGAATGATGTCGTCGACGTAGAGCAGCAAGTAGGTGATGTCGGAACCTGCTCTGTAAACAAAGAGGGACATGTCGGAGGTCGAAGCAGTGAAGCTGGATCGCTGAATGAAGCCAGAGAAACGCTGGTGCCACGACCTGGGTGCCTGCTTGAGTCCGTACAAGGACTTTTGTAGAAGACAGACGTGGTCAGGAGCCGCTAGGTCAACGAAGCCGGGCGGCTGCTGGCAGTAGACGGTCTCGTTCAGATGACCGTGAAGAAAGGCGTTCTTCACGTCCAGCTGATGTATCAACCAGGAGCGAGAGGCGGCGATGCTGAGGACGACCCGGATGGTGGCCGGTTTGACAACCGGGTTGAACGTCTCGTCGTAGTCGATGTCATACCGCTGCGAGAAGCCACGAACAACCCATCTAGCTTTATGACGAGCCAGAGAACCGTCATCATTATACTTGTGCTTGAAGACCCACTTGTCGGTGATGACGTTGGCACGTGGCGGTCGAGGAACAAGACACCAGGTGCCATTGTCCACAAGCGCCTTGTATTCATCGGTCATCGCTGCGCGCCAATTAGCATCGGCGAGCACGGCACGAGTGTTGCCGGGCAGCGGAGAAGCCAGGTTGGAGGTCGAGGCGGTGAAGCCATACCGCTGCATGGGCGGCGGTAGTGAACCCATCCGGGAACGAGTCTCCCGCACAGGAGGCTCTGGAGCCTGGGGCGCCGCTGCCTGCGGCGCTAGAGCCGAGGGCACCTTCGACTGCTGCTGGGCCGTCGGCGCCTCTGGCTACGGCTGAGGAGCCGGTGGCGGACGCAGACGACGAGTGTAGTGGATGCCAAACCGCTGCCGATCAGCTGCAATGACGGAGGCACTTGCCGGCGTAGGAGAAGCCGAGGGGGTAGGCGTGTCCGGTCGGGGTGCCTGGGGCAGCCTGTAGGCAGCACCATGCCACAGGATGGTAGGGTCCAGCCCGACGGGGTCGCCGGCATCGTCTGTTGCAGACGAGGCAGGCACAACCGAGGCCCGCGAGGGCCGAATGTCTGAGGTAGACGGGGCGGGCGCGGGAAGTATATCCTGTATCAAAAAATCAAGAGAATCCGGTCGGGGCTTGGAAGCCGCAAATAGAAAGTGAGTCTCATAAAAAACAACGTGGCGAGAGATGATGATCTTGCGAGTAGAAAGATCAAGACACCAGTAGCCCTTCTGAGAAGGAGGGTAAACAAGGAAGACACACGCTGTTGAGTGAGGAGACAATTTATGGGGAGTCATGGCACTAAGGTTCGGATAGCACAGGCAACCGAAAACTCAGAGGATGGAGTAGTCTGGCATTTTGCGGTGAAGGAGATGATAGGGAATACCATTATGTACGGACGATGACGACCGCCGGTTGATCAGAAACACAGCGGTGGAAAGAGCTTCGACCCAATAGGATGGAGGCATGGCGGCATGAAACAGAAGCGTGCAAACAACATTGTTCAGTGTGCGAAGCATCCGCTCAGCTTTGCCATTCTGGGTGGAGGTGTAGGGGCACGAGGTGCGAAGCAGGATGCCGCGGCTAGCTAGGAAGGTAGCGGTGGCATTGTTGATGAACTCGGTGCCATTATCTGCCTGAAAACAGCGCACAAGAAAACTGAACTATGTGTGAGCGTAAGCAACAAACTGGACAATATGTTCATGAACGTCTGATTTATGGTGAAGAGGAAACATCCAATAATAATGTGTATAATCATCAACTATGACAAGATAAAATTTATAGCCAGAAATACTCAAAACTAGAGAGGTCCAGACATCACAGTGAACAAGTTCAAAGGGAGCTGATGTACTAGAAACCGAACTAGCGAATGGCAGCCTAGCGTGCTTGCCAAGCTGGCAGGCATGACAAATGTGGCGAGCTATTTTATTACACTGGATAGCTGATAGCTTATTTAGAGTGTTGACGACGGCGGGTGCAGGATGACCAAGGCGGGAGTGCCATAACTCCGGGGAGACGACGGCGACATGGCAGCGAGGTGGCATGTGATGTGGAATGGTGTAGAGATCCCCATTGCTATTGCACCGAAGGAGGACCGTCTTGGTCTGCAGATCCTTAACAGAAAAACCAGAGGCGTCAAACTCAATGGAATAGTTATTGTTGCGAGTAAGTTTTCAAACAAATAACATATTACGAGTGAGTTGGGGAGCGACAAGAACATTATCAAGATGAAAAGGATGATCAACTATTTGAAGAACAAAAGTGCCACGACTATGAATAGGAATTGATTGACCGTTGCCGACCGTAATGGAGGACAGAGGCGACGGGAGATGGGAAAGTAAAATACTGTCATTGGAGGACATGTGAGATGTCGCTCCGCTGTCCATGACCCAAGGTGCAGACCCGCCCTGGATCACCATCTGGTTGAGGGTGGCAATCAAGCTTGCCGAATCCTAGCTACCTGGAGGCCAGTACACCGGGGAACCGCCGGCAGTGGAGAACTGCGGAGGAGCGAAGGCGGTGTGTGCCTGTGGAGGAGGCGCAGGTGGCGCACCCCACTGCTGCTGCTGCTGGGGAGGCCACGGAGCAGCCCAATGGTTGTAGCAAACCCAGGGGCCGGCCGGCTGACGCCCGCCGAAACTGCCGCCTTGTTGCTGGTTGCGGCCACCGCCACCATTGCCACCTTGTTGCTGGTGGCACCCACCGCCACCACTGCCACCACCACCGTTGCCACCACGGCTGCCCTTGCCCTTGGCACCCTTGCCCTTGCCACCGCCCCCATGATTGGTGGACGCAGAAGGGGTGGGTGGGCAGGACGACGACGTGCAGGAGGAGGTGGTGGAGGCGGCCAGAGCTGAAGCCGAGGCCGCCTTGCTCTCGGTGCCAAGGTGGAGCTCCTTGACGCGGAGCATGTTGGTGGCAGACTTGAAGTCGGGAAGCGGCGACGTGTTGGAGATGATGTCGGCGGTGTTGGCGAAGCGGGGGTTGAGGCCACGCAGAAGGTTGAGCACGAGCAGCGCAGGGGAGATGGTGTGACCGACCTCCCGGAGGGCATCAGCGGTGCGCTTCATCTGCTGGGTGTAGGCGTCGACAGAGAGGTCGCCCTGGGACAGGTTGTGGAACTCCTGCTCGAGGACGACGGCGCGGGACTCCTTGTTCGCCTGGAACAAGGCCTCGATAGAGACCCACAGAGCGCGTGCATCCTGTTCAGGCTCCATGGCGAGGTCGAGGACGGCGTCATCGACGGAGCCGTACATCCAGCCATGGATGCAGGCGTTAGGCTGAGACCACAGGGGGTCAGCCGGGCGCGCGTCCGCCGTGCCATCGATGTGGCCAAGCAGCCCGTACTTGCCGCAAAGGGCGGTGAAGAACGCCTTCCACTTGGAGTAGTTCGGGCGCTCGAGGCTAAGCGCGATGGGGACGTGCTGTTTGACGTTGACAGAGGCGTAGGTGGCGAAGAGAGGAGCAGCAATATAGTCCCCCATGGCGCCAGACGACTGGTGGCTGAGGGCACCAGTTGTGGAGAAGGAACTCGACGACGACGTCATGGGCGCGGCTGGAAGGCAATCGCGCGCAGCCTGGCACGCAGAGAAGACTCGCGACTACCCCGGGCGTCAATTGAGCCGCGAGCCGCGTGCCAGAGGCCGCAACCGATCCGAGAGCCGCGCCGGAGGCCGATCCACGAGCGGCGCACCGCGTGAAGGCAAGTCCGGACCGATCCGCGACGGAGGCCGCGCGACGGGACTAGCGGCTGCGTGAAGGTGTGCGCCGGCCTGGGTAGGCGGCGGTGCAAGGGCGCACGCGGCCGATGGTGCAGTGGCGTGCGTTCTCAGGGAGAACGCACGGGCAGAGTAGAAGCGAAGCGGAAGATGAGGATCGTAATTAGGGATGATACCATGTAGAGAAACACCGCACACCCTAATCAGGGGGGTGACCTTCATTATATAGCCTAATAGGCTAGGGTTACAATGTACAAGGCCTATGGGCCGTACGCCCAACATGGGCTGTTACAATACATTCTAACATATAGCAAGAACAGCATTAAGCTGAACCTACTCATTGCTGGAAAAACATGCCAATTGACCTTACCCATAGCACTATTCGCATGAATAATAAGCACAAACATGGATACAAATTTTCTTAGGCACCCAATCAAACATGACTGCAGCAGTCTCACTAAATATGGTGAAGAGAGGTAAATGTGCCAAATCATCCCTGCAACATTTAAGTGGCAAATGTGTGTGTTTTACAATAATAGAAAAAAAGGTCACTGCACAGCAGTAACTTGAGGCAATTCAACTCACTAGTCACCACCACAGTAACACCCTGACCTTAGCAGCAGATCATCTTAACAGCAAAGTCAAATTGAACAAACTTCAGTGCATACTACTATATATTGTAAAGTAATGATATTGCCAGCCACACAACCACATAGACATATAATCAAGTGAATTTGACACACAACCATGCTTTATGCCATGCATATTTGCATGAATCAACGCCTAACGAATAAATGAAGAGAGCTAATTTGCAGCTATTAGTTGCAGCTTTCCGTTTATATATATATAGCAGTATAAAAGACAAGTCCAGCAACGATTTTGGAGCTAATGAACAAATACTGCCCTACATTGATTGATTGCAATTAGAGTATTAGACAGCTCCTGAGGTTCTGTTTTGCTCTGATCACTGTTCTTTCCAAGTTCATTGAATTAGCCTAACTTAATAAATGGTAATCTACCATACAAACAAAATCTAATTTTTGTTTGGCCTGAAAAAATAAGAGACAGTAACTGAATAATGTTTCCATTATTCAAGCTTGGACCTCATGCAGAGACAGAGATACCGTGGTGGTGGCATTGACATTGCATTGCTTACCAGGAAGTTGTGGTAGACGAAAGCCCTGGGCTCCCACGAGATGACCTCGGTCCACTGCACGATGCGCTCACAGCAGCCCCTCCCTGCTCGCAACCAACCAACAGCAGCGACGATTAGGATCAGAAGCGGATTGAGCCAAATCTGAACGAGCGACAGAAGGTGGGGGAGGGAATGCGGGGGCAGAAACGAAACCAGCTCCTGTCCGCCTAGGAGCTGGCTGGCCAGCAGCAGCCGAAGTGTAGAGCGGGCGAGCGGCAGCAGCTGCGCCGCCGGGGCGGGGACGCGCCGTTGCGGGGCGGGCTGGCCAGTGCTCCGCGGTGGCCGGCGCGAGTGTGCAATGGCGGCGAGCGGCGAGCCTGGAGGACGCGGTGGCGGGGCGGAGGGATCCATACCTACAAAGCCTAGCTCGATGCAAATCTCGTCGACGCCGACTCGCTGGGTGCGCTTTCCTCTCCTTTCCCCCTCCTGCGAAACAGTTGTATGAACGACACGGCGCTGATTTGGGTCGAGGAGAGAGACGGAGGAGAGCGGACGCATATTTGGGTTTCCTCTGGACACCGACGCAAATTGGGTCGCTAGTTTGGGTACTCCGTTGGACCATGATTTTTTCACCTAAACCAACGTGAACAACGCATTTTCAAGTTTGGTTCCGTAATAGGTACGCTGTTGCAGTCAGCCTTACCTAACCTACTCTAGCCGCCGAGCCACGTGTCGTTTCACCGCCGGCCGCCGCGCGCCCATACGGGACACACGGCGCAAATGCTGTTTGCATACTTCTTCCCTGCTGGGACTTTTAATTATGCGGAGCTGAATGATGGAGCATAATTAGTTTGGTGCAACTACAACGTCGTCGCAAGCTAATCTTTGCTCAACGAACAAAAATTTATTTAGGAAATTGATATTCCATTCTATTCTATATAATGATATAAGTTACTACCTCCGTCCAGATGTAGTTCTGGATTTAGACTGAGTCAAATTTCTTCAGCTTCAGTAAATTTATGAAGAATATTATTAACATTTATGACTCTACGTAGATATGCTACGGAAATATCTTTCCTGATGAATCTAAGTATAGTTAATGAGTGTTATAAATTATAATATTTTCACGTTAAAATTGAGATATATTGACTTGATAGAAAGCTAGAATTGGATCATTTTTTTAGTGTAGAGAGACTACGAGACTATTTGGTGGCTGCCTCCTATATAGGTATAGATTAGCAAATATGTCCGTGCGTTGCAACAGGAATAAAAAAATCAAACATTAACGAGAAACGAGTATAGGAGTGTTGCATATTTATTTATATTTTACTTTTTTATAAAATTTAATAGCTATAATTTTTTATGACCACAATATATATCTATGATATAAGTTAATATATTAAGAATAATATGACAGTATCAATTAAGCATGTATCAAATTACAAAATGTAATTTAATAGATTTTTTCCTTCTACTATGAAGCGCATAGAAATATTTACTCATGAATATATTATAAATTTAATTTTCATACTATCTGTGTGTTGATAGTGTCGGTGTTCGGTCCCGAGGGGGTCCTAAACCGACGAGTAAATGTTGCGTGTCCCTTTCCCGGATGGTGATGCAAGGAGAATACACGGGGGTTTATCCTGGTTCGGACAAGAGAAGGCCCTACGTCCAGCGGGGGGGGAGAGATTTGTATTTCCTTGTACCGAGGTGCTTGTGTAGGGGTTACAAGCTTGCGAGAGAGGGCGGTGAGCCCAAGTCTCAAAAGGAGAAAAAGGAGTACAAGATGATTGCTTGAGATGTTGATCTCTATCTTGTGTATGGCTTGTCGTCCATTGTCTTCCGTCCCCGTTGTAGAGCCCTGGCCTGCCCTTTTATAGGGAGAGAGGAGGCCAAGACGACGGGGAGCCTTGAGATGATGTTTTGTCGATCCCTGTTGAGGTGACTGTAGCGACGTGCCCCAGAAATAGAAGGCCATCCCTGGACACCATGGTGACGTAGAGGACGAGACGCCGATATGACCCGGAGCACCGTGCCATGCCGTCCTCCCTTCCCTGTTGAGCTGTGCTGGGCGTCGAGGCCGGGTCGAGGCCGGGTCGAGGCCAAACGGATAAGTCTGAATCCCCGGGATCGCGGTGTACAGACTTTGTCGTGTTCTCCCTCGAGGGTAACTAGTGACGTACAGTGCACGGTAAGGTGGGTATAGTGACGGTTTTCACCTCCCATCACGGGATGGGTGGTAAAATAGTGAGGGCTGGCACTGGCATTGTTCCCACGTCGATCCTGATCGCAGCCATGCCGGTAGGTGGCGGTAGGTAATCGCATTAAATACTATGGCTTTTGTCCTGGGGTAGGTAAAGAGGAGGGGTCGAGACGCTCGACCCGGGCTCACGCGAGTCGGAGTGTTCCTGGTAGGCAGTCGAGCCTCGGGCGAGTCGGAATGCGGTCGAGGCGCTTTACTGCATGGGGCAGGACGCGGTCGAGGCGCCTTTCGTCGAGTGTGCCTCGTACGAGTCGGAGCCGGAGCGCGGTCAAGGCACTCCGTCGAGCTACCCTCGTGCGAGGCGGACCTGGTGTTTGGCCGAGCTTGGGCGTGGCTTAGTCGTTTTGATTTTTTATTATCGTTAAATGTGGGTACCCCTATACCATTGGTACCGACAGTAGCCCCCGAGCCTTTTGGTGAGTGTGCGATCACTCTCCTGGAGGCTTTTTGCTGATGAACTGGAGTCGTAGCGCCGTTGACTTCTCCGGTGGGGGCGCGCGAGCGCACCCGCCGGGTGTAGCCCCCGAGGCCTCGGTGGAGTGTTAAAGACTCCTCCGAGGTCTTTTACGTGTTTTATCGGGGAGCAGTTTGATGCGGTCGAGCCCCCGAGACTCGTGCGTACGAGGTCGATCGGAGTACCAGCTCTCTTTTTGTTGTGCGACCCTCACGCTCCTCCTGCGGAGAGGAGGAGGAGGGGTGGGGAACGCCGTACTACCCCGTTTGGGTGAGTTCCGACGATCTCCGGTGAGTTGCTAGTGAGGAGATTCGAGTGAGAGTCCGTGCTCCAGTCATTAGGAGTTGGCTCGTGGTCCGGAGGCGCTCTCAAAAATGCAAAGGAGTGGTCGTGTGGATGTCGGTTCCCTGCGACAGGATCCGAGGGCTCGGTGCCTCCCCCGAGGGGATTCCTATGTCGACCTCCTCTTTTGGCCTCAAATACGTCTTGGGGTGCCTCAAGAGCGCGGCTTGAGCCCTGGCCATGTACGGGCGCATCCCTGGTCGTCCCTAACTCTGTTGCTCGAGGGCGGCTGTCGAACCCGGGTCGAGGGCCAGCTCCCGTTCGCTCGAGACTTATGACGGGCTTGGGGCCCGTTTAGCATCTAGGAATATCCGTCCGTGGATCTTGCCCCGCCCGTTAGCCAAGCGCGTCTTTTTAGGGTGAAACCGGCGCGGTAGTGGGCGACGTGGCGTTCGGTTACGGCGTGGGGGACGGGCACGTGCCCGGCTCCTGCAAGACGTGGGGGGAACGGTTAGGTGAGCGCATTTAATGCGGGAAACTGTTCCTACCTTTTCGCGCGGCCGTTGGGCTTCCGCCAGGCATATAAAAGCAAAACCTGGGGGTCCGCGTCCCCCACCGGTTCCTTGTGCTCTTGCCATCTCCTTGCCGCAGACAGCCCTTGCCTTCTTGCGTTCTCCGCCCACATCGCCGCCGCCACCGCATCCTCTTCGCCTACCCTCCTTCCGACAACACCTGATGGCAGGAAAGAGCCAGATCCTCCCCGCCGACGACTGGGCGGCCTCCTCGGTGATGGAGAGGAGGTTGGAAGAGCTGGTCGAGGATGGGCTGCTGCGGCCGAGGATGAGTCGGTTGCAGCCGGAGTGGATCGCGCCGCCACCTGCCCACCGGGAGCCGGCGCCCCCTGAAGGGTACGTGGTGAGCTTCGTCTGCTTCCACGAGCGGGGGTTTGGCGTACCTGCGTCGACCTTCATGCGCGCGCTCCTCCACTACTACCGGGTGGAGCTTCACCACCTCGCCCCCAACGCCGTCGCGCAAGCCGCCATCTTCGCGGTGGTCTGCGAGGGCTACCTCGGGGTGGAGCCACAGTGGAACCTGTGGCTCCACCTCTTCAAGGCTGAACTCTTCGCCAAGAGAGCAGGGGAGAAGGGGGTCCTGTGCGCGGCTCGAGTAAGGAGCTCCGTCCTACAGGTGAGGTCGAGCCGGGCGGATCTATACATCCCGGCTCGCCTCATCTCCTCGAACAGCGGGTGGCACGAGGGTTGGTTCTACCTCCGCAACGATGAAAATCAGTTGCCGAGGTACACCGGCCGCGTGCTAACCGCTCGAGAGGACCGCTGGACGTACGGAGTGCCGGAGGCCGAGAAGCCACGCCTCGACCCGCTGCTGGTGGCGCTGCAGCAGCTTCGCCTTTGGGGCTTGACGGTAGCGGCGGTGGCTACGGCCATCCACCGCCGTAGGGTGATGCCGCTGTGCCGGTGTCGTCTCTGCCTCGACCAGATGACCCCAGAGGCATCTCTGGAGGGGACCCGGATGTCCCACGAATCCCTTACCCTCGAGGAGGTCGTCCGGTGAGCGCGCCGGATGGTCAGGAACTTCAAGGTGGAGGAAGCCAACCGGGTCCCCATGAGGCCTACCAAAGGGTTCGAGCCCGTGGTAAGTACCTTTGGGCTGGTATATTTTGCTAGTTTCGTTTATTTTTGGACTCCGCTAATCTGGTCGAGGCCGGCGCGCAGGATTTGTCGGCGCTGCGGGAGACGCGTCCGCCTGTCCCAGAGGACCGGCCCGCCTGGGAGGCTCGACGCCAGCATGCCTCCAAGAAGAAGAAAACCAAGGAGACAGCCAAGAAGCGGGCAATCCGCAAGGCCAAAGAGGCAGAGGCGTTGAAGAAGCTCCGGCGCCAGCAGACCATCGATGGGGTCCCTCTGGTGCCGTCGCCCTCTGAGACGATCTCGGGGGAGGACAACGACAGCAGCGGCGAAGACGACGACGCCCTGTCGCGGTATGAGGCCGCGACCGGACTGGGGGACCTCCCCGACATTCGCCCCCTGCTGGAGCCCATCGGGGGGTCATCCTCCTCGGTTGTCGTGGTCGAGCAGACCGAGGAGGAGGAGGAAAAGGAGAAGGAGAAGAAGGAGAAGGAGACGGGCCCCTCAACGGGAGGGGCCGCTTTACCCCAGACCCAGCAAGAGGGGTCGACGGGGATGCCTGCACCAGCCCAGGCCCCGCAAGCTCGGGCAGGGGCTGGGACGGTGGTGCTTGCGTCGTCATCGGCGGCGCCACCGATAGGCGTGAGAACCCGAGGCCAGCTGGCCTCGGAGGCACAAAAGGGGCAGGGCGGTGCGCCGGCCAGGGCCCCGAGGAGTGCTCGGCCTGCTGGTGGGGCTGCTGCGAGGCCATCGTCGGCCGTCCCGGGAGGCTCGGATCGCGGGGGTCGAGGCCCTTGGTGCCGATTTCTGGGTAAGTGTTCATGCTTAGTTGTTTCACCTTTCTCTGGATCCGTTGGCTGACCTTGTTTCTTATTTGACAGGTTGAAGCGGAAGGCGGAGCCAATGGGGCCTACACCCGTGAAGTCGCTGCGGGCCAGTGCCGCTGTCCTCAACCGGACGGCGGAGTAGGACGCGGCCTGGGTTCGCCAGGTCGAGGTCGCAAAGGGGCGTCTGCGACAGCAGCAGGAGGCGGCAGGCGCTACGGTGGTCGCTGGCCCTGATCCCGCCGCGGAGGGGTCTGAACCGGCGAGGGTGGTGGCGCCCAGTTCGGTCGAGGCGGAGCCCAGGCCGTTGCCGATGGCCGAGGCTGCCGTCGAGGCCGTGACGGGTGAAGCATCCACCCGCGGTGCGGAGCGGGCGGGTGCTGACGTGACCATGGAGGAGGTCGCGTCGGCACCCGGATAGGAGGCGGCACTGGCGAGGGGGCCGCAGCCGCAGCAAGACCCGCCGGCAGGGCCGGCGGAGACGGTGGAGGGCGGGGCCGTCGAGCCCCCGACCGGAGCTCCAGAAGAAGGGGCGCCGGAGGTCGAGGCGCCGGCTCCGGGAGCGCCGTCGGTTGAGGCGCCGGCACTGGAGCCGCCGACGGTCGAGGCGCCGGCTCCGGAGGTGCCGACGGTCGAGGCGCCGGCTCCGGAAGTGTCGGCGACCCAGGGGCCGGCGCCCTCAGAAGGGCGGGCGCCCGTGGACCTTACCCTCGATGACACCCCCCTGGACAAGGGGAAACAAGTGATGGGGGTCGAGGGGGGTGAGGCCACGGATCATGCCGGTGCCTCGACGGCCGCTGAAGCAGCGGGAACTGCGGGCGAGGCTGGCCCTTCCGCGGGACCGGGAGACGCCCCGGTCAGGTCGTCGTCGTCATGGCCCGACATCGCCGCGCTGGCCATAGCACGGGCGGAGGCGGAGATACCGAGGTGGGGGGGCCGTCCCTCCAATTTAGGGACCCCGCGAACCCCGACGCCGAGCCCATCTTCACCCTGAATGACATGGATGAGGTGCACCGCTGGGAGTACCTCGAGGGCGTCCGCCGGCACCTCGATCGGGTGCTCCATGTGGCGTCCGACGCCGTCTCACGAAGTATACGGGATGCCACCGAGGTATGATTGACCCGTCGGCTTTCTTCGTGGTTCTTAGTGTCTTTTTCCCTCGGTTTCTTTATCTTCTTGGTTTTTTCGAATTGTGATCAGGAGCTGAAGGAGTACTCCCACCGCAAGTCGCTCTTCATCCGGGATGAGAGTGGCGTGTGGGCCGCGCTGTCTCAGCAACGGGCCCTGGTCGAGGAGGCCCAGAAACGGCTTTTCAATCGGAATGCCGAGATGGCTGAGCTGCGCACCGCCTACACGACGGTGAAGGAGGAGGCGATGCAGGCTTGGGCGGCCGAAGCCGTGATGCGCACTGATATGGACAAGGCCCGGGAAGAGGCTGCCCAGGCCCGCAGGGACCTCGAGCCCCTGTCGGCACGGGTGAAGGAGCTCGAGGAGGACGTCTCCCAGGTCAGCCGTCAGCGCGACGCCCTCAACATTGAGGTCGAGCAGGCCTCTGCTCGTCTTGGTGCTCTGAAGGACGAAGTGACGACGCTGAACGGAGCCGTCCGGGAGAGGGACGCGGCTCTCGAGTCCGCTCGCCAGGAGATCGAGGCGCTGAAGGCGACCATCCGTGATAAGGACAGCGCCCTCCTGGGGCTCGAGCAGACGTGCGGGGGGCTCCGTGACGAGGTCGTGGGCTTGAAGACCCATATCGAGGGTATGTGTGACTGTTATGGCCATGACGTCGAGGCCTCGTGTTAGGTACTAATTTGTTTTATCGTGTTTCAGAGCTGGAGAGGGAGAATCGGGAGGCCCACTCGTCTGCCAACTCCCTCCAGAGCCTCCTCGAAGCTGAGACCCGGAGGACCCAACTGCTCGAGGGCGCGATCACCACCGTGTGTGACGGCCTGGGGGTCGAGCCCGACGCCGACACCGGGGAAGATGTTCTGGGGAACTCCTTCATCCGTCGGATGGTGGCGCTGGGCCGCCTTGCCCGGGAGAAGATACGAGACAGCCTCCACCACGGCGTGAAGAGGGCGCTGGCCGTCGTCCATTCAGGGTTTGTGTTCGACATGGAGCTCGTTGCCGACGGCTTCATCACAGACCCAGATCGGACAGACGAGGATAATGAGAATGCCTGCCTGGAGCTGATTGAAGCCGCGGAAGAGCCTGGGAGCCGTCTGGCCTCGCTTTTTGAAGCCGAGGTGGTCCCGCCTGCTGACGATGAAGGCCTGTGAGCAAAATCTGGGCGCAAAGGCCCATGTAATAAGTTAGTACTTTGAATTTTGGTCGTGGTGGCCTCGGAGGCCTTAAGAACTCGAAACATAAACCGGTTCGTGGTTAATTTAGTTTTATTCGAGCTTTTTCTTCCTTTTATCGCTTGGATTGTGTTCTCACGTGATTTACTTAGCACGCAATTGCGTCCTTTGGTGTAAGGGAGCGAGTGGAGGCACCGTAGCCTCGGAGGCATTAGGTGACCCCACGGCTCAACTGCCCTCGAGCTTCAGGGTGCTGTTGCGGCCTTGTAGATCGCGTGAGAACCTGACCTGAGCGACAGGGAGTGTGTTCTTTTTCAAAGTTAGGAACCGTCATTTAGATCTCCCTAGCGTGAAGTCGCGCCTCTAGGAGGCGTAAGGGGTGAGTGGAGGTACCGTAGCCCTGGAGGCGTAGGTGATACTCCTGGCTCGAGGGCCCTTTCGATCCTTTGGGCGCTTTTACGGTGCGGTCGATCTAAGGAGCAGCTCCTAAATTTAAAAAAAGAGTGCAAGTTTTTTCGGGGGACTGGGGGGTGCCCCCCTTGTAGCCCCCGAGGGAGGGTCGATTCTAGGAGTGCAGAGTCGATCCTTCCTCATTGTGAAAAGAAAGTTTGAACATCGCTGTATTCTTTATTGATGAAAAAGAAATTACAGAGCCTCGAGGCTTTCTAAGGAAAAAAGCGACGTAGCTGTTCAATGTTCCAAGCGTTGGTGAAGATTTCACCCTTCTCGTTGGATAGCTTGTAGGTGCCCGGTTTTAGCACTTCTGCGATGATGTACGGTCCTTCCCATGGTGGCGTGAGCTTATGCCGTCCCTTGGTGTTCTGGTTCCGCCGTAGCACCAAATCGCCGACGTTGAGGTCACGCTTGCGGACGTGTCTGTCGTGGTAGCATCGGAGACCCTGCTGGTACCTGGCAGAATGCAACAGAGCTACATCCCGGGCTTCCTCGAGCTGGTCGAGGGCGTCCTGTCTTGTGGTGTCGTTATTTCTTTCGTTGTAGGCCTTCAACCTTGGGGATCCGTATTCTATATCAGTTGGGAGCATTGCCTCAGACCCGTAGACTAAGAAGAACAGAGTGAACCCCGTGGCTCGACTCGGCGTTGTTCTTAAGCTCCACAGGACCGAGGGCAGCTCGGCAGCCCATCTTTTGCCATGTTTGTTTAGCTTGTCAAAGATTCTGGGTTTCAGGCCTTGTAGGAGCATACCATTGGCACGTTCCACTTGGCCGTTTGTTTTTGGATGAGCCACGGCTGACCAGAGCACACGGATGTGATGGCGGTCACAGAAATCTAGAAACTTTTTACCAGTGAACTGGGTGCCGTTGTCTGTGATGATACAGTTGGGGACCCCAAAGCGATGAATGATGTCGGTGAAGAAGAGCACAGCTTGCTCGGACCTAATGCTGGTGATAGGGCGGGCCTCGATCCACTTGGAGAATTTGTCGACTGCGATGAGCAAGTGGGTGAAGCCGCCAGTTGTCCTTCTCAAGGGTCTGACAAGGTCGAGCCCCCAAACGGCAAACGGCCATGTGATGGATATAGTTTGCAGGGCATGTGCCGGAAGGTGGGTTTGTCTCGCATAGTACTGACAACCCTTGCAGGAGCGTACTAGCTTGACAGCATCGGAGACCGCGGTCGGCCAATAGAATCCTTGTCGGAAGGCGTTTCCGACGAGGGTTCGGGGTGCTGCGTGGTGACCGCAAGCCCCCGAGTGAAGATCGCTGAGTAGGTCCCTGCCTTGCTCATTTGTGATGCAGTGTTGGAGGATGCCAGTAGGGCTACGACGGTACAGCTCCCTACTGTCGCCAATGATCACAAAGGTTTTGGCTCGGCGAGCGATCCGTCGAGCCTCAGTCTTATCCGAGGGGAGGTCCCCTCGGATAAGGTAGTCGAGGTACGGGACGCGCCAGACCGGCTCAAGGTCAGATGGTGGGGTCAAACCTTCCGCCTGCATGGCTTCAGCCCCGGTCGAGGGGGCTTCTGCCTCAGGTGGGGGGTCGAGTGACGTCCCGTCGACCCCTCCGTCTGGCCCAAGGTCAACGGATGGCTGCTGGAGATCTTTTGCGAAACGTCTGGTGGAACCGTAGTTCGACTGGACGCGATTTTTGCCAGTTCATCGGCGGCCTCATTATACCTGCGTGCGATGTGGTTGAGCTCGAGGCTGTGAAACTTGTCCTCGAGGCGCCGCACCTCTTGGCAATAAGCTTCCATCTTGGGGTCACGGCAGCTAGAGCTCTTCATGACCTGATCGATTACGAGCTGGGAGTCGCCTCGAACGTCAAGGTGTCAAACCCCGAGCTCGATGGCAATTCTTAGCCCTGTGACGAGTGCCTCATACTCGGTGACGTTGTTTGATGCAGGGAAATGAAGCCGGATGACGTAGCGCATGTGAACCCCGAGGGGCGAGATGAAGAGCAAGCCCGTGCCTGCTCCTGTTTTCATCAATGACCCATCGAAGTACATGGTCCACAGCTCTGCCTAGAGCTGTGCAGGAGGGAGTTGGGTGTCAGTCCATTCAGCCAGAAAGTCTGCTAACACCTGTGACTTGATAGCTTTGCGCGGCGCATAGGACAAGGTTTCACCCATGAGCTCGACTGCCCACTTGGCAATCCTACCCGAGGCTTCCCGATTCTGGGCTATCTCTCCCAAGGGGAAAGAAGAAACCACAGTAATCGGGTGACCTTCGAAGTAGTGTCGGAGCTTGCGCCGTGTTAGGACGACGGCGTATAGCAGTTTCTGGATCTGTGGGTATCAGATCTTGGTTTCTGAGAGCACTTCACTAATGAAGTAGACTGGCCTCTGGACGGGCAAGGTATGTGTTTCCTCGGCCCGTTCGACAACCAACACCGCACTGACTACTTGTGACGTTGCAGCGACATAAAGCAGGAGCGGTTCCCTTGGGGTTGGAGGGACGAGGATTGGTGAGTTAGAGAGTGTGGCCTTGAGTTTTGTGAGAGCTTCCTCAGCCTCGAAGGTCCAGGAAAAATGCTCCGATTTCTTCAAGAGACGGTACAGAGGGAGCGCCTTTTCGCCGAGGCGCGAAATGAAACGGCTGAGTGCTGCCAGGCAACCCGCGACCCTCTGTACGCCCTTCAGATCTCGGATGGGGCCCATCTTGGTTATCGCAGATATTTTTTCGGGGTTGGCCTCGATGCCGCGTTTTGACACGATGAACCCTAAAAGCATACCTCGAGGGACGCCAAAGACGTATTTCTCTAGGTTGAGTTTGATGTTTTTTGCCCGGAGGCATTTGAACGCAGCGTCGAGGTCATTTACCAGATCGTCGGCTTGTTTTGTTTTGACAACGATGTCGTCGACATAAGCCTCGACGGTCGACCCGATGTGTTTCCCGAAAACGTGCTGCATGCATTGCTGGTACATAGCCCCTGCGTTCCGGAGACCGAAGGGCATCGTAACATAGCAATACATGCCAAATGGGGTAATGAATGAAGACGCGAACTGGTCGGACTCCTTCATTTTGATCTGATGGTAACCGGAATACGCGTCTAAGAACGAAAGAGTTTCACATCCCGCAATGGAATCAATGATTTGATCAATGCGTGGCAAAGGAAAGGGAACTTTTGGACATGCTTTATTCAAACTAGTATAGTCTACACACATCCTCCACTTCCCACTCTTTTTCTTAACTAATACAGGATTAGCTAGCCACTCAGGATGATGAACTTCCTTGATGAATCCGGCCTCCAGTAGCTTGTGAATCTCCTCGCCGATGACCCTGCGCTTCTCCTCGTCGAAGTGGCGCAGGCGTTGCTTCACCGGCTTGGATCCGGCCCGGATCTCCAAGGCGTGCTCGGCGACTTCCCTGGGTATGCCCGGCATATCCGAGGGACTCCACGCAAAGATGTCGACGTTTGCGCGGAGAAAGTCAACGAGCACGGCTTCCTATTTAGGATCGAGGGTGGCGCTGATGTTCAGCGCCTTCCCGTTGGGATCAGCAGGGTCGAGGGGCATGAGCTTGACGTCTTCCGCGGGCTCGAAGCTGCCGGCGTGGTGCTTTGGGTCGGGAATCTCGTTGGCGAGACCGTCGAGGTCTGCAGCCAAAGCCACCGATTCCAAAACAGCCTCGCCGTGCTCGACACACTCGACGTCGCACTCGTAGGCATGTTCATACGAGGGCCCCACAGTGATGACGCCGTTTGGGCCTGGCATCTTGAGCTTGAGATAGGTGTAGTTCGGAATAGCCATGAACTTGGCGTAGCATGGGCGCCCGAGGATAGCGTGGTATGTTCCACGGAATCCGACCACTTCGAAAGTGAGGGTCTCCTTTCTGAAGTTGGCCGGTGTGCCAAAACAAACAGGCAGATCGACCCGTCCGAGGGGTTCCGCCCGTTTCCCTGGCACGATTCCGTGGAAGCCCCCGACGCTAGGTTGGAGGCGCGCTCTCTCTCGATCCCCAGAAGGTCGAGGGTCTGGGAGTAGATGATGTTGAGGCTGCTTCCGCCATCCATGAGCACTTTGGTGAGGCGCGTGTTGGTGATGACGGGATCAACAACAAGCGGGTAGACTCCCGGATTGGGGATGTAGTCAGGATGATCATCACGGTCGAAAGTGATGGCCACCGTAGACCAGTCGAGGAAACGGGGAACCGCCGTTTGTACGGAGAAAACCTCACGCCGCTCTCGCTTGCGCTGGCGAGCCGAGAAGTGGGTCGAGGGTCCTCCGTAGATCATGAAGCAGTCGTGGATCTCGGGGAATCCCTCATCCTTGTCGTCACCCTTGGGGTCTTCCTTCTTGTCAGTGTTCTTGCCGCCTGCGCCCTCGAAGTACCTACGGAGCATGTGACAATCTTCGAGGTTATGGTTAGTGGGTCCCTTGTGGTAGGGACACGGTTCTTTGAGCATTTTGTCGAAGATGCCCCCACCGGGGGGGCTCGAGGCTTCTTGCGCTCGGTAGCGGCGACAAGCTCATCGGCCGGGGCCTCGAGCTTGCCCTACTGGCCTTTCTTCTTCTTACGGTTGTTCCTCTTGGAGCCCCGGGTGGAACCCGCGGGATCGTCGGCCTTCTGCTTCCCTCTGTCCTGCTCACCGCCAAAGATGGCACCAACTGCCTCTTCGCCGGCGGCGAAGTTGGTGACGATGTCCATCAGTCCGTTGGCAGTGAGCGGGGTGTTGCGGCCCAGCTCTCGGACCAACTCCTTGCAGGTGGTTCCAGAAAGGAAGGCCATAATCACGTCGGAGTCGGTGATGTTGGGGAGCTCGGTGCGCTGCCTGGAGAAGCGCTGAATGTAATCCTGGAGGGATTCGCCCGGTTTCTGCTTGCAGCTCCGGAGATCCCACGAGTTGCCGGGACGCATGTAGGTCCCCTTGAAATTTCCCTCGAACACCCTCACGAGATCGTTCCAGTCGTGGATCTGCCGAGGCAGGAGATCCTCGAGCCAGGCTCGAGCGGTGTCGGAGAGGAACAGGGGGAGCTGTCGGATAATGACCCAGTCGTCGGTGGCCCCTCCCAGCTGACATGCCAAGCGGAAATCGGCGAGCCATAGTTCGGGTTTGGTTTCACCGTTGTACTTAGTGAGAGTCGTGGGAGGGCGAAACCAAGCTGGGAGTATTGTCTCGCGGATAGCCCTGCTGAAGACCCGAGGGCCCGGAGGCTCGGGTGAGGGGCTACGATCTTCCGAGCTGTCGTAGCGCCCGCCCCTGTGTACGTGGTAGCCTCGAGCCACACCGTCACCGTGCTTGCACGTGCGGCGCTCGACAATGTTGCCACGGGTGTCTCGAGGTTCACGGTCGTCGTTGTTGGGCTCAGGGGCAGGAGCCACCGGGGTTCGCCGGGCAGGCTCGGGATGGACCGAGGCTTCTCTTTCTTGTTAGGAGGGCTCGATGAGCCGCTTCGAGGCGGGCTCGCGTCGCCTTGAGGCAGAGCTCTCAGCCTGCTGCATGGCAGCGGTCTCGAGGAGTTCTCGGATTTCATCTCAAGCCCGATGGGCGTCAGGGTTTGATGGCTCGGGCATGTTGCGGAGGAGCACGGCGGTGGCGACGATGTTCTGGCTGGCTCGAGCGAAAACCGGGGGGTCGCTCACCCGGTCCTCGTTGATGCGACGGTTGACGTCGCGAGCTCTTTCGCGAGCTCTCCCGCCAAGCGCACGTTCCGCACGCTCACGCTCAAGGGTTTGTTGAAGTAGATGCAAGTTTTCTCGTTCCTCGTCGAGCCTTTCCTGCAGCTCGCGAATTTGCTGGAGCTACATTCCTTGATCCGCAAGGAACTGAGCCTCGGCTCGCTCGGCAGGAAGCTCGACATGAGGTGGCGTATGCCTTCCCTCGACTGGCTCTTCTTCCTCTGATTCCAACGTGCTTTCAATGTCGACGTTGAAGCATTCGCGGGTCGGATCGGAGGTGTCGTCAGTCGAGTCAGAGTCAGGAGCGCCGAAGTAGTAGTATGATGGAGGAATGTGAGGCCGTTGCAAGCCGCTCCCGTGATTGCGACGCCGGGAAGCGGTCTCATGGGGCCCTGTTTCCGGAGTCTCCGTAGAGTCCAGATAATTAGAGGCTGAAGCGGATGCGACGAGGTCTAGAGTGGAGCGTAGATGGTGCCCGGGGAGTTCCTCGTAGGCACTCATGCTAGTGCTTACGGAAGAAGCATAGGTCCGGGCAGCCGAGTCTAGCCCAAACGGGAATGGCGATGGCGATGTCGCTGCCCACGCCGGAACGGATGCACGGGGCAGTGGCGTCTCACCGGGCGGGGGAGCGGCGGGATTCTCCGTCGGCATGTTACCCCCGGTCAAGCTCATCCTACCCAGACCTTCCACAAGGAAATCTGGGCCGGCGCCTGGCTGGGGGGTGCCGGAACGGGGAATCCCATCACCCTCTGCGAGGTGAAGACGATGGTTGCGCCGGGCTCGTCGTCGTCGGGCGGCTCTCGCCTGCCTAGAGCGACGGTACCGGCGGATTGCTCCCCCAGGCTGGGAGAGCTCATAATCTTCGTCGGTTGGGTGCCTGGGCGGGAGTAGGACCATGTCGTAGCCATAGCCAAGCGACATGAACTCCAAACTCCCGAACCAGATCACCGTAGCCAACGGGATAGGGCGTTCGGGGTCAGCCATCCAGGAAAAAAGGCGGGAAAGCGACGTTGGCACGCAGCGATCCCCTACCTGGCGCGCCAACTGTCAGTGTTCGGTCCCGAGGGGGTCCTAAACCGACGAGTAAATGCTGCGTGTCCCTTTCCCGGATGGTGATGCAAGGAGAATACACGGGGGTTTATCCTGGTTCGGGCAAGAGAAGGCCCTACGTCCAGCGGGGGGGAGAGATTTGTATTTCCTTGCACCGAGGTGCTTGTGTAGGGGTTACAAGCTTGCGAGAGAGGGCGGTGAGCCCATGTCTCAAAAGGAGAAAAAGGAGTACAAGATGATTGCTTGAGATGTTGATCTCTATCTTGTGTATGGCTTGTCGTCCGTTGTCTTCCGTCCCCATTGTAGAGCCCTGGCCTGCCCTTTTATAGGGAGAGAGGAGGCCAAGACGACGGGGAGCCTTGAGATGATGTTTTGTCGATCCCTGTTGAGGTGACTGTAGCGACGTGCCCCAGAAATGGAAGGCCATCCCTGGACACCATGGTGACGTAGAGGACGAGACGCCGATATGACCCGGAGCACCGTGCCATGCCGTCCTCCCTTCCCTGTTGAGCTGTGCTGGGCGTCGAGGCCGGGTCGAGGCCGAACGGATAAGTCCGAATCCCCGGGATCGCGGTGTACGGACTTTGTCGTGTTCTCCCTCGAGGGTAACTAGTGACGTACAGTGCACGGTAAGGTGGGTATAGTGACGGTTTTCACCTCCCATCACGGGATGGGCGGTAAAACAGTGAGGGCTGGCACTGGCATTGTTCCCACGTCGATCCTGATCGCAGCCATGCCGGTAGGTGGCGGTAGGTAATCGCATTAAATGCTATGGCTTTTGTCCTGGGGTAGGTAAAGAGGAGGGGTCGAGACGCTCGACCCGGGCTCACGCGAGTCGGAGTGTTCCTGGTAGGCGGTCGAGCCTCGGGCGAGTCGGAATGCGGTCGAGGCGCTTTACTGCACGGGGCGGGACACGGTCGAGGCGCCTTTCGTCGAGGGTGCCTTGTACGAGTCGGAGCCGGAGCGCGGTCGAGGCACTCCGTCGAGCTACCCTCGTGCGAGGCGGACCTGGTGTTTGGCCGAGCTTGGGCGTGGCTTAGTCGTTTTGATTTTTTATTATCGTTAAATGTGGGTACCCCTATACCATTGGTACCGACAGATAGGGTTAGATATTGAGTTCCTGACTTTATTCAATGACACATAAAACATATAATTTTAATCTATGATTACGGTCGGTTAAGGAGTTCATTGTATTGTGTCAAAGATTGGCCAATTCATTGATAATTGTGATTGAGACCTCTCTCGATTTTTACATGGCAACCCTCGTTGAGGATTTGTATTAGTATATGCGTACAACTTGGAGATACATTTATTTAGATTAGATTGATAACAAACTTTAATCTATAATCCATGTTCTAATAAAAAAAATTTATTCGTAATCAAAATTACATCAACAATTTAGTGGTGAGAATATTTTTTTATTATCGAATTAGTGAAGGGTAAGGGTTCAAAAAAAAACTAAGCGTGTAGCAGCGCAAGCCTCTCCTTGCATGTGCTAGCGAGAGCGTTCAGAAAATTACGTGGAAAAAAGGGACTTGAAGAAAAGAAAGAAAACAGTCAGCGTAAAAGACAGATGTGACTTCAGCCTGCCGGCATGGGCACCACACAAAAATTGGGCCGACACGATGCGGCCCGATCGTTTCCTAGCGTTAGATCATCTATGGTTGAACCACGGCCATATTGGATCACAAGGAGCTAACATATATAAAGCCAAACCCTAACTTTTCTCCACTCGGTCACTCCTCCAACCTCCTTTTGTCCCGTGACGGCGGCGTTGTTCCCGTCTCCCTCTCGCTCCCTTTCCGACTTCCTGTCCTCCCTTGCTCTCTTCCCGAATCCTGTCCTCCCACTCGCTCTCTTTGTGCACACATGGTGCAGTGGTGGCGCACGTGCTGCTTCGCGCCAAGCCAAGGCCGTGCGGCAATGACGCCAGGCTGCGTAACGGCGGCTGCGCTAGCAGTGCTCGCGACGGCAGGGGCGCACAGCGGCATACGTCCGGGGGCTCGTCTTCACGGCAACGTAGAAATGGCCGGACATACATCTCTACCTCGGGTTGATAAAATCCAACATCTAGGAGAGGTTGCCTACCCACACAACTTTTCAATCTTCCAACCAAACAGCCTCGTAGTAATATACTCGGTGCGAGAGCTCTCCAAAACGTATGCAAGTCATTTTAGCTTTTTAGTAAGTCGAATTTCTTTAACTTTGACTGATTGTGACGAAATTAGTGAAACTAATTCAGAAAAAAATTCGACGAAGATTGAATACTATTTTCAATGTAAACTCGATCAAAGTTATTCAGAATAGAAAAGTTTAAACTAAAAAAAATAGAGCAACATACATTCTGAAATAGAGGGGATGAAACTGACGAAGCATATTATTATTGCAAGGCCACTAATAATCGATTAGAGAGATCATTGGAGGTAAAGCGCCAGCATTGATCGGATTATTCAAGCCACCAAGGCCATGCTATGATAATTAATCAACTGTCAGCTACACCAAAGTTTAATTAAACCATGTATACCAACAACTACATATATATTCTGCTAGAGATAATACGATGCTCTACTTCTACCTTCGATCAGCGAATTTTGATGTTTTAGACAAGCAAAACAATCAAAATAAATTGTTTCTTAGGTCTGAAACGTCTAAGTTCTGTTAACCGGAGGTAGCACAAAAGATATAATCTATTTTTTGACCACTAAGCTATCATCTAAATCCTCAGCCATCAAACTCCAAAACCGAACCCTCAGCTGGTTCCAAAGGTCATTTCACCTATTTATATATTTTTCTAAAAATAATAAAAATACAAATACATCTCTAAAAATCAATAACATAATTCATTTTAAATATAAATATATGAAACAAGTACCAAAATTTATTTTAAAATAGAACCTATTTATTTTTGCCCTATTTAGATTTAGATGTGGCTTGTTCTTTTATTGCTAGTGTTTTATTGCTCGTAGTCACGACAATATTTATTTATTTTACTTCCACGTCGTGCCTCATATTAGTGTTGGATGATATTAAGAGCCGATAGTGATAGTAATAGTATCACTACAGGTTGTAATAACTGATAGTGATAATGAATTATCACTGTTGGTTTTGATGTGTGCAACCTGCAGGGATATATGTTCTGCCGGTAGGGAATGACAATGTGGCCCGACTTGAGATTGCTCAATTTGATGTCGTATCGCTGCAAGATGGTCATGAGTCGTCGTAGTATAAACATATTTCAAATTTCACCGTTGAAGACGCTCAATGGAAAAAAAAAAGACAAGGCAAAACAAAAGGTTTCAGAAAGCAACCAGAGTAGGCGCGAGCCGAGTCCGCAGCTTGCGTACATGGCCAGAGGAAGAAGGAAGGTACAATTTGCGAATTGACTTTGCCTCTGAATGCAAGTCGTCGACGCGGCACATGGTGCCATCTGCCGTGCGTGCCAGCTAACTAGCCGGCAGCCGCCACTTACTACTCGTACCATAAGGTCATACCACTACAGCAGCAGCAGTAGTAAAACTAGTAGCCGTTGGCGTTGTTAATATGAGACACAATACGGCGCATAACTAGCTAGTGTGTGTTTAGTTCGCGAAATATTTTGGGTTTAGCTACTGTAGCACTTTCGTTTATATTTGTTAATTAGTGTTCAATCATAAACTAATTAGGCTCAAAAGATTCGTCTCGTAGTTTTCTACCAAACTGTGTAATTAGTTTTTTCTTTCATCTATATTTAATGCTCCATGCATGTGTCCAAACATTCGATGTGATGGAGAATCTTGAAATATTTTACGAACTAAACATGACCTTAGTATACTGCTGGCAGTGTCAGGAGTAAGGAATAAACTCCATTTTCCAGCTCTCCAACGCCGTAGGCGGAAATGGCGACGATACACGGTTCTCAGCTTCTTCCGGCGACGACGGAATGGAGAGAGTGTCGTTAATTTCTGATTTTGTACGAGTGTCTGTATTAATTGCATAGACGGAAGGCCATAGCAACTGCAGATAAGACTCAGCCGTGCAAGGACGAAGGCAACGGTCATGGCCTTCCTCATGCCACCAAGCGTGAGCGGTGAGCCGGTGTTGGGTGCACCATGCACCGTGAACCAGACCTGCCGGTCCGGGCGGCGCGTCCTCCTGTAACGGAAACCGGCACACGCAGGCTGCGCCGACCGGCCGTGCAGCAGGTTCAGGTCATGCGCATTCCCGCATTTGCATTCCATTCCACCCCCTCCGCTCGGCTCCTCCTGCTGCCCTTTCTCTCTCCTCTATAAACCCAATGTTCTGCGGTAGGGAATGACAATGTGGGCCGAGTTGAGATTGCTCGATTTGATGTCGTATCACTACAAGATGCAATATACTCGATTGGTCGTGAGCCGTCGCTGTATAAACACGTTTCATTTTTCAATTTTCGTCGTTGAAGACGCTCAATGGAAAAAAGAAGGGAAAAGAAAGCAACCAGAGTACTAGTAGGCGCGGGCCGAATCCGCAGCTGGCGTGCATGACCAGAGGAATCAGGAAGGCAGGAAGGTATATTTTGCGAATTGACTTTGCCTCTGAATGCAAGTCGTCGACGCGGCACATGGACTGGGTCGTTAGCACAAACGCGCTCTCTTTGCGCGGATCCTATGAGCTATATGCAGTTTACATATACTATATAGTAAACTTCATATACAAGTGACGGGCAGAGAAGGCGGTGCTACTTTCTTAAATCTACTGCTGAGCTGTATCCGACTGGATTATTGGCTTGTTCTCATCGTTTTGTAGAGACAAAATCAGTTTATAACTGATATATGACCAATTGTTCTTTGTTCTTATCTAAAATAATACGACCGATTGTAAGGAGCGGCCATTTATATATACTAGTAGGCAGTGGTGGTCAGAAAACTATGATGCTTCAGTTGTTGACATTGTGGAACCATATATGATATATGACCAATGCTTGGTGTTCCTCTCCATCTACCTCGAACTGCTTGCTGAGACCATTCTCTTCTGCACTCGGCAGCCGTGTTTCCCTGAGGGCTTGACCTTGTTCTGAGCGTGTGTTCTTGTCAGCTCTGACTACTGCTCCAATGGCGGAGCTGGTGGTCAGCATGGTGGTCGGGCCACTGCTGTCGTTGGTGAAGGAGAAGGCGTCGAGCTACCTCCTGGAGCAGTACAAGGTGATGGAGGGCATGGAGGAGCAGCACAAGATCCTCATGCGCAAGCTGCCTGCCATCCTCGACGTCATCACCGACGCCGAGGAGAAGGCGACGCGCCGAGAAGGAGTGAAGGCGTGGCTCAAGGAGGTCAAGACGGTGGCGTACGAGGCGAATGAAGCCTTTGACGAGTTCAACTACGAGGCACTCCGTCGTGAAGCCAAGGAGAAGGGGCACATCCGCAAGCTTGGTTTCGAGGGAGTGAAGCTCTTTCCTACTCACAACCGCGTTGCATTCCGTAATAGAATGGGCAACAAGCTTCGCAGGATCGTGCAGACCATTGAAGTCCTTGTGACTGAAATGAATACATTTGGATTCAACTATCAAAACGAAGCACCAGCGCCCAAGCAGTGGCGTGAGACTGATTCCATCCTTATTGACTCCGGTAATATTGCCACCAAATCAAGAGATGCAGAGACGCAGAAGATTGTTAAGATCCTGATTGATAGGGCTAACGCCGCAGAGCTCACTGTCCTTCCTATCGTTAGAATGGGTGGGTTGGGTAAGACTACCTTAGGTCAGCTCATCTACAACCACCCTGATGTCAAGAAGCATTTTGAGCTACACAAGTGGGTCTGCGTGTCAGATGAGTTTGATGTTTTTAAGCTTGCAAACAAAATCTGCAGCAGCTCCGGGAAGAACCTTGAAGAGGCACAGAAGAAGCTCCAGGATGAACTTAAAGGAAAGAGGTAAAGTGGATTCTCTCTCATATGTTTCTAAACCTTTTCTTTTTGTAGAGAATATTTTTCTCAAACTTACACCCTTCGTCTAAAAATGTATCGAGTTCTAGTTCTTTTTAGTCAATCAATCTTAAGTTTAACCAAACCTATAACAAATACTAATATTTTTGGTACCGAATATATTTTCAGAGCAAACCTATATATTTGGAGATATAAATTGTTTTCATGAATGTGCCTGAGCAAGTATTTAATTAAGAAATAAGGAAACATGCGACCACACACATGTCCGCTATTTCACTATGTCGATGATTCAAGTGATGATGTGGATGGTTTCCGATGGCAATAAAATGTTAAGATGGTAATTTGGATGATCATAAAGAATGATGGGATGATTAATCATATCCCCACATGCCTTCTTTATACCTTATTCATTTATATGCTTCTATTTAGGGATGAAAACGGATCAGATACGAACGGATATCACTGATATTACATTTGTTTTCATATTTCTGTCCGTATTCGAATTCGAATACGAATAATGTGAACCATGCTGGATAGGATACAATTGGATATCGATATTATAAATATACGATTTGAGTATTCAGATATGGATACGGTATCTGATGTTGAATATCTGGACTCGGATACGGACAGATCCAAACTCCTCTAAACGGATTCAGTCTCGAATACGGTCGGAAAATATCCATACCGTTTTCATCCCTACTTCTATGTGGTGTCATTAAATGTAATAATTAACTAAAACTTCTAATTCTTCAAGAAAACATGATATTAGTATTAATATATCCTCCAAAAGAATTGATTATTTTTAATATTTCGCTATTGGAAATTAGCGTCCGCTATAGCATCCGCTATCCGCGATCCACTAATTGACATTAATCCCTGATGAAACCGCTATCCGCTATTTATTAGCTTGGACGGTACGAATACAGACCTACAAAGTTCTACTCAACAACAGCCATGAAGGAAGAAGTTCATAACAGAACAAACAACGACCACAGGCATCCATAGCCAGCCTGAACCTACCATTGCCCTCCTCTTTAATCCTTAGTGCCAAAGTGCCTAGCAATATGTTAACCAAAGCATCAACACGACTAGGAAGCAAACCCTTACGATTAGAGATGAAAACGGTACGGATATTTTCCGACCGTATTTGAGACCGAATCCGTTTAGAGGGGTTTTAATCTGTCCGTATCCGAGCCTGGATATTTAACATCCGATACCGTATTCGTATCCGAATATTTAAATCACATATTTATGATGTCGATATCCAATCGTATCCTATCCGGTATTTTTTATACTATCTATATTCGAATCCGAATCCAGATATAAATATGAAAACAAATACGATATCAGTCGTATCCGTCCATATCCGATCCGTTTTCATCCCTACTTACGATCACTACCGGATTCTAGGGGCACTCGGCAAAACTCTAAATACACTCGGCAAAGGAGCCTACTCGGTAAAAAAAGCGTCGGCAAAGTTGTCTTTGAAATAAAAAAACCTAAAAAAATATAGAAATTTTTTTAATTGGGGGAGGGCCCCACCGGCCAGCGCCCGCCCGTCTCCGTTTAAGCCACAAGTCGCGGCATTTTTCGCGGCTACGCGACCAACGGTATTCAAACCCGTGACCTCTTCCTCGCACGGTACCTCCTCTAACCACTGCATTACACACTCACATGTGTTTATAAGTCATTTGGGTTCCCCGCATATTGTACTAAACCAAGTGTAAATTGCTTGTTTGAGGCCCTAAACGAATTCAAATAAAAAAGTTATCAACTACAAAGTTTTGTAACTTTTCGAGATCTACAATTTTCATTTAGCAAGTTATTCCATCCGAGGTCGTTTACAAAATTTGAATTTCAAATTTGAGAAATTCAAACGTAGTTTTACATGACAAGATGAACTCAAATGAAAAAGTTGTCAACTATAAAGTTTCATAACTTTTCGAGATCTATAATTTTTATTTAGGTGTTTTTCCATCCAAGGTCGTTTAAAAATTTTAAATTTTAAAATTTTGAAATTCAAACGTAGTTTTGCATGACAAGATGAACTCAAATGAAAAAGTTGTCAACTACAAAGTTTCATAACTTTTCGAGATCTACAATTTTCATTTTGGGTGTTTTTTCATCCAAGGTCGTTTGAAAAATTCAAATTTTCAATTTTTAAAATTCAAATGTAGTTTTGCATGACAAGATGAACTCAAATGGAAAAGTTGTCAACTACAAAGTTTCATAACTTTTCGAGATCTACAAAGTTTTATTTTGGTTGTTTGGTCATTTGTTCATCTGACATGGTGGTTTTAATATTGTTCACAAATCTTATATATATCTCTGGTAGTTCCATGAAACTTACGAGAGAGATGTAGATTTTGTGAACAACGTTACTATCGCTTTTGTCGAATGAAGAAATGACCAAAATAAAATTTGTAGATCTTAAGAGGTTATACAACTTTGTAATAGAAAACTTTTTCATTTGAATTAATTTACTGTTTTAAAATGTGCTTTGAAGCAGCTCTTTGATGAGTGCAAAAAAAACACTCAGCAAAGAAGCTCTTTGCCGAGTGCCAAAAAAAACACTCGGCAAAGAAGCTCTTTAACACTCGGCAAAGTGTGTTTTTTTGGCACTCGGCAAAGAAGCTCTTTGCCGAGTGCAAAAAAAACACTTGGCAAAGAAGCTCTTTGCCGAGTGCCCGAAAAAACATTCGGCAAACCACTTGGCACTCGGCAAAGAGCCGGTTTCTAGTAGTGAATGAGATATAAATATTGATATTATTTTCTACTCTCTCGGTCTTTAAATAAATTAATTTCTAGAGAGCCATCTTAAGTTAAATTTTTTTAATGTTTAACCAAATTTATAGAAAAGAGCATAAATATTTAGGACAACGAATGGACACATTATAAAAATATAGTTTATGGTGTATATAGTGAAATTAATTTGGTTTCATAAATTTTGCCATTTTTTCTATGAATTTGTTCAAACTTGAAAATTGACTTAAGACAACTCTTTAAAAATTGATTTATTTAGAGGTGGATGGAGTATAAACTTGAGAGATATGATTATAGATATTGTTTTCTATAAATAAAGTCAAATTTAATAAAATTTGACTTAGTCTAAACCTAGAATTGCACTCTTTTTTGACACAGTATCTACTACTCAACACGCAAAAGAGCAAACAAACCCCACCAGGTGCACGTAATTTTCATTTTACTATTTCACGGTCACTCCATTCGCCTTACAAAGCTCGAAGGCCAAAAAACTACTGGCCCTCAAACTTGACAGTTAAATAAGCTGTAGGTGAATGCCATGCTCAATCTGAGTTGCACGTTACCCTCTCCAACATGCACAAAACTTGCAATCTCTTGTGCTCTCCATGCACTAATGCCAGGCTTATTTGTCACACAGGTATCTTATCGTGTTGGACGACGTCTGGAATGAGGACAGTGACAAGTGGGAGAAGCTAAAAGCCAGTCTTAAGCATGGTGGGAACGGTTGTGTCGTATTGACAACCACTCGCAAGGAAGGAGTTGCGAAACTAATGGGTACAGTTGAAGCCCATGACATTGCACTTCTAGAAGCCGGAGCCATAAAGAAAATTATAGAGACTAAAGCATTCGGTTCACGAGAGAATATGCCAACTGAGCTACCAGAGGCCTTGGTTGATGGCATTGTGGAGAGATGTGCAGGATCTCCCTTGGCTGCGAATGCACTAGGATCTATGCTACGTGGCAAGACAAGTCCAGAAGAATGGAAGGCTGTCCTAAGTAAAAGCATCGCCCATAACAAGGAAGATAAAATCCTGCCTATTCTCAAGCTCAGTTACGATGACCTGCCAACACATATGAAGCAGTGCTTTGCTTTCTGTGCTGTATTTCCCAAGGATCATGATATTGATGTGGAACTCCTGATACAATTATGGATGGCAAATGGCTTTATTCGACAAGAAAAAGATGTCCATCCTGAAATCACTGGTAAACACATTTTTCATGAGCTGGTCTCAAGATCATTCTTTCAAGATGTGAAGCAAGTCAAAGGGGATATAAAGCACGATAGTGTGTATTGGTATTGCCCTAAGACTACATGTAAAATCCATGATCTCATGCATGATGTGGCACTGTCTGCCATGGAAAATGAAGTTGCTACCATAACTGATGAGAATAAGCCAAAGCAGAGTGAGTTTCTTCAGAACACTTGTCACCATTTCTTTTTGTCGTGTGATGAGCCAGAGGCCCTTTTGAATGATTCTTTGAAGACAAGATCTCCAGCTATGCAAACACTACTATGCCGTAGAAGAATTGGAACTTCACTGCATCATTTAGGAAAGTACAACTCTTTGCGAGCCTTATCATTCTTTCAGAGTAGGGGTGCATTTGTACTGAAACCAAAGTATCTACATCACCTAAGGTATCTCAATGTTTCAAGGACTTTTATACAGTCACTGCCAAAAGATATAAGCATCTTATATCATCTGCATACGTTGGATGTTTCTGGTTGTATGTATCTTAGCGGGCTTCCAAAGGAAATAAAGTACATGACAGCACTTCGTCACCTCTATACTCACGGATGTGACAAGTTGAAGTGCATGCCTCCAAAGCTTGGGCAACTCACTTCCCTGCAAACACTCACTAATTTTGTAGTGGGTACGGGGCCTGATTGCAGTAGTATCGGAGATCTGCAACATTTAAACGATCTTGGTGGTTCACTGCTCCTTAGCCAATCTTGGAAATAAAAAGGAGATCAGGGAACTGTCATTAAGATGGACAGCTACCGAGGAGGGGAAACCACACTGTCCTAAGGTCCTAGAAGGTCTGAGAGCTCCTCATGGACTGGAGGCTCTGAGGATAAATAATTACCAAGGAACCAGTTTCCCGGCGTGGATGGGTATGCTGGGAAACATGGTTGAGCTTCATCTTTATGATTGTAAGAAGTCGAAGAATCTTCCTCCACTGCGGCAAGTACCAGCTCTACAAATTCTATGTTTGGAAAGATTGGAAGAATTGCAATGCTTGTGCAGCGGTAGTACATTGTTCAATCTTCCTACTCTAAAGGAGCTTATGCTGGTTCGATTGCCGGCTTTTGACAGATGGTGCGAAGTAAATTGGGTCCATGGAGAGCAAGTAATATTTCCTCGTCTTGAGAAGTTGTCCATTAAGGAATGTGAAAAGCTGACGGCATTACCAAAAGCAGCACCACTCGGACAATCATGGGGTCAGAATCATACAGGGATATGGTCAGCGTTTCCAGCATTGAAGATACTTGAATTAAAAGATCTAGAGAGCTTTGATGGATGGGAGGCGATCGAAGCCACTCAAGGACACCAGATAATGTTTCCTCATCTTGAAAAGTTATCTATTCGCAACTGCCAAGAGTTGATAGCTCTACCAGAAGCTCCACTGCTCGAAGAATTTTGTGGGGTACATTATAAAATGGCACGCTCAGCATTTCCAGTATTGAAGGTGCTAAAGTTGAAAGAGTTAGATAAATTTCAGAAATGGAGGTCAGCTGATGAAGCAACTCAAGGACAACCGATAATATTTCCGTGCCTTAAAGATTTATCAGTTCTCAAATGCAAAAATCTAATAGCACTACCGGAAGGACCATTGCTCCATGAATTGTGTGATAGAGATTATGAAAAGGCACTCTCAGCATTTCTGGCATTGAAGATACTTGAATTGAGGAAACTAGAGATTTTTGAGGGATGGGAACAAGTTGGGGCAACTCAAGGAGGAGACACGATGTTTCCACATCTTGAAGAGTTATTGATTGTTGAATGCCCAAAGATGACAGCATTACCAGCAGGTATATCATCTTTGGCACCTTCAGTTGGCCGTAGTGATATCAAAACACGGTCAGCATTTCCAAAATTAAAGAAACTCATGTTCGATGGTTTAATAAATTTTAAGAGCTGGGAGGTGATGGAAGCAATTAATGGTGAACGGTGGATGTTCCCTGACCTTATCTCTGTTTGTATTGATGGAAGCCCAGGGTTGACAACTTTACCCGAGGGACCAAAGCTCAGCTCATTAACAATACTAGGTGGCCACCAGCAGATCTTGTTAGCAGCAATTCCTAGAGCTATTGATTCGCTATCTGAACTGGACTTTAGTGCAGCCTTACCACCAGCTGAGCAGGGTGCGTTTGAGCTGGCGGACAGCAACAATATTAAATCCCCTCTGACAAGACTGGAGCTAGGAAGCAACTGCAATCTGCTCTTCCACTCAAGCGCACTAGCACTATGGACATGTTTTGTACAGCTCCAAGATCTGAAATTTATTTTCTGCGATGCTTTGTCTACTGGCCGGAGGAGTTCCAGAGCTTGGTATCCTTGAGGTATCTGGAAATTTGGGGCTGCAATAATCTGATTGGATACACACGAGCTGCTCCTGGCCAACCAGCATCAGAAAGGAGCCAACTTCTGCCCAACCTCGAGTCTCTAGACATATTGGATTGTGAAAGCCTGGTAGAGATCTTCAGCGTGCCCGCATCTCTCAAGGCAATGAAGGTTCGGGGGTGTCCTAAAGTTGAACTTGAGTCCATATTCGGCAAGCAACAGGACAGGCCTACATTGAATCAAGGCCTTAGCACTGACGTCATGGCATCTACAGCTGTACCACAGCTGCCTTCATCGGCCAGCTGGGATCAATTCCTTCCATGCCCTGTTTAGTTCCCAAATTCAACCCCAAATTTCACTATGCAAAAAGAAGATTCTCATCACATCAAAATACCGGCATATGTAGTACTAAATGTAGATGAAATTTAAAACTAATTGCACAGTTTTATTGTACTTTGCGAGACGAACATTTTGAGCCTAATTAGTCAAAATTTGGATAATTTTTACCAAATACAAATGAATCGCTACAGTGCGCATTTAATACGCACTGTAGCGCACTGTTCCAAATCGGGGGTGCCCGATTTTGGAACAGAACAAGGCCCATGCGTTGAATCGCTAACGATACGGAGCTGTGGCAGCTTGTCAGAGGTTCTCAACCTTCCCCCATCCATCAGGGAAATAGATATTTGGGAATGCGACAAACTACAACTCCTCTCAGGCCAGCTGGATTCGTAGGTGCCAAAGGTTGAGATCACTGGAATCTACCTCCGGAGAGCTCCAAACGCTGGAACGCCTCTGTCTTGTGCGTTGCGAAAGCCTAGCACCATTCTTTCCCAATGGGCCTCAAGCATACTCATCTCTTCGTATGCTTAGAATTACAGACTGCCCACGTATAAAGTCACTCCCTTCGTCCCTGCGGCAGCGACTGGACAACCTCGGTTATGAAGATCTGGATGCTCGTTACGAAGGTACCCACTAAACTATAATAACTTTGCCATTTCACCATCAATTGCATAGAATCGTCTGCTCGTGTGGATTGTCCTCGTCAAGCTGCTACTCGCTATTTAGAAATATATATCAGTTACCTTAGCCCTTATATATGCTGCAGTATCTTGTTTAGGTCCTGAGATATTATTTATCATTTGAATATACATATGTGGTCGAATGTTCACTGATCAACTATGAAGTCACCAGTGTGGTATTTTTGCTTTGCTCCTAATAGAACCGTTAAATGATATAATGGTCTTAGGGCCTTGCTAGGGTACAACTATCACTCCATAGGAGGTAAGATTTCAAATAAATCTTTGCCCTTGATTTTTGAAGTGCATGCAATAATTAAGTAATTACTAATTAATTAAAATATTTAGTAAAAATAAAACAAAAAAGGCAACAAACTAACAAATGTGTACACGATATCTATTTCAAGAATAGCTTGTTTCTTGCCATATATGGGTGCACGCGTGTACATCATGAGCATGCAACAGCGCCATATTCCAAACTGGTGTAGCGGCCTCGTGCCCGTGCCAGACGTGGCACCGTGGAGGTACATCACGTACATGAACACATCTGATGGTATAAATCTAATAAATAAGTGTCAAAAGCTAATGACTGATTATAAAAATACCAATGTCGGAATTATAAAAATACTAATATCGGGATTATAAAAATACTAATGTTACCAACATACATTTGCAATATACTAAGTCATAAAAATACTAATGTCAGGATTATAAAAATAAATAAATAAATAATTTAAATGCCAACAAGTTCCAATTTATTTAAATAAACAACTAAAACACACATCTACTTTTGTTACATCTATACAAAAAAAATACAATTGACGTTTTTAGATACAAATAACCTTGACATCAATTGCAACTGCACATAAGTCAATTAATTAAAAAGGCATCACATTTCACGTTAGGACTTGAAAACAAATGGAACCAACCATACAAATGCATGCGGTTGCATGTACGTTAAATCCAATTGATAGACATTACACCTAAAAGTTTGCTTACTTTCCTATTTCTCAAAATAAATAAATAAATAAATATATTATCTTATTACCTCTTAGATTATAACCATCAAGATTGACGGTCCACAGTTATTTGGAGATACATAACAAAGCTCATGATCTTATGTTTTCCATTGGAGAAAACTGCAGCACACAACCACACAAGATTGTGGTGCCTTTCTATTCATGTCGTTAATCCCTGAATTTCCATTGAAGCTCATAAGAATGTTCCTATACTTGCAAGTTCTGTAGTACTCCCTCTGTTCCAAATTATAAGTCGCTTTGACTTTTTTTGGTACATCTATTTTACTATGTACCTAGATATAATAATATGTCTACATACATAGAAAAATGGATGAACCAAAAAAGTCAAAAAGACTTATAATTTGGAATGGAGGAAGTATTACTTAATTATGCCACTTTGACTTTCTACATGGCAAGTACTCCCTCCGTCCTAAAATAAGTCTTCACCTCGCATAATAATACAATCAAACGATGCTAAGGTGTTGTTTAGTTTCCTGTCACATCGAATCTTTGGACGTATGCATGAAGCATTAAATATAGATAAAAAAATAAAATTAATTACACAGTTTAGACAAAATTCACAAGACGAATCTTTTAAGCCTAATTAGACCATGATTGGACACTAATTGTCAAATAACAACAAAAGTGCTACGGTACCATTTTCTAAAAAAAATCACGAACTAAACAAGGCCTAACTTAAGAAGTTTGAAATGATTACAGCTGTGATGCTTTTGTGCAGAGAAGATGAGTAACTTCCAGGTTAAATGAGTTTCTACAAATACGTTTCAAGTTACAAGCCCCAGTTAGGCCTGTTTGGATGTAACGGAAATATATACACCTGTAAAGTGTTTACATTTGTATTTTGATGTGCACAAGAAAACCAATCACTAATTATCCGCTTGTAAAATGCCGTTTGGATGCACAGTATCATACTGCCTCGCCGTGGCCGCACACAGTGCAGTCGTAGGCGACGTTCAGGAAGAGTACCCTGCATTAGATTGCCGCCGGCGTGTCCTACCACGTTCAGGAAGAGTACACAGCAGAGTGCTGATAAGCCGGCTGAAAAACACTGTTGGCTGATTTGTTGTGAGAGAAAAATATTGTTCTGACTAAAAAAACAAGCTGAAAAAGATGGATTATAAGCCGGATGAACAGGGCCTTAGCTCTGAAGTTGTTGAAAGAAGGAAAAATACTGCTCTTTTTTTCAATCTATAAATTACATGTTCTGAACAAGCTGAAAGAGAAAAACTGAGCTGCTGCTGATAATTAAAAGCTGCATGGTGAACAGTTACTGACTGCCCTACATATATAATTCAAAGCTGTGAAGAGACACTAGTTCCAAATGTTTGGATGAGAACTAGAATCAGAATCAAACAAATGGAGATCTGAATTAGCATATCATCTTAGAAACTCAACACATGCTAAGTTACAAATGGAGATCGCTTCAGCTAGTGTGTCACGTTGTACTCCTAAATAGATACTTCAGCCTTGCAAGATCTTGACATGGTTTGCTGTTTGCTGCCACTAACCTGCAATAGTGCAATGTTGAGTAATAAGATTGAATGTGAAGCATTCTTACAAACCACCAAGAAATAAAATAATCAGTCTTGCAATAGTGTGACCAAAGTCTTGCTGGATTGCATTAGTTTTTGTAGATAATGAACTTAAGCAACAACATAAAAATCAAGCTACATACTAATCAGGAGCAAAATAGGTTGATGTGAACTGAAAAAACCACAACTTATTTGCAGTTGATTGGGTTCCAAGATTGTTTACTTTTGTCAGCCACAAACGGCAAAGTATTCCTGAATAAATATTCAGTGATTGGAATTACATCAAATTAGATAATGTAGAACAATAGATCAACAAACAAAATAAAACACTGGATGATTAGAAGCCATCAATACTAGCATAACACAATTACGACATGACAGTGCATCTGACGTTAACCATAAATCAGAAACTTGACCTTGCCACCACAGACTTTGGTCAGAGTTTTCAGACGCTGAGCAATACAAGATGGTCGTAAGGGTTAGAGAGACCCAACCCCAGACATGGAAACTGAAAAGCTTGGAGAACTAGGCTGGGCAGGTAGCACAAGTTTTTGAATGGCAATGCTGGTGTTTCTTTGCAAAAGGGGCGGGGAGCATGCGTGAATCCACGAAGTAACAACCAAACCATAAATCAGAGGTACCAATCTATCATTTCTTTGCAGAGCATCTCCAAGAACCTATGTAAATCACACTCTCTAAATCATCATTTGGAGAGTCATTTGCATAAAAATCGTTTTCTATATCATGTCACTCTGTAACAGTTTTTCTATATCTCATGATCAGTCCAGAGAGTCATTCTCATCTTCTATTTTTGGCTAGCGAAAAATTCGGAATAGAAGATGGCTATATTTGGATAACCATTTACAGAAGCTGTTGGAGGGTAGTTTTTCACCAAAATATCTATTTCTAGCATTTAGGAAGAATATATAGAGTCTCTTGGAGATGCTCTAAGATAACTGGATCTTGCTCATTCTGTGCGCCGAAGCAATTCCTTGCCGACGCCGACGCTCAGTCCTGTCGGAATTATCTCCATCAACAGCCATTCAAGATTTCCTTTCAGATGCCTCAGCTTTCGAGATTTCTTCGAGCAAAGAATTAGAATGTGCAGAAAGCTAGTAAAATGATGAAAGCAGCTGTGAAATGGCGGCTTGCATTCAATCCTGAATGGACTAACAGAAGATCAACTTCCTTACGTAGATCTGAATGGACAATCTTATCCATCTCAAGGACAAAAAAAATCCTTGGTGAACACTAACAGAAGATTCACACATCTAGGTACACAGGACGCAAGAAACATAGAAATCCTCTCCATCCCAGGGACAATGCGAGGAAGTTGCTACCACTGATGGGATCTGAATGGACTAACAGAAGATCGACATGGACATACTAGATCTATGGATGCGCTAGATAGAAGAACAGCTGCAGAAAAATGAACAACAAAAATACGAGGAGATGGGGATAGAAGAACAAGAGGGGAGGATACATGAACGGGTTCGATCTGACGATCTCTGTCAATGAGGCTCAAGGATCTGTGCGCTGAGGACGTGGATTCGCTTGCACTAGCCTTCTCGCCGCCCTCAGCTCGGGACCCTGGACACCCGTCAAGTCTATCGAGCACCCAGATAGATCTCGTATTTTTTCTCGGGTCAAAGGTGACGATATTTTTTTTTCGACAGTTTTTGGCCCAAAACAGGGGTAAAATTAGTTAGTTCACCGGGCTTCCAAACAGCGAATTCTAAATTGGGTCAGAAAAGTTTTCACACCTGTAATTTACAGGGGTTTTGGAACAAATACTAGACTTCCAAACAGGCCCTTACTGGTTTATTTCCTGCTCACAACCACCGAATTTACAGTGTTTATCTCTTCTCTTCTCTACAACTAAAACATCTAAAACTATTCCGTCCACCTGGCGACACAAAGTCCCGCGCTCCCAGGCCTCCACCGGCGCGCGCTCGACGCACCCCCACTCAGTGTCTCGGAGGCACTCCGTGATCTCCTCCATCCCACGTCTCTCGGCTTCCCCTCCCCCAATCAGCGCGATGGCTCCCCCGGCAAACTCCGCGATCTTTGGCTCCCCCTCCTCCCAATCATCATCAGTGCCCTGTAAAAAGGAGGAGATCATTCTCCACTAGCAAGTCGCAATCCCAACATGCACCGCCCTCGCCATTGCCCATTGCACACGCTCTCGCCGCGGCCGCCGCCTTGCCACCCCCACTCGACCCTCACTGTCGGACGGTCCATTGTGCCACATCGCAGCACCTCCATTCCTTGGCTCGACCAGCACACGCCACCGCCGTCGGACGGACCATTGCCAGACGCGACACCTGCAACCCCTGCGCTCGCGACCGCAAAGCCACTGGATGACCTCGCCAAGCGGCCGCCGCCGTCGTTAGACAGGCCGCCACTGGACGCGACGCGACGCCTGCGACCCTTGTGCCAGTGACCACGAAGCCGTTGGACGACCTCGCCAAGCCGCCACCACCGCGACTCTCCGATGCCGTTCCCGCCACACCTCCGTTCGTCGTCCTCGACCAGCAGCGTTGCCATCACTTGTTGTGAGGTATGTGAAGATATACATGTTCGAATCTTTTCTTTTGGAGATGGAAATGTTTAGGTTTTCAGATATGCAACCTCCTTTTTCCATAACCACCTTTTGCAGTAACGCAACTAATGATACTGACAGTAGCATCCCCTAAGAGTCTACTTACTTCAAATTGTCTCAAGTTAACTTCAAATTGTCTTATGTTTTATGTTTATGATACTGACGGTAGCATCCCCTGAGAGTTTAGTTGTAGTTTGCAGTGTAAGGTTAGCCCATTTTTTTTGTAAGATATATGCCTCTTTGTTCTGTGATGCTGGACCCTTTCTCAGAGTGATTCTCAGTCATCTCATAGATCATTGATTGTACAATGACATGCTTGTCTCAATGGTTGTCCTAATCAAGGTGTCAGCTGGTTCAGGAACAATTTTGATGGCCCTGCACTAGAAGCATGTGAGAATATATAGGATTCTTGTAGGGTCAGAAATAAATAGTAGCTTTGTCATATAAGTCTAAATTTTAGCTTTGATATCAAAGCTAAAAAAATCTAGGTTCTTGCCATTGTTAATTACCTATTAAATGATGGTGACTTTGCATTGGCACCTCATGGAACTATCTCAATCCCATGTTTGTTTCAGAGGAGATTTCAACTCTGCAATAGAGGCAACCACATCTTGACAGGAGAAGACTAGAGGCACTCGACAAGCCCATTGAACTGAAAGGTATAGCCTTCAATTTTAGATAGCAGTTATTGGCGCTTGAATTTCCAACGATATTGTTTTTGATAATGGTCCTGCACAACATACAGGTCAATCACTTCCTAACAAGTTGCTAGCTTGGTGTTGCAAACTAGATTAATTTGATGGCCAGAATTATTGTCGTCCTTAGGTTTTTGGGACATCGCCAAGGGTTTTCAGGCCACGCAATTTATTGGGCATGCCAAAATAAAGTTTGATACATTTGATAATAGCTGCTTGAGCTTTGAATTTTATTTTCAACACTGAAATAGATTCATTCATCAGTCACCTGAACTTAACAGTAGAAGATAATTGTGATGTATGACCTGTCAGTACCATGTTTATTTAATAAACTCTTGCAGCCTTCGAAATCTAAAACTATGTTGCACCTGTTGTGATCAATCAGAGGATCACAAATGTATGTGCAAAAATGCACAATTTTCATGCAAATACTTTGGGCTGTGTATTTTTTTAAACAACTGTGTTTCTTGATTATCCCCTCACATCAGCTATAAGCCACGCTGCTGTCCATCAATTATAAATTTAGTGCTCATCTTCAGTCACAGCTTCTCTCGCGACTGACAAAAGATTGTGCCCACCATCACTTTCCCTTGTAAGGTGGCGTGTGTTTGATTTATTTCGCATGGTCCAAGTGGGTGATATTGTTGCCTTTCTTGATTTGAATTTTTTGTAACTTCTGTATTACATTTTGTTTAGGTTCAGAGCTATGTAACTGTATGGTTTTGTGTACTGGAAATGACTAGACAACAGACATACATATAAAGAAATGATTCTTTTTCAAAACTTAGTAAACTACTAATATCGTCTTATAAAGCTGAGCAATGCCTACCCGACTTCACTGCCTTTGAGTATACTCTATATTAGTGATGTGGTAATATGATGATCTTTTACAGGGACTGCATCATCCAGATCTGGCATTGTGGGCCTGCTGTATAAGCTTGAAGTATCGGATTTGTCACTGCCTTAAAAATCTGCCGGTGCCTTCTGCAGTTCTGCTTTATCATAGCAGGAGGATGATCCACAGGCTCACTGTATTTTAGGAGGGATTTAGCATTACTACCATACATTTGGTGGAGTACCACACAGCCTGACTCAGATTGGTACACTCTCCAAGAAAGATGATGTCTTTACTATGCTTTCAAGAATAAAATTAACACTTGAGATTGGTAACTATTGCTGCGTTTGATATTTTCAGACTGCTACTATTGTTAGAGTGCATGAAAAAAAACATTGGCTAAACTCGTTGATAAACAAGGTCTGAGAAGAGGTTTCTGCTATTTTTTGGCTAGATATCAGTATAGAGATTAGCATTACCTATTAAATCACTCAATTCTAAAGTAGTAGTAGCATGTCAGTTTGAGTCTCTATTTGCAGGTGACATTGAAGTCCAAGTCTGAAAGCATCTAGGCCCCTAGAGTAGGTTTCGATAATTGATGACAACGCAACATTACTATGACTAATGTGTGTTTTGCAGAAACTTTGGTAAGTTAGGTCATGGTAATAGTGATTGTTTGGGCACTATGGTTTTCATGCCCCTATTGATGGAAATTGTTTCGGTTTTCAAATGATTAACGACAAGGTTAAGGACAAACTAGTTCTAGGTGTTGTTTGGTGTTGGAGAGGCATTTAGAGTAGTTTAGGACTTCGTTTTTTCCTTTGGTCGTACTATAAAGGGGGGCATGAGCGGGTAGCTTGACCTAGGAGAGTCTATTTGTTTAGGTGTGGTGCACACTTGTCAAACTTAGCACTAGGTAGCTTAGGTGAAGCCCAAAGATCATTTGGAAGAAACTTGGTTCAAGTTGCGTCGCGATTCCGAGTAATTTAAGCCATGTCTTCTTGACCGGACACGGTTTCTGCCTTGACCGGACGCGTCCGATCAATATAGTGGATAGAAGCAGAAGCAACATCACCGACCGGACGCTATGGTTTGCCTGACCGGAGTCAGGAGAGCTAGGGTCAGTGACCGGACGCTAAGCCAGTCTGACCGGACGCCACTGTGGCCGAGTCCGGTCAAAGTACAGAAAGGTTCCAGAGAGGGTTTCGAGCGACCGGACGCGTTCGGTCACCCCTGATCGGACTCGTCTGCGCGTCTGTTGAGTTAGCGTCCTTGATTTTCAAATCGATCGTTGCCACCGACCGGACGCGTCCGGTCAGTACGAAAAATGCTGAGTTGGTACTTAACGGTTGGGATTGACTATGGGGAGTATAAATACATTTCCTACCCCTCCATTTGAGGTCTCTTGCTTATTTGTTCAGCTGAGAAACACCTTTCATGTGCAAGGGAGTGCAAGAGCTCTAGTGAGGATTGAGATTTGAGAATCCAAGATTAAGCACCCTCATTAGTGACTAGGGAGTAGCAAGTGTGCATCCACCTTCTCATTAGACTTGTTGTGGTCAAGTGAGAGTTCTTGCTTATTACTCTTGGTGATCGCCATCACCTAGACGTCTTGGTGGTGACTGGGAGCTTGGTGATCATCCGGCGGAGCTTGTGGATGACCCAACTCATCTTGTGAGCGGTTGTGGGTGATTCACCGCGACAGAGTGTCAAAGAATCAGCCCGTAGAGAGCACTTGATCCTCGCGCGGATCAAGGGGGAGCTACACCCTTGCGCGGGTGCTCCAACGAGGACTAGTGGGGAGTGGCGACTCTCTGATACCTTGGGAAAACATCGCCATGTTCCTAATCCTTTACATTCAAGCTATTTACTTTCTTGCATTACTTTTGTTGCTTGGTTTACATTCCTAGAATTGCCATGCTAGACTAGGATTAGAACTTAGGGTGCAAAATTTTTATCAGTAGAATCACTAGGAACACTTGTAGGCACTCGGGATGAATTATGGCTTAGTAGGATTTAATTCTTGCAATAAAATTTAGAAAAGCCTAATTCACCCCCCTCTTGGACATATTGATCCTTTCAATTGGTATCGGAGCCGAGTTGCTCCTAAATTAGGCTTAATCGCCTAGAGCAAGATGTCTAATGGAGAAGGACCACCTCCCATCTTTAAGAGAGATGATTTTCCATATTGGAAAATCTGCATGGAGGCGTCCCTCGAAGCCATAGACGTCGGGTGTCTTAGAGCCGCCACCGAAGGGCTTCCTAAAGTAAAGGATCCCGCTAACCCCGTTGGTGACGAGGAGAAGTACGACCGGTGGAATGCAAAGGCAAAAAAATGCACTCTACCGGGGCCTTGGCAAGGATATCTTCAATCATGTGCATAATGCAAAAAATGCTCATGAATTGTGGGAAAACCTTTGTGCTCTCCATGAGGGAACTAAGAGTGAGTGTGAGGAATGCTATCATATTGCTTTCAAGAAGATCAATTCGTTTGAGATGCTTCCCAAAGAAAGTGCTAATGATATGTACACTCGCTTGAATGTTCTTGTAGAGGATCTCAATGCTCTTGGCCTCACTCAAATGAGTCCATCGGATGTTGCAAGGAGGATCTTGAATGTTCTTCCCGTTGAGAAGTATAGCCATATTGTCACCGTGCTTCACCAAAGTGATCTCTCCACCGCAACACCGACACAAGTATTGGGAAAGATCAATGCTCATGAGATGTACATGCACATCACTCCGGAAGAGGGTTCATCATCTTCCAAGAAGAAGAACTTGGCTTTCAAAGCTAGCCATGATAAGAAAAAGAAGAAAAGCCAAGCCATGATTGTGTATGAAAGCTTAAGTGAGAGTGACATTGATGATGCATCACTTGCTCTCATGGTGAAAAAGACTACCAAGATGCTAAATAAGCTTAACAAGAGTGGCATCAAGTTTGATGGCAAAAAGAAGAAGTTCTTCACAAGTAGCAAAAGAAAGCCCATATCCAAAATGGATTGCTACAATTGTGGTGAACTTGGTCATCTAGCTCATCAATGTCCTAAGCCTCCAAAAGATAAATACAAGAACAAGAACAAGGGCAGGAAAGATGAATCTAGTGATGAGGAAGATGAAAAGAAGAAAAACAAGCCATACAAGAAGAGGGATGGCAAGAAGAAAGAATATCACAAAAAGAAGAAGGGAGGCAAAGCTTACATTGTTTGTGATTGGCTCACCGATATTGAGTCATCATGTGAGTCCTCCGGTGATGAGAGCGACAATGAGAAAGAGAAGGTCGTCGTATTTGTGATTGGGTCATCATTGTCTTCATCAACAACTTCATCGCCACCTTCACCGCCATTGTCACCGTCATCATCCACTACTCACCTATGCCTCATGGCCAAGGGTGAATGAAAGGTACAAAATAATAAAAGTGATGATGATAGTGATAGTGATCATGAATTTGATGCACCTTCTTATGATGAACTTGTAAAATTGCTCAACAAATACTCTAAGGTCATAAGAAAGACTAGAAATGAAAATGATGAGCTTCAAAATGAAAATGAATCACTTTCATCTAAGCTTGAGATTGCACAAAAGACTAGCGATGAGCTTAGAGATCAAAATGAAATTGTGACTTCTACTCTCAAGGAGCTCAAAACTTTCAACAAAGAGCTTAGAGATGAACATGATAAATTTGAGAAGAAGCATGATGAGCTCAACACTTGGTACAACTTGCTAAAAGATTACTATACTTCATTGAAAGTCAATTATGATAGTCTTGTTGTTGTTAATGAGCTTTCTCTTGAGACACATGATGCTACTAACCAAGTTGTTAAGATTGATATAGCCACATCATGTGATGACTTGATTGTTGAGAGCATTGAGCAAGGTTCTAGTGGCAAAGGCAAGAAAGTGGTTGAGTCCAAAAATTATGATGATTATGTCAAGCTCAAGAGTGAAAATGAAATGCTTAGAGATAAGAACAAGAAGCTAGAAGGGTTGATGGCTCTTGAAAAGCAAACATCAAATGAGTTACTCATTGAGGAAAACAAGAAACTAAAGCAAGAGAAAGAGCAACTCAAGACCGGATTGAGCAAGTTTACAAGAGGTCAATACTTGCAAAGTGAGCTACTCATGAACACCGTCATGAAGATGGATAGAAGTGGCATTGGTTACTTGGCAAATCAAGAGAAGAAGGTCAAAGCCCAACAACAACAACAACAACAACACAAATCAAAGCCCAAGCCAAAGATATGCTTTGAGTGTGGACAAGAAGGTCACTTTGCACATGAATGTCAAACTCCACCACCACAACCCTTGCCTAAGCATGCTAGACCCTTTGCCTTCAATGCTCACTACATGCTAAGAAAGGATTCTAGTGGAAAGATGAAAGTCATGTTCTTAGGTCCTCCAAACAAGATAGATTGTTGACAACCAAAATGTCCATTTTTTGAAGTTGTCAAAATATGTAACAGACTTTACCATTGCGTTCCTCTCATCGAGGCGGTCAAAAAACATATATGGAAAGTCTAATTCGGAGTCTGGATGAAGGAGTTATGCCCTTGGAAAGATGCTCCGCTGTCGGGACTCCCGACCCGAGTCGGGACTTCCGACGGCCGGGACTGCTAACCCGAGTTAGGACTTCTGACCCATGTCGGGACTTCTGACATATGTCAGGACTTCTGACGGCCGAGACTGCTAACCCGAATCGGGACTTCCGACGGTCGGGACTGCTGACCCGAGTTGGGACTTCCGGTAGGCCTAATAAAAAGGGCTGTTCAGATCTGACCTTCTGGATTCCAATCCGAACTGTTCTAAACTTGTAGGAAACTTGGAAAATAAGGCTTGGAGAGGTTTCCTACTAGGATAAGACCACCCCCTCTATATATATGAGAGGATCATAGCCGATTGAGTTCCCATCAATCCAATCGACATACAAACAAATCAATCTACTCCTTTTACCCCTTTTCTCATCTCCTTCAACCTCCATGCTGTTCATCCCTTGATCCACGACCAAGGATGGCACCCTAGGCTCGCCGGCCGACCTAGGGCAACCCGGCGACGTCCTTGCCGTGACGGGGTCCCTCCTAGGCGAGAGCTTCGGCGGTTCCTTTGCTAGTTTGCCTGAAAACTAGCCGGTTCTTCGTCACGTAAGCACAACTGGTTATCCTTTGGTGGTTTGCTTGTAAACCTCTCCGTGCTTCACCACGTAAGAGTGATTCTTCGTTGTGTTCTTCGGTCCGTAGCGGCCCGGGCATCCAATGCCCTTTCTGGTGTGTGATTCGGATCACATCCGACGTCAACACACTTTTTGGCGACTCCGCTGGGGAAGAATTGCTTCGGCTCTATTTTGTAGCCGATTCTTCTTGCCCTAGCCTTATTCCTCGCTGATCTATCTTCTTGAGCTTGCCATTACCGTTGCATCTGGCCCAAAAGGCCGATCGCATCTAGTTTAGACCCCTTGTGATCTTACTTGCAATTTTTTGCAACGTGTAGCGCTTAACATTGGAAAATTCAGCAAGGTGGTCAAGTTCTAAATCATGGAGTACCGAGGTGGTTCATCACAAAACTACTACAATTACCCCAAGGTACAACTTGCAAATACATCTTATGATCCTAATGGTTATTTTGCAAGTCATATAATTTCTCATATTGGTGTTGCTAGATGTAATGATACTAGATATGTTGCATCAGCTGATACTTTTGATAATGTTCCTCATCATACACATAATAATTATGGATATCATGGTCAAGAGCCGATGTCAACTATGAATTCTTTGAGTTTTGATGCTACTAGCAACATGCAATATGTAAATCCTTGTTTATCGGCTATAAGTTCACAATATGTGGTTTCACCACATGACATACCGATGAAAGAGAGAATTGGCTATGATAATGCTAATTACTTAGCCAATTGCTCTCAAAATTCAGCACCATATGCCAATGCTCTTATTCATAATTTGGCTCCACATGTTACTTCTAACTTGAGCCGAATTAATAAAAATTCAGCAAGGTATGTAAGTGCTAATACCCATGATTCGGCATCACGTGTTATTAGTAACCATAGCCGAATTAATGGAAATTCAGCACCTTATGCAATGATCAATACCCACAATTTAGCTTTGTATTCTGCTCACGATCAAAGCCGAATTAGTGAAATTTCAGCAAGACATTCGAGTGCTAAAAGTTGTGATTCGGCTGCACATGTTACTAATAATTATAGCCGAATCAATGAAAATTCAGCAATGGGTGAGGAAATCCTCGTCAGGTCTACAACCATAGCTAAACTAAAGGTAGATGGGATCACTGAAGATTCTCCTCTTTTCTATACTATGGTTAAGGTAAATTCTACATTTGATAAGTTAGAGGAAGGAATCTTTGATACTCCTATTGCTACTTCGCCTCATGTTGGACATACTAGTGAATCGGCCCCGGCTTTTAGTCAACCTCAATATGAGAGGCCGTTTTACTATTATTTTGACTAGCATGGTAGAGTGATTGCAAAGACTCAATCTAAATTGGCCTCTTCGGTGCCTGAAACCGATAGGGCCAGTTCAGGAGGGGCAACCACTATACCTCCTGGTAAGAGGTTGTCTTACTGTTATTTTGATCAAAATGGCAAACTTATTTTTAGGAAGAAACCTGTATTGGTCTCTTCGATGCCTGAAATAGATAGGGCCAATTTAGTAGAAGCTACCACTATACCTCCTGAAAAACATGAGAAGCGGCAGAAATCAGCTAGACTTGATTTTTTAGGAGCTAAAGGGGTTGTACATTTATCTAGTGATTACCGCATCATTGACGGAGATCAAGCCCCTACAAATAACAAAGAAGGGTTGCCTGCCTGCTCAGAGTTGGCTAAGCCAACTCCTACCTGCTCCAGTCAGGTAGGCTGACTTCCCAGTCAGCCAGCCCAATTGCCTCTGCCGCCTGCCCTGAGTTGGCTAGGCCGACTTCCCAGTCGGCCAAACCGACTGCCCCTGCTAATGCCCAAGTCGGCCTAGCCGACTTCCAGTCGGCTAAGCCGACATTCCCAGTTTCGGCAGCTGCTAATGCATCTTCGGATGATTTGACCCCACTTGTTGATTAGTTACTGGAGAAGAAGAGCAACATCATGCAAATCAAGGACATGCACTTCTCCAACATGATCAACAAGGTAGAAGACACAAATATTTTGCTCAAATTCCAATCCAGTCACACTATTTCAATTTCAGCATCTATTAGAGATATCCTTACTAATATTTGTTATAGACTGATTGAGAATAGCAATTTATTTGTTAATGATAAAATAAATTCAGATTCTATCGGCCAACACATTGTGCCATATGGCAAGGCCGATGGTGATACTTCATCAAAGCTAAAGCTTCTCATAAGCAATTGCAAAGGTGTGGCCGAATGGATTGATAACAAATCTGATCCCTTCGTTTGCCTAGCTTTAAAGCTGACTCCACAAAAGAATCGTCTAAAAAAAATCAAAATACACATTTGACTTTACTTTTTGTAATCATGTCTTTGATATCTTGCTCAAGAATAATGTTATTAGAATCATCGATCATAGTGCTTTGCCATCTATTCAAAACTTAGAAGAGCTTACATATTGCAAGTGGCATAACTCATCTAACCATAATACTTCTAATTGTAATGTGTTTCATCGAGTGATCCAATCGGCCATTGATAAAGGCCAATTGAAATTTTCTAAAGCTCAACAGATAGACCAATTGGATTCAATTGGTCTTGATGGCAAACAGGTTTTAAATTGGCTTGCAATGGTCGATTCACTCAAAGCTCAAGGCTCAAATGCCCAAGAGAGAGATGTGGAGCCCTCAAGTGAAGACAAGGTTGTTGTCCATGAATTACAAATTGAAGATACTCAAGAGGACAGCAATGTTATCACAATTCTAGAAGACACTGGGGGGCAGGTGAAATCTCTCTAACTAGAACAAAAATCGATTGATCCCGTTGAGCAAGGGAAATTGACTAAGAATCCTCTTCTAGAGCATGTCTGTCAAGATGGGGAGAAGAAGGAGGATGCTCATAAAGCTGATGGAGGTAAAGACTGTGACAAGCTAAAGAATAGAAGGCCAAAGCTTAGCTTCAAGGAACTTCTAGCTAAATATGAGAAGATAGCAGAAGCAAATGTCACCAATCGGTCAAAGAAAGTCCAATCATCAAAATTACCTCCAAAGCACAAGTTTTAAGAGTGGAATTGGCAAGGAGATAGATCTCATGCAGCAGCAACATATTCTTCTTTTGAGCAGCCAATTCTTATGTCATATGGACCACAGCCCGTATATTTTCATCCTTATTCATCTCGGGGCTGGTTTGATGAAGAGACACATCTGCCATCATATTTTAGGCCACAATATATAGAATATGCAGCTGCTAGACATTTAGAGAGATCATCATCTTGTAAAGACTGTTTTGATCAAAATCGGTCTGGAGCTCAACCAAAGAAGAAAGTGGTAAGCAAGTTTACCGTGTGAAGTATGATGGTCGAAAGGAGAAAAGTTCAGATCTGAATTCAACTATTGAAAAGTCGATTACATTGCTAAAAAATCTAGCTATTGATGACAAAGAAGTGGAGAAATCATGTATTGATATTTTAGGTGCCAAATCTGAACAAAAGAAGGTGAGAGTGCTCAAAGTCAAGAATGATTTGCCGCTATCCAAAATAAAAATAAAACCAATAAGCTCAATCAGTTTACCAAAGTGGCAAGAAAAGAAGTTGCAGAAGCTTAGTGTAGAGAAGCTAAAAGAAAAGGGCTTAGCATGAGTTCCTAAAGGAAGAATTCAAGTTCAGAAGGATGATGCTCAAGCAAGTGTTGCAACAAAGGCAAAGGAGAGAAGAAGGTTCAAGAAACAATTACCAATTTGGTGGTTTGCACCAAATCATCAAAATCATTGGTCATGGCATCATCCATACTCTCTGTCTATGCCTATATGGAATTCATCCCCTGGTATGCATGGTTATCCCTCAGCTCCTTATTTTGATCCTTGGTATGGATCTGTACGCTTCTGAGGATTGCCAAATTATTTTGCTTATCAATGATCAAGAGTCAAAATATTTATTTCGATTATGCATGCTTTTGTGGATGAATTCATATGACCAATATTTTGATATTGCCCTTAGTGTAAAAATATAGCCGATGAGTGCTTGTGACCATCGTGCTATTAGAAAGCCTCAATGAAACTTATTTTGATGGCTTTCAGGCCCGGAGGGCATGACATATGCATTTTGGATTTACTTCATGGATGTGACATTATGATTAATCGGCTTGCAAATAAAGCCAAGGTGTTGGCATGATCATTATTTCTCATAATGATGTCGTTTGAGGCATCAAGCCGATTAGAATTACAGTTGCACCAAAATTCAAGCCGAATGTCAAATTTTGGCTTGGCCATATTGCAATCCATGAAGTATGACATGTTGAAGCCTATGGTGATTCTTTACTAGTGGTGTAGCAAGTTGTTGGTGAATTTCAATGCTTAGAAGATCACTAAGAGCTTGTCTTGATACTTGCCTTGACATCATTGGTTCGTTTGCCGAATTTCAAATTCGGCATGTTCTGAGGCATGAAAATCAAAAGGCCAACATGTTAGCTCAACAAGCATCTAGCTATGACGTCGGTGGGCATAATTTTCATATTCAAGAACAGCCGATGCATAAAGATTTACATTTTTGCTGTGCAGGTATGGAAGAGTCAGTAACCAACCCTTCTCTGGCAAGACAGTCGGTTTGGTCGACTTTACTGGTCGGCCTAGCCGACTCCCCTGTGGCTAGCCCGTCCAATGTACATGACGAACTTTCGAATCGGCCTAGCAAAACTTTTAGTGATATTGGGGCCGACATACATGATTGGAGGACTATCTTATTGGCATATCTACGAGATCCAAGTGCCAAAGTTGATAAAGTGTTCAGCGAAGTGCTTTCAAATATGTGTTGCACAACGATGAGCTTTACCGAAGAACCGCCGAAGACTTGCTGCTAAAGTGTTTGGAAATTGATCAAGCAACAGTGGCTATGGGAGAAGTCCATGAAGGTATTTGTGGTACGCATCAATCGGCCCCGAAGATGAAGTAGTTATTGCGTAGAGCTGGTTTCTATTGGCCTATTATGATGGCCGATTACTTTTGCTACTACAAAGATTGCGAAGAGTACCACAGGTTTATGAATATTCAGCTGGTGCCTGCTGCTATGCTTCATCCTATCATCAAGTCATGGCCTTTTCGTGGTTGGGGGCTAGACTTCAATGGCCGAATACATCCTCCATCTTCCAAGGAGGATGTTATTGAGTTCATCACTAAGTGGACCAAAATTGTTCCTTTGAAGAATATGACACATAAGGAGGTTATTGAGTTCATCACTGAGCATATCATTCATAGGTTCGGCATACCCCAAACATTAACTACAGATCAAGGGACATCATTTATGTCTAAGGAAGTGAGGAACTTTGCTGAATTATATAAGATTAAGTTGCTCAAATCATCTTCATATTATGCTTAAGCTAATGGCCAAGCTGAGTCTAGTAATAAGACTTTGATCAAGCTTATCAAGAAGAAAATTGAGGAGAATCCAAGAAGGTGGCATGAAGTATTGTATGAAACTCTATGGGCACATCGCATTTCAAGGCGTGGTCCTACAAAAGTTACTCCTTTTGAGCTAGTATATGGTCAAGAGGCCGTGTTGCCTGTCGAGATAAATTTGGATGCATACAGGCTTGCTAAACAAAATGATCTATCAGCCATTGTGTATCATGATTTGATGATGGATAACATCGATGAGGTAACTGATGTAAGATTAAAAGCTCTCAAGGAGATAGAGAAAGACAAAGCCCCAGGGCATACAACAAAAAAGTCAAGAGCAAATCTTTCCAAGAAGGAGAATTAGTGTGGAAAATCATACTACCTATTGGATCGAAGAGCAATCAGTTTGGCAAGTGGTCACTAAATTGAGATGGTCCTTATAAAGTGATCAAAGTCATGAGCAGTAATTCTTATTTGCTAGAGACATTGCAAGGTGAACGTCTCAAAGTAGTATTCAACGGAAGATACTTAAAAAAGTATTTTCTAAGTGTTTGGCAAGAAGCCTAAGTGCTCTCCAAACAATGGCCGGTACATGTATCGCCCTTAGAACAAAAATGACCGATGTATACATCACCCTTAGTCACCATACAGCCGATGAGATGGGTATCGTTGCTGTTTGGTTTAATTATGTTTGTTTGATCAAGTGTTTTCATGTTTATGCATCATAAACCTAAAAACAGGGGGGCATATGTTGACAACCAACAATGTCCATTTTGTGAAGTTGTCAAAATATGTAACGGACTTTACCATTGCATTCCTCTCATCGAGACGGTCAAAAAACATATATGAAGCGTCTAATTCGGAGTCCGGATGAAGGAGTTATGCCCCTGGAAAGATGCTCCGCTGTCGGGACTCCCGACCCGAGTCGGGACTTCCGACGGCCGGGACTGCTGGCCCAAGTTAGGACTTCTGACCCATGTCGGGACTTCCGACATATGTCAGGACTTCTGACGGCCGGGACTGCTGGCCCGAATCGGGACTTCCGACCCATGTCGGGACTTTCGACATATGTCGGGACTTCCGACGGTCGGGACTGCTGACCCGAGTCGGGACTTCCGGTAGACCTAATAAAAAGGGCTGTTCGGATCTAACCTTCTGGATTCCGATCCAAACTGTTCTAAACTCGTAGGAAACTTAAAAAATAAGGCTTGGAGAGGTTTCCTACTAGGATAAGACCACCCCCCTCTATATATATGAGAGGATCATGGCCGATTGAGTTCCCATCAATCCAATCGACATACAAACAAATCAATCTACTCCTTTTACCCCTTTTCTCCTCTCCTTCAACCTCCATACTGTTCATCCCTTGATCCACGACCAAGGATGGCGCCCTAGGCTCACCGGCCGACCTAAGGCAACCTGGCGACGTCCTTGCCCTGACGGGGTCCCTCCCGGGTGAGAGCTTCGGCGGTTCCTTTGCTAGTTTGCCTGAAACTAGCCGGTTCTTCGTCACGTAAGCGTGACTGGTTATCCTTTGGTGGTTTGCTTTTAAACCTCTCCGTGCTTCACCACGTAAGAGTGATTCTTCGTTGCGTTCTTCGGTCCATAGCGGCCTGGGCGTCCAATGCCCTTTCTGGTGTGTGATTTGGACCACATCCGACGTCAACACACTTTTTGGCGACTCCGCTGGGGAAGAATTGCTTCGGCTCTATTTTGTAGCCGATTCTTCTTGCCCTAGCCTTATTCCTCGCTGATCTATCTTCTTGAGCTCGCCATTACCGTTGCATCTGGCCCAAAAGGCCGATCACATCTGGTTTTGACCCCTTGTGATCTTGCTTGCAATTTTTGCAACGTATAGCGCTTGACATTGGAAAATTCAGCAAGGCGGTCAAGTTCTAAATAATGGAGTACCGAGGTGGTTCATCACAAAACTACTACAATTACCCCAAGGTACAACTTGCAAATACATCTTATGATCCTAATGGTTATTTTGCAAGTCATATAATCTCTCATATTGGTGTTGCTAGATCCCCTATGAGTTGCTAAATGGAAAGAAGCCGGACGTCTCATTCTTCTGGGTGTTTGGTTGCAAATGCTACATATACGAGAAGCGGCAACACCTAGGGAAGTTCCAAAGACGTTGTGATATTGGCTTTCTTGTTGGCTACTTATCAAAGTCCAAAGTATATAGAGTATTTAACCATGCCACCGGTTTGGTTGAAGAAACATATGATGTGGAATTTGATGAATCTAACTGCTCTCAAGGAGCAATTGAGAATTGTGATGATGTAGGTGATGAACCATTGAGGGAGGCAATGAAGAACATGTCGGTGAGAGACATCAAGACTAAAGATGATGAAGATGATACTCAAGTGATCAATCCACCATCTTCATCACATGTGCCTCAATATGATGACAAAAATGAGAGAGTAAAAAATAAAGACACTCATGTCTCTCATGAACAAGCCGAGGCACAAGCTCAAGATGTTGATGCTCCCCAACCTCCTCCTCAAGTGGTTGATAGAAGACACTCACCTCTACTTCAAGCACATCCACAAGATCTCATCATAGAGAGTCCTACAAAGGGTGTAATGACTCGATCTCAAAAGCTTGCTTCTTTTATTGAACATCACTCCTTTGTCTCTTGTCTTGAGCCTAAGAATGTAGATGAAGCTCTTCAAGATCCGAATTGGGTGAATGCAATGCAAGAAGAATTGAACAACTTCACCCGCTATCAAGTTTGGACACTTGAGGAGCGTCCAAAAGGTGCAAGGGTCATTGGAACCAAGTGGGTGTTCCACAACAAGCAAGATGACCAAGGCATAGTTGTGAGGAACAAGGCAAGACTAGTTGCAAAGGGGTTCTCTCAAGTCGAAGGCCTTGATTTTGGAGAGACCTTTGCACCCATTGCAAGACTTGAAGCCATCCGTATCCTTCTTGCATATGCATCGCATCATGAAATGAGATTATATCAAATGGATGTTAAAAGTGCATTTTTAAATGGCTTCATAAATGAACTAGTCTATGTTGATCAAGCTCCCGGGTTTGAAGACCCTAGATATCATAATCATGTTTATAGGTTGTCCAAGGCGCTATATGGGTTCAAGCAAGCCCCTAGAGCGTGGTATGAGTGCTTTCGGGACTTCCTTATTGAGAAGGGCTTCACTTTTGGGAAGGTCGACACCACACTATTCACCAAGAATCTTAATGGGGAGATCTTCATTTGTCAAGTCTATGTTGATGATATTATCTTCAGCTCAACAAATAATGATTATTGCAAGGAATTTGGTGAATTGATGTCGAAGGAGTTCGAGATGTCTATGATTGGTGAACTTACATTTTTCCTTGGTTTTCAAGTCAAGCAAATGAGAAAAGGGATTTTCATCTCTCAAGAGAAGTATACCAAGGATCTTCTCAAGAGGTTCAAGATGGATGACTGTAAGCCAATCAAGACCCCAATGCCATTAAATGGACATCTCGACCTAGATGAGAGAGGTAAACCGGTTGATCAAACTCTCTACCGTTCTATGATTGGTAGTTTATTGTACCTTACGGCATCTAGGCCCGATATCATGTTTAGTGTGTGCATGTGTGCTCGATTTCAAGCTTGCCCCAAAGAACCTCACTTAAGTGCCGTAAAAAGAATCTTAAGATATCTTAAGCACACCCCAAGCATTGGTCTTTGGTATCCCAAAGGAGCTAGATTCCAACTAGTTGGCTATTCCAACTCGGATTATGCCGGTTGTAAAATTGATAGAAAAAGCACATTCGGAGGGTGCCACTTGCTTGGGAGGTCTTTAGTATCATGGTCATCTAAAAAGCAAAATAGTGTGGCTTTGTCCACCGCTGAGGCGGAATACATTGCCACGGGGGCTTATTGTGCACTAATCTTATATATGAAGCAAACCCTTCTAGACTATGGTATTGTTCTTGATAAGGTGCCACTTTTATGTGATAATGAAAGTGCCGTTAAAATTACCAATAATCTGGTACAACACTCACGCACCAAGCACATTGATATCCGTCATCACTTTCTAAGGGATCATGTTGCTAAAAATGATATATCACTAGAAGGTGTAAGAAGTGAAAATCAATTGGCGGATATCTTCACTAAACCTTTGGATGAAGCTACCTTTTCTAGGTTGAGAAGTGAAATCAATGTGCTTGACTCAAGTAACTTTAAGAAATGAACTTGTGTTGTCCCTTGCATTGCATTGTAATATATGTCATATTTAAATTTCCATAATGCATTTAGGGCTTGTCTAACACGGTTACGATAGCCCTCTTTGGGAGGAGTGAAGAAGCCTAACCGTGGATCAAACTTGACATGCAACTAGCTTTATCTTCTTGTATTGCATTGCATTTGCATGAGTGTTGCTTTGTCATTTCTTTTCGGTTTCGCTTTGAGCAACCGCTATGTTCGTCCATGAATGGAGAGAGCATTTGACGCTCCCAAGGGTTTACAAACTCCATTGCATGGCCATACGTTGCTCCTCGGGTGTTTATCGCCTATTTTCTTAAAAATTAGTACTAGCCCAAGGCAAATTAATTTGAAAATTTGAGGGTTTGAGAGAGGTCACTCATATCAGGTTCCAATTGGCGTTTATTTGTGTCTTATTGAATTAGAACTTGATTGGGAGAAGTCGCGTCGAAGATCGAAAGAGGAAAAGATGAAGACTACTAACCGGACGCTGAACCGGACGCGATGCTACTTGACCACTGCGTCCGGTTCTGGACATCACTTGCGCGTTCGGTCGCGCGAAGGTGGTTCTCGGGTGGATTTCTGACCGGACTCTGTCAGCGTCCGATCAACATTTAATGGACGCGTCCGATTGACTCCGGGACCTTACTGGACTCTGATCGGACGCCTCTACAGCGCGTCCGATCAGTCGAGGAGCGCATCCGGTTAATGTTTTGAAGAGCGGATCTCATTCTTTTCTCTGACCGATCTGTGGGGGCCACTCCTCATTCTTCTTCTTCCTCGTGCTCTCCTCACCGTACGCCGCCACTCCAACCTCTGCCCTAACCCTAACCACGCGCCGCAAGCCTTCTCTTGCATCTCCGGCCAGCCGTCACCTCTCCATGCCTCGCCTCCGTCGTGCCACTGTTGTCGTCCGCGCTGCCCTCTCCTCTATTGTCGTCTGGCGCGTGGCTCCCTCCTACTGCTCAAGGCATCGTGCCATCCTCCCGTGGGGGTGTTTCCTGGTGAATTTCTCCATAGTCACTTCCCGTAGGTGAGCACCTCCCCTGCAACATCCCCTGCACAACATCTGTTTGATGTTTGCCTAAGCCACCTCTCAGGGCTTTTTAGGCTCACCTTGTGGTCTGTTTTGTGATCCCCTCTTGCAGCAATTGCTCGTCTTTTGGGTGGTGCCCCCACACATCAAGGTCTCTCATCTCCTCACAGGATTCTCGCTCATCTAAGGTAACAAGCCATGCTCTATTCTTTTCTTACCTCTTCTGCTTGCTCTCATAAGGACATTGCTCATCTATTAGTTGAAATATGTTGCTTACAAGTAGCTCTATCTATTCCATCTTTGCAGTGAGCTGTGTCAGTGGTTTTGTGACAGTGGGCAGCTAGTTCAGTGGGAATTTGAACCCGGGGCCAAGCCCACGGGGATGGATTGAGGCCAAGCCTCACAAGAATCAGTTCACCATCTACTCAGTGACAGTCTTATTTACAGTGATTTTGTCAGTCGTGAGTTGATTCAGGGGAAGTTCTTGTTTGGGAGTTGATCTTTCAGTGTTAGTTTTTCTCAGTCATAGAGTCTTGTTAGCATGGCCTACTGCAAGAATGTTGGTGGAGCTCCGAGTGACGGGGACGACAGCCCTCCCCGCCTAACCGAGGTAGCTCGAGGCAAGCGCAAGAAGACTTCCACCAAGAAAAGAAAGAGAGCGCTCACAGAGGCAGATGTAGCACAGTGAGTGGCTGACGCTACTGATCGAGCTGAGAGAGGAGGCAGAGGAAGTGGTATTCAGATTGGCGAGCGTCGTTTTCACCTTGAGGGACGATAGCTTGGTACAGAGGCCACCGAGGAGACAGAGGAGCAGCCCGCAGAGCAAGCAGAGGAGACACAGGAGCAGACACTGCAGACTCCACCGCGTCGTCGCTCAGGACAAATGCGTGCTCAGGTGACTCCTAGGCCAGAGGGTCAGAGACGTGGAGGTCGCCTACCTCCCAAAGCTCGTGGTCAGCCCCCAGTTGAGCACTTTGACCTGAGGGGAGCCACAACATGACAGGTTCAGAGTCTCCATTTCGTCAAGGTTGCTTGGTGATTCCCACATCAGAGGGACACGAGAGCTTTAGAGGGCTTCTACACACCTCTGTAGGAGGACTTCTTCAGAGCTTACGTTGACAGTGGGATCGCTTTCAGACCACAGAGGGTTTGTCGACTAGAGGCTCTTGTTGCAGTTATTAGCGAGCAGCTCCGTCCTCATATCTCCTTTCTACCAGATTGTCAAATCTTCTGGGTCGGACAGGGGCATACTGCGACACGTGGGTCAGGGAGTTTTACTCTTCTCTTTGGATAGACCCCGCTCACGAGTTTATTCACTTTGCATTCAGAGGTCGTGACCGCAGACTTTATAGTACTAGGGTACGGGAGATTTTGAGGCTCCCGCCTTCAGAGACGAGGATCCACCAGCTCTGTTTCGGTTAGACACAACCACCGAGGCGTCCTCAAGGTGGCACTGTGCCATCTACAGACTTAGTCAGACCGTGCTTTCGCGAGCCGTTTGGTGAGGGGTCTAGATGCACACCAGCTATGATGACTTCTATTGCCAGAGTTCTTGATGCTATTGTGAGGAGGACACTACTTCCGAGGTTGGGCTACCGAGAGGGTTTGACACACATGCAGCTTTGGGCAGTTCACTACCTTGTCTGTCAGACTCCGTTTGATATTTGGGATTTGATGCTCTGTGAGATGGAGGATACGCTAGCAGAGGGCTTCAAGGGTCACCGTTAGCTGCCCTATGCTCATTGGATCTGCTTTCTGATTAGGTGTGCTTGTGATCTTCTAGCTGAGATCCGAGCGGAGATCTCCGACACTACCACAGCCTTTTCAGAGTACGATAAACAACAGCTATGGGCTACGATCACCAGAGAGGAGGCACCCAGACAGGGCCAGCGTCAGAGAGCAGAGGTTCCTGAGACTACAGCTGAGTAGGACCAGACTGTTGAGGGACTCGCAGAGGCAGAGCTTGCCGACTTGGATGCTCAGCCAGCCGATCCAGACGAGGACGACGCCACCGACAACACTGATGATGACTATCAGCCACTTCCTCGGTACCGCTCTCCTCGTCCTCATGACCATGAGGCCGGTGGTTCTGGTTCAGCCTCCCACTCAGATCCGACCATGGTGGCTATCCTTTAGAGGCTGACCCAGGCTAAGGAGAGGCAGGAAATTTAGTTACAGAGACAAGCTCAGGACAACGCAGCTGCATTTGCACAGATTCAGGCTCGCCAGGACGAGTTTTAGAGGCAGCAGACAGCTACCCAGTAGTAGTACCTTGAGCTTTTGAGACACCTTGTTACTGTTGGGGTCCCTCCGCCTTCGTCCGTACTTACTCTAGCTTTACAGCTCGGTGGGCTTCAGAGTCAGGGACCACAGCCGAGCTTTCAGTTTACCTCTCCTCAGTAGCAGGTGCCTCAGTTATTTCAGTCCCTCGGCTACACTCCTATTCAGATAGGATTCACTCCATCGGTCCAGCTCAGGCCTCACCTTCTGACTGGCACTCCACTTTCTACGGACTTAAGTGCGTCTTACAGTGAGTTGACCGGTCAGCCGACACCCTCCTAGACCACAGTTCTGACCACTACAGAGATGTCAGTTTCAACGATAGTGGCTCCTTTAGGGACAGGGACCAGGACTATAGAGACAGTTCCTTCGTCAGTCGCTTCGACTGATCCTCCTACGACTAGTACTCTTCAGGCTCAGGTGACAGAGACTGCAACTCTGGTGGCTACTACTTTGTCAGCTATTGCTCCCGAGTTATAGCTTGCCGACCCACATACTGAGTAGATCCAGACCGCTGCACCTCCACAAGCACCTACAGAGGGTCAGCGTGACAGCTCAGAGTCAGAGGATGACACTTCTCAGTTTTTGCTCACTCCGCGTTCCTCTGGACCCGACTCGACTGCTTCCATTCCACCTTCGGACCCTTAGTTTTTGTCTCTTGATGCCAAAGGGGGGAGAGAGAGAGTATGTAGATTCAGGGGGAGCTGCGAGAGGGTTTTGGTTCTTTTGTGTGTGCTACTTTCATGCATCATGTTTACTTCTTTGCACTACTTCTTTGCAGTTGTATGATATATGTGTTTTTGAGATACTCTTGTGACATGTTGTGCTTCCTAGGTCTCATACCTTTTTCATGTCACTTGTTTGGTGATTTGCTCGTATGCCTTGCTTCCGCGTTCTACTCTGTTTTCATACGAGCTATATTATCATGTACTAATCTCTCTTGTCTTATCTTATGAGTACATTATGTTGGCTTGGGACACATAAGCAATCCTTTTACCCCAGTCTCTATTTCCTTTTACTCAAGGTGTTGTCATCAATCACTAAAAAGGGGGAGATTGAAAGCATCTAGGCCCCTAGAGTGGGTTTCGATAATTGATGACAACGCAACATTACTATGACTAACGTGTGTTTTGCAGAAACTTTGGTAAGTTAGGTCATGGTAATAGTGATTGTTTGGGCACTATGGTTTTCATTCCCCTATTGATGGAAATCGTTTTGGTTTTCAAAGGATTAACGACAAGGTTAAGGACAAACTAGTTCTAAGTGCCGTTTGGTGTTGGAGAGGCATTTAGAGTAGTTTAGGACTTCGTTTTTTCCTTTGGTCGTACTATAAAGGGGGGCATGAGCGGGTAGCTTGACCTAGGAGAGTCTATTTGTTTAGGTGTGGTGCACATTTGTCAAACTTAGCACTAGGTAGCTCAGGTGAAGCCCAAAGATCATTTGGAAGAAACTTGGTTCAAGTTGCGTCGCGATCAGAAGTAATTTAAGCCATGTCTTCTTGACCGGACGTGGTTTCTGCCTTGACTAGACGTGTCCGGTCAGTACAGTGGACAGAAGCAGAAGCAACATCACTGACCGGACGCTGTGGTTTGCCATCCACCAGCCAAGCGGGCAGACCGTGCACCAGCTAGGGTCGCGGCCGGCGGCGTGCAGCAAGCCTACGACCACGTCCCTGGCGACTAGCGTCTACCCCGGCCCGGCCCTAGACCGCTGCTGGACGTGGCTAGGCACGCGGTGGAGGCGCCGACGCTGGCGACGCGTGACGGAGAATGGCGTCAATGTGCACCACTAGGGGCGCGGCCGGCTGTGTCTCCTCCGTCTTCGCCCCGGTCTCAGACATCCTGCGTCCACCGCGCCACGGCCCCGAGTCACGACCGAACGAGTCTGGGCGCACAACGGGGATGCATCCACCGGCTTAGCCGGGCGACGAACGGCATCAAGGTAGGTTGTAGGGTCGCCGTCGGCCTCCTCCTCGTCGTCCGCCCAACGACTGCTCTTCGTGCGCCCACCGGAGAAACAGCCCGGATGGAACAGGGCTGCATCCGGTGAGAGAGGGGAGGGGTTGCGGGAGGCCTGAGGTGCCAGCTGCTTTAGTTTGCCGGCGTCCGCGCTGGAACCCGCCGAACTCGTCAGCCGTTGCGTCGAGGTCGATGCAAGCTCGCCAAAATCGGCGTCCAGGCGCAGCCCAAGGGCATCCACCGGCGAGGTTGCGGGTTGTGGCAGGTGTGGCAGCTGCTGCGCGGTGGAGTCAGCGGCAGCTGAGCTGCCCGCCCAGAGCCCAGCTGCTCGGGCCCCACCAATGACAGCGGCCGTGGCGCTCAACCGGACATCGAGCGAGGGCGGAATCGGCCCCAAATCTGGGCCCGACGACGTGACCCCAGATCCGGCCTTGTTGGGCGTCACCGGCAGCAGCTGCGGCAGGGGCGGGCATGGGAAGCTGTGGGCCAGTGTCATCGGGGATGGCAACGGACCCGCACCCGGAGTCGGCGGCCTGGCGTCCTCCCCGCGAGTTGCATCCTCGCCAGCGTCCTACTGGAGCACGCCCGCGTGGAGAGAAGCGCCCGCATCAGAGGAAGGGCGAGGACGGGGTGAGGAGGGGGCTGACGGCGGAGGGTCGGAGTCCGGTGGCGACGAGGTCGGGGAATGGCAGCCCGACGTGGATCTAGCGGAGTAGCAAGCGGACACAGGTTCTGCGGGGGTGGGCGAGGCCGTGGAGATGGGAGGGGTGGGAGGGGCCGCCGGCGCCGGCGAGGTGGCTAGCGGCGAGGAGTGGGGGGCGGCCGCCAGGGGCGTCGCCAAACCTAGGGTTCGGCCATTAGGCCCCGAGATGACAGACGTCAATATTCACCAGCTCTGCCACTGCTCATGGGCCTTATCCATGATTCTGTAATTCTCAAATCCTCCACAGGCATCTACAGGATACGCCACATAATTTTCCTAGAAAAAAATCAACTAGATGGCCCTTTTGCGTTAGATCATTAACCACTAAGCACTAACTAACACAAACGATCAGCAGGCTATAGTATTGGTCAAATAACAATAGGCAGAGGACTAGTGTGGAAAACAAAAGCAAAGAAATACTTAGGGCTCGTTCGGTTACATCAGATTGATGCTAGGAATCATTCCGGTTAACAAAAGCTTATATATAAATTAAATAAGAATTCTTGGCCAGAATTCTTCCTGGGAGTCGTTCTTGCGAAATCGAATGGGGCCTAAAGCGGATTGTCGGGTAGGGAGGAAAATGGTAGGACTTAGGAGAGAGCCGAAAGTTAACGGGCGGTAGGGAGCGGCTCTCACCATGGTTGCAAGCTCGGGCTAGGGCGCCGGAGCTCTCGCCGTCCACTGCACGCTGAGGTCTGGTGGTTCGCTCTGCTTCGTGCCGCCGCTGGAAGAAGGGAGCCAAAAGGAGCACGGCGACAGGTTATAAGCTGCGGCGGTAGGGTTTTCGTTTGTTTTACGGTTTTGTCCCTGCACGCGCTTAGCAGGCCGGTGTTTTGGGCTGACATGTTGGTTTATGGTTTGAAAAAAAAGGAACGGGCATTGCTACATGTCTCATGCAGCGCCACGTTGGATTTTGGAGGATGTGGAAGAGAGAGAAAGGAGAGAGAAAGTCAAGCCGTTGTCTCGTGAAACAACGAGCTCATGTCCATCATTTTCGCTGGATGAGACGACTCCCGCTCCATTGTACGCCGAAGTCATTGTTTCGCTGGATCCGCCCGCGCCAAATCCTCTGCCCGCGTGAAATTCTTCCTCGCTCCTATTTCTGGAGCCAAATTCTTGGTCCATGGCACCAATGTTCCTTGTCTTCATATCTGCAGACTGCAACTTCCTCTTCCTAATTTCTTTGCTCCAAAAACTGAGCCATCCCTCTCCGACGGCGCTGCTCACGGCGACTGCATGCAGGAGTAGAGCATATGGCTCCCCTGAGCGCTGCCAAAAATGGTGGTGGTCCCCGGCGCCCGAGCAAGAAGCCTTTGATTCTGTCGCTGCAAGTATCGTGGCAAAGTTGAAGGAGCAACATGAAGCAGAATCATCTCGTCGTCGAAGCAAACCCAGGCTGTACATATTTAGGGATCATGAACATGCCCATGAGGAGCTTGTGTTCCAGTACTTCTCAGAGTTCCCTGTGTACACGGACTAATGTTTCGCACAAGATTTCGGATGAGAAAGTCACTCTTTCTACAGATCGTGACTGACCTAGGTGCATGGTCTCCATATTTCACTCAAAGGACAGATGCCACTAAACGAGGACTCTCACCACTGATCAAGTGTACAGCAGCAATGCGTATGTTAGCATACGGCACCCCTGCAGATTCACTTGATGAGAACCTAAAGATTGGCAAAAGTCCGAGAGTGCTTAGGAATGTTTGCTCGAGGAGTGATTGAAACATTTGGACTAGAGTTTCTACGCCCACTATAGTTGAGGAAACAGAGCACATACTACAATTCAATGAGGCTCGTGGCTTCCCTGGTATGCTAGGAAGCATTGATTGTATGCACTGGGAGTGGAAAAATTGTCCGGTTGCATGGAGAGGACAATACACCAGCGGTCACAAGCATGCTCCTACTATGATTCCTGAGGCTTTTGCTACACATGATCTTCGGATATGGCATAGTTACTTTGGTGTTGCTGGTGCTAACAATGACATCAATGTACTGAATCACTCGCCTTTGTTCATACAAGCTTTGAAAGGTGAAGCACCTCAAGTGCATTTTTCTGTCAATGGAAAACAATATAATAATGGTTACTATCTCGCCGACGGAATATATCCACAGTGGGCTGCCTTTGTGAAGTCGATAGCAGCCCCCCAAAGTGACAAGGACACAGTTTATGCATAAGCGCAAGAAAGTGCAAGGAAAGATATTGAGCGTGCATTTGGGGTGTTGCAATCTCGATTTAACATTGTTGATCGTCCGGCACGTAAGTGGAAAAGGGTAGATGTTGGTCAAATCATGCAAGCTTGTATTATTCTTCACAATATGATTATTGAAGACCAAAGACAGCCAGGTGCAATGTCTTTTGATTTAAACTCAACTCCAGGATTATCATATGCTCTATCACCAGCAGTCCGTATAGGGAACAACATGTGCTTTTCTAGAGTACTACAAAGAAATGCTGCAATCCGTGATCGAGAGACACATACCCAACTTAGGAATGATTTAGTTGAATATATATGGCGTCGACGTCTTCAGAATAAGCACAATAGCTGAACTTTGATTTATGTGATCTTTTAGTGCTTTGCAATAAATATCGTTGCATTTTATTAAGTCTTGCATAATTTGCACGGTTATATCAGATTTGTAATGAATAGCATATTTTATATTCCTGTGCTAATGTCTACACGACTCAATGACATAAATAAGCTACATAGTTATGATTGTATATAATCCTATCATTCATTTGGTCCATGCATAATTTTAGGAATTATATGTTACTGCTAGACAACTTAAAAGACGACCCATTGTATAGGGTGTCTGTCAGGTCGTCTCATGATTACATGGCAATTTATGAGACCGTCTATTAGACAACACCAATGTACCTGCCCTTAGCCTGCTAGAACTGCAGAGGCTGAAAACCCCAAACTGAGAACTGGTGCGGATTCAGTTTTAGCTGAACCCAGGGTTCAAATAAAAACGAATATATGCCCTTTCAAAAAATATGGATATATGTCGTTTTTATTATGATTATAAGCATAGCTCAAATTGAACTTTAGTTGTACTCATATACTCATGTCTCCATCACGACACTACAAATGTTGTGGATGTTATGTTTGTATATAATTGAAATCTAATTAGTTTGATCCAATTAAATAATGCATGGACACCATAATAGTTCGAAAAAAAAAAGAGGAAGAGCATATATTCCCCTCAAAAAGAAGTAGGATCGAACCAAGAGTAAGCGGTCTAGACAAGCTCGTGAATGACAAATAATAATTGCATATCCCTTCATATGAATTGAGGGGTGAACTAAAAAATTGATCTCTCTCTCAAAATTCATCTTTTCAACATGATATTAAGGTCTTCTAGTGGAGATTCGAGGAAGGGTCTGAACTCTCTAGTCATTTTGGGAGCCTAGAGCATCTAGCCGGCACAGCCAGGGAAGAGGCTCATTGGTGGAGCCTGGCAGGAGCCAAGGGGATCTCCCTACTCACTGTCAGAGGAGCAGTTTAGAGGACTGTTGTACAGTCAGGTTGTCTTTGTATTTTTAAACCGACGATTTAGTTTCTTTGTTGTAGCGGTTGTTTGTGTGTGTGGGCTTGAGTCTATGTATGACTCTCTTCTTCTATTAATACAAAGATACACAGTTCTCTTACGTGTTCGAGAGAGAGAGAAAAACATGATATTAACGGCCTCGCATGCTACCAATTATTCCTAAAATTAGCCCACAAGTGTCATTAAAGAAATTCTAGGATTTTTTGACGGGTACAAAAAAACCTAACATAAAATGTTGCTCTCTTCCTTTTTCATCAAACTTTTACCAAAGAAAGTGCTCGGCAGCCCGCATATGGCGATTGGAAATTGGATGCCACCACCGAAGGGTCTGCTGAAAATCAACATAGATGGCGCCTACAACAAGGAAACGAGGCAAGGGGCATGGGGCTTCATTATAAGAGATCACTCTGGATGTCTAGTTCTTGTAGGAAGTGGTAACGCCGGACAAGTGCATGACGCACTAATGGCAAAGGCTTGGCTTGCATGAAGGCTTTGGAATCGCCGATGAACATGGCATATCGCCCGTCCAGTTGGAGATGGACTCAAGTCTGTTGAAGGAAGCAATGCACAACAACAATGGACAAAACATGGGGATATAATGTTTGATGACATTGGTATGCTCTTGCATGAACACTTTTTGTTTGTTCAAATGTGTTTTTGGAGCTAGGTCATGAACACGTGTGGACTGACCCCCTCCCAAAAATGTTAGCTGAGTTCTCTGTGCTAATAGAAGGCCACAGAGCCATCATTGCATAAAAAATCTTTTTGTTTTTGTGACAGACAGTCCCGGTCGAGAACGAAGAAGTGAAGAGAAACTCCCGTTAGGATAACAAGAAAAACGAGAAAAAAAAAAAACAAGAAAAACGAGAACCTCATACTTCCGTTGTCGCTCGGCAATGGCGGCCGTAGCGGCGGCTCCGCGGCCGCAGCTCATCCCCCTATCTGGCGGCGGTGGCGCAGCAGTTTCCAGTCTCACCCTCCAAACACCGGCCTTCATTTCCCCCCTCCCCACCCGCCGCCGTCGCCGCTGCGTGCTCCGCTCCAACGCATCGTCGTCCCCGTCTCCGCCGCCGTCTCAGGAGAAGGAGGCGGCGGCTGAGGTGGTGCCGACAGCTGAGTCCTGCGTCAACCTCGGCCTCCAGCTCTTCTCCAAGGGCAGGGTAAGTGAAGCCCGACGCCGAGGCGCTGTAGTGCAATCTTCGAGCGATACGCCACGCTTAGCATTAGATTCAGTCATTTTGAATCATGAGATGAAGAGGGCTATTCAACTAATAAAACTTCTTTCAATTTTTTGTGAGAACGTTTCAGTTCGGGTGCACAAGCAACTCTCAGGAAGACTTGTCCACGTTAGCATATAGCTCGCGAATTCAACTACAGGAGTTGTAGGATAGATTACTACCATGTATATGTTAAGCTTAATTGAGTTGGGGGGCTGATTTTTCTAAGTTTATCGAGGCTGAGTGCTTAATAGGTGTGCCTTCTTTATTGCATCGAACAAGTGTTTTACCATGTACCTTTATTAAGGAAATGTTGGAACCAAAGTAAGTGATTGGTTTTTAAGCAAGAAAGTAAGTGATTCTTGGTAGTATTGATTGATTTCAATATTGGCCTGCCTTAGGATAAAATGTATTGGCAGATATGACAATCTCCAACTTGAAAACTATTGGCAGTCAGTGCCTTGGTGTTTGGCTGGCATTAAGCTGGACTTAGTACACTAGTGAATAAAGAATCAGTAATCTGGTAAACATAAAAGCCAGTAGTGTCGTGATTATACTGCTAGATGCATTTAAGATTCCATAGGGCTCATTCAAGAGGCTGCACGTTTGAGCACAGTCTTCATAGGTTCACTTTTTTATTGTTCATTGAAGGGGCGTCTACAATCATCACATGCATTCTGTTATTTGCACTTGTTTAGGTGAAGGGTGCTCTTGAACAATTTGAGAATGCCTTAGAGCTGAATCCAACACCTGTCGAGGCCCAAGCAGCACTGTATAACAAGGCATGCTGCCATGCGTATAGGTGAGGACACTTTCCTGAGGTCACTGGACTTGGATTTGCACTATGCATGCACCATGCTTATTTAGGCTACTCATCAGAAGTTTCATCTATTTGTCACTGAGATCATGTGTTGTAATGCTTCAAATTAATGTATCTAGGTGACAAACTATAAATAAATACTAAAAGCCATTAACAAAACTACAAGAGCCAGTATCAAGGTATTTAGAGATTTTTTGTGGAGTCATTTGGAACCTCTTGTTCCACCATCAGAATATTTGAAGGTTTTTTATTGTTCATGTAATTTCTGCATCTGTTTGGACCAGAGAAGAAAGCAAAAAAGCTGCAGAATGTTTAAGGGAAGCTTTGCGAGACTACAATCTCAAATTTGGTACCATACTTAACGATCCAGACTTGGCGCCATTCAGAGCATCACCAGAATTCAAGGAACTTCAAGAAGAGGTTTGTGACTTTGAACTTCACTGCATTACTGCATGCTGGAAAAGAAGTAATCTGCAGATCATAGTTGAAGATTGGACGATTTGAGTTCTGATTTTGACCAATTTAATGTCCGCAATAAGATCTTCTATATCTTGTAACTTCATTTCAGGCTTTGCGTGGTGGAGAAGATATTGGTTCTGGTTTCCGAAGAGACCTGAAACTCATTAGTGAAGTACAAGCACCATTTCGTGGTGTCCGAAGATTCTTCTATGTAGCTTTGACAGCAGCAGCTGGAATTTCAACATTCTTTACCATTCCCCGACTTGTAGTAGCAGTTCGAGGGGGTGATGGTGCCCCTGATCTTCTGGAAACTGCTGGAAATGCTGCCATCAATATTGGAGGTAAATTGGCATGCTTCATGCCCGGAAAGATAGTTTTCATGTTTGCATGGAGTTAAACAGTTGGGCCACATGTCTTTTTTGCTCCACTGTGATATGGCAACAATGTTTTCTTATGTCGAAATATCTTGAATAACTATTTCTTTGTGGGATGCTTCAACAGCAACTTTCACAAGTAAATAAATGCACCCCTTATATTTTTACTATTTCATTGATCCTGATTTGAGTATCAACTTTATGTTATCTGTCTCACACTTTCAATTAAACTAAAAATAATTAAACTTTTGAATCAGTATGCTGCAGGTATTGTTGTGCTGGTAGCTTTGTATTTCTGGGAAAACAAGAAAGAAGAGAAGCAGATCACACAAATTTCTCGTAATGAAACCCTTTCAAGATTACCTGTGCGCCTGTCAACCAATCGCATTATTGAACTTGTTCAACTCCGGGACATCACTAGGCCTGTTAGTATAGCTTTCTTCATTTTTAATGTCCACTGTATGTTTGCTGAAATTAATTTCTTCTCATTTATTTCTGAAATCTTTATTCAGTCACTTGTCATTTGAGGCGTATTTTAGGTGATATTGGCAGGTTCAAAATCATCTGTCACTCAGGCATTGCAAAGAGCTGAGAGGTACCGGACTGAACTGCTCAAACGAGGCGTTCTTCTAATTCCTGTGATTTTTGGTGCTTCTCAGAAAGACCAAACCAAACCAAGGGGTTTTGGTACAAGAAGAGCTGCTGCATCAGTTCCTTCTGTTGGGGTTAGACCAACCTTACATATTGGCTAAATACCAAAAACCTCACCTGCCTTTTAGTTCGTGTGTTTTGTACCAAAACCTTGGTCCCTTTCTTTGAAGTTTAATGCAATGTTGATTTTGACAGGGTGACTTTGAAAAGCGTACTGAATCTATTGCAGCAAAGTCACGGTTGAAGTCTGAGGTTCGATTTAAGGCTGATATTGTCTCCCCTGAACAATGGGAAAGGTGCATTTCCTTCAATGTATATGCACTTTGTCCTATACTGTATATCTAACTTCAATAAGTAGCAAGACTGTTTTTCACAAATACATTTTTTTTATTTCTAACATAGCACAATAACATAATTAAGGTACATAGATTGTGTAGCAGCACAAAAAAGGAAATTATTAGACAGATATATAAACTTACAATCCACCCTACAAGTAAAGGATTCTGATCTTCCCCTCTATAGCACACACTATACTTGAAACTTGAAGGCCATATTGCCCACTCAGGTAAAGAAGTAGGGTTTTTTGGGCCAATGCAGCATTACAGTGGACATTGTTAGCTGCAAAACCACAAAATATTAAAAAGATACGGTGTCCTTTGTTTCTTCTCCTCCCATGGCCATAGGTATGATTGCAGAAAAACATATCCATATGTTTAGGTTCTGATATGGCATCTATCCCATCTACTGCATCCACATATTGATAGGACCTAAGGTAAGAAATAATCTATCTCGAGTTTGGAGAGTTTGACATTGAAAGATACCGTAGTTTTCCTAAATTTGAAGATATATTTACTTGTTTAACTCCCTTTTCTAGTCTGTACCTTTACATTACTTCTTTTTTTTCTACGGGCCGTTACAGAAATACTTCAAGTGCAGTCCTATTCCTTTTCTGTTATTGTTAGCATGGTTCTAGATGCTTGAATGTGGTAATTTACTATCCTGAGTTTTGACATCTACTCGTACTTATTATGGTTCAGTTGGATACGGGACCAGCAAGAGTCCGAAGGTGTCACTCCTGGTGAGGATGTCTACATTATCCTTCGTCTGGATGGCCGTGTCAGAAGATCTGGAATAGTAATTATTCTCTGTTCTCAGTTTCACTTTGGTACAAGGAAATTTATTACTTGATTTTGTATATGTAATAGAAGTACTGAAGTAGGGCAATATAATTCCACAACTGAACCAGACAAAGAGGGTCCAAATGACATTGAATCTAATCTACCATAATAGTAGAAATAATAATAACTGACTATGTACATGTGATGTTTGTTAGGGTATACCAAACTGGAATGACATATTACAAGAACTGCCCCGACTTGAAGATCTGATGAGCAAACTTGAACGGTGAAAAAGGTGTGCGTGCAGCTAAAATTTTACCATTACTCTTCTCTGTTCCATTCTCCTTGCCCTTATCTGTTGAAACTTGAAACTGGACCATTGTAGTTCTTGTACAAGATAGTGAAATTCTGCTATTTTGTTTATATCTTGCTGAAGTTCTTCTGTCATTTGCTAACCACAATATAGAGGATGATGTTTTTAAGGAGTAGATTTATGTGTCAGATGAAATAAGAACCAAAATGTTAAAAGCAGAAGGAAAAATTACGAAATTTATTGCGACTAGCACTATTCACTTTCAGATGGTTTACTGCACTAAACGAATTTCTGAAGTGATGTTATAAAACATACTGCTGTGGCGCATAAAACCATTGTTTTTCACAACATGAGTATCCGTGGATCACTGTAGCCTTATAACCTCCCCTGTCCCTAACTCTGAAATTGAGTCTTAATAGTTATAATAGCACCTCTCAAACAACATCTGTCATACTAATCTTAATTGGAGTATTAAAACAATGAATTTTAGATACTTGAGAGATGCTTTGGTTAGACATCTTTTAGTTGAAATGGTGGAAGTGCGGGAACCATGTCATTTTTTCGTGCAAAGAATTGTCCCTAAAACAAGGCACGTTTGTATGTAATCGAGTGGACATCATTGAACAAAGTGCAGGTACTATACGTGTAAATGATCTAAAATGTTTAGATTTGTAGTCGAGCTTTTATTACGTGAAATTTTCAGATATTTGCCCGGTGCCCTGGTCTCCCAAGTTTTTGTGAGCATAATATCCCGTATGCTTTAATCTGAGCTAACGAGTCATTGCTTTTGGCTTACAGTTTTTTCCTCTCTTTTTTGAAAAACGTTTTTTTCTCTCTCATTAGAATACAACAGTTTTACTATGATGGACCCTGTGGAAACGTGGTTGCCTAGGGGTTTGATTAGGGTTAAGTCCACTTTAGGACCTCAAACTATCGTCAAAGTCTGGATTTTAACCTCGAACTTCAAAACCGGATAACATTGGCTCTCTAACTCTCGAAAAAGTTTACTTTTCAACCTTGGGCGGTTTTCTAGGCGGTTTTTATGACACTGTTTGTGTGTTGACGTCAGTACTCATTTTTAATTTGCGAAATTAATATCTTTTTATTCAGAGCTCCAAATATAGCAAATAATATATCAATTTTGATCGTCTCGACGAGCTCTTTGCAATGGTGTACTCCGTTTTGTTGTTTGATATAGTTTTATTTCGCGAAAAATTAAATATTTCTATAAAACAAGTGTTTTAGCGGTCTCCAACAGAAACACAAAGGCAGTAGGCATTTTGCGTACCGGTCGAACCACGACGCATATTTGCGTCGTCTCTCACCGAAGACGCAAATCTTCCCCGTTGTTCCTCGTCATCCTCGTAGCTAGAGGCCCAGGTGGAGGCGAGGAGCGACCTCCAGCTCGGAGGCGGGGAGGGCCACGGGGCGGCGGATTTGGTGCGGCCCGAGGTGGCGGACACAGACGATGGTGGTGAGCAGCGTGGGGTTGGTGGAGCGGCGAGCAGCTGGAGCGGCACACAGCAGGAGCGGCACGATGGAGCTCTTCTACGACGGTGAGGCGGGTGGCGGCACAAGGCGGGCGGAGCTCGGTGGCGTGTGGTGGCGGCGGCGCTCGGTGGCGTGCGGTCGCGGGTGGTGTTCGATGGCATGCGGTGGCGGGTGGCGCTGGCAGATTTGCGCGGAGGATGACGGCAAGGTGGGCCCGACGACGGTGAGGCGGGGAGGGAGGCTCGGCGGGGTGCGTGGCGGGCGAGGCTGGAGGAGCTCGCGGCTCGGCGGGCGAGGCGGAGGTGTCGGAGGGATGGGTGTGCTGTTGGAGAGGACATATTTTTGGGTGGGTGACTTTTTCCTGTGGATGACCCAAAACATGGAATGGGTGTGGAGTTTAGGTCTCCATTGTTGGAGACAGTCTGATAAAAATAGTACACAAAAATCAAAGTTTTATCCTCCATATTGGTCCCGTTCTCACTTGTTTTATAGAAATATTTAATTTTTCACGAAATAAAATTATCTCAAACAACAAAACGGAGTACACCATTGCAAAGAGCTCGTCGAGACGATCAAAATTGATGTATTATTTGCTATATTTGAAGTTCGGAATAAAAATATATTAATTTCGCAAATTAAAAATGAGTGCTGACGTCATCGCTGACATCAGTACCATAAACAATGCCATGCAAACCGCCCGTCCAAGGTTGAAAAGTGAACTTTTTCAAGAGTTGAAGAGCCAATATCTGGTTTTGAAGTTGGAGGTTGAAATCCAGATTTTTGCGATAGTTGAAGATCCTAGGGTGGGCTTAACCCGTTTGATTATGCTCTCCTGTTTCTGGAACTTCAGTGCAGATCATAGCTTTTCGGAACCCCTAGCTTTTCCCAAAACGTACTTGAAGTTGTTGGAACTACTATAGCACTCAATCCATTTTGAGAAGAGCTTTTACCCTATCTCTCCACATTACAAAGTTCACATTTCTCTCCACTTCCATCAATTTGTATGTTTCAATTGCGCTTGGTCTTGTGCTGGTCCACATGCGGCTTATATACCTGAGGTGCTCAAATATATGCGTGATCCAATGCCTAGATATATAGGGTAAGACGTTTATTAGGATCAATTTTGTGTTCCATGAAATGAAATCTTTTTTAAAAAAAGGTTAAACTGCTGCTATGTGTGAGCAATGCGCAAGCAGACGAAAATGGTACTACTGTATATGGAAGCTCGTGTCCGGAGCCCATCACTCGATTTTACTACTGGAATTGAAAAAATGAAAATGCAGAGGCCTGAATTTGGCTACAGGTCGCTGACAATAGTCTGCAGAGCGCAGAGTCTATGGCAAAGCAGAGCAGAGCAGCAGAGATTGATGCCGTTGCAACCGAGAAGGATCTGTCTGGCACCATGGATGTGCCAAGGGATCGCCGCAGCTCACGGAAACGGAGGCCGGATCACCAGTTTCCGAGTGCCGAAGTGGGCGCATGAAAGAGACTGGACAGATTCCCTGCACGCGTATGCAAGCAAATCAAGCTGCAAGCGAGCGTTGGATCAGGTCTGTCGATTTAGAATTTTTTTATTTTTAACACTTTTTTTAAACAAAATTTAAATCTAACATCGAAACACTTTTTTTATAAAAAAATAACACATTTAGCCGCGCCACCGTGCATGACGTTGCAATTGACTACTGCCGCGCCATGCATGGTGGCGCGGCAAGCCCGACCATGTCGCCACTCGGGCCGCGTGGCCGGCCGACGTGGCGGGTCCTGCCGCGCCACAGATCATGGCACGGCAGGACCGAATAAAAATGTCGCCCGCGCCCTCGCTCGCTCTGTTTGAAACAGAACAGAGGAAGTGAGGGCGTTGTCTGCGTGCCGGCGAATGGCGGCCTAGTGCCACCACGATGTGTCACTGCCGCTGGAGCCCCCCGCGCCTCCCCCGGCTCTCTCTTGCCGCGCCTCGCTCCCCAACCCCCTGTCCCCAGCCTTCCTACCGTCTCTCAAGCTCGTAGTCTTCCTTGTTCAAGGTAATGAAGTTTGTAGTTGAATCGATATATTGGTAGTGGTGTTGTTAGCCATGTTTAGTGCCTTAGAAATATACTAGGAGTAGAATCATGTTTTCATTTGGACCCACATTTATTACCATGTATTTGTTAAAGATAATTATGAACAATGTATTATGACCATGTATTATGAATCACTAGAAGTCATTATAACCATGTATTATGAACAGATTGTTAGATGGAATTATGTTATCGGGAGCAGCATTGGCGAAAAAAGGGCCATCCTAGAGATCTATACCCTGACGAGTCTAGCAAAGACGCCCTCGTTCCGCCCGACGAGCTTGTCCCTAACTGCGTCTGTGGTCGTTCGGCGCACGTGACTCAGTGGAGACATCCGAACATAGCAGCTCATTGCTACTACACATGTTGTAGTTGTAGTGTAAGTAATTCCATGTTTTAATGATTTTTCCGCTGTTCAGTTGTGTTCTTTGGCTAATGCTAATATGTTTGAATCATTTTTTGTAGCCGTACTTCAGGTCCTTCTAGTGGATCGACGGTCCAGACAAGTTTGACCCAAACTTCCTCCTTTTCCACGATTAGGGAGGTCATTGGAAGCGTGAGGACTTCCAGCGTTGGGTTCCACCTCCGCCTAACCCGCCTCCACTGACGAAGGAGGAGGTAAAGCTCTTGGGGGTTGAAACGGCTCGACGACCCTCCCAAGTGCCATTGCGGAGAGCGAGTTGTGATCAACCCGCAGAATAAATGGGAGTTCATTTGTCCTCTCACGCATCCCGTAAGTGCAAAGTGTATGTTTTGAGACATTGAGACATGGTTTTTTGTACTAATGTGCATGTTTTTTAGGATCACGCCATTCCAATGTGTACATTCAAGGAGGTTGGTGGCAAAATGTAAGGTCCAAATAGGCTAGAGGGGGAAGGGTGAATAGCCTAATTAAAACTTCTACAAGATTTACTTAACCACAAGTGTTAGTACAAAAGGTGGTGAAGCAAAATACACTAGCTCTAACTAATTAAGCAAGCCACCTACACAAGTCTAGTACAAGGCTATCCACTAAACACAACAACTACAAGCTAGAAACAAGAAGTAACGTGAGAGAAGAGCTTTGAGTGATTATACCGTCGTGTAGAGATGAGAAGAACCAATCAATCAATCACACAAGAGAAATCCTCGGGAAGAGAACGACACAAGAATTTATCCCGAGGTTCACTTGCTTCCTGGCAAGCTACTCCCCGTTGTAGCGATACACCCACTTGTCGGTTCGCGTGCTAATCGACTATCAAGAGTCGAGCCCTCAGTGGGCGCCGCACAATCGCACATAAGATGGGGATCCTCCAAGCCACGAGCTCCACTAGAGTATCCAATTCGTGAACTCCTATGGGGAAGGATCAAGAACCCCTTACAACACTTGGTGAGGGCTCTAACAATCTCTAATTGCGAGCTCAATCACCTCCGCTGCTCTAAGCCGTCTGCCGCGTCGGGAAACACGGAAGAGTAACAAGAAATCCGCAGCAACTCGAAGAACAAGTGCCTCTAGAATGCAATTCTCAAGTAATGCACTTGAATCTCACTCAATCTCACTCAAGATGTGCAACCAAGCAAAGAGATGAGTGGAGGGGTTGTTCTCTAGCTCAAAGGATGTCTCAAGGTCAGCAAGAATGCAAGAGATACCCCCAAACCCCGGCCATCTTCTATTTATAGCGAAGGGGTACGCAGCTAGCCGTTACAAGATGTCGCAGTGAAAAACGTGATGACCGGACGTGTCCGGTCACTACAGGACAAGCAACAACAGTGCGCGTCAGAGAGAGACGTTGCCATGACCGGACGCGCTTCACCAAATGACCGGACGCGCTGCACTCGGCGTCTAATCGGAGTCCAGAGAGCTCCCATCGTGATCGGACGCGTCCGGTCACACGTGACCGGACGCGCCACTGCGTCAGCTTCACGTCACGCCACCAAGCCGCACAAGTGAAGCTAACCGGACGCTCCGGTCCCGGGGACCCTCGGACGCGCTAGTCGCGCGCCTTTCCTCTGTGCCCAGGTGAACTGATCGGATACACTGGTCAGGCTAGACCAGTATCCGGTCACAAACCCTAGGCACGTTGCGCCTCTGCCCTCGACTTGAGCTGACCGGACGCGCAGGTCCACCCTGGACCGCGTTCGGTCCAGCGTCCGGTCACTGTTTTTCAGTGAGAAAATAGGCATTTTATTTCCTCTAAAACGCCTGAATCCCGCGCTCGCAAGCTCGGCGGGAGGGAGAGAGGACCCCAAACCCCTCTTTACCGCTCAAACTCCACCGCCTTCGCAAATGTGCTAACGCCACCAAGTGTACACCATCATGTGCATGTGTGTTAGCATTTTTATAATCATTTTTCAAGGTATTACGTTAGCTCTCTACTAGATCCTAATGCATATGCTCAAGAAGATGATCTAGTGGCACTTGATTCCCGAGCTAACCGTGATTTTCCCTCTTGATAGTCGGCTATGTATCCTAAACCCGGTCAATCACTTCTCTACTCATCTTAGACCGGCAAAAGAAAAACCCTATGGTTATACCTTTTTTGCGCTCTTAGATCCTTCTCCTCCACTTGATCATCATGTCCATCATTTTATGTGCATTCCTTCATGATCTTGCTCATCATTTCATGCACCAAATCATGTGGTCTTGTGGCCATCTCTCCATGCCATTTCCAACTCCATCACATGTTGCTTATGCCTAGCTTAATCACACTTGATCATATAACATTAGCAACTTTGGTGTCACTCAATTTCCAAAACCACACTTGGGCTTTCACAAAAGAAAAGGAGAAGGAGAAGGAAAAGAAGAAGAAGTTGATCTACATAGAACCTCCTGTCATGTGCGAATGTGGAGTCCAATCCAACTATGGCCTAGTCCCTTCGGGCCTTGGCATTGGCCACTATTGCGGCCATATGGTTGACTACGATGAGGTTGGTTAGTTTAGTGGACTTAACTGAATCGTATTACTTCATCTTCCTTTGCATCAAGTTTTAACTAAACAATTTCTTATGAATAGAGCACCGGGAAATGCAAGTGGGAATCCTATGAGGGTAAGAAAAAGTTCTTGGATGAGTTAGAGGGGAGGAAAAAGATTCAACGGGTGAGGGGCTATGGTCCTAACTACATCAGTCTTTTCAGTGTTTGGGAAAGTATGCAAGAGATATGGGCATTCCAACCCCATTCAGTGTTTGGGAAAAAAAGTGGAGGTTGCAGAGACAGGAGGAGTGGGAGATGGAGAGGACAAGGAAGGCTGCGGAGGAGGAGGAGAGAGCACAGATGAAGCTCCTTGACGGCACGATTGCTGGA